>OU342465.1:970000-2170000 GCA_910589355.1 Parapoynx stratiotata
TAAAGTGTGTAGGGTTCTCCTGCTCGCCAGATGCGGAGGTAGTCGCCTTGGAAATAATGAGGGAGTAATATAATTGTTATCAAAGCTATATAGATCTAGTTTTTTTTATTACAGAAATAGCAGTATATTGCAAAATGTAAGCGCTCCTCACACAGAGGCGGAAGTCGGACGGCAGCGGAACTGCTGAATGCTATTTACCGACATTATAACCACCATAGGAATAGAACATTACAACAAATTTTTATTGGAAACTGATCGGTGTTTAATTATATGGAAGATGCCTGACTTCAGACGTGGGCTGAGATTTAATTGCTTCTTTTTCAAAACGTAAAGTGCAACAAACAATAATACAAAACCTATTTACAATACAGGTGACGTGTTAGCAGTCTGCCTCAAGTGATGCTATATTTGTTCGTCTATTGCCGGCACTTCACTTGGCGTATCCTGTTCGCGTATTTACTATGTTTGTCCGAAAACGGCCATGTGTGGACGTTCTATTTGAGTATTTGCACGCAAATAGCGAAAGTGCGTTTTCGTCCACTTGTCGGTTTTTGATCACACATCAAAGGATTGTTTGAGTTGATTGCCCGATAACAGTCCATGTGTGGATGGGTTAATTGGAATGATTTTACAACGATAACGCTACGCGAATACGTTAAGCCAAGTGGATTTCCGCCATATCAGTAAAATGGTTTGGTAATTTTCACTCAGACAAAATATTTTTATACCCGATTGCGCTTTCATCCAGCTCTTTCACATAATGCGTTGCAGTCCAAATTTGTTATGACATAATTAGGGCGGCATAACTGCGTTGCATCTCATCTGATATCAGATGAATTTTTCATTCGTTGGCGAGCGTCCAGCGGTGGACGACTGTCCCGGGTAAAACTGGGTCAGGAAACGTTTACCGGTAAATGAGCTCCTAAAACTGACCGCTTCGCCGACTCAGTGCATGGCTATTTATACTCAAATGTGTAAGCGATTTACAAGTATGTCTATCTGAAGTCTATTCTTGAACGCAATTAAAACTCAAAAGTAACACAATCACCACCAGTACTACTAGCTATCTTCATATATGGACTCCTCTACTGCTTTTCATCAGGTAGTGTGGAGTCATTTGCTGAGCTTTTCATAAAAAAAAATCAACGATCTCAAAATACAATACTCGTAGAAGCGATTTTACCAAAATTCCATGTCTTTTATTTTACTCAATATCCACACAATTTGAATCAATTTTTAACGCTCGACGCAAAAAGAGGCATGTTATATGTTTGAGGTGTGTTTGTGTGTGTGTTTTTTTGTGTGTGTCTGTTAGTCTGTCTGTGGCATCGTTGCTAACAAACATCAAAATCACAATGTTGATCGATTGGGATTGCGTTCAAGAGTAGGCTAGCAATAAGATAATTTTCGTTTGATTTTTGGGTGAACAATTGATCAAGCAATTGAACTTCAATTTGTTAGGAGCACAACACTATTTTATGTTTTCCCTAAAATAGTATCCCTCCAAAGGTCAGATATATCCATTGTTTTAAAAATCACAGTATAATAAGATTTTGATTTCAAAAGATGGTAGGGGATTTGTGACTTATTACTAAGTCTTTGATAAACATCCCATGCTTATTATTCGCATTTTTGTATTCTGAGAACAGGTTCTACCCTTATTCTGCACAAAATGGAAGATTACTTTTCCGCATGCTCTTGTAAGTTGTTTAAAAACTGATGGACAGGTGTGATGTTATAATGTGTTTTGACTTCTATATCTTTAACGGCTCCTACACACAATGTCGGTGGCACGACTACCGATACTGCCGCAAGCCTTGCCGCATAATAAGCTGCGAATTCCGGCGATATGCCGCGCGGCTTAAAAGCTCCCTTCACCGTACAAAGGAGCTGGCCATGCCAGTCATAAAAAATGATATTAAGCATACTCATAATGTACAGTCACAAGCACAAATAGGTTTGTAAAAATTTTTGTACTTTGTCATCACATCACATCATTTGACATCACAAGGGTCTAGTGCCGCAACAGCAAATATACAGCAAATATTAGGTCCTTACCTATGAAATTGGTGTTTTGTATGGAGATTTTGGGGATGTCTGCATTTTACATACTAACATTTTATCAGTTTTCTTCACAACGACAAATCCAGAGATAATAATATTTGGCATGTATCATTAGACAAGCTTTAGCAATATGTGTGTGAACACGCTTGATAAAAATTATTCATCGTTTTTATGTTAATGCAAATCAAATGATGTATTCGGGAGGCAGTTAAAAATAATTGTCTTTGTGTCTAATTTTAACACAATTAAACTTACAAAAAATTATTAAATTAAATAATACGAGCTCAAATATATGGTCTATTTTTAGAAGAGGCAATTATTTTATAAGAATGTTCTGAAACCTAATAGTTACGGACTAAAAACACCAATTTCATAGGAAAGGACCCAATATTTAGCTAAAACCTTGGAATGAAAAAGTAATAAAATGCAAACTGCCAGTTACAATCTTATTGTATATAGATAAGCAAGAGAACTTACCACTGGTGGCAAGGAGATCTGGATAGACCCCCTTACTGTCTGGTATCCACATAATCTTGGTAGTGGGGTATGGGTGGTCAAAAGTGCTCTTAGCACTGAACTCACTGGTCTCTTCATCTAGTGATATGATTTGTACCTGTACAGAAGAAAATTATAATCAAGAAAAGCATTAAAGTAGGTCTTTAAAGTGTTACCTCTGCCTACCCCTTTGGGGTAAAAGGTGTGATGATATGTTATGTTGTGTTATAAAGTGTTAGGAAAATTTAAAAATTACATACAACCAGTTTCTCTTCAAAAGCTGTGTAAAAATGGACTTTTTGGGTCAGGAACTTACAAGTTCTTTTTTGTTGCCCAAGCTATTTTCACATACCTATGGACTGATTTACTGAACTCAGTGTTATTTTTTAATTTAAAAAATAAATATATACATGCATACATATAATCACAACTATTATCCCCTAAGGGTTAGTCAGAGACTAGGCAAAACACTGCAAAAGTAGACCATTGCCATAGTCCGATTCACCAAGCAGTGACTGCATTCAGCGTGACAGGTAATGAGCCCAATGTCGCTGTAAGCTATTAGATGTTGGTGCAGTTCTAAGTCCATTATTTGGCTTTTACGACACCCGAGGGAAGAGATGGGTGGATGGGAGATGGAAAAAAAATCTGAAAGTAAAAATCACAGATTTTTTTGCAAACTTTTGTTACCTTACAAATTACAGTGGGTTAACAGATAGATACTCACCTACATACAATATAAATACAAGTTTAATATCTTACTTTGTTATTATATTCCTCCACAAAGCTCCCGAGAGCAAGTCTGAATCTTTTATCTGGTCGCACTGACCAGTTCATGGAATAGAGTGGCCATGGTGCTTGATACCTGGAAAGGGAAAGATTTATTACAGTTCTTGTGTCTACAAACAAACTTTTATGTGGTCACTAGAGTCACTAATAGCATTACCTAAAAGAATCAATTCTGCCAGGGTTTCCATTAGGCAACATATTGATGTATATTTCAACAATATCATAACACAACACTGGCTAGAGTTGTTTGAGCAGTTTGGTTTTCAATATTAGACAAATGTAATTACATTTAAGTTAGAAACTACTAGCACTAATTGCTATAACAATTTAAATCACTGACGAAATTAAGAACTTGGTGTTACAATAACAACTTCTAATTACTTCAAAGTTAATAACAATAAGCTTTAATAATCAAAATTAGGTATAATGAATTCATTACAACTGTGTCATTGAAAATAAATTAATATTTGTTTTATTAAAGGATTGTCATGTAAAATTCCTAATTAGTAGCTCCTTTGTATCACAGAGAAATAATCACAGAAAGATGCAGAGAAAATAATAAAGTTTAAATATATACGAAATATATCATATGGAAAACACTAAGACTTAAATTGTTACAGTATGTATTGTAGATTAAATATAAAATAAATGTAAGACGAACTTGTAGGTATATGTAGATTAGTTTTTAAATTATGAAGTGGGTACTTACTTGTATATTTCTTTGCGTTTTGTGCTGGAACTAGTAGTGCTTGAACTACTATGTGGCATCGACATTATTTCAGATTTTGAACCTAAAAATTAAGTTTATTTATCTTTATATAACAAACACGATGAAAGTTTTCTTTTAAATACTGTTCACGACATTATTAACTACTGTTTTCAACTAGTTTACTGGGATAAACAACGTTATTATTAGTATAATTCGCGAAATTGTGAAACTGAACAACATGTACCGTATCACACAATTCGAAGGTATTTCTGGCTTTAAGCTACTTTTATAAGGCCAGCATATGTTTATGATTCAGTTTGTTTAACAAAAAGAAAGTCAAATTATTTATTTAGAGACAAAATCCCATGTTTAGCACAACAAGCATTTTAGCAGTTTTGACGCGAGCATGACTATTTGACATTAAGATAAAGTGTTGTCAGTTTTGAAAATGTTGATGTGACTCTTGTTTTTTTTCATGCCTAAGTTACGTGATTCTAAACAATCTGTAAAATAAAGCGTAGGTCCGGTAGTGCACTCAGCGCAGTTTATAGCATACTTTGATAGGAAGACTTTGTTGTTAAAAATATTCATAAGCTCTTGGGCATAAAGTTACAAGTTAGTATGTTGTACTTGCTATGGCTCTCGTTCCCGTTGCAGAAAAGTGCCATCTAGCGTCAGAAACACGTATTATGTTAAATGTTCTCTTTCTATCCGCGATGTTGCAGATAATGTTTTCATATTATTATAATTGATGGCGCTTTTATCATTCTGTATATTAATTACTTGGTATTGCTCGACTCCGTGAAGTCATAGGGTAGAGTCGTATAGAGTCATGAACAATTTTCATTTTTACTAGAGAAATAAAATGAAGAAGAGTATGGAAAAATGTAGTGGCGTAGGTAATTTATGAATTAACAACAAAAAAGTTGGACGATTAGAGCTAAATATAAAAAAAGCTAAAAGCTAAAGCTGAAGCTTCATAAAGTGGTTTCCCTTTGGCTCAGTGCAGGCACTGCTAGCGAAGCGTGGTCTATGGTAATGGACTGCTTTTGCCTAGTCCCTAACCCTTATGGGATAATAGTCGTAATTAAATGTATGTACCTATGTATAAATGTGTCATATCAAATAAGCTTATGCATGCCCCAAGATGCTTATGCATAAAATATATAAGTATTTTCTACAACTTTGCCACAAAGCTGTTAATGTGGAAAGCTCTAACCAAGTTAGAAAAATGGCGTCATTTTATTCGTGCCTGCCACCGAGAAGCGTGCATTCCTGTGTGATACTTCTAATGCCATGGGTTGACGTAAAAGTCTGCATCTGCTTTTCCTACATGGTCATAATGTAGGAAAAGCAGATGCAGACTTTTACTGGTATCAAGTGGTATCACTTAACAAGGTGATGATGGTCTTACCCTCCAGTGGGCAGTCCGTACGCTTGCTGTTGTTGGAGAAAAAAAAAGAATTTCGAAAACGACCAGTTAAAAGCATAGAACGTGTAGCTAATAAAATGTCGTTTCGTTTCGATCTTTGCCCATCACATAAAGAGGGGATCATGTGTGATAATATGTTTATATATCATAATATAACTAATACATAGCTTACAATCATAACATTTGATCCATATGCGACGACCCAGTTAGCGTATTTATACTCTATGACCTTACTATGCAGTGCGCATGCGTTGTCAGGTAAGGACATAGCTTTCTTTCTTACGTCAACGCCCCCTAAGGGCCTGTGACATAATTAGTTGCGCAAGAGTGTGGAATGCGGCCGTAATAAAAACTATGGCACTGTTACATAGCCTTAGGCAGTTTGTTATGATTTCACATGGGTTTTGCTATAAAGTAAGCATAGTGGTGTGAAGGAGCGGTGCGTAGTGGTACCTAGGAAGCGTACGCTCTAGAACAGAGGTTCCCAGACTTATTTTTCTCATAAGTAGACCACTTTCAAAGTTTACCTGGTTCCGGTGGACTCCCTGCAGCTACATTTCTACTATATTCCCAAAACTCGACAAAAATGTGGAAATGTGAAGACAACAAGACCCCCGTCGTGGTGGACCCTTAGAGGTTCACAGTCTCCCGTGACTGGACCACTTTGAGAACTAATGCTCTAGAACATAACGTAATTACAACACAACATCAGTTTTAAGGGTAACAGAAGGTATAGAGAGGCAGTAAATTACTGCACCACTACAGAAGCCGGCCCTTCGGAGCCCTAATCTCTCCTGAAGAGATTAACCATTAAAACCTCCCCAAGGCCATCGTTACTACATGAACAGCGTTGAAATTGGGTAAGCGCTGTGAATAGGTAGCAGTCATAATAGATCTGCTTAAGTTGTAGTGACGCGCTAGGGTCTTATCACACCCCTTTTTGACAATAAAGGCAGTAAATCACGGGGACTTTTACTCAACATAATATGTCCCTATAGGAGCTGCAAGCAAATGCGAAATTCTAAAGGTACTTATAATACATGTAGGTATTCTTCTCATGTAGGTACGTCAGTGGCGATTGAAGCCGTGCAGTTTTCTTGGGGAAGTAATGAATTGGGCCATTTAATTATTTGGTCAGCAACAAAAATGTCAGCCGAAAAATCATTTTGTCAGCAAACAAATACTTGTCAGCAATATAATTATTAGGGCAGCTAAATAATTGTTTGGGCATCAAAATAATTATTTAGTTAGCAGAATAATTAATTGGGCAGCAAGATAATTATAAGGGCTGCAAAATAATTATAAGGGCAGCAATATATGTATATGTTATCGAATAAATCTAGGAAAAGGATCAATGAAGGATCAAGGATCAATTCATAGGAAATGTATTCTGATAGTTATTAGGTTAAGGTAATTTTTTTATGACCCTTAAAAACAATATTTGTGTCATCAAAACATAATATATTATGCAATTTGGCAACAGAGAAAACATTTAAGTGGCTGACCAATTAGTTATTTTGCTGACAAATTAGATTTATCTGCTACCCATAAGTTGCTGACCAATTAGTTATTTTGCTGAACAATTTAGGAATATTTGCTGCCTATAAGTTGCCGACCAATAATTTATTTTAGCTGACCAATTGTATCTTTTCGCTGACTAAAATTCGAATATTTTGCTGACCGTTTAAATAACACCCGTTTTCTTGCTTGCTAACATGTTAAATAAACATAATAATATAGATACCTTCCCGAAGAGGTAGGCAGCTTTGTAACTCATACATTTTACTTGATATAGGTAAGTAGCGGCATATATCTTTGGTGTTGAGTGGGCGTGACCGTTACGTGGAGGTGATAGCTGCCAATAACTACGCATGGGGTTCTGACGTGGCACCAATTAGGAAAAGCCAATCAGCGGCCGCCGATTACGAATGAGGATGCTGAGCGCCGATTGGCTAACGGTCCATCTTACGACCTCCGTGGTCGAGAGTACGCCGGTCTCAAGGCGCCGCCATCTCGAGAGGTCCTGGGTTCGATCCCCAGTGGAGGCAAGTGTTTGGGTGATGAATTTTCAGACATTTGTTCTCCAGTCTTGGATGTTCATTATATATGTATAATATTATATATATTCTGAATAATTATGTGTATTTATCTATTAAATATATTTGTCCTTCATCTAGTATCCGTAACACAAGCAGCATTTAGTTGCTTAAAATGGGACTAGTTGATAGGTGTGAATATCTGAGGATATTTTATTTATTTATTTAGGTCTTCATGCCACCTCTCCTGGCGCATGTCTGTTGGCATGCACCACAGTTAAAATCAAGTGGTTTCCTTTTCTACGAGCAGATGTTCCGAGTGATGAGAGGTTCCGAGATGGGGCACAATATGAATACAGCCATTCGTTAACCAATCTTGAATGTTTATTTACGTATTTTTTATATATTTATTGAATATTAATATATGAATTATATATTTAAAACAATTTAATACAATTTAATAATTACGGACAAAGCGAATGTGTGGCGCTTGTGACAAGAAAAATTGTAACTTTTATAGGTTCATGCAAGAAGTGTTATTAATAAATTAAATAGCCCTGACATTCTGTTGTAGATGCGCGAGTGTATTATGACATTAAGACAACAAACATAGCACGTTTTGACCACTTTGAATGCATCGCACAATGTGGTTACTTCTCAGAGGGTTACTTTGATAGCGTTCTTTAATACGAAACAAGGCCACATCAGATAATTTTCACTTCTTTTGCTTTGATCATTTTGACGCTGGCTGCACTTACATATCACATGTAGTCTAGGCGACTATAGTCACTATGTGCAACATATCAGTAAATGAAAATGCCTAAGCTTGACTCTATAAAATATGAAAGCTAAATTACAAATGTCTCTATGAATCACTCACAAATTGACGTGAAGGACAGAACTGCACGCAGTATCTGATCCAATCTAAATAGCAATCTGTCGGTCCCCGCACATGGACCAATTGCGCTTATACCGAGACTGAGATAAGTCGCACGTCACAGGGAAGTGACCTCAGATCTGAGATTGTAGCACAATGCACACCAAACCTTGACCCACGACCTTTGGACAAGTAAAAACAATCGCTCCCCGATGAAAGGTTGACCATTCGTTAGATGCGTGTGGGCCGAGGCTTTGTATAAGACTTGATTTATTAGGAATTACTTCAATAGAGCCATGATATGATTGTTCTGAATAAGACAGCCTTTGAAATTTTATAAATGATACATCAATGAATACACATTGTTCTGATTGCGAAAAGTAAACTGAACTAGATTTGGAAATAATTCCGATTAGAGAGAGCAAAAGAGAGAGCATTTGGACCGAATTTTAACCCATAGAAAGTAATATTCGTACTCGTATTTTCAATTTAATCTATATTTTTATTGAAATTGTTACAAGACTGTGTAAAGATTCTGAAATAAATAGGTAACCCGATGATTATAGCAACCAGTCCAGGTTTTTGTCTGTCACTTTAGTTTGAAAATATGTTACCCACGCAGACGCGCTAGCGCGGTTGCGGATGGCGGCAGTGGTTGGCTTATTAAACAAAATTAAATGTATGAAGCAAGCCAAGACGCACGAGCGGCGGGCTAGATCGGCTGCGGTTTTTTTGGGAAGTAATTTATTATGGGCAGCCATTCAATTATTTGGTCAGCAAGAAAATGGTCAGCTGAAAAATCATTTGTCCTCAGCCTATATACGTCCCACTGCTGGGCACAGGACTTCCTCATAGAGAAACACATGAGTTTGGGCCGTAACACCACCACGCTGGTCGCAAAGCCGCTCTAGCCGCTAGCCACGTGGCATGCTAACCGCACCCGCTGAAGCCATCCGCGCCCTCGTCTAGACTTGAACGTCTATACGTGGCCAGGGCATTTTACGAAAAAAGCGGAATGAAAATTCTGGAGCACATAAATCCAATCCGACAGTTCACGATTTAGGCCTGTTCTGCGCTTTCAGTAGTTAAAAAAATCGTAGAAATCGATTGTTAAAATTCTACCGGTTCCTGCCCAAAGCTATTTCTAGATTAGCTATTAAAGTGGTCACTTAACGTCATTTTGTGAAGCGTCAGGGTCAAGTTTGAGTGACTCTAGAGGGTGTGTCCGGAAAACGGTCATTGTTATCAGTATTGAGGAAACCGATTTATTACTCGATTAAACATTCGAGTCAATCACAGGATACGTTAGCCGAAAAGATCAAGGTCCGGGAGATTTAAATCTAAGTATTTTACTATGAAGTAGTTTTGTATCATTAGGTTATGATTTAGTTGAATATTAATTGAAACGAGCAAAAGGGGTATAAAACGCACTACTTACTTAAATCATATTTTTTTATGGGTTTTTATATTGTTTTATGGGTTTATATTTTTTTTTATGGCAAGCGAGCAGACGGATCACTTGATCTGAAGCAATTACCGCCGCCCATGGACACCCACCACACATAAGTAGTCCCAAGTACGTTTCCGGCCTTTTAAGTGAGATTACGCTCTTTTTTTTGAAGTTTTGCATGTCGTACCGGTCTGGAAATACCGCAGACGACAATTTATTCCACAGTTTGGTTGTGCGAGGTAAGTAGAAAGTTCCTAGAAAAACAACTGTGGAAAACAACCAATCATCCAACCGATGGGGGTGAAAGTCTTGGCGCGTATATTTCCTAATTCGAGATAAAAGTTTGGTTTACCATGTCAAAAGTTTTATGACAGAAATCTAACACTAATTGCTGGATCAGGCAAATAATAATAATAATAATATTTATTTATTTATTTTCTCCTATTCACAATCACAATCATAGAAATTCACAACAAATTTTTCTTATTACGACAATAGGAGACAGGTGCGCAAACTAGGTAGACCCTGTATTTTGTGACATCAGGCCTCAACCCTGCCAATAAGGCACAAGACTACATCCATGTTGTGTTATTGATCTGTTGACTGTGCGAGATCAAAAACTATTATGTGTGTGTGTGTGTTTAAAGAAGCCGATGGCAGAGTTCAATTAGTAACTAGGATTAAACCTAAGTACCTATAAATGTGGTAATGTGTAGCCGTGTGTTATTAAAGAATACTACCAACCCATCTCTTCCCTTGGATGTCGTAGAAGGCGACTAATGGCTTTAGAACTGCACAACCAGCTAATGGTTTATAGCGGCGTCGGGGTCACCACCTGTCACGCTGAGTGCAGTCACCGCTTGGTGAAGCGAGGACTATGGCAATGGAGTGCTTTTGCGTTCTTTTTGCCTAGAATCTGACTAACCCTGTGACGGGGTGAAGCCAGGGATAAATGAAAGGTGCTGGGTCGTCACTTATGTATTTTTTATTATGGATATTAAGGCACAAAAAAGTGCCTTAAAGAAACTTATAGACTTTGTTATTTATCAGGAATTGGCGATACAGAATCTTGTGGGTATATACTTTTAGTATAAGCTTATTATAACTGATCAGCACTTTATAAATATATTAAAATAATTGTTAGCGGTGAGTCAACCGCTCTACACGCTGACTCTGGTAAGAATGAACTTCGAGAACAAAAAAAATAAAAAGAGACAGACAGTGAATTTAAAAATGGAAAACAAGAGAAAAATGGCCAGAGAAGAGCGCAATGACAGCAACGAGTCACTAATATAGCTATAACGCCTCGTAACAACCCTTAGGGGATAATAGTCATGATTATATGTATGTAAGTATGTACCTATAAATTGTTAAGAATAACGCTAGCCCCACTGTGTGCATCGCCCGGTGCGTAGCAAGTGTGTGGTCTCGCCCCCCGTTACACGGGGATTGGAGGGTATCAGGCAAAATCCTGCCTTCTTGCCCTCATATAGGCGAGACGAAGTTATGGTATAAGTTGTACAGTCGACCATAAAATTGCTTTACCAGTTTTGAATTGAATTTTGTTGGAATTTCACACAACAACAAGGTCTATTTTTGTATATAATCAGATTTTAGTTCATTGTGACTTATAATGTGTCTTAGTGAAATTCAATTTGGATGGAAGTTCTTGTCAAAAGTGGAAAATCAATTTTATGGTTGACTATACAAAAATGTAAATATATTAAACACGTTGGTCTTAAGAACTTCATTCCTAACTAGATAAAATCGGTCTTCGTAGTTCAACTGTTTACCTTGAACCTATGCTGCTGACTGTAGGTACACGTAAATACCTATTTATCTTTTTCCACACAAACCACGTAAATTGATTCGAGCCATGTGTTCGGGCACCGTTCATCATGGCTGCCATTCTTCCACGTAAGACGTTTGAAAGAAAGCATTTTGCAAGCATAGTCCTTGACATATCTGGAACAGCTTACCAGTAGTTATTTAAATACCGTCTCGTGTTCTTTATGATGTAGAAAATTCAGTTCATTTTGTCTCAAACTAGTAGCATGATGTAATGTGGTTTGCTTGCGATGCGCGACGAGTATTGGTTTCGGATTAGGAACGTATCGTAAGAGTCCATTGGCTGAATAGCCAATGACGTTATTTTATTCGCTTTGTTGGTTTGTCGGCTGTTATTTGTAAACAAATCATTTTAATGCCAATAAATTGTGTAGGATGCGCTTTGTTTTGTAATTGATGAACAAGTAAGTATAATTTTTTGTAACTCGCTTGACTTAAAGCGTCCTTTTTAGGGTTCCGTAGTCAACGAGGAACCCGTATACCGGTTTAACGTTTAACCGCCTTCAAAAAAGGATGGGGACACAATGTGACGAACGCCTGACACACACACACATTAGGCCGTATTGCCACCATCATAATTCAGAGTGAATATTCGAAAGGTTTTTAATTATTGATCTCGCAATCCCAACTGCGATATCTCGCCACAAAAGGTCTCTGTAGATTAGGCAGATTAATTCGTGACATTATTGATTGCTTATTAACTAAGTGGACGTAATTTTTTTTTTATCTTACGGATAAAGGCTCTAACATGACATAGTCTCAGCCTATATACGTCCCACTACTGGGAACAGGCCTTCCTCATGGAGAAATACATGAGGAGTATGGACCGTAACACCACCAAGCTGGTCCAATGCGGGTTGGTGGGTAGAAACAGTTGCAATGGCGACCGGGACCAACGGCTGAACGTGCCTTCCGAAGCACGGAGGAGCTCGAGATCACAAAGTTTTGGTCACCCATCCACGGCCTGACCACGGCGAAGGTAGCTTTGTTTTCAATCAAAAGCCAAACCGTACTAACCACTGCGCCACCGAGCTCCTTACACGACATGTTCTTTTAATAATCTAAAAACTGTGAGAGCAAAAGTTTCTCGCTTTTTCCACGATATTCCTTAGATTTATATAGGCAAAGTGTCTTCTCAGTTTTCTTACATTTTGCAGCTACAAGTTTATACAGCTTGAAAACATAAAACGTTAAAACGTACATACATACTTCTTGATTGTACGAACCGAAGCATAATATTACTTCTATGCGTACGAACTATAGGTACTTTTGATAAGAGGCAACTAGCCTACAATCAAAAGAGTTTGTAACATAAAACACGAAGTATCTATGTTTTCAACCAAATAAAATTTAAAACAATACACCGCGACACGTCAAGCATCAATCAAAAATGTAATCGTCAAATTCAGAAGTTTTCAACGAAAAATAATAAAAAATCTGCAATACAAAATATGCACCCACGACACCTGCGAGTGTTCGGGCATGAAGAAGAGGCTTCGAAATCCATACTACTTATTAGAGCCTAAGAAACGGAAGTTTGACACAGTTCGGAGGTATCTGCGGTTTGGGCCGTGCAATGAAGCAGACTGTGGCCCGTATGCTCTCGAGCTTTGCAACCTGGTAGCCTGGACCGGCATGCTCGTCGTCACAGCTGTAATCCTAAGGTCCTTATACCTAATGTACTTGAAACCTGAAGGCATGTAGACGCACCGTTAGATTGGACAATTGCACAGTAAGTAGACTGGTCAATTCTGAGTGGGTTTTGCTTAAAAAACGTTTGTACTGTTTATGTAGAAAGTGGATGTCTAGTAAATTAAAAGCATACTTGCCCGGTAAATTATACTGAAAGTTGGCAGAAGATAAAAAAAGACAAACAGGACGATATTGAGCAAGTCGCTGGAATGTCTCGGGTGTGGTTTGAACAGGGTCCAAAATTCAATATCGTTTATTCAATTTAGATGCGTCTTAGCACATGCTTATGAACGTCAAAAGCATTTTACAAATTTGCGTGAGAGCGATAAACTACGCCATCCGTTCAAAACTACCAGGAGGCCTTGTTCTGAGAAGAACGGGCAGGAAACTCTGCAAGTTTCTATCCTCCCTTTCCATCAACATTGTCAATGAATGTCAAATGTCAATGAAAGAAGAAAGAAAGGATTTTCTATTCTATTCTATTAGCACAAGAGAGTGGTGGCTTCATGTTTTGCTGTTTCGTTTTTCTCTACCACTCGTCAATGACGAGTATGACGAGTCATCATACTGACATTCACTCTTCCTAGCAGTATCATAATTCACACAGTCTCTATTTTTCTTCAGTCTTCCGCTTATGACACCATGGCTCTGGTTACATGTTTTTTCGAATTCACCGGCTTTTATGATGTCCAAAGTTAAATTTAATAGGTACATAACTGCATTTATAAATCTTTATTTTCTTTGTTTACAGATATAAAGACTGGTACCTATTATGTATAGCTACCAACCCAAGTCAAACGATTACTCATCGAACCTAACCTAAATGATTTTCTGGCAAAAGCCAACTCGCTTTTATCGGTTGAAAAGATCCATATATATGAAGACGAGGGGACGCCACGGCTTAGAGGGAACCAACGTCCAGCTGTACCAGCTGGTGCTCCTCACAGGAGTGCTTTTTGTCCTTCTATTAGTACTCCGGAGCCTGTACCTGAAGTATGGAGGCGCTTCGAACGAAATGCTGCAATCCTCTATGTTTGGGCGCCTGATTGGAAGTCATCGATTTGGTTTTTATGATGATTAAAAATCTTTATTTACCATATCGTTAGCATTTTATTTTAAATATTATTTTTCTACTTTAATATTCTATTTAATGACGTTAAAAAATTTGTTTGACAATATTGTTTCTATTAATCTCTTTATTGCACTAAAGAAAAAAAAACTCATTTGTAACAAAAGTATGCGAGAGGGACTTATTTCTAATAGAGATCTCTTTCAGCCAACCCGTCACAGGGTTAGGTTAGGTTAGTTACAATTATATCTTGTTGAATGAAAGGTATTTAATTATTTGTGATATCTCGCCACTAAAGGTCACTGCAGATTAGGCAGATAACTCGTGACATTATCAAGTGCTTAGTAATAGGAAGCTGACGTAATTTCTTTCTGTACATTGCAGTATTTTTAATCCGCTTATGCGCTCCTAAAGGGGTAAGCTAGGTAAGTAGGTAGTTATTTTATTAACATAATTTTGTGTATTTTCCATGTGGTTTTTCTGCACTTAATTTTTTTAAAATTAGAAATGTGTAATGTAGATAAGTGCTTTTATTATTGTGGTATTTTCATTGAAATGTGAGTAAAGATATTCAATGCTCTTAGCAGAATTTGGCGCCAAGTAATTTATATAAAAACCACATCTGCCATTATAAATGCCAATAACTAGATTTTTTGTTCATGTGAGATAAATCGTGAAACACGTAAATAAAGTTAGAGATTTACTTTAAAATCAAGGTTGTCATGTTGTCAATAACTCGAGCAATTATAATTATATGTTGTCAACATTTAAGGTTGCTGTCAACTTAAAAAAACAAATTGCCAATTAATGTTAAAAATAAATACCCATATCGCTATATTATTCATTGACATTACGTGGCATCTGACTCACCCTCTCGGTTGGCAGGGTGCGATTTTTGCACTGTCGCGTATATAGTTCATAATATCTATGTTCACTCACTTGATTGTACTAGCCTAACATTTATAAAAAAAAAAGAATTGTAAAAAATGTGAAAAAAAGAGCAACCCTCGAGTTTCTGGCTCGCTCTTCTCGGGGATGTCTGCGTTTCGAGCGAGTTGACGGAAATTTTAGAGCAATTGCGAAAATCCCATACAACAAAATTGTGCTGAAGCAGGGTGACTCACTGTCCGCGAACATGTTAAGCATATCAGGGAGGAAGTTTACTAGTAACCCTTCGGGCAAGCCGACAATGGGATTGACGACCAACTGAAATTCTCGCCTTTCCGAAGTTGTAATTGCCGTCTGGGACAACCAGTCAGGGTCATTAAAAAATCCAGCGGAAGCAAATCTATTGCACTGTAACTCTATATTCAACAATACGTATATACCAAAACAAAGGAGACTATTGATATCTTAATTTAGTAGATATAATATTACAGGCTGTGACATAACACTCATATCATATACGTAGTGTCGGACACGAACCGTCGCGCACGACGTCACCATGCAACAGGTCGTGGGAAACAAGGCGCATGTGGCTTGTGACGAGTCGACAGTAGGATTAGGAAACGTTTAAATTTTATTATTTAAAACATACAAAACTACAGACTACATACTGTAAAGGTTTAGTTCCCGTGTGCAACGTCTTGGCAAACTAGTAGACTGCCAAATAGTGCCATGATTTTAAGTGCTTCAGTCGCCTAGAAACCATGTACCAATATAAATATCTGCTTGCAAATTCTAGAGCCGTGTGGTAGCGGCTCATTAAAAGAATACTACTAACCCATCTCTTTCCTTGAGTGTCGTAAAAGGCGACTAATGGACTTAGAAATGCACAACCATCCAATAGCGGCGCCGGGCTCACCACCTCTCAAGCTGAGTGCAGTCACTGTTTAGTGAAGCGCGGGCTATGGCAATGGGCTGCTTTTGCGGTGCTTTTGCTTAGTCCCTAACTTTTAGGGGATAATAGTCGTGATTATATGTATGTGTGTAACCTCTAATGATCTAAGTGTTTTTGCCAACACTTATGCAAGTGCTTCAGCTTTGCAGAAAAGATAAGACAGAGGGATACAAGCAGACGCGTCAATACCGAATTTCCCATCTTTCTGTATTCAATGGGAGAAAACTGAGTTTGCATAAAACTTAATTAGTCAGTGGACATTGTGAATATCGGTTGCCTCGCCACTTGTGACAGGGGGGTGTAAGACATTTCAGGCGAAATTTGGATGTTGCCTAGGCCTTCTGCCTACCCCTTCAGGGATAGAGGCGTCAGGCGTTATTATATGTTATCTTGTGTCAGTAGGAGAACCGTTGTTGATTTAATTTTTTTAATTATGATCTCCATTGATTCAAATTTACCTTATGTTCATTGTGTATACCTTTATGGCTCCTCTTTACTAGGGCAAATGATCGAATGTGGAGGACTATTCGTCTACATTGGCCTTTCTTCGTGTATCTTTTCCAAAAAATGTAAACGAATAGCCCTCCACACCCCCTGAATGTGAAGAGGGACGAATACATTTGAACAAAAAGAGGATGAATAATCTTCAATTACTGGTAACTGTGATCTCACAATTTACATCTTAATGTAAACTGTTACATCTAGCCGTACATTGAGTGTTACATGTATCACATGACAATGTAATCTTTGCGATGGCATCAGATGGGCTTGATAAATATTTAATAGTGGACAGTTTTCTTCGTCAATTCCGCGCTTAGGTGGTCTCAATGAATAAATAGATATTTTTTTACATATGACAGGCAAGCTCTTGGCCTTTATCTCACCTGATGGTGTGTGACCAAGGTGGAAGCGAGCTTCATCTGTAATCCTCAACAACTGAGGAACTGGCTATCTTACCTCTGATTACCGGAACACAACAATGTTTCATAACATTGTTAGTATGGTGACAGATTTAGGTAAGAGGTGGTAGCCATGAGGGTTTTGAAGCCCATTTCACCAACCAGAAAAACCCCTGCCCCCGTGGGAGATCGAACTTCGGACTTCCCGATCAACACCCGGTGGTGTCAAGCACTAGACCAGAGAGGTGATATCTTCTTATACCAATACCTAGCCCAAACATAGTACCTTACTTCAATACCGTTTGTGTCAACACCTCTGCCCACTCCTTCGGAAAAGCGTAACGATATGTTATGTGTGTTTTGGATAGTAGATGACGGATAAATACCTATATTTTTTAATTTATACTTTACTCAATAAATATAAAATAAACTCATATACAAATATCAAAATTGAACAACAAATGCCTGTATTTATCATCTTAATATTTTCCCCCAACTGGATTCTAAGCGGAACGTATAAAGATGGGCCCCCCCTTAAAACGCCAACAAACCACTCGGCCACGGAAACAGGAAACTATCTGAAATAGATTACATGGTGTATTACCTGCAGCGGACGAGATTGGATCTTAGTTTTAAGTAAAGCCATTTCTATTAATATAATAACGCTAGTATACCTAGTGGCCTAGTGACGCACGCACACCAACCGGATTAAAACGACCTTGCGGCGATCACGCTTGACCATTGATCAAACGGCTCCGCCTGGCAATATAGTTCATTGAGGTTTTGCAACAAATGCAACTATTATTTTTATTGTAAGAATTCATAACATATCCGGGCTATTTGGTGATTGGAATTGGCATTGAGTAATTAATGGTTTTACTGTGAATTACATTTGCCCAAGGCGAGCGTGTAGATTTTGTTAAATCACATAATTTGTCAGCACGCGTATATCCTCGAAGGACTAAGAATAGGAGTGCTAAATTTTGGTAACATTATCCATCAGGTTTCCATGGCCATGAATCTTTAAGTAGGGGTTTATCAGAAATAAGTTTGTAACGAGCCGCTATAGCAATATTAGCGATTCTTTGCTGATATTGCGATCTCCTCTGGCCATTTTCTCTTTGACTGTCTGTCTCCTTTTATCTTTTGTTGTTTTGTTAAACTACTTTAATATTTTAATATTGTAACTACTAAGTGTTGTTGAGTAAATTATTAATATTTGCTGAAGAGTTCTTACATAGGTACGAGTTAACTATATTTATAAAGTTTATAAATTCACCACAGGCACTATTGTAAGTAGCTCTACCTTTGATTACATCTTCAGGTTTTATATGTGAAATCGAATTTGTGTGATTTATGAAACTTACCTTTTGTGTATAATTATTCCAGTGTGCCTTAATATAATTATAATAAACATAGTGCCGTCAGTTGGAGTTTATTTTAATCATCGGTCCACCACGTCACAAGTTCTGAGGCGAGCTCACTACCATATGCCAGGTTTTTGGTTTGATTTTCAGATTTTCAAATGATAACAGCAATAGATTTGCCCCCATTACATGGAAAAATGTGGGTTTGTATTGCATCTCTGACTTCGGGATATATTGTTTGATAATTTGGATATAAAAATTTATGCATCTTTCCACAATAGTTATTTTAAGATGAATTAATTCACAAGCCATATACATATATGCCAGGTGTTAGCTAGAGAAATAAAAGTGAACTTGGACTAAACTTTAATTAGTGTATTGTTCTCAGTAGATAAAATCAATGTCAAAAAGTAAAAAAAAAATATATTGTACAAAATTCAAAAATAATAGAAAAAGTATCAAAAGTATTTGGTGGCGCTCTATAGCAACAGACCACCAGGTATCTTCAGGCTCAGGCAGTTTACATTTACAGTTCACGTGATGAGGTATTTCTTGAAGCGCACCATCTTTTAAAAATAGGGAAGAGAAATACCATTTAGGGTAAAGTATTAAGTAAAATAGTTCCTATATAGTTATATGAGCCTGGTACTTTTTTGGAAATATAGATATTTATTCACCTTGCTAAGGCCCAATTGCACGATCGAGAGTTAGCGCCTAATCCAGGGTTTGCCCATATATTTGCCCCAGGGTTAGGTGCTAACTCTCGAACGCGCAATTGGGCCTAAGTCTGCAAATTTTAAAATGGATGATCGATGGATGGATGCTTAGTATCTATTTTCATAATCCACCCACATGAGTGTACTAGTCTAACATTTATGAAAAAAAAAGAACTTTAAAAAATGTGAAAAAAAAGAGCAACCCTCGAGTTTCTGGCTCGCTCTTCTCGGGGATGTCTGCGTTCCGAACGAGTGGTAGATTCACTTATTCATAAATTGACGTTTTTAAGTGTTTGTATATCAAGCCTATAAAATAAAGATATTTTTAATTTGATTTGATGTGCGGAGTCACCGAAATTATATGAATATGTCAGGGAGTTTATATATAAAGCGAATACCACGCACTGATTAATCACGAAATTTCACATTTTTTTTAAGTCGTTGATTATCGATAGTTTCAGTTTGTTGAGGAGTGAACTGAGTTTATGTTAATAAAAGCACAACAAATAATAGCAACGATATTTACTTATTTTACAACTCTGACACACACTAACGACTATAATAATACCAAAAAACAAGACAAAGCTATCAAAATACAAAATAGTGTCAAAAGGTAAAATAGTATTAAAAAGGTTAAAAACAAGTATAAAAGAAGGTCTTTCGCCAACACAGTTAGTATCCAGAATGCTCTCTCACTATAACTATTCAAAAGCTAAACATAGGTGCGCTTCGAGGAATAATTTTGGAGCGATTCATTCGGTGCGCTTCGAGGAATACCTCCACGTGATATCGAACGGCGAGTCTGTTGCCATATACCGGGCATGGTTAAGGCAAGGGATTTTCTTAATATTCTACAGATAACTTGAAAGGTAAAATAAAGTCTTTGACGTATGTCTACGAGATAAAAATTATTTACTGTTGCTTCTGTGATTCGCATTCGTAAAAGTTCCACATGTGAATATACCTTTTTGCCAAAGAGATTATAGTTATAAGTGCTAACAGGGAACCCCTTTGGGGAGACGGGTGTGCAATTAAAGCAGAGAAAGCTTTCGTATTAATCTGCATTGTTATTTCGTTTACATCATAGATATATATTGACATAGATATCGCAAATGCATATTTTGCGCTTGTACAAAAACCTCGACCAAACGTCGGGGTTGGCCTCTGCTAGCTAGTCTGCTTGTCTCTGAATGGCTGCAAAAAGTAAAAAATAGCCTCATGTTATACTAACGCCTAGGTTTCAACTGCAGTAAAGAAAGCACCAATTGAACAACGCTAGTCCGTAGACCTTGACATGGCGCAGGCGCGGTGAAAGTGAGGCTGATCTATATTCACGCTTAGGAATGCCCACAATACATCACTGTCGACTACATTTAAATATAAGGACTTTATAGCCAGCTTAGAGCGATTCTTTCTCGACTTTTATATCGAAATCCAGCACGTTACGAAAATTTTTTGGTAACGAATTGAAATACAAACTTGCATATTAGTAGCTGCTGCATATAGCAGGTAATCATTCGACGACCTCCGTGGCAGAGTTGCTGGGCGCCCGTTTGTAATTGTTACAGGATCGATTCCTGCTTGAGGCGGATGCTCATGATGAATGCGAGCATTTGTGACATAGCCATGGCTGTATATACCACGTGCTAAAAAGTACTAATCAATATCAAGCCTAATAAGCTGTCGTCATCATGAAAGTATTATTATGCTACTAGATTAAAATAACATATCTTGTTGACAAGCTTTTACCTTCTCCTAAAAGCTGTTTAAACCCACATCTGGATGATTTATTTAAGTCCCTGTGTAAGGGAGGCAAGTTATATTCACTGTAAACGTAATAACGAACTTAAGTTAAACTTCGTGGTGCACACAAAAATTGGACAGGTGACGTATTATTTTTTCTTCCTTCTTCTTTCCTACTTTCCCTTGTTTCATTTATACTAAGATTCTTTTCTCTTATTCCATTGCGTCGCGGATCTTCTAATTCAAGGTAGTTACATCCATACAATTTCTTAGCACTCTCTAGCTATGTTTCGTTAATCGCACTTCATGAGATGTCTATTTGCTCCTCATTTTTATATTTTAATAGATAGACAAATTTTCTTAAATTAAATTCGTATGCACACGGAAAAGCACGCTACACATTTGGATTTAAATTCTAAAATTAAACGCTTGTTTTTCACATGATTTTGCACATATACTAAAACGCTTGCCAACATTACAGCAACCGTTGAACCTGTATTGCATTTCAGTTGCATTCTCTGAAGGGATCACGTATCTTGGGCCGAACTAGCGTCTGATGTAAAACAATACATCAGCATGCGCTCACGCATGGCGCAATGCGCCGGCGCACTGAATAACGATACGACATTGCGATACACCGCTAATCACCGTGCTAATTATGTTAGTTAGCTATGCTATACTTTGTAGTGTTATGTTGATCGTGGACAGGTCATCTATATATTTGCAATCAAATTATTTCATCACTGTTGTCAAATTATCGGTATTATCGTCGTTAGTCGTTACCAACCTATACGTATAGGCTGAACATCGGGTCTTCCTGGGAAGAAATTTGAAGATGTATAATAATGGAGTATTTTAGGGTCTTATAACCCGTGCTCGTCCCACTCTGATGTACAATTGTATACGCACTTATAAAATTATTCCTGTGAAGGGACTATTCAGTGGAAGAGGAGCTCGGTGGCGTAGTGGTTAGTACGCTTTGGCTTTACATATACATAAATACATATAATCACGACTCTTATTCCCTAAGGGTTAGTCAGAGACTAGGCAAAAGCACCGCAAAAACAGTCCATTGCCATAGTCCGAGCTTCACCAAGCAGAGACTGCACTCAGCGTGACAGGTGGTCCGTCGCCGTTATTATCTTTTAGATGGTTGTGCAGTTCTAAGTCCATGAGTCGCCTTTTACGACACCGAAGGGAAGGGATAGGTTGGTAGTATTCTTTTAAAGAGCCACCACACGGCTCGCTGTGGCTTTAGGCATCGAAAATAAAGCTACCTTCGCCATGCTTAGGTCGTGGATGGGGTACCGAAGCTTTGTGATCTCAAAATCCTCCGTACTTCGGAAGGCACGTTAAGCCGATGGTACCGGATGATATTGCACCCACAAGCCGCCTTGGGCCAAAGTTTCATAGCTTCGAACATACTGGCTATTACAATAATGCCAAATCTCACCTCAATAATAAACTGGTTTAGTTTCAATATGCCCCATATAACACAGGTATGTGTATGATCTCCCCTGAAGGTGAGGCTGTCTATACCGGCTCCGGCGAAGTTCATTAGCATGCTGATTCATTATGCCGAATCTTAGCCAACAATGGCCGGATTCCGGAACGATTGAGCTGTTAGGAGCAGTGTACACTTGTGATGTGCGGTTGGTTGTGTAATAAAGTAAGGAATATTTTTCAGAATGAAAAGGGAAACATTCGAACAAAAATTTTAGTTTTTTAGGATTAGAATAAAAATTTGAGTTTTTTATTGTTGTCTTTTGAAGATCATCACGAATTCACACAGCGCTACGGAATTTTTCGCATTTACATAACACATAACTACCAAATTTGACTGTCCCTTCAGACCCCCCTGGATGTCTAACTAGGTCACGATGACCGGAACGTTTCGGAGAATTGCTTCGGCAAAACCCGAGTGGCTTTATGGGCTCGAATTTGTGGGTATTCTCAGTGCGTGCGGTAAGGTCAGAATATGGAACCCCTCCCAGTTTAAAAAATAATCTTTTTGGGATTGTTTTATTTTTTTTATTTATTCAAAAGGAAGTCGGCTGTTTGCAAGTGGGCACCGGGCCTTACACGGATATTTGTGTAGTAAATTACGCACGGTTGTCGCGGACAGTCACGGCGTCGGCATCGGCATCTTGATCGGATTTCTGCCTATCAGGGATCAGTTGGTTCAGAATGCTCATTGTTGGCCTTCCCATGTGATATCACTTAATTGTAATTCACAAGTGTCGCTAATAACGATTCTTATTGCCTGCTACGAGTATACACGAGCAAGAGGTCCTGGGAATCTAAAATGGCCGAGTTTCGCAATTCCTATTGAATTCTTATTATGAATTATACACAAATTCGTAAAATGGCCACTTGGCCAACAATTCATAATATGAATCAAAAACAATTCATAACAATAATTCATTGATTTGACAGTTTCACTTTTGGGGTGATTATATCCGAAAATATTAACTAAATCAAGAAATTATTTAGGTAAATCCCTATTCATTTTTAAATACTTATATAAAAATGTATCACATGTTAGGGTTGAAGTGAAAAAAAAACACTCTCCACTTAACGTGTAGGCACAGTAATGTGGTGTAGGGAAGGTAATAAAACATTTTTTTCCATTTTTTATTTTACCACTTTTTAGGCGTGATTGATATACGTATTGGTGCCAATTTTCAGCTATCTAGCGGTCACTAAGATTATCCGAGGACGGACAGACAGACAGACGGATATGGCGAAACTATAAGGGTTCCTAGTTGACTACTGAACCCTTAAAAAATTACAACTACTGATCTACTAGTAACACGACTAATTTACTATTGAGTAACATGATCGCAGCTAGTTCACTTTGAACAACACGCGATGCACCCAGCGTATTCATTAACCCACACGTAATAATTAATGAATATTAATAACTAACAAGTTCTTTGTTGTGTAAAAAATTATGTTAAACCATTTACAGACGCCAATGAGTATTTAGTATCAAAGTAATATCGAAATCAAAGCTACCTTCGCCATGGTCAGGCCTTGGATGGGTGACCAAACCTAAATAAATAAAAATATCTTCAAAAATTCTCACCTATCAACTAGCCCCATTTAAAGCAACTAATGCTCCTTGTGTTACGGACACTAGATGACGGATAACTATTAGGTCCTTACCTATGATATTGGTGTTTTGTATGGAGATTTTAGGGAATTCTGCATTTTCCATACTAAATTTTTTTCAGTTTTCTTCACAACGACAAATGCAAAGATAATAATATTTGGCATCTATCATTAGACAAGCTTTAATAATAATTGTAATATCACACATCATAAAAAATATTTATCGTTTTTATGTGAATGCAAATAAAATGATGTATTCGGGAGGCACTTAAAAAGAGTTGTTACCGTGTCCAATTTTAACACAATTAAACTTACTAAAAATTATCAAAACAAATCAAAAGAGCTCAAAAATATAGTCTATTTTTAGACAAGGTAATTTTTTTTTTAAGGAATACTCTGAATCTTAATAGTTACAGACAAAATACTAAGACATAATAAAAACACCAATTTCATAGGTAAGGACCCAATATATTTAATAGATAATTACGTATAAATATCCTGAAAATATAAATATGTACGGAGTATCTCTGAAGGACCATATTAGGAATGATGTGATCCGACAGAGAACAAGAGCCACCGACATAGCACTGACATAGGCAGTGACTGGTCACATTAGCCGTATAACTTACAACCGTTGGAGTCGTAAAGTTCTTGAGTGGTGATCGCGACTCGGTAAACGTGGTGTGGGTCGCCCTGTGACAAGATGGGATGACGAGACTCGTAGGTTGGCTGGAGTGGGCTGGATGAGAACGGCCGAAGATCGAGAGCAGTGGCGTGCATTAGGGGAGACCTAAGTCCAGCAGTGGACGAGCATAGGTTGATGATTCTAAAGATTGATTTGTCTACTATTGGCATGCATCCTGCAGTGGGTAATTGATTGTTTAATTAAAGTAAAGAGCATCATCTGCTTAGATGATGCTTTCAGTATGATACAGCAAAACCTGAGCAGTGAAAGCGCACAAGAATCTTTTTCCTCCTCAGCCTATATACGCCCCACTGCTGGGCACAAGCCTTCCTCATAGAGAAACACATGAGGAGTATCTGCCGTAACACCACCACGCTGGCCCAATGCGGGTTGGTACGTAGAAACAGTCGCAATAGCGACCGGGACCAACGGCTGAACGTGCCTTTCGAAGCACGGAGGAGCTCAAGATCGCAAAGTTTTGGTCACCCATCCACGGCCTGACATGGCGAAGGTAGCTTTTTTTCAATCGAAAGCCATAGCGTAACCACTACGCTACCGAGCTCCTCCTTAGCTGGAGTCTTTATACTAATGGGTAAAATTCTGCCCTACGGGTAATTGTGCGTGGATGTGTGGTCGAACGCACCCTGGATAGATGCGTTTTGACATCTGTCAGAGCTGGCTATCATTTCATACAAGCTGTTCGAAGAACACGAACAACTCGGTCTGTCATACCTTGCGTCTGCCGCACTTATGCGGGTAGGTGAATTTTTCTCGGCATCTATAGTCTATCCATTTTGATCTGAGACAAAATGTAAACAAACCATAAAAAGGGTTCTTTAAGATGTCGTTACTCATTGTCGAAAAGTTTTATCAGAAACATACGATTATTTAATATTTTATTATTACAAACTTTTTAAATGATGTAAATTAAATATTTCTTGTCACCTTTAATAATTTTTGGTATTTTTACTTCAATGTTATATTTTTAACGTAATTTTAGATTACTAAATCAATTGTTGTTGCTAAAAAAGACCTAAAACGAATAGTATTCTTAAACTTTTATTATGAGTATAAAATACTTCCAAAAGAAGATGAACGATCATAACAAGTTCATGACAGCTTGAATCTACTTTAAATTTAATTGATATAATTAATATTTAGTATCATTTGGATGATAGCAATGATAGCTTGTTTTTTAAATACAATTAACATACCTAATACTCATAAAACTTTACTTCATTACTCAAATAAATAATGTTTATATTCAATGACGATATTGGTATATTACGTACGGCTACTCCTTTTCTATTTTATTAAAAAAAAATTAGAGCCCATATTATTTTGTCCCAGAATTGGATAAAAAGTTTGAGAACCACAAATTCTTTGTTTACCTTTTGTCTCAGATCAAAATGGATAGAGTATAGGCGCGTAAACCGCATGAGCGTAAGATGCGTTTTTAGTGTGTTGGATTGTGCGTTTTTTCTATACAGAAACATATACTTTTATACACCGTTATATTAGAACACGCAAGAACGCAGGACGCTTCGTTTTGGGTTTCAGTATGAGATCCGCCTTACGGTTTTCCGCGACCTTTATCAAATCGTTATTACAAGTAATAACGATTATTTAATAAACTTAAATAATCACTGTGTACTCTTAAGCAATATCAAACAACTTACAATATTACAATTTAATTGTAAACTATTAGTTATCGCAATAAACATTTTGGACATCCAAAAACCTATTTAAATGTTAAACTAAGCCATAACTGTTTCAATTTTAGACGTGATTTTGCACTAAATTTTTCCTTTTAAGCTTATGTGGGCTCGTAAGTTGCGCAATGTGATTACTAGCAAGACGAAATTCTCACGCTTTTCTAAGTGTTTTGTGGAAATTTGTTAAGATTCATTATAATAGTATGGTGGTGTACCGTATGTGTCGAGGCAATTTGACGATTTGTACTATTCAAGGAGCTTTTGGATTGCGAATAATGTATTGGGTCCTTACCTATGAAATTGGTGTTTTTTCTCTCTCTTAGTATTTTGTCTGTAACTATTAAGATTCAGAGTATTTCTAAAAAATAATTTCCTCGTCTAAAAATAGACTATATTTTTGAGCTTTTTTGATTTGTTTTGATAATTTGTTGTATGTTTAATTGTGTTAAAATTGGACACGGAGACAACTCTTTTTAAGTGCCTCCCGAATACATCATTTTATTTGCATTCACTTAAAAACGATAAATATTTTTTAAGAAGTGTGCTATTACACATATTACTAAAGCTTGTCTTATGATAGATGCCAAATATCTTTGGATTTGTCGTTGTGAAGAAACCTGAAAAAATTTTAGTATGGAATATGCAGAATTCCTCAAAATCTCCATACAAAACACCAATTTCGTAGGTAAGGGCCTAATATTTACCAAACAACCTAATCTCGCCTACAATTTAACCTAATTTTTTTACAACCTAATTTTCGTGATAATTTCCCTGCCGTTCTCTCTATTTAACGTGTTTTCGTCTTCTAATCTCTTATCTCACTCTATAGCAATGTTCACAACCATTCTAACCATGTCTTTATTTACACAATTAATCTATATTTTTTTCGGCCTTCCTCTCCCTGCCTACTTCTTATACCTCCAATACACCTCCTCCTATCACTATATAGTTCCTCGAATCAGATCTATAAGCAATACATATAATTATTGGGTCCATACCAATGAAATTGGTGTTTTTATTCTGTCTTAGCAATTTGTCCGTAACTATTAAGTTTCAGAACATTCATAGAAAATAATTGCCTCTTCTAAAAATAGACCATATATTTTAGCTCGTATTATTTAATTTGATAAATTTTTGGTTTTTTAATTGTGTTAAAATTAGACACAAAGACAATTATTTTTAACTGACTCCCGAATGCATCATTTGATTTACATTAACATAAAAACGATGAATAATTTTTATCAAGCGTGTTCACACACATATTGCTAAAGCTTGTCTAATGATACATGCCAAATATTATTATCTTTGGATTTGTCGTTGTAAAGAAAACTGCTAAAATGTTAGTATGTAAAATGCCGACATCCCCAAATTCTCCATACAAAACACCAATTTCATAGGTAAGGACCTAATATATATTTAAAAGGGAAGTGAAAATGAATAGAAACATAACATATAATCACGCCAAGTCACTCTAACTGATATTTTGTTTAAATTGCACTTATGCTTATAGATGAAATACAGTGTGGCCAGTGTGGCCATACAGTGTGGCCAGAGTGGCCAGTAGAAACACGTCTAACGAAAAAATGTAGATGCCTTATACTAAGGGGTACCTGAATCACCCCCATATAAGTTCCGCGGTTATTGATAGTTTAGGAGCTAGAAGCTTTTAAAGCGTTTGTTTCGAAATTTTCTCTTTCTTCCTAATATTACCGGATGACTTTTTTGTGCAATTAATTGGCGATAATAGTAGCTACCACCTGAAAACATTTTCATTTGCCTAGGCATTGCAGAACTTACAACAAAATTAGTCTAAAGTAAAAAAATACCTGAATGGTATTTTTTAATAATATAAAATAAACTGCTTAAAACATAATAAGTAAGAAGTACTAAGATGTTTCTAGATGTATCTTAAAAACTTCTACACATACAACCTACACCTTACACATACAAGTAACTATACGCAATGATAGGTTGTCCTAGCTGATGTGCCGTCGACAGTACTGTACTGTTCGTGTCATTACCGTTCTTGTTTAAAACAAACAGAATATTAATCAAAGCGGTAACGTTTACATTTTAAAAGTGTGTGAATTTTTGAGACACGCGATTGTTTTAGTTAGAAAGCGTTTGACCCGATTTAATTAATTCGCGACAGCTTGGACGGTAATTAATAGTATGGTTGTTTATATTGTGTTCGAAACAAGAACAGTTTTATAGTCATTAGAGATCGCTTAATTGATGGTAGACGAGCGTACGGCCTGACGTGTGGTAAGCAGTCTCCGTGGCCGTAGACGTTTGTGACCTAAGGGCTCGTTTATGGACACGCGGTGCGTCGAGCGGCGCGTCAGGCGTTTTTAGCGTTTATGGTGAGGCGGCGCGTCAAGCGGCGCGTGAAGCGGCACGAGCACACTCAAACATATAGGCCCGTATTACGGAACTAAACTCAAGCGTAGATCTCTGCTTGAGCACTGTTAGAGAGGGATGGCGCTATTGATCCCACACAGCGCCATCCCTTTTTAACTGCGCTCAAGCAGAGATCTACGCTTGAGTTTGGTTCTGTAATACGGGCCATAGACTGTCACTCTGTCACACATACTGTCACTGTCACAAAAGCATTCAATCCTTCTTGCTTGCCGCGGCATCACCCGCCGCTTCAGCTGCCGCGTCCGACGCTGCATCGCTCGCCGCATGTGACACTACAACTCAAAAGCTTGCGAAAACGCGTCTCCTTGAACAAACCAATACCTCGCCGTATGTTTGTTTTTCTGGCGGCGCTTGACGCCCCGCGTCTCCTTAAACGAGCCCTTACTCATCAACAAAGCCACAGAAATTGTATGTTATTGGAGTGGGAAGTACAATCAGCGTCAAATAGTTAGTGACACGCAGGGTGTTCAAATAAATAGACACTACCAAAAAGTCATTTATATTAGTACAAATAAAGTATCCATGTCAATAACTATTAGACGCAGACTGTACTTTGGGCACTACAAAATTGAAGTCCCCTACCTTTCTTCAAATTAAATAAATCGTGGTTCGATTGCCTGCGTCAAAGTATCTTGAGTTCACTCGGTAGAATAATAATAATAAATAAATAAATATCCTCAGACATTCACACCTATGAACTAGTCCATTTTAAGCAACTAAATGCTGCTTGTGTTACGGATACTAGATGACGGACAAATATCTTTAATATATAAATACACATAATTATTTAGAATATACATAATGTAATACATATATAATGAACATCCAAGACTGGAGAACAAATGACTGAAAATTCATCACCCAAACACTTGCCTCCACTGGGGATCGAACCTAGAATCTCTCGAGATGGCGACGCCTTGAGACCAGCTTACAGACCACTCGGCCACGGAGGTCGTCACTCACTTCATTCACGTCAGAATATTCACTTGATAAGTAATAATGGCTATTATTTCCAAGTTATAAGTGTGGTGTGTGGTAGCGGCTCATTTAAAGAATATTACCAACCCATATCTTCCCTTGGGTGTCGTAAAAGGCGACTAATGGACTTAGGCGTTAGATGGCGTTAGCTGTCACGTTAACATCGGCTCTGTATATTTTACACGCTTAAAAATAATTAAAGTTGTGATTAGTAACAAAGTTTTTCATAACAGTGAAGATTGGTGAACAAATTACATGCACAAACGTTTGCAAGTGTTAATTCATCCGAATATGTGAATAAATAATGTAAAAAAAGTGAACGACCTTAATTGTGTATTGACAATTAAAAAACATTATATAAATAAATAAAAAACTTCTAAATACTCTTCAAAGTTAGTGAAGTTGTTTGGATTAAGTGATTATTAGTTTTAATTATCGTTTTCATAACAATATCGTAAAATCAAATAAATGACAGTTAATTATATTTAAAATCAATAAAGTGATAAAACTCTGTTAAGTGAATCTAGAACTTATTGCCGAGAAAATAGGGACGTCTTTTGATTGCAACATCTAAAACAGCGCCATCTATTTACAAACCATCTGTATTTAATTGCTACTGAAGGTGTGCTTATAGATAATCTGCTTTCTATCGAAATAGATCACAAATTTGGCCATTTTAAGTTAAGCACCGACGGCCCAGCGGTACAGAGTGTTGATACAAAGTTAACGAATGTTCGGGTTCAAACCTACGATCGCCGACATCTTTTTAGGGAATTATTTTCATGAACAATAATTTATTTAGTATTGGAAGACCAAAATACGTTTAAGGCGAAAGAACCAGAAATAAGATTAACGTCCAATATCGGCGTGTTTAAAAGTAATAAAAGATAGAAGATTTCTCACTTGTTCAACATGCAACGAAAAATATGATTTGGACTGTGTTAATGTTCCTGAAAAACGGTTTTATAATACCATGACTAAGGAACACAAAACCGCCTGGATATGCCCACAGTGTACATCAAATAAGCCAAAACAAGACAATACTAACACCCCAGTGCGACCCCAAGCTGCGTCTATAGAAAGCGATCAACTAACAGGTCCTTGTAATGTGACACAACGTCGTAAAATTCAAACTATGAACGTTTTTAACCAGGATAGCCCCTTAGAAGACAGTATGCCGCACGGAGATACACTTAGGAACAATTCTTTGGTATGTAATATTGACAACGAATTACTTATAGAAATACGTGAACTAAAAGCGCAAATTAACTTACAAGCTCAAAAACAAGAAGCCCGCGACCAAGAATTGTCAGATACTATAAAATTACTTCAGTCTTGCTTCCTCAACATATCTAATCAACACAGTAATTTCCAAGCTGAACTTAAATCAATACAAGAAAAAACTGATACAAACACTAAGCGTATAATGGATTTGGAAAGGGATAATTTACGTCTTCAAGATGAACTAAAAAAAGAGAGAGAAACAAAAATAGTGAATAAAAAATCAATAGAAAACAAAAATTCACCAGTAGACACCCAAACTAGATCAAAACAATCAGTTCTAGAAAACGAAAAAGTGATAGTGCTGTATGGACTTCAAGAAACCAGATTCGAGTTAGAATATGAACTACAAGACCGAGTGCTTAACCTCTTTTATGAAATAGCAGGAATAGATCTCTCTGGATATATTGAAGACATAGCGCGTATTGGGAAAAGAGGTACAAGAAGACCTTTAAAAATAGAACTCTTAAGTAAAAAGGTTACAAAGTATACTCTGCAATGTTCGAATTACTTTAGAGGTACTGGGTTTTGGATTTCGGAATACCTCGATACTCAAGGCTTAGAACGTAGAAAACTAGAAAGAGATAACTTTATAAAGATAAAACAGACTAAAACTTTAAATACCACAAGAAATAATGGCGCCTATAGAAATATGCAGGACTCTGATAGACCTCCAAATCCTAATGAAACACTGCATAAATTTCAACCTATAGTACAGTCACAGTCAGAAATGGGTTTTAGCGAAGCCAGTAATCACTCCTTTCGACGTCAATAAAAAAGAAAGAAATGTAACATTCCTATTCCAGAACATGAGAAGTATATACAACAAATTCTACCTACTTGAAGCTCTTATAAATGATAACGAGTTTGGTGCACTCTGCCTAACAGAAACTTGGGTCAAAGAGGAAAAGACGGATATGTTGTTTCTGGAGGGATATATACTTGCAACTCAATTCTATAGAACCAATCGACAAGGCGGTGGTGTATGTATATTTATAAAAGAGTATATGGAATTTAATGAATGTAAAAATATTTGTAAACTAACTATAGAATATATAATTGAAATGACTGCCATTGAGATACCTTGCTTAAATTTGTTATTGATTGTTGTTTATTGGCCCGATAGTACTAGAGAGGCAAAACTAGTTTATGTACAGTTAGAAAAGTTGCTTAAGTTAATAAATATTAAATATAATAAAAGAAATGTTATTATAGGTGGAGATTTGAATACGGACTTCTTAAGTAAGGCCGCGCAGAAAAAAAACTTTGTGCAATTTATTCAAAGGATATAACTTCCTTCAATATGTTAAGGAGCCAACCAGAGTTACTCCGACGAGTGCCACTTGCGTAGACCTCTTGTTTGCAAATTTTGATATGTCAAATTCTACTATTAAAGTTATAGAATACGGAATTAGCGACCACAAAGGCACTACAATAAGTTACCCCCAAATTATAAAAATAAATAATAAATCTAGCGAACATTACTTTAAAAAAAGGAACTTTAGTTTGCGCAACTTGGAATTATTTAGAAAGGAATTAGAGTTAATAAACTGGAGTTCTATATTAACAGATGACAAAGGAATCAATGAAAACTACCACTCATTTCACATAAATTTAACAATGTTATTAAACCGTATTATTCCAAAAAATACTGTACAAACAAAAAATAACAAGAAGTCATGGTTGACCAGAGGTATAAAACAGTCATGTAAAAATAAACGTTTATTGCACTTGTTAAAGTCTGAAACGGATAACCCCATAATAAATAATTATTACAAAACATATGCTAAAATATTAAAAAATACCATAAATACGTCAAAAAGAAATCAGTATATAAAACAAATCAAATACTCAAATAATATCTCCAAATCAATGTGGAAAATAATAAAAGAACGAACCAATAAAAGAACTATTAAGCGTCATAAAAATTTTATCCTAAAATCAAATAGTGTTGACATCACAGATCCCATTACCATTGTAAATAAAATAAATAAGCACTTTGCATCTATTGGAAACAACAATAATAAACCTGAAACACATAAGTGGCCTTCCTCAAAGTATATTGATAAAAGTATGTACCTTTCACCAGTTACTGATGTAGAAATATTTAAAATTATAAAATCACTAAAAAATAAAAGAAGTTTTGGTGCTGATGAGTTTCCTCCGATATTGATTAGGTATTGTAGAGAGGAACTTGTTCAACCTTTAACATATTTAATTAATCAGTCTTTCATTGAAACAACTTTCCCTGATTTATTAAAAATAACAATCATAAAACCTATCCCAAAGAAAACTAATGCAAACGAACTTCATCAGCTTCGACCAATTGCTCTGTTATCAACTTTTGCTAAGATTTTTGAATCGGCTATGGCTACTCGTTTAACCTCCTTTTGTAAAAAAATGAATATCATCAGTGAAAATCAACATGGATTCCAAAAAAATAAATCGACTATTACAGCCTTATGTGAATTTACGTACGAAGTGTTAAAAATTATAAATAACCAAATGTACGCTATTGGTATTATGCTTGATATGAGCAAAGCTTATGATCGAGTGTCCCATGAAATTCTTTTGGAAAAATTACTATCTATAGGAGTACGCGGTGAAGCTCATCAGTGGTTTACGTCTTACTTAAAAAATAGAGAGCAATATGTACAAATGGAGTTCTATGAATCTAAAAACAATAATATGAATTTAATAACATCACATAAAGAAAAAGTAGAAAGATCTATACCCCAAGGTAGTGTACTTGGATGCATACTTTTCTTGATTTACATAAATGATTTGCCAATGTGCTTGAATAAAAAAAGTATTATATATGCAGATGATATATCCATTCTATTTCCATGTAAAAATAGTACTGATTTTCAAGAACAAAGTAGTCACAATTTAAGTCAGATAACAAATTGGTTAACAGATCATAATTTAGAAATAAACATAAATAAAACAAAAATTATGCAATTTAAGCCAATACAGAAAAAACAATTAGACACAAAACTTTCCTTTCAAAATAATAATATAGACTTTGTAAACTCATGTACATTATTAGGTGTAGAGATTGATACTGCCCTTAACTGGAAACCTCACGTTGATAGAGTAGCGTCGAAGCTCTCGAAGTTTACGTACGCGCTTTTTGAATTAAAGAAAGGAACCGACTTAAGATCTGCTATGACCGCCTATTACGCTTACGCTAATGCTTGGCTAAGTTACGGAGTAGTACTGTGGGGTAATAGCACCGATTCTAATAAGCTCTTTACTCTGCAGAAGAGGTGCATTCGTATATTAGTCAACATACCAGACACCGACAGCTGCAGACCTCACTTTATAAAATTTAAGATACTAACCTTAACCTCAATATACATTTTTGAAATTTGCAAATTGGTACGCAAGAATATATTTCCGTACATACAACGTGATGACTTACTCTCTGACATGACACGTTCTTTGCGAAATAGAAATAAATTAGCTTTGCCTTTCACTAAATTGCATATAGTCCGCTCAGGAACCTACCATATGTCTATAAAGATATATAATAAAATACCCGACCATATCCAACAGTTGGAAAATAATAGCATGTTTTTAAAAAAATTAAGAGAATTCTTGAGTGAAAAATGTTATTACTCCTTGAAGGATTTTTTAAATTAACATTTTACTTTTTATACATATTATAATGTCTGTTGAATATTAAAATATTTTAATTGTTTAGTGTTAAGATTTGCGACACCCTTGCAGGGTTCATATTGTGAACTTTTGTTTAATTTAATATCTTTATATGTACCAATATGAAGCAATAAAGATTATGATTATGATTATGATTATGACTTAGAACCGCACAACCATCCAATAGCATACAGCGGCGTTGGCTCACCACCTGTCACGCTGAGTGCAGTCACTACTGGTGAAGCGCGGACTACGGCAATGGACTGCTTTTGCGGTGCTTTTGCCTAGTCTCTGACTAACCCATATGGGATGATAGTCGTGATTATATCTATAATAATAATATCCTCAGACATTCACACCTATCAACTAGCACCATTTTAAGCAACTAATGCTGCTTGTGTTACGGACACTAGATGACGGATAAATATATTTAATAGATAAATACGTATAAATAACCAGAATATATAGAAATATATATAAACATCTAAGACTGGAGAACAAATGCCTGAAAATTCATCACCCAAACATTTGCCCCCACTGGGGATCGAACCCAGAACCTCTCGAGATGGCGACGCCTTGAGACCGGCATACAGACCACTCGAGTGTAAGTATAAGTGTAATTAAATATTTTATACATATACTTTTACATTTATTTGAGTACTTAATACGGTGGGCAGTGCGTGAGCAGAGCCCAAGGTGCTACGAAGGACTACGGTAATTACATATAGGCTACGGTAATCGCTATTGTGAATTTCGCTTGCCTCACATTGTGCCCGGTGTATGGCAACAGGCTCGCCACCTGTTACATGGGGACCTAACATATCTGGCGAAATGTTACGTCAGCAACAACCGTAAATTCATGGAAATAGAAGAAATAAATCCACTCTTATAACACACCACACACTACACCTACTTGGCAACAGCCCGTAAGTGTAGTTGGCCGCAGCATTTTAGCTGAGAAAAACAACACAACAATAATAATAATATACTTTATAAAAAAAACATGGGTGTAAATACCTCTGCCTGCCCATTTAGGGTAGAAGCGTGATGATATGTTTGCAAATAAAAAAGACGTGTGGCACTCGGGGACTGCCGCGGTAAAGCTATTGCATAGCATTTTGTATCAACTTATGCAATTATAATTTTATTTATTGTTTTTTTACAAAATGCTAAACTTAACATTCGTACCTCTTATGTAGGAAAATGTTGACTATTAATAGTTGAACTAAAACGTGTAAAGATTAAAATTATAAAATTCTGACATACGACGTAATTCGTCACTTACCATCAGCACCCCTTTTATTTCACATCACCACCCCTAGTATTGTAAAACTCGTGAAAGCCACACCTCCTTGCGCATCGGAGTGGGGAGCGTGAGGTTTTTTCGTTACGGAGCGTGAGGTTTTTTCGTTACGGAATTTCTGGATTCGGTCCCCGCGCTCAAGGCCCGCGATAGAAGCTATGCAATAGCTTAATAAATAAAATAAAAATGATCTTTATTTCTAAAGCAATTTTACAATAGTGTGGTGAGACGACTCCAGAAAGTAATTTAAAAGACTTGTGTCGGAGTTTGTATGTTTGTTATGTACGCACAGTAATCGCTTACCATCAACATAATATTGTAATTGAAATCTAATTTTAATGGCATGAATATTGGCATACCGAATATATGCGGTAGAATAGCAAATAAACAAATATTATTATTATGAAAAATCCTTCTTTCGCCATGGTCAGGCCGTGGATGGGTGACCAAAACTATGTGATCTCTAACTTTTCGGTGTCTTGGAAGGCACGATAAAACGGTAATCCACCAAATTGCATTGGGCCCGCGTGGTGGTGTTAGGACCCATACTCCTCATGTGTTTCTCCATGAGGCATGCTCAGCTCAGGCAGCTCAGGCAAGTATTCCTGCAAGTATTATTTTAGGTATATTCTGCGACAGTAGGCAATTACCATCAAGTGGCAGTCTGTTTGTTTGACATGTTGAATAGAAAATACTTCTGTAAAACAATTTTTAGTGTTTATTTCTATCATTATTTTTTTTACTATCGCGGTTAGCCTGTAGGTACTTCAATGATTGATTCATTATTTCTAGAGATTAAAAACGTATTGAAAGCAAATTGGAGAAACTTAAGTATTTAGGGTGAGTTTTTTGATCCATGGTAACCACAACAGTTTAATTCTAGACCAATAGCGTCAATGGAAACGTTAATTTGTAACGTCAGCTTGACAAACTGTTAAATTTGCGATGAAAATTCACATACATCAGACCTGTGCCGCCAAGTTTCTAATCCCAGCACCTTGTTGTCGTTAAATTGTCTATGATTATTTAACTTTAGTTACATTTGTAAATTCGACTATTGGACAAGCTGTCATATCACGACATCATTTTCATTATTGGTCCATATTTTAAAATACTTGTCAACCTGAGCACGGATCAAAAAACTAACCCTAAGTCATTAATTTTCAATCTTAGAATAAATTGAAATGGTTCCTATTCACGACAAAAATGAAAAAAATACTACGTTTATAAATGTCGTTCAAATAACAGAACTCTTGTTCTGTTTTAAAATTGAAAACAAAGCAACTATCGCACAGGTATGTTCTCCGATGGGAGACCAAAATTATTTCGAAGCTGCCCAGTAGTTAGGACGTATATGGGTGTTTCTCATTAAGCATTACAAAAGCATCACAAATGCGTTAGCACCACAGCAGATGGGTTATGTGGTGATAGCTAGAGTTACAGAGAACCATAAATTGTTATTAGTAAAACTGTGTTTATTTATGAATAGGATAGATTATCTTTTCATCTTCATCACTGAGCTTGAAGACTGTAGAGACCACCATCTTAACGACCTCTCCTTCTGCTCGCATCCACTTTATGTTACCCAGGGATAGTCTAGGAAGCACATGATCCATATCAATTAATAGTCCAGTGAAAATATCGATTGATATTAATATAATAACAGCATGGGGGGGCGCTTATAAGCTCCGTGCGCGGACCCTCGCGCCATTCGCCGCGCGACCCTGCCGCGCACAAACACGCTTCGCGAGTGATCTGTGACAGTTAATTTTTCCAAAATGGCGGCAAAAATATACGTAAGTGCCAGTGTCATTTAATAAGTGCATAGAAGTGTGGTATCGAGCCTGCAGCTCTAAAGGATTGTGTTTGTGTTGTGATCGCCGTGGTTCAATACCACATTTCTATGTTCGTTGCGTATGTACTATTTTGGTGGATTGCGATGAATTAAAAAAATACATCAAAAGTGACTGGATATATGATAAACTAATTACAGAAAAAAAAAATTTTTTTTTTCAATTTTTTTTTACCCAAAAAATAAAAGCACATTTTAAATAAATGCACACTTGCGTAATTGTTAATTGACAATCCTTTTATGTCTTTTTTGTTTGATGCCTGATTTGTTCAGGGTGTTTGAGCAAGTAGAATTGAACTGTGTTGGGCAATACGAGTAATGCCTAGGTCTAGTTGCCAGCAATAAGCTCGCTTAGAAAGGACAATTGTCTGGCCGGGTCGACGACCGCGAAGGGAGACCTGAGTGAATATTTAAATTCTACTTTTGAGATGGATTTTATGTTGGAAGCATTAAAAAACCTGTAAATTTACTCTGTAAAACTAGTCAGTTAGCAAATTCTTTGTTTCGGAAAAAAATACTATGGATAATTAATTGAAACTTTGCTATTTTATATACTATTTGAAAAACACAATCTCCATTGAAATTCAATATTAAAAGGTTATTTAGAAGTCCAAACGTTTATATACTTAAATAATAACTCTTATGTATTTCATAATGTATGTAACATCTTCGAAAAATAAATATCCTGTTCGAAAAGAAAGGAAGCTTGCTAAGTTTTTAACTCCTTCTTAAGTTAAAAGAAATCGTTCACTCCAGCCTCCATAATTAACTATTTAACAAATGAACTTAAAAAATGTTACTACAGTCTAAAATTATTTATGTAAAGCTCTCATACTCGTACATAATAAAACCTAAAGTGTCTTATACCTACCATAATTATTATCTGTCGATTGAACTGAATGACAAATAAAAAACTCGACGTGACTTATATCTACAGGTTGTCTGGCAAAGAGCGATTAGACCGCCGATGTCACATTTACTTTATTTAAGTGCAAGTATGTAATCTTTCCTATAAAAGAGTATAAAATGAAAAACTTACTATGTTTATCAAAATATGTAAATATTAACCCAATTATAACCTGTTTACGTACAATAGCTAACCTTTTCATTCTTATGAACTTGAGGTAATGATGTTAATTTATCTAATATGTTTGTGTATTATGAACACTTTTACTAATAATAAAAAAAGCAAGCTATCTTGAAAATTATTTAGTGAATAAATTTTCACGACAAATTAAATTGCAGATACGGAAGTTTTTTAGAAATTATACCCGAATGAGTTCATGATAACACAAAAAATAAGCTCTGATGTTGTTGGTCTTCTCGGACCTTCATTCCAAATTCCCAGTATGTCTTAATTAAGGGTTTTGTATTCAGAATGTCAGGCTTTTTGATAGAAACAATTTTACTTTTTGACAGCCAGTGTGCTGCTAGACATTATACATGTTACATGAATGTGTTAGAGCAAATGAGACCATTGGCTCTAACTTTTCCATCCTCAATAGATGTACTTAAAATATAAAGGATAACTACACTTAAATTATATTAGATTGCTCTACGGGTATAATGATTTCATTTTCATACAAGTCTTAAAAGCGCTGCAATGAACAAACATACATACAGTTTGTTGTCAATATCGCTTTTCTCAGACTGCTCGAAAACAACAGGCTCTCCCCTGCTTTTCAGGGGCTTAAACATGACCAAAACGTCCTTCAGAAGCACGTAGGAATTGGTTATTACAAAGTTTTGGTTACCCATCCAAGGATTGACAATGGCGAAAGTAGCTTTGCAAAATTGAGGTTCTCGGAATAAAATAACTTCTTTTTATTAACGCACAGTCGCGGGCAAAAGCTAGCGATATAAATGGAAGCCATGATCCAGCAGATAGTGTAAGTAAATCGAACGAAAGTGAAACTTATAAGTGCGGTCATTGGCGAAAAGTGAAAACCGCTCTTCGCATACTAAGCTGTCTGGGAAAACATATTTATATGTGCTTAGAGTCTTCGAGGCTCATTGTAAAGCAAATGCTGTATTAAGTTTGTACAGCGTACGTTGCACGAATTGTTTAGTTTATTACACAATGTTTAACTCATTACACTTTATTACACGGCTTTAATGAACAAATATTTTTTGTTGTTTTTGTTTGAGTTGACCGCTGAGTTTGATTTTAATTTCGATGTTTCCCGTTTATCGTATTTTTTAATACGGGAATTAGACCTAGTCGGGGAAAAGTAATAAGAGGGAAAAGCAGAAAATGGTTTGCAATTAAACTAATACTTACCAGTTTAAAGGTACCTACACAATTTTAGACTTAAAGTTAAAAAATATTCATAGATTTAAACTGACGGTGCCACGCGATTTTACCTACGCAAAAACTAATAAATTCATGTATTTTAATAAAAAAATAGGTTTTCATACTGTGTGTACGGTTTTCGTATTGTGATGAATATGCATACAAAAAAAACTATAATTATAATTAAAATCTAATTTCAGCACAAACTTTTTGTAATATACTCGTATAATGATACAGTAAAAAATAATTAAATAATTCTTAACCATTCTTAATATTATTCAAGAAAAAAAAACCTGGGAACCGTATACGTGTAAGTCTTTGCATTAATAGTCCACAGATAAAGATCTACCAAAACACATAATATTATGAAAAAAAATTGCATACATACATAAACTTAACGTTTTTTTGCGAGTTATCACAACATTAATCGCTCGGTGTGAATAATTGTTTAAGATATTGTTTTTGTAACGATCCATTCAATTTTGAGAGGTTTTTTTATTGCTTATTTTTTAACAAGTAGGTCGCAAGGCCGTTTGTTCTATCGACGACTTCTGGGCAATATGTTATTGCATTGAACAATATTGCCTAACATATTGTACGCTCAGCATTTGAAATCAATTATCAAACCTTCATTGTTTAGTTTGTTTGATATGTTATCAACAGCAATAGATTGGTCTGGTTTTGTTTATTTGTAAAATTTATCCAGTTTTTGTTCACGTACTTGATGAAGTTACATACGCTTGCAGAGTTTCTTAAAAGGGATTATGTGCTAAAGAAATCGTTAACAATAAATTTATTGAGTATTTATTTTTCTGGTAATTTTAAAAATTATATATTAACTATACATAATTAAACCATGTAAAAAGAGTTCAAAACAGTGTAAAGAACTACAGATGAGTAAACAAAGGACTTGCTTACAAAGTAAATATACCCTATGCATATTATGTAAATAATTGTCATTGATAGATAGATACATACATACATACATTCACGCCTGCAATCCCCGTAGGGGTAGGCTGAGTCCAAGGAACACTTTGTTCCTTAAGACCACAATTAGCCATACAAAAATTGGGTGGATAGATAGATGGTTAAAATTCTTTACTGTAACTAATAAAAACACAGGACTATAGTAAAATAATACAATGAAACAGGCGGCCCTATATCAAATAGCAATATCGTCCGGACAACCTTTAGGCAGAGATAGAATAAAAGAAAAGGTAGGTGTAATATACTTACATAATACAGGGGTACATAAATAAACTACTATATATAAATTACATAATATATTGAAAGCAGAAACTGAAAAAAAATGTGAGACAGTTAGTAACAATGCACACGACCTATGAGAAAGAAAATAAATATAAAAACGGTCCGAAAAACCAGCCAGCTTTCAACACATGTAGATTTTTCGTTGTCGCTCATTTTGTGTCATGTCTCCTAACAATCTGTCATTGTTATGATTGCACTGTGTGAAAAATACTTTTTTGGTGACACCACAATGAGACTGACTTCAAATTTGTCGCCAAGCTCTCGCAGGCTACATTGTAATTTGTCATTTTAATGGAAAAGGCAGAAAGTACTAAACATTCGGCTCATTTCTCATCTTTCTCTTCCGTGTGAAGAAAGATGAGAGATTCTGACGAACAAATTATTTGAAGAGGATTTTTATTTCACATTGCCTTTAAATTCATTTATTAACAATTAACTAACAGATAATCTGCATACACACCCCGCTGAAAACAGGCGTTCCTTTAGGAAAAATAGATAAATTGGATTGCTTCGTTTCAAGTGACATGAAAATAGCGTATGTCTAATTTTCCTCACAAACCGATAAACTACCTCGCATAGCTAGATTAAATCATAATTAAAACCAATAACAGTTTTATAAGAAATAATCAACACAAAAATCGATAATAATTCTCACGTAACGAGGACTTTAAACAATCTTCAATCACGATTCATTTGTTCCGTTCATCCTAATAGCGATAGCTACGCACGAATTATTTTCATATCAACGATTTAAATCAGGCACTTATATTGAGTCATTAGATAATATACCAGATTATAAATAATTGGACTCTTTGCGGTATATTGTACTAAAAACATTAAAATGGCATTCATAGTATATACCTGTTATATAATTTTGTTCTTAATAAGAGGCCGTTGGTTTTATTAACACCAATTCTAAAGTTCCCCGGGACAATTGGCTGTTATATAGCTAAAGGTTATTTTTAAATTGTTAAGTTTTCAAGGTTTACTTGGTCCTCTATTGTTCGACTATTTTTTTTTTAAGTAATTATAGATAGAATAACAAGCTATTTTTATTTCTCTTTTGAATAAAGTAATAGTTAAAATACGAATCGAGGTGAAACAATAATAACATAAGTATACTATAGAGTCGTCAACATATCAATCAGGTGAAATGTGGGTGTCCTTTAACTACCTTAAGGGAATTGTGACTTCATAATTTAAAGTGTACTATACAAATCTTTAATCGCCCCTTTTTTGCTTTTGGTGTCCTTTTTAGTACTTTTATAGTTGCTCGGCTAATATTTCTGTCGCAAAGTTATAATTAAGGTTATGACAATGTAATAAATTATTAGTGATAAAATTAAAATTTGCTTCTATAATCCATACAGAATTGTCAGTAGTAATTGTCATAAAATTTAACTACTTAGGTCAGTTTGAAATAGAGCATATAAGAAATATGTAAAGTAATCAGGCGTATTACTGCTAAAACTGCAAAGCGATTCATTTTTATGGTGATTTGATATTTCGCATATAATTAAATTTTCTGCGAATTATTGGTTTCTGTTACTTTAGTCACATTTCTCGTTGACTCTATTAAGTGATAGACTCTATAAATATTATTAACTTTGATACATTTTCAAAATCTTCGAGTCAAAAGCTAGAATTTGTCTCCAGAATTCGATGTCGTCTAAGGCATTTCCTAAATTTTTATCTAAATAATGAGAGTGGAGATCAGATATGGAAAAAATAACGCAAGCCATCTTAACTTTGGTGTAATGTATTTTTAAACAAACGTACCTATTCATCAAATCAAATCAACCAAGAAGAACATATTATTTGCAACCTCTTACAAAATGACTTAATGCGTCCAAAAATAGAACTATAAATAACAATATCATCCTAACAGTGGCGGCCATAAATTAAATTCATCTCTCATCCTTTACAACCGGTTCGATGTCCTGCGCAGTGTCATTTAACTCATGGTGTTCGTACTGCCAAACTTCCGCGTCCTGAGAACGGGGTCGCTTGCGACAGCAGACTACCCTCCTCTCCCCGCGTAGGTTCTTCCCCCCGCACCGTGACCTAAGAAGATGCTGATTCGAAGCTAAATGAACGCTTGCATTCGTACTGCAATAGATTGAACCTTGCTTCGTAGATCCGGCTCGAAGGACCAACTTTCAACAGATGTTGTGTTGTTACTGCTCGTACAAATTAGTTTTAAGGTAGTTAAAATTCATTGATGGTTAGTTTGATTAGTGTTAGGTCTACTAACCAATTTACGCATTTTCTCAAATTGAACACAAATATTTGTAATTCAACCTAGCTCAAGGTTGAAAGGGTCTAAAGTTAAATAACACAGACTTCAATAAGATCATGTTTCTCGTGGGATGTAGGCTGCCCTATCTCTGCGCGGTGTATCTTACAATTTACATCGGCAAAAACCCGTTATTAGAGCAACGAGGTCACTGGTTTGCAAAAATCAGCTAACTAAACAATAGTACACGGAGCACTGCATTGTTTACTTATCATTCGATCGAGGTGTTTGCTGATCATGGAGTTTTTAAGAATTCAAGGCTGTGTTTTTTGTGTTGTATTAAAATTATCAGCACCATGTTTTCCAAGTTTTATATTGTTTCTCTTCTGTATTCTGAGGTACAGCTATTACATCCTCTTAAATTATTCTAACACTTTTCTCTAAGGGTCAATTCAATCAAATTACGATTACTGACACTGGTGTAGTAAAACCCAAAAATGCTTTCGCTGTCAGATGCGTACACGGACATAAATCAGTAGCGTACACAGGACTCCGCCATTAGAGTGGAATCGACCAATGCCATATTATTGGTGTCCCAACCCCCCGTGTTCTGTGTTACTAGAAATTTGGTCGAATTCGCCCTAAGTCATATAAATCAAAGCGATCTATAAATGCACAGCAAAAGATAACACCATGATAAGCAATAAATAATAAGTACTAATTATACGTATATATACGTACAATTAGTACTTATTATTTATTGTTGAATAATTGGAGTGCGTTTGACCACAATCTCGTCTTTTGAAAGTCACGAAGTCTCCTAAGACAACACGAAAACCAAATTATAATATTATTCTTATTCAGAAACACTGTAACTTAAAGATAAAATATTTTCCTCAGCTAATGTCTTATTAACCAAGATATACCGTCTAAAAACAGTAGTAACATAACAGTTTCGTGATTCATGTCAAGCTTTTTGACCTTTATGTGAAATTACCATTTAAAAGGTGGAAAGACGGAAGGTGACGGACGTGGTATTTATGACTTATGACTCAATCTTAATTGATATCATAATGACAAACATAATAGCAACACTATTTTAAATTATTGGGTTGCTGCACAAGGATGTAAGTTGAAAACTCACAATGTTTCTAATGTAAAGTTTTCTTTTATAATAAACATTTTACTGTGTCTAATGTCGTAATTGTGAAACTTAATACTGTAATAAAGAAAAAATAAGTCATTCTGTTTTTATCACAACTTTTGAAGACAATAAAGTTAGTGGGAACAAATTTGTGTATAAACATAAAGGTAAAGCCTTATAGTATCTGGTTAATAGGCACATGAATGGTGATGTTTATGTGATAAAGTTTTTTAACAGCCCCTGACAGCTGTGAGAAATCAAAGATGGCAACAAAAGCAAAGTATAGAATAGTGTTTGTAAAGAATATAAAGACTTTAGATATAGTATTTTACTATTGAATTTTTACAGGGGTCCCTGGAATATAGTCGAGTCTCGCGAGAGCATAATGTGCAGGAGGGTTCATCGCCTATGCTGTCAATATGACGCTCTCTTGATTTATACAGGGAAGAAAGTTCTTGAGTAGTACTAAGAACATTGACTATCTATTGGCTACAGTAATTGCTCACTATCATACAGGCCATCTTATTTGCTACCCTCGTCGTACGAAAAAACTCTACAGTAGCATTGGTAACGGTTCCATAGTTTTCGGGTGGTTTCATAGGTACGCTGGCTGCCAGTACCAGCCATGCGCGTGCGCTTTCACACGGAGCTACTAATATCGTTTCACAGCCACACGTGCGCGCAAAATATATGTGAGAATCTGAGTGAGAAATCCTAATCAAGTAGGTACAAACCGCCCCAGAGAAAGAGAGAAAGAGAATGAATGACAGATACGTTATGTTTCCGCGAGTAGTAAGCCGTTTGTCTAATTCTCTCTAATCTGTGGTTTGTTTTATGAGACGCGTAGCGTCCCCGTTTGTTCTATGAGACGACAAATTTGACATTTACCGACACAATGACTTAAATTTTTTTTCATGTATCATGGTCTAAAAAGGATGGTCGATTGTGTATCTTGTGCATCCTTAATCTAAGACCCTACCTAATAAACGTCCTTTCGTTCGGACATTAAAAAACATGGTTCCACTAAATTTGAAAAAATCTAAATCCATAGTTTTGGTCACACATGGTGAACCATGACTAAGTTGCTTCCTTTTTAATATGAAAACCGAAACTTTCAATCTACCAGACCACCGAGCTCAACAAATTTTCCTTTAATTTTGACTAATCCATACTTCCATACTAATATTATAAATGCGAAAGTAACTCTGTCTCGCTTTCACGTCAAAACAACTGAACCGATTTAATCGAAATTCAATACACAGATAGTCTAGAGCCTGAGGAAAGATATAGGCTAGTTTTTATCCCGATATTCCCATGGGAACGGGGACCACGCGGGTGAAAAGGCGGGAAGTACATAAATAAAATGATGGTCTTTCATTGATACAGATAAAATGTTGCAACAATTCATAGCCTTCCGATTATACAATACTCGATAATTGAATCGATAATACCACTTTAAATCATTACCGATATTGCTCGCAGTATATAATATCAGACTTTGTTTTTCATTTTATCTGCCACAATAACTTTAATAGCAGCGGAATATGAGTATTAAGGACGAATCGATTAATGGTTTTAAAAGTATTTTTAGATGTGATTGCAGTGACTAGACCCTATAAGTGATCGAAAAATTTTGGTCTGTTTTATTTTACATATCTTTAGTAAAAATCCAATTCCAAATGATCAAAACAAAACAAAATTTATTTGTTTAACATTATGTGTGTACAAATTAAGCGTGATTTCATTGACATCACTAAAACGGATGATTCTAATGCGGATTTTGTTATAGTTTTCATATTGAAAAGCTCAGCAGTGTACTGCGTCATGTTAGGTTTAGATATTAAAAACTACCTTTGCTATTGTTTCTTTAGTTGGATATTGCGAGGGTGATCAATTTTGATCTGTATCCTTCGTTCTTCGCATCCAGTGTACTGTAAATCCCAATTCTAGCAACCATTTCTCTAGCAATCCACGTAGAGCTGGTGATGTTCCGGCTTCTGCACCCTATGTGATTCTCCTTGAAGGTCTGTTTCTAGCAGTAAGATGTATATAGGCTGTTAATGTCTCACAACTCTTAACACTTCAAGGTAGACAAGACAAATAAAAAACAACTGTTAAAATCAATTTTCACGGCAGTACGGAATACTTCTCTTTCGGAGGTAACTTGCAGTCCTTAAGATTTTTCCTCGTTAACATTTGTGATGGTGTATTTTCCAGTGGAAAGGTCATTAGTTGAAATAATCGTTTCTTCCTGGTTGACGAGACGTCTGTGTCGTGTGCAGAGGTCGTCCATCGGATAAATGATTAAACTTTGTGATTTGTTAAGACTAATGCGTTGTTTGTGTTCTATACTAGCTGTTCTAAACACATTGCCTAAAAACCTCGTAGATAGTTTGCTGAACAAAGAAAATAAATATATTAAATTTAAATTAAAACAATATTTTAAAGAAAATCAGCTATGTTTGGTATCGGAGGATTCAGCGTCTGCCCCCATGGTGTTATCTAGTGTGTGCACGGCTCATTCGCAACAGTGCACTCTATCTTTAATTAAGATTTTGCTCTGTTATGTTTTTCAGGTTGTAATAATTGGAAAATAAACAGTTTTTTTAATTATTTTTTTTTTGTTGCCCCCGACTTCGTCCGCGATTACTATGGTTTTTTAACATTTCATTGAAATCGGTCCAGCCGTTTCGGAGATTAGCCCGTACAAAAAGATAAACGGAGAAACAGACAGAAAAACCAAAAAATTCAAATAATTTTTCTCTACTATTTTCCCTCCTTTTAAATCTCCCTGAATAGGTTTTAAGCCTTTTTTTATGTACAGACATTCGACCTCTACAGTTTTAATATATGTATAGATCCGCACACTATTCACATCGAACCCGGGGCCTTACAAATAGCAATACAATGAAAAGGTCGGGGTACAAACCATTCGGTCTCGCATGTCAACAAAATTTAATATCGTTATTAAAACCTGTAATGAATAAAAATTGTAAGCAAAATTTTTATTTTGCTCAAAAGTACCTATTCATTTAGGTTTGTTAAAGTTAAATGAAACACAAAAAATGTACAGTAGACTCTTTCGAGACAGACTTTGTTCACTTTCTCATTCTTAGTCATATTTTCTCTTTCACACGATTTTACTTCCCACATTGTGATCTACTGAACGTCTGTGTTGATTGTTCATAGATTTCTGATCTCTTACACAGTGGCTAGATGTACTCGTGAAGGAATCTTGTTGATAAAATTAAAAAAAATCATAATATTGATTCAACCCAAGCAAGCTTATACTATAGCTTATATAACCGCCTCTCTGGTCTAGTGGTTAAGACCACCGGGTGTAGATCGGGAGCTCCGAGGTTCGATTCCCCACGGGAGCAGGGGTTTTTCTGGTCGATTTGGTTAGTGATTTGGAAGCCCTACGCTTCCAAGTCCGCCTGGCTAGCTACCACCGTCATACCTTAATTTGTCGCCATAATTACAATGTTATAAGCATTTGTTGTGTTCCGGCATTCAGAGATAAGATAGCCAGTTCCTCAGTTAAGGATTACAGGTGAAGCTCGCTTCCACCTTCGGCCTTATCGTCATTTACCATCAGGTGAGATTGAAGGCCAAGAGCTTACCAGTCATATTAAAAATAAAAAGCTTATTCCGCAAATTGCCTACTGCTTACCATTAGTTGATATTAAATCGTTTGCTGTGCTTGTCGCGGGTTTCTTACCATTTTTCGTACATTTTATTTCTCTAAAGTATTGTGACATAATTGAAAATTGTATTTGTTGTTTTTTCACTGTTCTATTTTTTCGTAATAGTTTATTATAAATTAATTAAAAGTGCGTTTTATAAAAATTACGGTACGATACGGTATGTACGTGATGTTTTTTCTAGAGATGCCCGTTCCTTGCTGTCAAGGACAGACCTCCTTATATTACTTTAATATTTGTCTATGTACTTTTTACTTCTCTTTACGTCTGTCATTCTTCGTTTTCTTTTCTGTTCCTTCAGTTCTTATTGTATTTTTTATTATTTTATTTATTATACGTTTCTCTCCCAAATCCGCCTTTTCCTTCGGCTGTCCACGACATCCTGGTCCGACCTCCTTATATTACTTTAATATTTGTCTATGTACTTTTTACTTCTCTTTACGTCTGTCATTCTTCGTTTTCTTTTCTGTTCCTTCAGTTCTTATTGTATTTTTTATTATTTTATTTATTATACGTTTCTCTCCCAAATCCGCCTTTTTCTTCGGCTGTCCACGACATCCTGGCCCGACCTCCTTATATTACTTTAATATTTGTCTATGTACTTATTACTTCTCTTTACGTCTGTCATTCTTCGTTTTCTTTTTCTGTTCCTTCAGTTCTTATTGTATTTTTTATTATTTTATTTATTATACGTTTCTCTCCCAAATTCGCCTTTTCCTTCGGCTGTCCACGACATCCTGGTCCGACCTCCTTATATTACTTTAATATTTGTCTATGTACTTTTTACTTCTCTTTACGTCTGTCATTCTTCGTTTTCTTTTTCTGTTCCTTTAGTTCTTATTGTATTTTTTATTATTTTATTTATTATACGTTTCTCTCCCAAATTCGCCTTTTCCTTCGGCTGTCCACGACACTTGCCTTTATAACAAACAATACTAGAAATGAGGCGCTCGCCGCTGTAAGTTGCATTGTTGCTTCAACTATTGTTTAGGCCTACTTTCAGGAAATTCATATCGAGATTTAAACTCGATTTTATAATTTTTTGAAAATTTTACTATGGCTCGTATGTAAAAAAATTACAAAATCGAAATTTAAACTATGTTTAAAATTTCGAAAGATCAATAGTGGATCAACATAATATCGGCCTCTACTTTCTCGACTGCCTGATGTTGGCTCATCATCCAATTTCTGTTTAATATCTTCATACATGTTCAACCCATTGCTTTTTTTCATGTATCCACTTAGCCTTCATTTTGTTTTGCGACATCCATTACTCATAATCTAAAGTTAGCCAAATATCTTATAGATCTTATTAATTATTAGAGAACTGATTAATCATAATCTCAAAGTTTTTTGAGCTTTATGCATATTGATGAGACATTATTCTTTGAGCAACATTCATTTGAGCAACATTAATTGGTACCAGGAACCATCTTAAAATTATACATTATTATGCAGCAAACAAATTATCGCGTAAATCTTGAATAATGTTAAAGCGGTTGTTCTGAAACGCTCCGAGTAACCCTGACATATGACGTGGTAAATTATTATATACCCACTGTATTAATCGTCCTTATCAGATAAACAAAAAAAAATCAATGTCCTAAACAAAGTTTAGCAAAACAATGCTTAACTATTCTTGTTAATTTTTAATTGTTTTACCTTGGCGATTTTTTACTTGAAGTATTTTTTCCTTGCGACGATACTGGTTTAAATAAAAATAAATAATAACTAAAAATACAGTTACATTGTCCATACTAATATTATAAATGCGAAAGTAACTCTGTTTGTCTGTCTGTCTTGCTTGCACGTCAAACTACTGCACCAATTCATTAAAATTTGGTACACAGATACGAGTAGTCTACAGCCTGAGAAAGGACATAGGCTACCTTTTATTCCGATATTCCCAGCGGAACGGGTACCGCGCGGGTGTAACCGTGGTTATCAATATCTGCTCGACCGAGTGTCGTGTGACATATTACGTCAAAATGTAATTACATTTCGAATTTGAAAATTTCTAGGTATTGTAAAATAATAACACGACAAGAATGATTTTTCCTAAACTGAAAAAAATGGAAAGATTTATCACCATGACAACAATTAATCCGATGACACTGACAAGCTGTTATTTTCATTATTTTAATAATTAGAGGTTTTAGTTCAACTATTTACAATTAACATTTTGCCCATAAGGGGTAGGAATGTAATTTTGAATACTTTGTAAAAAACAATGCAGTTTAAAAAACCCACAAAAACTTTTTGTAAACTTTTATCGGCGTTAAATCAATAGCCACGCGAACGACGTCGCGGACACAGCTAGTACATTCATAATCCTAAAAAATATTCAGCAGGTATTTGTGAATTATTCCTTTATATAAAATAAAACGTGTTATCGTGTATTCCTACATGAATGTGTGATAGGTAGGGTCAACATCCCTATTTCTACCGATTACGTGCCTTGGACAGCGGTCTTTGCTGTCCAATGTGCTCAGTACGAAGCGATAGATTTTTGGTTCAAAGTAATAAAAAAGACGATGACAGCAATCGCCTAATAGTTATTGATTTTTAAAATTATAACGCCATTCGCAGCCCGCTGCGTTTCACAGAAAACCATTACCGAGAATCTATATTGCGATCGAAACACAATCGATCAACGAGATTAATCAATTGAATTTATCGCTTTATTAGAAAGCGAAGTACAAACGGAATGTCAGGGCATCATAATTAGATTTAAAAAACAATCAATTTTGGTATATTTTGAAGAATTGATACCAAATTATGTTCAATGTACTTATGACATTATGACGGTTTATTTTCAATTGAAATTACACTGCGGACACCGGTGCTCGCAAACGGTAGATGTTTCTAATGCGTCTCGTTTGCCACTTTAATTAAATCTTATAACTCTGGTATTAGCCCTAATTTATTTAGATTAAAGTCTGTTTTCTAAAATCTAATCGACCTTATCTACCTTGAGCTAGTCCCATAAAAACTACATTGTTTAACCTGCTCCATATCTATCACAAATTGTGATAATAATGGGTTTATAAATCATTCCAGTAATGATAGGCATAGAAATTGTGCGTTACGCAATGTCTGTTTTGAACACGTGAGAACATTCTTTTTTAATTAAAAAGTGTTTGAAGTTAGAAAGGCGGGATAAACTAACCCGTGGCTATTTATATTTTGACCATGGTAGCCTTAGGCCGCACCGATTTTCGACAGACATTGTGGGAATTTTTGCACTCAAATTTTTCTTAAGACCTGAATATTTCCATTAGACATGTTTTTGGTTGAGTTATAAGGATTCAAAAATGTTTTTTTAATTCATATAAAATGAACATTGTTATTCATGAACTGTTTTTGATTATTCTCTCTCTTATTCCAAATAGGTATGTCTAAATTGATCAGCAACTTTTGTATTGTTATGGGCAGCAGATATTTCTAGTTGGTCAGAAAAATAACCAATTAGGCAGTAACTTTTGAGTTCATTTAATTTCTCTACTTCTAAATTGTATAATATATGTTTTGATGGCATAAATATTGTTTTTATAAAATATAGCCTTAACCTAATATCTATCAGAATTCTTACGATTAATCATTGATCCTTCACAATCCTTCTCCTACATTTTATACATTTCTGTTAACATTAGGTATGATCACAGATCACTGAGAGCCGCTTTGTTTCGGTATGATATATTCGTATACATTGCTGCCCAGATAATTATTTTGCAGCTTTACTAATTATTTTGCTGCCCAAACGATTTTTCGGCTGACCTTTTGTTGCTGTCCTTATAATTATTTGGCTGCCCAATTAATTACTTCCCTTTTCTAAATAATACACATTAAATAACAAAAAAGCGCGCTCGTTTCTGCCAGTCACTCGCCGGGCATCGTCTCGCTCGAAGATCCTGGTCAGAAAACCAGACACAATAGAAATATCAATTGTTAGCGATCACCGGTGTTCGCGCTGACCCTCAAGGGGTTAAGCAACGAAGTAATCTCAGAGTAAACTCTCAAGCAACAAAGTAATCTCAGAGTAAACTCCAGAGTAAGATCCGAATTCGAAAATTCTTTCATTGCTAGAAAGGTTTATCCCTAAGTGCTTGTATTTATTTAGCAAAACAATAAGTACAATATGTTAGTTTACTGTAACTTTAACTAGCCAGAGCGGCTGGCTAGTCACAAATACATAATTAGTAGAGATGCGGATAGTGGTTTCGCCGAATAACCGAATACCGAATATTATTCGGTTTAATCTTTACCGAACCGGATATTCGGCCGAATTATTCAGTTTACAATTACTTTGCTTAGCCACCTAAACAACTTAGACAATATGTACGTTTCGTGTCACTACAGGCGATGTTAAAATAAAAGTTTACTATGTGAACTACCAATAGCCTATGCAATAATTATGTTGACATGAGTAACATTAATCATACAGAAGAAGTTATGTCTTTTGTACTATACCCGGCAGTGGCGGGGCGTGAAAAAAATATTTAGGCAAGCCGCAGTAAAAATTAGGACCCACAAAAAATGGGTAATTTGGTCTGTGTATGTAGTGCATGTGTTTGTGTGTGTGGACGGGTCTACAGTGTGCGATAAACAAATAAACACATACCATTTACAATACTTTAACAATACCACGATTATCCGAATATATACTTTCGTCCTGCCCGCGAAACGCTAATTCTTGTTTACCTAAGAGAACAACTGTGTCTTTGAAGCGTTTGAACAGATTTCGATTACGTTCGACTTTGCGGTTATGAGCCTCAAAATTATTGTTAAAATAGTTTTCTATTATACTATTTCCAAATTCATGCAACGCTAAGCAACTACGTATATGTTTCTCACTTTGAACATGTTTTTGGCAGAGTTTGATAAATTATTAACATCAGAAAATCCCGTTCGATTCCAAACGCTGCTTGAATCAGAAAACAAAAAACACGCAAAACAAAACATTTTATTTAATAAGCAACTGCCTGTAAGCCAACTATATTTATCATAAAGAGAACTGTGAAAATGCTTGAAAAAACCGTCTCTACGCTTGTAATCTATTGACATGTTTGGACGAGCTCGACCTAACGAGATTTAGAGAGAGAGTGATACTGACGTACGTTTTTCATACAAATTGACTTTCATAACATAACTAAAAAAGTCACGAGTTTTACAATACCAGGGGTGGTGACGTGAAATAAAAGGGGTGCTGATGGTAAGTGACGAATTACGTAAATATGTACCTGTCAGAATTTTATAATTTTAATCTTTAGACGTTTTAGTTCAACTATTAATAGTCAACATTTCCCTACATAAGAGGTACAAATCTTAAGTTAAGCATTTTGTAAAAAAACAATAAATAAAATTATAAGTTGATACAAAATGCTATGCAATAGCTTTACCGCGGCAGTCCCCGAGTGCCATACGTCTTTTTTTATTTTCAAAGGACAACTTTGAAAACTGCTTTCCTTCACTTAGCAAGAAATCAGTAAGACAACAATCTATGTGCATCAAAGCGGCCATTATTGTGCCGAGAGAGAATAAACCAAAATTAATTTAAAAATTTCTGGATTCGGTCCCCGCGCTCAAGGCCCGCGATAGAAGCTATGCAATAGCTTAAAAACTAAAACCTACCAATTAAATCCCTGCGGAGCTACACAATTCACAATACACCTTTAAAACAACAACACACAGGCTAGTTAAATTTTACTATTTCACTGAATTACTGCTAAAAATACAATAAAACTAATTAATTACGTTAAGTTTATGTGAGTGCAAGCGAATTTCAAAACAAAATAAACTAATATAATGTCCACTAGGCCAGAAAGAATGAGACGGTAATATACCGGCTAAGTAAGACAGAATATCTACAACTCGGCACGGCATCGGTATAAACCGCAATTTCATACCGAGGCTAGAAAGAGTGATCATTATAAAACTGGCTGAGTTAGAAAGAGAAGGGGGCGATACAAGCCGGTCGGTGGCAGCATTTCAGGCGGCGAACGGTCGCGATATTAAATGAGTTTCACGAAAGAAATTCCGCACTTATGGCTATTGTCATAAGATAAAAAATATTTACTTCTTAAATTTGCATTCGAAACGTATGTGAGAGTTTATTACTAATGTGTGCGTGTGTCGTAGTGTATCGATGGATAGGCTCGTAGGCCGCGAAAAGCCGGCATGTTAGGCAATCTTTAGGTACTATTTCTCTATTGCGTGCATCTATGAGAGACCTACACAGACGTGACAAGAGCGGGAGCGATGTGTGAGTGATTGGAACTTGTGCGTATTGTTTCGAGCGCGTGTTTTACTGTTACATGATAAGATTTTTTTTTGTTTATAAAATGGTTTTGTACCTGCATTATAGTAATGAAACAAGTCAAATTTGTTTATAGTTAGGTATTTTTTTTATGCTCGCTCGTTTGGTACGGCTGTTGGGAATCGGGTTATACGGACGCTCCGCCACTGATACCCGGTCATCTATCTTAAAAAAATACAACCGAATATATTCGGCACAAAAACCGAATGATTCGGTTATGCCGAATACGCCGAATACCGAATTCAAAACGGATATTCGGGCATCTCTAATAAGTAGACTATTTTCCTTTCACACTCAGACTCTTTTTCATTCAGAGTGACATAATCTTTCACAATGTATGTCGAGGTTGTACAGTTGTCATGCAGATAAGTATTGTGTTATGTTTTGAATTTAGACAATTGTCTAAGTGCGCTCTCTTTACGCCTACGCACTGTCGGCATCATAAACAGCACAGTATTGAATATCCATGCACTTCTCACAACTAAATAGATAAAGCTATCAGTATTTCAAAATATTGGATCCTTAATCCTAATCCAATTCCTCGTTGAATGGTCTGCCAATACATTGTCAGCAAGGTCAGGCCGTGGAAGGGTGACCAAAACTTTGTGATCTTCAACTCCTCCGTGCTTCGGAAGGCACGTTAAGTTGGTCCCGGTTGCTGAATTACTGTGAATCTGAATATATGGAAGTACCTACTATGTTTATCCATCATCTAGTATCCATAACACAAGTGGCATTAAGCTTCTAAATTGAGACCACTTGATAGGTGTGAATATGAAAGATTTCGTTCTCAGTCTATATAAGTCGCACGGCTGACCTTCCCCAAGGAGAAACACATTAATAGTATGGGCCGTAACACCACCACGCTGGCCCAATACGGGTTGCTGGGTAGAAACTGTTGCAATAGCGACCAACGGCTTAACGCTTAATTTCGAAGCAGAGAGGAGTTCGAAATCACAAAGATCTCTTGTAGAGATTGCAAACTGTGTATTGTAAAATAAGTTTAATGTATTTTCAAGTGCAATAAAGAGTATATGAAAGTTTTGGTTACCCATCCAAGGCATGACTAAGGTAGCTTTATTTTCGACATCGAAAGGCATTGTACTAGTTACTACGCCACCGAGCTCCTGAGAAGCATATTTAGAAGAAGACATTTATTTATTATTTATATCAATGCAGATTTTTATTACGTCACAAATTCTTCTAATCCAAGGGTGCACCACGGAAATTCGCTCAAGAGAAAGTAATGTCGATACTAGAAATGGATTGAGGAAATCGACCAGGTTCTGACAGACTTAAGTAACAGCTGGTTTTATCGACATTACTCGTTGACAATAAAGTGAATAGAATTATAGCATTTAAATTAATATTCTTTGTTGATGCAACTATCATGTGCAACTTATTGAGTAGGTAAAACCAGAGTAGAACTTATTTTAACATACTCTGATATAGAGAAAGAATGGAATAATACATGTGTAGAGAAGCTCGGTGACGTGGCTTTCGATCGAAAACAAAGCTGCCTTCGCCATGGTCAAGCCGTGGATGGGTGATCAAAACTTTGTGATTAGAACTCCGTGGTTCGGAAGGCATGTTAAACTGTGGTCCCGGTTGCTATTGCAACCATTTCTACCCACCAATTCAAATTGGGCCATCGTGGTGATGTTACGGCCCATACTCCTCATGAGGAAGGCCTGAGCCCAGCAGTGAAACGTATATAGGATGAGGACAACTTAATTTTCAGTAATATTGCTGCAGCTTTTATCGAGAACTTTATTATCTCGACGTCTGTTTGTACGGATATTAAATCGCTCTGTATTTTGCCCTTCGGTAACTAAACAGGTTATTGTATAACTGTTATTACAGCGTTACATAACAGATGAAGTACACTTAATAGTTAATACTATAAGCTTATTATATTTAGCCTGTGGACTGGATTTAATCGGAACCTTAATTGACTTCGCGAGTTATAAGATCATATAGAGAGATTTTGGCGGCATTTGACTATGGAGAACATGATTTTTATTTCGATGATTGTAATATTGTTTCGGAGTGGATTTAGTTACGTAAAATTAGTACACTTTTGTGAAATAAGTGTCTGTGATGATGTGCAATGTGGGGGATCATTGAAGTAAGCGTCAAGTGGTGTGAAATGAGATGAGTTTTTATCGTGGTAATCCACTTCATCAAAGTATCACCACAGGGTCTGCCATCGACCACTTGGCGCCAAACTTTCCTTTACTACACTTGCATTTCAATGCAAGTGAAGACTTAATACTACTAAAGACTAGATAGACTACACACTATGTATACGACTGAAGGACTCTGTATCCATGGTCGTGAACATTAAAAAAAATATAATGTAGAGTAGGTACTAACTATTAAAACGGACGATTTGAAATTTAAATTTCTAATCGTCTGCTTCTCGCAGGAAATTTAAAATTTGATTAAGTGATTTTTTGAAATTTTAGCCACAGTGAAATTGTTAAAAACTGACAAAATCTAGTTTTAAACTAGATTTAAGTGAGCGTCAAATCTAATATTTCTTAAAAAAAGTAATACTTTTAAGCATTTTAGGCCGCAAGTACGAATCTGTGGATTGGTAGGCAATAATGTTTGCTAAAGCAACAGGCAATAGCGGCGTAACCTGCCTTGACACCGATCTCGTACTCCAAACTAGAGATCAAAAGTTTTGGTCACCCATCCATAGTTCGATCATGGGAAAAGTTGCTTAGCTTTCAATACCGATACCAAAACATATCAACCGTACTTGTTGGCTAGTTTGACGTTACGTCAATGTAGCCGTAACTGTCACATACGTCATACTTCCTCCAGCCATTCGTGACAAGCCAATGATCACCAAATCGCATGTTCCGCCGATAATCGCCACGCGTGACTCGATTACAGTACAATCGATTAAGTATTCCACCTTTACTAAATAGCTAGTGGACTGATAACAGTTTATAATTTGTTATCTGCATTACATGAAATACATAGAAACTATTAGAATCTTACCGATACATTATCGATTATATTCGTAAAAAGTTCCTAATCGTCGATTTATGTTACTCTGATCTCGGTGGCGTTGTAGACGCTTTACTTTCTTCGCAGGGTAGGACTTTGGATGGATGACCAAAATTGCATATTTACATGTAGTCTGGTTGCTTTTTCAAGAGTTTTTACCCTCTAATTTGCCTTGCCTTCATATTCTTCACGCAATATATTCCTATAAGCCTATTTTGATAGATATCTCTAGCCGGTCTCTAGGCGTCGCCATCTCGAGAGATTCTGGGTTCGATCTCCGGTGGGGGCAAATGTTTGTGTGATGAATACAGCATTTGTTCTCCAGTCTTGGATGATTATATAAGTATTGTATACATTCTGAACGTTAGTAAGATATTTATTATTATTTATGTACTATAGGATGCTAGTGAAAATTTTATATCACGATGTCATATTATGACGGTAAAATATGAATAAAAAGGTAAATTATCGCTAAATGTGTCATCTAGATTTAAGAATTTTACTGTACCTATTAGAACTCCGATCTGGTGTACACATTAAAAAGTTATCTATGGATCTGTCTTAATGTTGACGTTTATTTGTGTGTACCAAAAACAGCTATCTTTTTATTTGACATTGGTAAGTTTCAAAGCTCATCATCACCTCTACTATCAGAAGCTCACTGTTGGATATACGAGTAAAATCCTACAAAATACTGCACACCTAATAGCTATTCAAGATTCACATAAAATTGTAATATTTGAACATAAAAAAGTTTCTCAAATGAAATTTATAGGATTAATGGAAAACTATTTTTAAATTAAACAAACTAATGTATCGGTTCAAACGGATAATGTGTAAACAACATTTCTAGAACTAGTCAGATATGAAATAGGTCTTTGAATCAATAGATTGCGTAAACAAAACAGGTTTTTACATAACTTCATGGAACAATGAACAACGCCGCAAGTGTGAATACGCCTCTATTGAACAAACGTGTGTTTTAAAATTGACAGTTAGTATCCCGCTAATTTGTTTTTTTTTACAAAAACCAAATGTGTTAATATTTATACAGCCAGTGCTACGCTTGAGTAGCTTTGTCGTGTTAGTGACAAACTGTGATTACTAGAACGGAAATTTATTTAGTAATTATAATGTAGTCCTATTTACATCTCGTACGAAATGTAACGCTTGGGTAAGTTTATTAGGTAGGAAATATTTGTATTATTGTTCAAATAATATCGTAAGCTTAAGAAAGAACTCCAAGAAGCCCAATAAAGAACGTTTACTTTAACTTGGACTTAGAAGAGAACCTAAAAGATTTAAATCTAAGAGCATTTAACCTGTGTTGGTTTTGAGTTATATGAAATGTTCTAAACCAAGGATTTGAGTTCATTCTCTAAGCCGTAAGCAAAGGTCCTTAAGGGATTACTAAATTGAGAAGTGTACGATGTACATGACTGTTTCGCACCCGCTTATGACCAGTAATCTTAATAATAAGTACCTCATGGTATGATCATAACTACTTAAAGACTAAACACATAGAGAACATAGACACTGTGATAATGTGATAATAATCTGTGTTTTTATTAGTTGCAATAAAGAATTTGATCTATCTATCTATCTATAATTAACAAAAAAAACTTGGGTCTTAAATGAAATGAAACATCATGTGTGAACTTTACAACGATTTTCATCATCTACACAATTCTCGTCATTTTCTTAACTAAAATATTTATTTTGAATACAATTTTAAGGTATTTTTCACACGGTCGAAATAATGAAAAGGATTAACGTCAGGAATTTTCATATTTATTATTCAGTAGTTCCCAGAGTGAATCCATGGCACAGTCGACCTTCAGACTATACCATACTATGAACATTTTGACAGTTTGTGGTATTCTGACGAGTTGTGGTGTGTACTTAGCTTAATCACAAGTTGCGACACTTGATGTGTGTCTCCGACCTTATATTGTATTGAAGATTCCATGATTATTGTTTATATTGTAATATTTTCGCACTCGTTTTCACTAGGGCGAGGCCATATTGTGAAATTTATTTTGTTTTCGACCTTAAATTGTTGAAAAATAAATAATAGTATGTAGATTACAGAATGTTAGTAAAATAGAAAGAAGTTTTCAGATATTCGGGTTCCTTTACTTTCGTAAACTTTGAATCCTAGTTTCATATCGTAAAAGGAACCTAACTGTCAACTCAATACATTAACTGCACAAAACTGGTATTCGTGTTTGGTCGGGGTTCTGTTGTTTTGATTATAGTAATAGTCTTGATTATTAGTATGTATGTATGTGTGTATGCATGCAGTACACTAAACCATTACTTATCCAAAGATGTGTAAATTCTGTTTGCCACTTGAATGTGTATACGTACACTAATAAAATCTTTTTTTCTTTTTCCAGGTAAGTAATTTATTGATGGCGTCACATGTACTTAGCCTCAGAAGCAATATGTGAGAGCACCGCTATGAGAACACTTAAGGTAACACCTATTAGGGAAATGTCACTGGCTCTATGGGTTGATTATGAAAATTGTGTTTAATTTCCTCGTAAGTGCTAGTAGGTTAATGTGCGTTAGAATAGAGATCAGTATAAAGAAATATAGTATGAAATACCCGTGGTTAAGCATCTATGTGTAATTGGGGTAATTTTTTTAATAAGGGAGCAGTCGACAAAAAGGAAAAAGAAAATTAAGTTGCAAAATACAATAATTAGTAGGTATTATTAAAATTTATATGCATATACTTGCAGACGATTTTATTGCAGACGACAGTTTTTTTGTGTTCGCTAAGAGATTAGCTGTTTTCTTTGTTTTTTTTTCTAATATTTATCAATTGTATGAATATAATAACTAAATAAGTAAGACTGAGAAAATTTTAAATTAAATTCACAACAATCATTAAAAGAAGAATGGTGAAAAGAAGAAAGTGGGGATGGCTAGGTCCGCTGTTTTCCGTGGCACTAGCTATCTCCGCAAATCGACTACCCTACAGCTTACCATCAGGTGGGGTTGAGTCAGTTGCTGTACTTGTTATAAAAAAAAGGTTGTTGTTCACTTCGTAAGGCTTGTTGCTGCAAAATATTGTTAAAAACAAATAATGAAACCTGTTGCTGGTTATTAACTAAACATGTTAACATTTAGTGTGCTAATTTATACCAATATCTATCTTATAGCAATTTACCTATGAAATTGGTGTTTTGTATGGAGATTTTGGGGATGTCTGCATTTTACATACTAACATTTTATCAGTTTTCTTCACAAAGACAAATCCAGAGATAATAATATTTGGCATGTACCATTAGACAAGCTTTAGCAATATGTGTGTGAACACGCTTGATAAAAATTATTCATCGTTTTTATGTTAATGCAAATCAAATGATGTATTCGGGAGGCAGTTAAAAATAATTGTCTTTGTGTCTAATTTTAACACAATTAAACATACAAAAAATTATCAAATTAAATAATACGAGCTCAAATATATGGTCTATTTTTAGAAGCGGCAATTATTTTATAAGAATGTTCTGAAACTTAATAGTTACGGACAAATTGCTAAGACAGAATAAAAACACCAATTTCATAGGTACCCAATATTAAACTTATACTAACTGTTTAACTTCACGATCTCGCGGCAATCTAAAAATCGCATCTCATCCGTCATGATGTATCAAACGCTAAAGAGCATAGAAACTGGTTTGCATCAGCAAAGGTCTCGAGTACGCCAGGAGTCATTATTAGATGTGCAGTTAAAACGCGAGGTTGACCTCTTGTACCTATTAAGCTACTACAAGTCGGGGATATAGTTAAATTGAAAAGTTACCACATACACACACATCATCACGCCTCTTTCCCCGAAGGGGTAGGCAGAAAGTTACGAACAAAGAAACAAAAATATTTTTATTTCATAGGCCAAGCCTGGCACTTAAAAACATCAATAATTTACAATTTAGAAATCTAAAAATAAATACAATTAAATAAAAATTATATTCTAAATTAAAGTTTCATTACAGCGAGCGCTTGTAGCAAGTACAAATACTGTGGTTGTAATCGATACAAGTGGCCGGATTCCGAGAGTAAGGCTTTTCATGAGAAGAACCCGGCAAGCAACTCATGAGCCACATTTTTTAAATAGCCAATCATATAATATGAGAGGTGTAAAACATCCACAATTCGCCAGATATGTTAGGAAAAGTTACCAATTTGTAGTAACTTACCTAAAAATCATCAATGACGCATACATTTCTGGTTTTTTTTATATTAATCAGCCCTTTTAGCATGAACACCGGACTATGCTATCCATACTATGGGGTTTGACAATTGGGGGTGATAAATACCATATCTTTTTAGGAAGGGATCGAGTATTTTGTGTGTCTGGTACATAACCGGGCACAATGGGAGGCGAGCAAAATACAAATCTTTATTTCAGACCAAGGGTAGATACAGATCTGTTATTATAATAGCAATAAATACTTAGCAATACCCATACTAATATTATAAACGCGAAAGTAACTCTGTCTGTCTGTCCGTCTGTCGGTCTTGCTTTCACGACAAAATTAAATTACAAAATTTGGTACTCAGATAGCCTAGACAGTCTAGAGCCTGAAAAAGAACATTTGCTACTTTTAAACCGCGCAGCTACTAGTTCATAATAAACTGTACAGTCAGCAAATGATATTTTTGAGTTTTCGTTGTCTGTTTTGTTTCTAATGATTTGTTTAATTCATTTATTATTATACATTTATACATAAATTAAAATTTATACTTAAATGTATAAAAATACATAAATTTTACATACTCATATACATTTATATATTTCAAAATTGTATAATAATAAATAAATTAAACATACATATAAATATATATATATATATATATATATATATATATATATATATATGTGTTTATATTTGTGTGTATATTTATTTGACGGATTGTATATTTATTGATTTATTATGCATACAACAAAACATTAGAAACAAAACAGACAACGAAAAGTCAAAAAATTTAGTTTCAAATTCAAGCATAGTGGTACCCATTTCCCAGCTCGCCTCATGACTAGATAGGACAATTTACACCGAGCCGTTTTTGAAGATAATTGACATTACAATACCGTGCTTGTGTCAAGCGTCCTTATGATCTATCAGCGGACACGGAGCGACCTTCACTCGCTCCTTTCTAAACCCATACTAGATTACTGGGTACACTAATATTGATGAAATTGTAGCGGTAAGGCCAGCGGTGGGCGGTGCCGGTCCAGTGACTCATGGCATAGACAATTTGCATGTATTGTCTATGGAGTCTATGCTCGCATTCACTGAGATAAAATACCTATACCTATATTTGCAGAGTTTGAAGGTTGTAAGGTAGCGAATGAACTTTGCTACACTAATTTGAGCCTTATTGTGTTGTTTTACGGTTAATGTAATGATACATTTTAGTAAACAACCCCTTAATGCAGTTAAATATAGCACATTAAACGTTTTGCGATATAACCCAGAATTATGTTTAAACCAAATCAAATCCGAATTACTAATATTATGCGAGTGTGTGTTTATTTGATTGTTACTTCGAGTTTAACTACTGTTTTGTAAGCAGTAGACTAATAGACTGTTCGGCGTAGTGAACACCTTGGCTTTCGATATCGAAAACAAAGCTACCTTCTCCATGGTCAGGCCGTGGATGGGTGACCAAGACTTTGTGATCTCAAACTCCTCCGTGCTCTGGAAGGCAATCAATAGCGACCGAAACTGTTGGTATCGGTCTCTCTCTTGCAACAGTTTCTACACACCAACCCGCAGCCAACGTGGTGGTGTTACGGCCCATACTCCCCACGAATTTGTTTCCATGAGGAAGGCCTGTGCCCAGTAGTGGGACGTATATATGGTGGGGACGAATCTTTATTTCCTTCTAATAAGAGTCATTAATAATAAGAGTATTAAGAGTAATTTGGAGGAGCTCGGTGGCGTAGTGGTCAGTGCGCTTTGGCTTCGATCGAAAACAAAGCCACCATCGCTATGGTCAGGCCGTGGATGGGTGACCAAGTCTTTGTGATCTCGAGCTCCTCCGTGCTTCGGAAGGCACGTTAAGCCGTTGGTCCCGGTCGCATTGGGCCAGCGTGGTGGTGTTACGGCCCATACTCCTCATGTGTTTTTCCATGAGGAAGGCCTGTCCCAGCAGTGGGACGTATATAGGCTGATGACGAATGACGAAGAGTCATTTACTGTCAAAAATTAAGAAGACCTTCCATAAATATGTAACCACGTTTGACACTACATGGCTACTGGAGAACCTTTCTGCCCCAACGGCGGTGGGTTCTGCAAGCATGTGCCCTCCTTACTGTAGCTTAGGTGTGCTTCTAAATCTTAATCAAATCAAATCAAAAATAATTTTATTTCATAGGCCAAGTTCGGCACATAAATTCGTCAACATTTTACATTATTATGCATTTTACAAATAAATAGTTTATTATGAATTATTTTAAAATTACAGTATTAAATTAAACCATTGTATTAAACTTCATTACCGCGAGCGCTTGTAACAAGTACATCCACAGGACAGTACAAGTACTTCGTTGACTGTGGCTGTAATCGATACAAGCGGCCGGATTCCGAGAGTAAGGCTTTTCATGAGAAGAACCCGGCAAGAAACTCATGAACCACTTTTTTAAATAGCCAATCATAAAAATTTTTGTCACTTTTAAATATGTTTTTACATTATTTCTTAATTCCTATAAGCAATTACCGCAAGGTAGCCAAGCGGTGTGCGAAAAAAAATCAGAACAATTTTTTTCCTCCCACATCAAATCAAGCTATTTCATTGACCTTAGCTCCCCTTAGTTCATAGTACCAAATACTACAAAATTAGCAAGTCTTACACCCAGCTGCAGAAACGAACTTTAAAATTTAATGTCAGCATTATGTCTAATGCTCCATTAAATTTATTTATTGAAGTGTCAAAAGAACACCTTAGCGTAGTTTTACGTTGCACAAAACGACATCAGCACCCTGTCAATGATAAAGAGACATTCGCTAGAACTGTTTTGTGTAACAACCTTAACTTTAATGAACTTTAAAGTTTTAATGTCTCATTAACAAAAATCTTAGTGCAACTGAGTAATTGTCGACTAAAATCCGTTGTTCCATCAAAATGACTGAAGCTGCTACAATTGCGAGTTCACTCACGAATTACATAAAGAACGAATTCGCGCGTTGCAGAACGGGTGACCGGCGGACGGATGTCTCGGTACATTCCTCTACTACCAATCTATTAGTTCATTCAGCCAGTAGGCTTGAACACAATTATATTATTATTGTCACGGACTTGCGTTCTGCACTCCGATTATGCAAGTGAAGCGACTTTCAGTGTGGTCAGTGTCAGGATGGGTGAAAACTTTATTGTTCTTATACTTTTATGGTTGACAAAAGACATATTTTGATAGTAAGTAGATATACCCCATTCTCAAAATGTCACACTTTCGCAAAACGTCTCATTTGCAGAAAGTCTCGTTCAGAAAATACCTTATAAATTGTTTTATTCGCAATAGCTCTTATAAAGAAATCGACCTATACCCATATCATACAAACAACAAAAGCTTTCCATCGTGCACTAATTTTAGTTTTGTTACACTATGAATTATGATTCAAAGATGGTTCCGTTTCCACGCACGTTTAACTCAATCCATTGATCGACCAACACACCATATATCATAATACTTTCCCTAATTTCACTAAACTTACGTCTAGCGGAAGATACATTTTTATTTTTACTTTGATATATGCACTCCTATGCAGTTAAGTCTCCATTGTTTTACATACATTTATAACTAAAACAAAAGGAAAATATGAAAGCGTAAGTTAATCGTGTCTCGGCTCATTGTTTTATAAATTCTTCATTACGTAATGTTAGTTTTATCCGAGCTTGAAGATTTCTTTCTAGATATACTCATTAGCGTTTATGATTCATAATTTTTTCGACGACAAACTTTCTAAGTCATGCAAGTTATTTTATTTAGTGCTACGTGAGAAAACTGTATGCATGGCGAAATGAGAAAAATTTACGATTTAATAATACATATATTATTATTTAAATCCGACATAATTAATTGTCACGTACTTTAAATTGTCTCAAAATCAGTTGTTTCATACAGCATTAAATATGTCAATATTATTTGAGTCGATTTTTTACGGGTGTTAAGTAAACCCATCTTATATATATAATAAGCTGGCTGGTTCCTAATTAACCATTATTGTATAGTTATTTTTTTTCTTTCTCAAGTGTGTAATAGTGGTTAATAAATGTTTTCTTTCTTTCTTTCTTTCTTTCTTTCTTTCCATCTTTATAAATGTAAAGATAGGGATCTAAGAGAAAAAATGTCTCGAAAGGAAAATGGACCCAAATGATATTTTAAGCCATTTTAGTGAAAAAAACTCACCTTTACGTACACTAATAGCTCATATCCGTAGTCTCGCCTCAAGGGCACTGACATTTTTTTTAAAAGCCACCATATAATTATCCATACGACTGGTCACCCAGTCAAGGCCGTCTGTCAAGTGAAAGCGAAACAGATGATTCGGATCAGCAAATCGATTTAGATTCGATTGTTTAATCGATCAATCGATTCAAAGGCCGAGGTCAGGACTGAGATTAATTTTCTCCATTGTCCATGTCCATTGATTTAATAGATTTTTTAAGTTATGCCTGTAATTATTGCGATATGTTACATACTATAGATAGGGACTATCGTCACTACATTTCAAAAACCAAGGACGCACGCGACGGATTTTAAAGCGTTTCTTTTTAAATGTGTAGATTGATTCAAGAGAAAGTATAATAATACATAATAATAATATATAATATTACACAGTGCGAATCCGAAATGTTTTGAAGAAATGAAATAACATGTCATCACGCTATTTTCCCCAAAGAGGTATGCAGAGGTGTAACAACATTCCGGATTTAATTTCCTATGTAACAGGGGATGAGTCAGTGATACAAGTGTGGATTGAACCAGCGACTTGCATGAGTCGGTAGTTTCCAAACATTGCAGTCGCTGCAATGTTTGGAATTACATTCAACTCAATTGTATTGTAAATATCTTTGCGTGTTTTTATAATATTAGTTTGCAATAACTCATTCAGTTTAAGTGCTATTTTATTACTGTTTTCGTTCATTCAATCTGAATGCTGAGTCATTCATTTTAATCTTGAAGTTTACGCTGTTCGACGATTTGGCTGAATTTCTGATCGAAGACGGAATGAGACGAAGTTTGCAAAGGCTAAAAATGGTTGGTTCTGCAAATATCTTATTTAGGGACAGTTTTTTGATCCGTGCTCAGGTTGACCAGTTTAAAATATGGACTAATAATGAAAACGTATGATGTGGTGATATGACAGCTAGTCCAATAATCGAATTTTCAAATATAACTTTATTTTAACCACAACACGATGTTGGGAGTAGTAAAATGGCGGCTGGCGGCACAGCTGATGTAATATTGCTTCGAATTTTCATCGTGCATTTAACAATTTGTCAAGCTGACGTCACACATTCTGGCCTTTGCTATTGACGCTATTGGTATATACCATATTTTAACAATTGAGGTGACCATTACTACGGATCAAAAACTCACTCTAAGAAGTCAAAATGTAGATTGTCTTTCTTACCTTTATTCGTTTAGCTTTTGCCCACGACTTCACTTTACTTACTTTGGGATAGCGTGATGTTATATAGCCTGTAAACATACATCTTGCAGTTTCGGAACTTATTCAATATTGACATATTATCTAATATATCTAATATGTCAATATTGCTAATGCGCGATTTTTTTGTGTCAATACAGTTTAAGTTACAGTTTACAGTTAAGTCGAGTTTAACAGCGTTTTATAATGTCCACAAAAATTTTATTAAGAAGTGACTCAAATAAAGGAGAAATATTATTAAAAGTACCGAGGTAAATATGCTCGAAGTATAGGGAAGCAAGTATTTTAAATTGATTGCCGTAATTATTAATTCCTAATTCCTTTTTTTTTCTTCATCTTTCAAAATAATCCTTCGAGTGCGTACTTTTTGGGATATGCTAGATGATATGAACGTTAAAGAAATATTTATTTTATTTAACTTGCTTTTCGCAAGTTTTAGAATCAGTATCTTATATAAAAACTTCAGTTAATAATGAGTCCGATGTTGATTTATTTAATATACAACATTAAGTAGGCTTCAACAAACATCCCGACGGTGTACTTATATTTCTCATTACGATCACGATTCTCGATTCTGATAACGATTATTTGAACAGTGTTTAGATTGAAATCAATAGTGCGATAATCAATGAACAGCGGTAAAGGTGCCACCACACCAGGAAGAGACGAATTATCTTGCTTAATGGAAGTCGAGTGTTTTTTAAAGTGTAATGTTAGGGTAAAGTAAGTCTTGTGAAAATAAAACATTTATTATTTTAATAAAATGCCCATGAAATTGCTGCTTTCACTTACGTGCTTTTGTTATAACGATGATAGAGATGGTGTTAAGTATAGATAATTGTATAACAACACACAACAAAGTACAAGCTGACCATATGACCTTTTGCACATGTAGTACTTTTTTACTAAATTTATATTAATATTGGAAAAATAATAACAATTTCTTTATTCTCATTCGAATGAAGTACTAGCTATATAAAAAATATCTTAGATGTTGACCAGGGATATAAGGTATACTATGCAAAATTTCATTGAAATCGGTCCAGTCATTTCGGAGATTAACCCGTACAAACAGACAGAAAAACAAAAAAAAAATCTTGGTATTTTCCCTCTTTTTACATGCCCCTGACATAGTTTTAAGTATTTTTTTTTCAATGTACAGCCAGTTGTATTCGACCTCTACAGTTTTATTATTATATGTATAGATATGAGGATATCTTCAAAACAAAGCAAAGGGGTCCAAACTTATATATTCACCGCTTTATTAATAAACTAAGAATAACTTTATGACTAGTTTAACCAAAAATACGGCTTAGCAATAAAATGACTTATTACGTTGGGTGTTAGGTTTAATATTGCTAAGCAATATTTTCACTTAAACAAGGCATAAAGTTATTCTTAGTTTATTAATAAGCGGTTAGAGTTTTGTCTAGCTTTAGTGGCGCATTAAGAATTACTAGTTACCCACAAATCTACATTAGACTAGTGTGGTAGAGTCCCGATGCGGATCGGTTACCAATATAGGCTAGTAAGTTAAAAAAACAGGCATTGTCTCAAAACTTTGCTTAATAGTCAGAATAGTTCCCAATAATTACATAATCAAACAACGTGCTTGCTATCCACACAATGGCGGTGCCTGATGCTATCTCCGCAATCATTTGTAATTCTTTTGCTTTCAAAAACCTATGAATACTAAGCAGATGTTATCTGCGTGTCTGCACATTGTATGTTAAGAATCGATTACACAAATCGCGATCTTGAATCGATAATTCATTTTGACAGGACGAGACGTGACGGGTAGCTGATAGTAAAAATGTATCTTATTATGAAGTCAAGCTATAACTGTTGAAATTGAATAATTGAAATGTGTAAATTATGCTTTGATGCCATATGCTTAGGTTTTGTATGATAGTGAGGACGGCGCCAATATTTGGTTTTGTATAAATTATTTCTTCACTGGGGTAATAAATTCATATTATAAAAAGTTTAATAGACCCAAACATTAGAAATAAAAGACGATATTATTGTTATTCGGGTTAGCGTGTTGGTTTAAGCAGCAAAGCTGAATTTAAACAAACACTGTAAAGTAATGGTGAGCTTGTGGACTCAATATTACAGAAGTTTGTCAGAAATCTAATCACAACTTTTATTTTAAAATGGATAGAATATAATAATTATTTTTAGAACATAGTTATTTTTTAGAACATAGTTTTGACTTTTTAAACTTTCATGACGAGGTAGTTTGTGAAATGTTTTTAAATATTGCTATGTAAAGGGAGGGTAGAAACTTGCTGAGTTTCTTGCCCGTTCTTCTCAGAACAAGGCCTCCTGGTAGTTTTGTGAACGGATGGCGTAGTTTTTCTCTTTCACAAAATATTGTAAAATGTTTATGACATTCATAAGCATGCGTTAAAACTTAATAAACGCTTTTGAATTTTAAATTGCTTATTTGCTAAAAAGACACTAAGCGACGCAATGCCGCTAAGGTGTTTGAGATCTGCGCATCACCAATTATACTCTATAGCACCCAAAGTGTTCGTTCCCTTTTATGATAACTTTGAACTCCCAATTAGCCCATCAACATAACGATACCCAAATTACAAACTTTACCCTTCAAAGTTAAGTGGTTAATAACCTTTTAACCTTCATCTTTTCACGCGGTCCCTCGATCTAAATCGATAATCAATATAATCGATGCTCGTCATGAGAATAGCCCCCACAGCGGGTTCACAGCCACTGTTCCGTTTCACAAGAGGTGACGCAATGTGTACATAGACACATGGATCGACTACAATATGCCTTTTGTAATTTTCTTATAATAATCTTTCGAAGTTACTCTTGGATTCAATTGTAGACAGGAAAAGGCGTTTCCTGATAGAAGGAAATTGAAAGATCAATGATATTGGATATTAAATATTAAGCAAAAAGTTATAACTTTAAACCCTGCATTGGGACAGTCTGGTGGAGCAAACTGCCTGCGAATGCCTGTGCCCAGCAGTGGATATAGTATAGGCTGAGGACACATGACTGTAAGGTTTGATTAGAGGTATGGATAGTAGATAGTAAGAAACTAATATGTTGGGAAAAATGTGAAAGTAGCCAAATTTCAAATAAAGATCTAAGAGATAAGCATCTCCTGTAAGGCACGGACCGAGGAGATAAGGTCCTCGGACTGAAAATCTGTTTTCAGTTCAAAGTGAATGAAGAAAAGAGAGGCAAACTGCATTTTTTTTTGTCAGGGGACATATATGAAATAAAGATTAGGCCTAATATACTACCAGTTACTACTTAGGTACAAATGCTATTCATCCCACAAGCATCTGCCTCTACCATAAATCGAACCCAATACCTCTGAGAGAACTTTATAGAATATAACATAATTATTTTCAAATATATTTTTTAACGATTCAACTACTTTTTTAAGTATGCACTCGTTGATGTCTAACACACTACGACTACGAAAAGCTCAACTACGAGCTACACGATTTAAGCGAATTTTTTTTCTATGAAAGCTAACTTAAGGTCGATATTTGAATGCAAAAACAAAGTCTAACAACAAAACAATTTCTGACAAATCGATATCTCGATGTATCTCGATAACTATCGATTCTTGGCCGGGGTTGCTCCATCGAAACCTATTAATTACAAATTCTTCGATTCTTTGTTGATGTCGCAAACGAATCGTGATCGACTCCACAGCTTAATCATCATTGATTATGATATTACGGTAATTAATGGTCTACAGGATCACGACCTTTGTTTTACATGGAAGTGAGACAATTTTTCTTTATTTGTTTTTATATAGTAACGGACAGATTCCTTTGCTATATCAGTAATAGTTATTGTACCTACCTATTTTATACATTATCAAAAGTGGAATACAGATGTTTCAAGTAAGTGGTTCGAATGCAAATAAATATTCTATTCTTTTTCCACCACCATGTAATTTACTCATGTATTACAATTATCTTTAACCTCGTGAAGGTCATGCGAACGCCGGCGTACAATATAATGTTTCTATGTTGAGCAAAAATGTACCTTAAACTACCACTTTTACTTTCCATTTTACACCACGGATGTCACGTCATTAACCGCTCAGTAACCTCTCCCTGCCAATGTCATGACCACTGGTGTTGGCGGCGCCGGCGCAGCTTTCTATAGCGAACTGGTTACTAAGGCGGAGACTCGTTAAGGTTTTGTAGGAGCTGTAGCTTAATTTGAGGAGCAGTGACCGTGGGTTGCGCTTTATAACTTTCAGCATGGGTCGGGTCGTCATCTCGTCTCCCCGGGGAGGCGGGGATGCTGGTCGGGGCAATTGCCCCCTTAGGTCGAATCCGTAAGCGCCGTCTGTCTTTACGGACGGGTCATTGTTGTGGCGAAGCCTGGTGTCCTCTTTGCTTCTCGGGCGAGCGACCTCCCAGCCCGCTCTCGATATCTTCGGTGAATTGCCTGAACCGCCAGCGATGCTTATGCCTGCTAGCTGGCGGTCAGGCGGGGGAGTTGGAATTAGTATGAGGTTCTCCTCGGCCGTTGACGAGGCTTGCAACTGCCAGCCAACGGCCCTGAGGAAAGGTGTCAGGAAGGAGAGTCATATCCGGGGATCCACCGGCCATCGGCGAGGCTTGCGCCTGCGAGCCGGTAGGGGTGAGGGCGTCTTTCAGCATGGTTGAAATAACAAAATATCAGAATAGTTGAATTTTTTTTAAACGCCTCTTTGGTCTAGTGGTTCACACCACCGGGTGTTCATCGGGAGGTTCGGGTTCGCTTTCCTATGGGCGCAGAAGTTTTTCTGCTCGATTTGGTTGGTAGTTGGGCTACCACCAACTTACCTAAATTTGTCACCATAATAACAATGTCATAAGCATTGTTGTGTTCCGGCAATCAGAGGTAAGATAGCCAGTTCCTCAGTTATTGAGGAATACAGGTGAAGCTCGCTTCCACCTTCAGCCTTATCGTCACTTACCATCAGGTGAGATGAAGGCCAAGAGCTTACCTGTCATTTGTAAAAAAAATAGTTTTTGAGGAGCTGCATGGCGTAGTAATTGGCTCTTTGGCTTTTGATATTGAAAAAAAAAACATACATTGGCATTTTCAAGGTCAGTCCTTGGATGGAAGTCCTGGGTAGTGGGACGTATTTAGGCTGCGGTTCCTTTCAAACACATGAGGAATATGGACACCATCATGCTGGCCCAGTGCGGTTAGGTAGAAACAGTTGCAATAGCAAATGGGACTAACAGCTTAACGTGCCTTCCGAAGCACGGAGGAGTTCGAGTCAGCCATTCACGGCCTGACCATGGCGAAGGTAGCTTTGTTTTTGATATCGAAAGCCAAAGTGTACTAACCACTACGCCACCGAACTATTGCACTTATGTGTGAAGAAAATCAGAAGTTTTTTTGGTTATTCATTTATATTCTATAAGTATTATAATACATGACCTTTATAGTATGTAGTATAGTGTAGTGTATGGAGAATATGATCTCCTGTAAAGGAAAGGAAAACATCAAGAAATATAAATACTAACAAATAGTACTATATCATAATACGTAATTAAATAAATTCCAATGTTTATCCCTAGTATTAAAATACACATACATACATACAATCACGCCTGTAATCCCCGAAGGGGTAGGCAGAGTCCAAGGAGCACTGTATTCCTTAAGACCACATTTAGCTTTACAAAAATTGGGTTTGGTCAGATGAAAAATCGTGAACGGGTAGTGACAAGTGGCCAGTTCATCGTCTACACAATCACAAACCCAGTACCCAATACGCCCTTAGTCGCCTTTTACGACATGCTAGGCAAGAAAAGCAGTTGGCAAATTATTTTTCAAAATACACGATTATCGATTTCAATTATGGCAAGTATGGTCTCATTTTTTATGAGATAAAGAAATCTAATGGTTTTATGTAATGCGATGTAACTCGAGACTGGCTCAGGTGACGCAAAGTATGGAGAGGCGTATTGACACATTTTTTACATACATGCATACATAACTTGTATGCAATATATTTTTGCATACTTTATGTAATGCTCAGACGATCAAGAAATTAACTGGAAGAATTAACTTAGCTTTTTCGAATTAGCTTTTTCTTTGAAGATAGTATTTCCATTTTTAAAGACGCTTTTTACTCTAGTATTAAAAAAAAAAGACAATAACTACACGAAATGAATAGACCACAGACGTACATTAGAGAAGATGACACAAAATGAATAGACCACAGACGTACATTAGAGAAGATGACACATAATGAATAGACCACAGACGTACATTAGAGAAGATGACACAAAATGAATAGACCACAGACGTACATTAGAGAAGATGACACAAAATTAATAGACCACAGACGTACATTAGAGAAGATGACACAAAATGCATATTGGCCGCTGAAAATTAATCTGCGCGCGTCCGAATAGGTGCAAAAACTAAAAAAAAAACATACAGTCGAATTGAGAACATCCTCCTTTTTTTGAAGTCGGTTAAATATATCATTATATATATCATTTTATTTGTTTAGTAATGTATATGTTTGCATGGATTTCTGTTTTGTCTTGTGCACTGTCGTGTCGCTTCTCTTACATCCTGAGATCTCACACACCTGTAACGGGTTGACTGGAAGATATCCCTACTAGAGATAAGTCCTCCCTTGTATACTTCTGCTTTTTACATTGTTTCTTTTTGTTTATGTGCAATAAAGAGAGAGTTCAGTAAAAAATGCGTCGTTGTGTGATAATTGGCGGAGGAGAATCGGCATCATCATTACGGCAGTGGCGTCACAATAGACGTTAAAAAGTTAACATGCTTGGTTTCAATACAAATCGCTATACTTGCATTATCTCTGTAGATGTACATATATATGCGGATTAGCCTTACGCAAGTTGACGTCAAATTCACTATTTCAGATTATAGGCACTTTAAGCTTTTAATTTTTACACAGTACAGAATTAGAGGTATTCATCGAAGCGCACCCGCTTTTAAAAATAGGGAAGAGCAATACCATTTAGGGTAAGGTATTAAAAAAAATAGTTCCTTTACAGTTATGTCAGCCTGGTACTTTTTTGGAAATATATACGCTTACTTGCTAAATCTGCGAATGTTGAGATGGATGTGTACAGTTACAAAAATGATATGAATATACAGGGAGTTTATATTATATATAAAGCGAATACCACTCACTGATTAATCACGAAATCTGACTTATTTTTTTAGATCTTCGGTTATCGATAGTTTCAGTTAGTATCCCCATCTCTATTCAAAAGCTAAACATATAGGTGCGCTTCGAGGAATAATTTAGGTGCTTCGGGGAAAACCTCAACAATTAATTTATGTGACAAAAATTTCACAATTATCTTTAAGATTTGGTCTAGTTAAAATCACTTGCTACTAGTTCTTACAGCATCGTTATGTATGACACAACGGAATCTATTACCTCGGCAAATTACAATTTATTATAGTGTAATCTCGACACATTAGGAAAGACAATTTTGCTCGAGGTGTACTTAATAACAGCGTTAAGAATATCAGAGAGCGACTATTTATGAGGCATTTAATACATATCTATGCGTGTCTTTATATTTAACAAGTTACAAAACCAGCAAATCTAAGTGGTTACATGCATATCATCAAGCTTTTATCCCCGAAGGAGTAGGAAGAGGAGGTAGCCACATTTCCTAAGCTAATTCGATCCTGTACCACTGAGTTTGTAAAACTTAAGGACGGTTGATTGTGATTATCGCTTGCGTCACATTGTGCCCGGTGCATGTGCCCGGCAACAGGTTCGCCGCCTGTCAAATGGGGACTTAACATATCTGGCGAAATGTGGGTGATAACACACAACTCTTTGATATGTATGTATGTAAGAACTGCTATTCTTTCATAGAGGAGCTGCATCCCTCTGGTTACTTGTTCTAAGGTAACGCACTTAGGGCGAATTCGACCAAATTGAGATTAGTAACACGGGAATAGTAATACCAAACTGAGCTGAAACGATTGGTCGAGTCTGCCCTGTGTCAAACTAGACATTGACACATTCGTGTGCGAAAAACTGCGTACTCCGTTAAAATAATATTATTCGCGTGTAGCCAAACTTGAAAAAACTAGGATAGCTAATCGGCTCCGTCCTTAGGGCACATTCGACCAATCGTGTGAACTCAGTTTGGTATTACTATTCCCGTGTTCCTAATCTTAAGTTGGTCAAATTCGCCCTTAGTCACTGAGACCTTAGCAACATTGTATCAGTCTTAAATTGGTGAAAAACCAAGAGCTAAGATTAGCTCACGACTGGGCCCAGAGAGCATTTACCGATGGATTTATTGTAGCTAATGGTCACGAAGGCAATAAAATAAGACGGGTTAACGCGGGTTGCGAGCCGTAAAGATCAGAGCGCCGCGGAAGTCGAGGTGTTAAGATCAGCTTAATAGTAGCATTATATTGGTAAAGATGTGTGTAGCTGAGATAAAGTTAACAAATTAAACTTCTCAGCAACTAAACTTTAGACAGAGAACTACTCAAATCACAATTTTCCGTTAAAAATAATATTCCATTCCATTCTAATTTCCTTTCTCCCATTTCCACAACATAAAACATTAATGTACCCTATTAAAAGACAACTAAAAGTACCTATTCTATTAACTTCTAGCTTTTAGAAACACGAAGGAAATCGAGGTATCTTTGGTCATCCATCTGGAGTCAAACAGTGTTGCTAGCCTCACACACACATCAACAATATCTAAGATGTTGACCAGGGATATAGGGTTTCATCATGCAAAATTTCATTCAAATCGGTCTAGCTATTTCGGAGATTAACTCATTCAAACAACCAGATGAACAGATAGAGAAACAAAAATTTAAAAAAAAATATTTTATGTATTTTTTTGGTTCTTTTTACATCCCCCTGACTTAATGAAATTATACATATACCTATAGTTGATAATTTTTCATAATCACAATAAAAATTATCAAAAAGTTCAGACAAAATTTTAATTTAAACTGTTGCTGGACTGGAAGCTATAAAAGGCAAAATAAAGGTGTCAGTGCCTCTACCTCCGCCTTCGGGATACAAGTATATCTATATGTATGTCTTTAAGCTACAAACATGTATATTTTGCAACAGCACAGACGAACAATTCTCTATGTCCACAGAATATAATATAAAGTGTGAAAAAAACGATTTATATATGAATGTGAGGTGTGTCGAAAGTGACACGGAAACTCAAATTGTCATTTGATTGGAGTTATTTATATGTCGTTTGTGAGACGGCATGAATAGTAGCGTCTTGTAGTCTGTATGCTAGTGCTTACAGTTTTTGACTCTAATATTACTGTATAGAGATCAATGTTGAATAACACAAAAACATGAGAATGTAAATAAAAGCGAAGCCGTTTGTTGGAACAATAATTTAATCATGGGAATTAGTTTACTGTGCATTAATTATTAATTCACTTCCACCCACGGGTTACCATCATTATTAGCTAAATGGTGAAGATTCAAAAAACTACCAGATATTTGTCATTAACATAAAAAGTTTGAAGCAGAACATGAATTCAGTCCAAATTAAAGAAAGTCATTATATTTAATTTTATGTTTGTAATTTTATGAAAGTATACAATTTGCAATTCCACTTTCATGCGGTTTAGCTCGTTATATGTGTTACTACATCACGTCAGTAATCATCATAAATTTTGGTAAGTTTGGAGAATAGCGTCATTGCCAACATCCATTTAAAAATTAGATGCGCTACTGGCTTGATATGTATGTTATTTCAGAGACTGCTTTATTCATACAAATTTACGTAACTAACACAACATTTTGCTATACAGGGTGGAAAGTTTCAATGGGGCAGCCAAGGGAGGTACCTTAATCGTTGCAGCTACAAGAAATTGGTCTTAGGAGACTATCCATACCTTTTCAAAAAAATTACATTCCCATTCACAGATTTTCAAAATAATGTACAGTTAGCAAGAAAATTAGCATTTTTCACAAAAACTTTTTTTGATGCCATTCGATCCAATTTCGTACGTTGATCAAAATCTTGTGGGACCAACTGAGGTTTCAGTACTAAAAAAGTCACAAATCATCAATTAGCTGCCCTATTGAAACTTTCCACCTGTATAAGGTGTTAATTAGGAAGACAAGGATGTAATAAGGATTCAATGTTTCACATATTTCTCACATCACATTATCTTTATATTATTTTATGCCTACGGTTGACTAGTTGAGGAGACCATATTGAAAACCAGAAAGATTCTAAAGGCGAATATCGACCACGACCACGGAGGTAATCAATTGTATTTTGCATAGAAATGCATGTGATAATTCTCATTCAGCTCCCAACCTACCATTGTAGCAACATCCTTCAAACCATAGTGCGTATAGTATAAGGTGGATTAATAACTCTTCGTTTGACATCTCTGTCATGTTTTAAAATATCCGTGACAATAAATTTTAATCAAACTGTTATCCATTGTAATATATTAGCGAATCCACTTACACGTTGCCTCATAAATAAACTTTAATGTTTAAAGTTGGCATTTCACTGCTGACTCTTGTAACCTTGGTGGATAATTAAATCTAGTTTTGTGTACATGATGTAGATCCAAATGCCAGAGAGAGAATCTGGACTGAGTTGTGAGCTGGGTTATTGTGTTACATTTTTTACATAATTATATGACAGGTAAGCTTTTGGCTTTCATCTCAACTGCTGGTAAGTGACGATAAGGCCGAAGATGAATGCGACCTTCACTTGTTTTTATTCGCTAGTATGGTTTACGTAAAGATGTTATAATATATTCCAATGCCTCCTCAACATTTAACTAACTGGATATCTTACCTCAAAATGCCGGAACACAACAACGCCTAAAAGATTGTTATTATGGCGACAGATTTACGTAAGACGGCGGTAGCTAGACAAGAAGGCTTAGAAGCCCTACCACCAACTAAACCGAGCAGAAAATTTTCTGCCCCACGCGGAATCGAATCCCAGGCCTCCCGATCAACATCCGGTGGTGTGAACCACTAGACCAAGAAGGCGTTACATTTCTGCGGCAATGCTGATACAATTACAATGTGGATAAGGCAAGACATGCAGTAAGTTTATTATGGCTTACTATTCTTCTCGCGGTTTCAATCTCGCATCAACCGTTCCCATGGGAATGTCAGTCGGGATAAAAAATAGCCTATGTCCTTTCTCAGGGCTCAGACTGTCTGTGTACTAAATTTCGATGAAAGCAAGACCGACAGACAGAGTTAATTTCGCATTAATAATTGTATGGATTGCGACAAAGCATTTTATGACATGTAATAACACACGCCTATAATCCCCGAAGGGGTAGGCAGAGTCAAAGGAGCACTGTGTCCCTTATGACCACACTTAGCCTTACAAAAATTGGGTCATACAAAATGCACAAAGACTAAATATTTTTTTGTTATCACTTGATATTCTCCATTAGTGGAAGGTCATCTCTCATTGCTTGTTGAGCTGTCGCGATCAAGTCCTGATAAGCTCAGAGCGTTAACCCATAGCTACGGGCGGCTGTCTTGGCTAATGGACAGGTTTTTTCGAGTCAGGACTCCAGTCGCGTTGTTGGGTAACGAAGATCCATTAAATTAATTTCGCCATGTAAGTTAGTCAAATTAATCTATGGCTGTTAAATTGCAGGCAGATGCAATTTTTACAAACTTCACATGTATTATAGGCTGTAACCAGTTACCATCAGCCTGATTGCAAACCTACATACATTCATATAATCACGACTATTATCTCCTAAGGGTTAGTCAGAGATCAAGCAAAGGAAGCAGTCCATTGCCATAGTCTGCGCTTCACCAAGCAGTAACAGCACTCAGCGTAACAGATCTATTTATCTCATAATAAAGTATGTGTTCAATGATTATTGAGTTAATTAGAAAATGTTAAAATTAAGTAACCAATTTTAGCCTTATAAAAAAAATCCGTATTCGTGTATTGCTGAACTTAACAAATATATAAAGCACTTTTTGTATGAGCTATTGTTATCAAACAGGTGGATAGTTAGAGATAATCAGCTAATCGCACGTACTGGAAATTTAGTAATTATCCGTTCTTGTAAATAAATGGAGCGACTCAATATGCACACAAACTAACCAGTCTTATATACATGCAATAACAGAATAACAAAATCTTATTCCTTAACAATTTTACGCCACCTAACGCCATAAGGTTGAGAATCTTATCAAGAACTTTGATAGTTCTGTACAAACTAACGTGTTGTTGTCTGTACCTAAAGAATGTAGAGCGTTAATTAATTAGAATAAATCATTACAAACTTGTTGCTGAACTAGAAACAAAACTAGTAGCTGTGGATTTGTTTTTTAAACTAGTAACGTTGTTAGTCACGAAATGGATTTACTTGCAATAAAGTTGGGAAATAAGCAGACAGCCCACTTGATGATAAGTTGATATAACTGCATCACACCATTATGGCTTGGATCGGAGGCTCATGTCACTGGTCGAAGAAAATATAGTACCCGAGTCGAATAGAAAAGAATGGAATTACTTTTTTTTACCGTTAATTAAGTGGTGCAATTGTAAAAAACCGAGATTGGTATGTAATGTTTGCTTTTTATAAGTTGAGTTTCGATATCGAAAACAAAGATGCCTTCGCTATGGTCAGTCCTGGAATGCGTGACCAAAACTGGGTGATCTCGAGCTCCTCCGTGATTCAGAAGGAACGTTAAGCCGTTGGTCCCGGTCGCTGTTGCAACCGATTCTACCCACCAACCCGCATTGGGCCAGCGTGGTGGTGTTACGGCCCATACTCTTCATGTGTTTCAAGGCCCGTGTCCAGCAGTGGAACGTATAGGCTCAGGACTATAATGGACATTCTAAAGTAGCCGTAAATAGGGAATTTATCATTTCGACTTAAAATTTAGTTTATACTAAACGCTCTTGCTTACTGACATTCTTGTCACACTCGTATGTTACGTAAAGGACAGATATGCCACGAATAAGACATATTTGGAGCAGCAGTGAAGCCTTGTCTGTAATGTCACCTATTCGTTTTAATATGAATTTCAAGGCTTTTTATTCGCAGCGGATACATTAATCCACCGCTATAGAATGCAAAAAATTACAATGTGTTTTTTGTATTTCTTTTTTCAAATATATTTCCAATTTTTGGAATTCGAGAAGTGCGTTTTGTAATTGTAACCATTTTAATTTTAAACATACTTCTAGAAAATACATAATATAATCCCTGCAATAATAAAAGGAAAAGTACCATTATTGCTTATGGTAAGGGATGAATGACAATAACGCCTCTCCCAAAAGCTCAAGTAGAAAAACTTGAGCAATTTTTTTAATAGTCCAATTATTAGTGTGCTTATACTATTTAAATTGTAATTGACAAGAAATGTCTTCGCTTTTTTGCAGGAATATTATCGCTAACACAAAATAAATGTTATTCTTCAAACTCTGTACATAATAATATTTCTGAGTTACTGCATTATTTTATTGTTCTGATATAAAGTATACCAAGGTTGCTAATCAAAAAAATAATCTCAGCCACAATGCTTATCGCCGTAGATCAATCATATTTTTTACATTCCATTTGGACAACAATAAATCTCCAATTCTGCAGTGCCTCGGCGCTATTTATATCTGTAATGAAGTGCGGTATTGTAATATAATATTACCTGTTTTTAACAAGTTTTTGCCCGTGAATAACCACAGATATATTTTTTTACATTGTGACATGCAAACTCTTGGCCTTCTAAGGCCGAAGGTGGAAGCGGGCTTCATCTGTATTCCTCAACAACTGAGGAACTGGCTACCTTACCTCTAATGGCCGGAATACAACAATGCTTTATAACATTGTTATAATGGCGACAGATTGAGATAAAACGGTGGTAGTTAGCCGGGCGGGCTTAGAAGCCCTACCACCAACCAATTTACACAGATAACACAAGTGTAACAATTTATATTGTTACACTTGTGACGACCTCTGTGGTCGAGTGGTCTGTACGCCGGTCTCAAGGCGTCGCCATCTCGAGAGGTCCTGGGTTCGATCCCCAGTGGAGGCAAGTGTTTGGGTGATGAATTTTCAGACATTTGTTCTCCAGTCTTGGATGTTCATTATATATGTATAATATTATATATATTCTGAATAATTATGTGTATATATCTATTAAATATATTTGTCCGTCATCTAGTATCCGTAACACAAGCAGCATTTATTTGCTTAAATGGGACTATTTGGTAGGTGTGAATGTCTGAGGATATTTATTATTATTATTATTGAAACCAAGCTTGTCAATTTCAACGTCGACTGTCACGTCTTAGCCGTAAATTTGAGACGGGAGATCCGAAGTGATTGAAAGATACCAATGTCACCGATGCCTCTCCAGCAATTATCACACAAGAGGCATTTTTTTTGTTTTCGCACTCGGACGCTCGCTATCCCGACGTTTGGTCGGGGTTTTCTGACACGTGCAGTACATGCATTTGCGTCATCTATGTAAATGTATATCTGTGAATAACACTTGCCTCATACTCGGCCCGATGTATGTTGTATATACGACCATAGATGAATAATCGTACGACTCTATGCGATCTGCCAGCTGTTTTTTTTTTGGAGAATATATACAATTATGTAATTCAGCGCTATTGACTACACTGAAATACATAAAATAAATATTCAATACTAAAGATAAATATTATTTATGATAAATTATTGACAGTTAAGAAAAAAAATATATATAGAATTTATTTATTATTTAGTTTAAATTAGTATGGAATTATTTGAAAGCTGTTTAAGTTGTAAAGCATTTATGAAAAGTTCTAAGTATTATTATAATTTTTGAGATTATTTACAATGTAGTTAAGATGTTTTAAAAATGATGAGCGTGTATCTTTATTAGACTCGAGTTTTACGTAGCGCCGTCTGGTGGCAAAAAAAAAACAGAGAAATCCCTTATTACTATATTAATCCCTTATTACTTATGTATATATTTCCGTCTAATTTCCATAACACAAGCGAGCGGCATATTATGCTGATTTTAGGACTACTTGAATAGGTGTGACAGTCAGAAGATATTTATTTTATTTAGTCCGCCCATCACCAGGGAATAAACGCGTGTTAGGTATGTTTGGCCAGTGATTGCGTATTGGAATTTAGAATCCTACGTTTTAAGTAGGATTTCTAGAAAAACAATGGCGAAAACTCCATTCAATTTCACGCATGATTCGTGTACAAATATACGAATATTCTAAAACGGGCTTTCTGTTTCCCTCGATTTGTGTTTCAATATCTACATAATCGAACAGTAGAACTGAATAAATGCTTTTCATTAAAGGTTCAGGAATAACTTAATGGTCAGTAGTAGAAAAGTTATTACACAAAACAACTATATTCCATTTTTTAATTAGTCGAAGTGATTTGACGGTTTGAATTGAGATTTAGCGTCAGTGATTTTGAATTATCTGAAGTTAAATAAGCTAGTATTGTTAAAATCTAAAATGAAATCTATTTTTTAATTATTCAAGTTTGAAATATCATCTAACCAAACATAATCCAAATGATTTATGGACATTTCAAACTGTCAAATCACTTTGACTAATAAAAAAATGGATTTTCTGCATCTTTGCATAATAGGTAACTGGAACAATTGAGACTAACCGTTAAGATGTGTTTGACAGTGAATTATTTATTTAGGACGATTCTTATTCATATCTAAATTTCTTTTCATTATCTATTTTTTTCATTCTTTTAAATACATTATAGTATAAAAAACAAAAACAACAAGACTAAACTTCCTTCGATTAGGGGCATGAAATCAAACAAGCTAGCTCCGCGCGATCGGCCCAGGCGCATGTCCCAACTCCACTTAGGCTTGCGTAAAGCGTTGTGACAATGCATCGTTAGAATACGATCAGACACACACATGCATATTAAGTATATCAGGTTTGCCAGCGACTTCGACAACTTGAAATAGAGCCTATAATTTAAATTGTAAATCTACATATAATATAATCGGCTTTTAAAAAACTACATATAATATAATCGGCTTTTATAAAACGGCCAGCTCAAATCCACCTTCTACCAAAGAATAAGTATGAAGTAAGTAATTGTCTCATTACTTACTTATCTGGCGATATGTGGGTGTTTAACACCTCTGCCTCCCCCTTCGGGGAAAGAGGCGTGATGATTATGTAAGTAATGAGTATGCGAAAATGTGTGCCAAGGTTGTAGCAAGTGGATATCTGTATCTCTGCCAACCCCTATGGAAGAAAAGCGTTGTGTGTGATGTACATGAATTTTCTCACGTCTCTCTAGCAACATTTATATTGGGTCCTTACCTATGAAATTGGTGTTTTTTTCTCTCTTAGTATTTTGTCTGTAACTATTAAGATTCAGAGTATTCCTAAAAAATAATTACCTCGTCTAAAAATAGACTTACTCTTTCCTTTAAATCGCTTTTCAAATGATTTATCCCAATAATTTTATTTGTTTGAACAGTCGAGTACAAATATAGGTATATACATTTTAGAAGTGACAATCCTTATTTTCTTCTAATAAGAGTAATTACTATCAAAAGTGGTTACATATTTTGGAGTGGAGAGTACGCGTAAAATCTACCTCATAAAATTAATCGTAGTTTTCACCAATGTACCTCAATCAAACTAGACAATAACATAAAGGTTATTCTGCGGTACCGACAAACAATAAGTCCATACATACACCGTATGTAATGTGAATCAGCCACGCATATTGGTGAGTATGTACTTGGAAGTGTTCGTCCATTATATCGTTAAGAAAAACTTTCTATCTTGCAATAAACGTGAAACTATGTCTGATTGTTCGCAATAAAGCTAAAGCGATCCTTTATTTGTGCATGACGATAAAAGTTAAATTTTTATGCGTTTTTAAAATCCATGGAAATATTTTTAGGGTGACAAGACACATAACGTAACTAGTGATGAGTCTATATATTACCAAAAATATTCAGACGTTGAGCTTTTAATAAAACGTTATAAACTTTTTAAAGTAAGATATATAATTCGATCGTTGTTTTGTTGAAAATAATGGGGGATTCACAATTAAATTGCGACTTAAGGAACACTTTCTCAATTTAACACAACTTTTACTTTATTATTTATTTATTTGCTTTACTGATTCGCACTAGACGTTCCCCATGCATCGTATTTTCATATCCGTATTTTTTTAGACGTATATTTTCATTTATATGTTTTATATATTATGTTATATACGTTATATATTATTAATTTATTATATATTTTAAGATATATAATTATATATTCTTTAGTACACGCGACTCAGTCTACTTCTCAGCATTTCTCCTACAGCTGGTGGGCTGGAACCAAGCTGGAAGATATCTATTAGAAATAGTTCCCACCTTTTGTACTCGTCTTTTTTTTATGTGTTGTATAATCAATTTTTCTTTTGTGTACAATAAATAGTTAAATAAATAATAATAAATTGGTCCAAAGTAACGCATGATATGCAACCTCGAGTGGTTGCAGTTTAAAAGTATTATAATACCTTTTATTGTGTCGATTTCGTTTAGCGATTACTCAACCAGCGAAAGTTACTGCGAGGCCAAAATATAAAATAGAGTTCATACGATATGACTAGGGTAGTTATACTGTATGCATGGCATTCAATCAATCACGAGTTGTTTTCTATATAAAAAAGGCGAAAAAAACGTTGTCATAAGCCTGTCCTTTTCCCTAATATTCATTTGGGGTCGGCGCAACAAGTCTTTCTCCTCCACTCTCCCCTATCACACGCCATATCAACATTCACTCCCATTCTAGCCATGTCCTCATTCACACAATCTATCCATCTCTTCTTCGGTCTTTCTCTCCCTGCATTATCATCCACTCTCATATTCATAACTCTTTTCATTACATGGTGAGTCTCTCTTCTCAAAATGTGTCCATACCACGTTGTTATTCAATGAAACATACATATTATGTAATTTTTTCTGTCGTTGTTGTCTTAATTTTGTGCCATCAAGTTTGCACAGTCCAGCAGGCGATAATTTCCGCGCCCGTATTTGGCACGCACCGTTTAAAGGACAAAAAGGATTTCATAAAAACAAAAAAATTAACGACTGCTTTGCCGTGTTGTGTCGTTTATATTTAGAAACAGAACATTACACGGAACATAACACTTGCATTTCAATACAAATACTGAATACATAAAAATACCGAAGACATGGCTGTATGGGTTTCGTTCCCTTTGCTTTCCCTACATGGGAAAATTTTACAACAACTAAAACGACAAAGGAAAGAGGTCCTGTAAAATATCTCTGCCACAATAGAGGTGAATTTTGCATGCAGGAGAGCCCTCTACTTTACAGATGAAGCTAGATAACTGCTAGTTGTGCTCCTGTAGTAAGGAAGGTCGTCGGATGGCAAATAACACTTCCTCTAGGTTTTTTGACTAGTGTGCTAAGTACTACAAACGTCTATAAGGTACAAGTATCCCACCAATGTGTGACGTATTCTCTGTATGCTTAATCCATTAAACAATAAACAATTGTCGTCTGCGTAAAGGTCGATAATATTCTAAAGACGATTTTATTCTTATAGACAATGACATAAGCGATATGCCAGGGCTACGAAGAGATAATTTAATAACAATTGGACATTAAGAAATATATGCCATAACACTAATTCGTCATCAGCCTATATACGTACCACTGCTGAGGAGAGGTCTTTCTCATGAAGAAACACATGAGGAGTAAGGGCCGTAACGCCACCACGCTGGCCTAGTGTGGGTTGATGGGTAGAAACGGTCGCAATAGCTCGCCAACGGCTCAACGTTCCTTCCGAAGCACGGAGGAGCTCTAGATCACAAAAATTTGGTCAACCACCCGCGACCTGACTATGGCAAATGTAGCTTTGTTTTCGATCTAAAGCCAAAGCCACTACGGCACAGAGTTCCTCATATCTCATTACTTATATCTAATTACGAAACATAAGCACTTACAGTTTAAATGATAAATTATTTAATTATTGTCTACCTAATGGGCAGCATGTATTTCAATATTGAGAAAGATATTGTAACCCAAAGATTATTGCTGTGACATTATGTGGTTTCATCATCGTTTTTAGATTAGATATTTGTGTACACACACACACGTACACACACAAAATGCTTAAAATCAAGTCAGGGGGATATAAAAATACAAAAAAAAAAGTTTTGTTATTCCGTCTGTTTGTATGGGCTAATCTCCGAAATGGCTGGACCTATTTCAATCAAAAATTTTGCATGGTGATACCTTATATCCTTGATCAATATCATAGATAGTTTTTCTTTCGGAAAATTATAGGGTTACCGTGGGAAGCCCTGGGAACGGCTCGGAGAGTTGCTCCGGCAGACCTCGGGTCGCTCCCACAGAAGGGCAGGAACGGGTATATCGGGGAGTTTTAGTGGGTAGTGCCAATATGGCAGGTGAGTCCCACTCACGCCTACCGGCTAGCCACCGGTAGGTACGGTCCGTAAATGGATATCTACTCGTAATATAAAAGGGTTACCGTGTTATAGTTAAAAAACCAGTAAACGCGGACGGAGACGCAGGCAACAGCTAGTTATGAATAAGAAAAGAAAAAAGAAGTGTTTGCTGAATTGGCGGATGACAAAGGACAATGGAAGATTCCTCTTCCTATGTTGTGCAGACAACACTAGGCAAAAAGACGTCAAGTTACAATGACAATACATTCAGATACTGCATTTAGCTCGATATTTCAAAGCTTTGTCACCAATCCAGAGTCCAATAAGGAAACGAAGGTTATTTTCTTTTTGATATCAAATTCAAACAAGACATTTAGCTAGACTCCGGATATACGTGAGACTGCATTCAATTTGAGATCACAAAGTTATTTCTAACAATCACAGCGATATGGCTCTGTTTTAATATGGAAAATGAAGAATTCTAACGATGACTTTTGAATTCGGGATAATCAACTCAAAAAATGATTTTTTATAATAAGCTTTTGTTTAGCTTTTTTAAGTAGGGTGCTATTTATTACACCCAATCTTTTTTCTTATTGTTCCTATAGACAAATAGTGACTTTCTCCGTATTAGTGTAGCGACGCGTGCGCACACGCATTTGGGGCATGTCCGTTTATTAAGTAATAGTTTTCGCGCTACGTATAAATCTACGCACTGTGTTGGGCATAATGAGAAAAAGTTACGAATTGTAATTAGAGGTTAGATATCTGGTGCGGAACTTTTGTTACCAATTAATTAGATTAATTTAGGAAATTATATAATACTGGTAAAAGTGAAAGGTATATTTGCAATTTTAACTATGTAATTTGCTTGCAAGAATATAGTCGTTAAGAATGTGTGCAAAGTTTAGTCACAACGAGGTTTTCGTCAGTTTTTCACTAAAGCTAATATTGTCATAATTCTTTTACGCTTTAAAGTTATGATTAAGCTAAATAATTATAAAATATCTGCATATTTTAATCGCCCCATTGTGTCAACGTATTCATAATCTAACCAGCTTATAAGCCAAACCACAATTTACCATCACGAACTACCAAAACTCATTAATAATCCAACTAACATTGAAAGTTCTTAATTGTAAAATATTTCTGTAATTACTTAGAAAGATAATCATAATCAGGTCTAGTTTTCACTAAGAAAATATTTGTATTCATAACATCTCAAACTGAGGTAAGAAAATTCAGCAATAGGGGTCACGGTCATTTAAATAATGCTAAAGTGACCACACGTTTTAGACCGGAAAATATTTACCAAACTTACTGCATTCTTGTAAAGAAGTAAATTCCACAGGATAACCATAGTAACAGCGAACGTTACATCATGTGGCCCGGTATGCGGTCGTGTCGTAATTAGCCTGTAACGATCACCGTATTGAAGGCCGTTAAACTTTCCAATGTATATTTATGATTGCGAAAAGGGATAGTTAATAAATAATAAGGCTTTTCATTCCATTTCGTTTCCTAAATTAGTTATAAATGAGAAAACTGGTAATTAAATCAAACTTGATGTGACAGTGTGTGTAAAATTTACACCGCTATAAAGAATATGGCAGGATCGCCGCAAGTTACATAGGAAGTACAATTTACGAAGGGCTGTGTTTGACACTGCCTATCCCATCTGTGTATATCGGTCTGCCCATCCAATGTATCGTTAAAAGATACATTTGCAAACATTTTAAACACCTTTTTAAGAGCTAGTGCAGTATTTCGACTGAATGATGATATCACACCATTTGTAATGGCCACGTACAAGCTTAAAATATAACTAGAGCATATGTAAATTATTTTCATAATAAAGTTTTTCTAAATTTGATAATGTGCATAATTAGTTATTGAGTCACGGCAATCAATCGGTACGGTGGTTGAAACAAGACGTGTTGAAACTGATGAGGTGTTGAACAACTTTGTAAGACAGATTTGGCGTTTATAGTGAGTGGAAACAAATCGACAAAGTTGGCTCATTTTTTATTATTTTTTCCCGTATTTGTCCACGTAAATTCGGTAGCATGGTTACTCCAACTGTACGATGATCCATTGATCCGAGTGCGGATTGTGGTCTAATAACGGTGACGTAAGCGGGTGAACGCCCGGAGATGCGCCGGTATTGACCTTACGACCTTGTCATACGTGCCTAAATAAATTATGACGTTATTTTTTGTCAATGGATTTGTATTTACAACTTTGATCGTAACGCTTTGTTAGGGTTGACTCTTTTAGCTTGCGGTTGGGAAGCAATAACGTGCTATTTCAGCATGTATTTAAACTGTTAGGAAAGTATTCGAGTTTCGATCAGCAAAAAATACACTTGGTCAGCAACTTATGGGCAGCGAAAATTTTGTAAATTGATCAGCAAAATAACAAATTGGGCAGCAACTTATGGGAAACAGATATTATTTCTAATTTGTCAGCAAAATGACTAGGGTCATAAAAAATAACCTTAACCTTAATCTATCAGAACATATTTCCTAGGAATTGATCCTTGATCCTTTATTTATTCGGTGTTAGTAATATTTTGACCTCGTATATGTTTTAAGTCCATATGTTACATGAGGCGATCTTGTCGTATAATTCCTGTAGGAAATGCAAGCAGCTGTTTCTCTACCAGCAGTTCGCTTGTCAACATTTAGAATAAAATTAATAAAAATAAGTTATTATTACAAATTTATTAGTTTGCCAGATTTGTCACGCTCCCTAAAATTGCCAATTTAAAACTACATTCTTGTCACATTTGACAGTTAAATTGGGTTCACAATTAACCTTGAATGTGTGGGTTTGATATATGTAATTAGCGTTTCGTGTTACCCAACAACACCTCAAGGAGATTAATTCGCAAAATGTAATTTTCTGCCGTAAATTGTTTTTAATTTGCGAAATGAACTGTAAAGAATGGAGTTATTAAAATTGTTCTCAGTGGAAAGACAAAGGTGACGTCAGTTCAGCCAGTTTCTTAGTTAAAACAGTTTATATTATCAGTCTCGTTTTTCTGTGATATCATAACAATAATTATGAAAATGATCATAAGGTTCTTAGTCCCTTTCCTTAAGCAATCAACTTGTGTAGTACGTCTCAATCCAAATTGCCAAAAAGGTAAACAAAAAAGACGACTTACCGTATTTGTTATTCAATAATCACACTTTTTACATGGACATTGGCACGTAAATATAATAAACGGTAACAATTGTTGTCTGTTTCAATTGATTTCAATTACCTACAGTCATCACAAAACATTTTAGAGATAAAACATTAACTTTGTTTTGTTTACCTTTTTGGCAACTTAGATTGAGACGTACTATACCTTTATATGTTTATTTCACTTAAACGATAACGGCGTATATCGTAACCAAACCGCCTTTAAATAAATACACCGTTGGAGTTACACTTTTGATGTGATTGATTTATATAACCAAATGAATAAGATTTATAAAGCTGTTACATTCGTATAAATTAAGTGCAGATGAAGCTCTTATCGCCGTAAATACCAATATCAATTAATTTTATTGGGCTTATGAAGTAAAATTATATGGATTTGATTAAGAGCCATAATTGGATCACTTCATAAGGTAGTCCATTAAAAAACTTTTAGGGTATTACACAATGACTTAAATAAATGGCGAATGATTAAAAAGTCGTGACCAGAGCCCGAGAACTTTTGGATACTTTGATATAGCTTAACCATTAAAGTTTAATTATATGTTTGTCATTGAGAAAATTATGTAAGAGTCATATAACACGTGGGCTGCTAGTCAATTGATATGTAGGTATATAGACTCATTTTAATTCATTTAACAAATACTCGAAATTATTGTCACCTATTACTTACAAGGAATGCAATTAATAATTTGACTTTGAATTGAGATCTGCGAATCGTTTGACATATCTGTACCTAACCCTAGTGTATGTTTCCATTGTAAAAAAGATTTTTTTTAGTTGCGTTAAGTTTTTCAACTTTTATGGGAAACGCGATTTCAACTACTTTCCGCTGGGGGTGTTTTTCACGTTACCCATTGAAATTGACATTCTTAATGCAACTAAAAAAGTTGAATTATTTACAATGATAACTTCTATCCCCGTGTTGGTCCGGGACACAAAAAGAATGTACCAAGTGCTTTTCTTGCCTAGCATATCGCAAAAGGCGACTAAGGGCGTGTTGGGTACTGGGTCTGTGATTGTGTAGGCGATGAGCTTGCCACTTGTTACTACTCTTTCACGATTTTTCATCTGACCAAAGCCAAATTTTTGTATAGCTAAATGTGGTTTTAAGGAACAGTACTTCTTGGACTCTGCCTACCCCTTCGGGATTACAGGCGTGATTTTATGTTTGTATGTTTGTATAACTTTTTTAAGGGGTACTGATCAATCTGTCCCTCGAGACTCAAACTCAGGATCACAACTTCGAAAACGGCGAAAAATTCAATGGCCACGAAGAGAATATGACTATTGTAACAAATCAAAGAAGAGATAAAGAGAAAATGACTCTGGATTATCACGAAGACACCTTGACTAATGTATGTCTATCTCTTTCCCGCAGGTGCTGTGTGCGTTAGTAGCGATAGGGACGGCTGCCGGCGCGCGCGCCCGCCCGCGAGTCCAGCAGCCGGTCGAGGAATACGAGTACGAACCGCAGACGCAAGAGAGGGCAGGTGGTGACCAGGTTAGAAAAAACATAGAAAAATTCCTAACACGTTACATACGCAATTCCACTCTATTCCAGGTTTTTAATAATTTTGGCCTTTCCTGTCGACAGAGATGAGAAATTAACATGAAAATAAAACTTTTTTTGTGGTCACAGGGTTTTCAAACATTTTGAAGAGTAAATTCAATAAATGGGCACTTTAACCCCCTTTTCTCTTTACAGGTATTTTTATAGTAACTGACATCGATATTAGGTACAATTCTTATCACTTTTCCTCACTTGAAATTTTTCACATTTCTTTTCATTTTGCATAGGTCTATTCTCTTTTTTTTGCAGAGTCTGTCTAGCCCAGCCTCCTTTTCTTCTTCACGCCTCTTTTCATATTCCCAAGATAGTAGGAAGGAGGAAAATTTTTCGTTTAAAAATACCGACTCTACTTAATACGCCTAGCCCAACTTTTCCCCGACCATGTTCAGTTGTCCAACTTCCTAGCTCCTAGTTCATTATTATACTAAACCTCTCCTCCATATTCCAGGTGGTTCTGGTCCCAGCAGACGCATACGACGCGCTATACCGAGCGTCCGACCGTCTGGACGACGAGTACGAGCCGCGGAGTCTGCAGCGCGCGCGCCCCAAGCAGCACCTGCAGGACAGCCCCAAGCAGCCGCCCGTGCAGACCATCCGGAACTACAACAAGGTGGGGCTGGTTCTTTTAACTATCGCTGGACTCAGCAGTACGGCTGTCCAAGACTGGACAAGTCCATAGCTGGACGGTTCAAGCTTCCGTCTGTGCAGACCATCCGGAATTACAAGATGGGACTGATTCTTCAAACAATCATTGGGCTGGTTCTTTTAGCCTACGCTAACAACTGACCATTAATTGGTAACAACCATTGCCACCTTTATGGTGTAGATCATTTTTGTAATTAATGCACTGATGCAATAATTCGGACTCGGCTCATATTCGGACAGCACAGCGAGACTTAGTCTCGCTGTGCTGTCCGAATGTGAGCCCTGTAAGGCAACAAAAACTTCTTATTTCAAGAGTGTTTCATCTTTGCAGAAAGACCTATTTCCAGCAATAAAATAAAGGATGTGACGACGATGATGATGATAGAGTATGTTCTTGCTTTTTAAGAGGCTCGTTGTGTGTTTCATTAGATTAGGTACTTATTTTTAACTGTCTAGAAATAACAATAACGTATTTTTACAGGTCAATGACGATGGTAGCTTTACCTTCGGCTACGAGGCTGCCGATGGATCCTTCAAGGAAGAAACCAGAGGAACAGACTGCGTAGTCCGCGGCAAATATGGGTACATTGACCCCGATGGCAACAAACGAGAGTTCACCTATGTGTCTGGCAACCCTTGCGACCCCAACAAGCCTGATGAGGAAGAACCAGAGGCTGCCGTACCAGACTCCGGAGAAAGAGACGATCCTGTACCTAACTACCCCACTAGACCAGCCATCAGACCAACTACCGCCCGCCCGCCAACTACCTTCTTCCAAAACGACTTCAGGGACGCCGACGAAGATGAAGTTGAGGAAGAACCTCTCCAGCATATCAGGCAGAGGGTCGTACAGCGTCCAGCTATCAGGAGACCGACTTACCAATCGCAACAGATCGCTATCACCCCTCGTCCTCTCCCCGTAACCACTCCTCGTACTCTGCCACCAGCGACCACTTTCCGACCTCAGCTCGTGCAAGTGACAGCTAAGCCTCAGATTCAGTATAGCCCTGAACCCAGCTATGCGCCTTCTCCTGCACCCGCTATCCTGACTACTTCCCGTCCAGGCCAGATCGACTTTGCCGCTGAATTTGCGAAGTTCCACCGTGAGAATCAGATTCAATCATCGACTGTGCCCTCTGCGGCTACTGGCTCAAAGTCTACAGCTGCAGCCTCGCCAGCTCCGAGTGGAAACCCATTGTACTCGACTGAGTTGGTGTACGATCCTTCAAGCGGACAGTATAATACCCAGCTATTCCAGACGCTTCCTCAGACTAAAGGAGAGTTGAACTTGAACCAGCGTCTTCAGCCGTACGTGGCGCAGCCCCAGCCTTCGGCGAGACCGTTCATCCCGTCGCCGCAGATCTCGGCGGTGCCCTCATCGCCCAGCTCTCCGCTGTTCAGACATCAGATCCAGCAAGCGAACCCTCAGCAAGCTTACCAGCGACAACAGGCTGAGGTATTCGTTAAATTTTTGCTTATTAATTTGCATATCAAATTTAAAATGCATTCTTCTTTTATTTCTGAAAGAAGTTTAAATATAAATTAATGTTTTTATATCTATAGACTTATTTTGAAAAAACCTAAGAGAATATTAGATAATTTTCCTATGTATCAACAACAGGATTAACGATTCGAGTTTTTTATCACGTTTTAATTTTATTTTGTTTTTATAAACCAAAAGCCTATTCCAACTTCTTCTAAAAGCTAACATCTTCCAGGTGCAGTTCCAAAGCTCGCAGCAACTGTTCGCGCAGCAGCAGCAGCTGCAGCAGAGCCAGCTGCAGCGAGACCGCGCGGCGGCGCGCGCGCAGGCGCAGCGTCTGGCGCTCGCGTCGCAGGCGCAGCAGCAGCGCGCCGTCGCCGCGCCGCAATACTATTACGTACCGCGCGGGGAATCACCCTCCTCGGGACAGATCGACGCCTTCCTTAGAGGGCACGGCATACAGTTCTAGATGGAATAGATTCGACACTGAGACAGCCATATCGAAATAATCGAAATTAAAAATCGTACAGTTTTGGGAATGGAACGAATCAAAATGAAGAAAACTACCGATTTTAAATGAGTCATAGACGAAACCGACAAACATAGTAAAAAATCATATCTGTGAACTAAACAAAATTTTAATTCAATAAATACTTCATAACTTCTATACAGTTAATCAAGATTGTATCCCCGAATGGGTAGCATATTAATCAAACAATTATTAAATCAATAAACATTATGATGACTGTCCGGAACAGTTCTCGAATTAACAAATCGTATTTGTATAAGCGAAATTTCAAAACAAATCAAATAAGTAGAGAATACTCAAATATACGTAGGTAACATAGCTGTTAAAAATATAACTTAAAATTATATGATTCGCTGACAAACGTTTTTCGCTTTACAATCAATCAATTGCTTGCTTTAACGGTACCTACCCTAATTTTAGAAAAATTCTAGACCACGGGAACATTTATTATAACATTTGTTTGTAAATCCCATGATAAAAAAAAATAAAAACGGAACTAAAATATTTTTACCCATGCGATATCTACAGTAAAATGCGAAAGTGTCAAGTGTCGTTGTACAGTCGTGCGCGCAAGTGTTAGTGTCTAGTTCTAGGACTGGCGGTCCCCGCCGTGTACATACGCTGTGTCTAATCAGTACCTTAAAGTAATACTAGTATAGATTTAAGTATATTGTAATTACAAAACGGTTTTGTGCGTGATAGTCCACGCGCGCTTCGTGTGAAGCGACTTGTAAAAACAGACAAATGGTATTTTGTATTTTTTTATTGTTCTAATAATAAATTATATTTTTATAATATCGTGTTCGTTTTTTATACATACATAAAAAGTTCCTTATTAAAAGATGTAAGATTTGCATTTGTAATTAAATGATATTTTCATAATTGTAACCACCTTAAGACAAAATGCTATAGTGTATATGAAACATAAGTAAGTACATATAAACCACGGAAAGATTAAATATCTCCAGAAAAAGTAAAATTATAATATAACTACTCTGTTATGAACTATTTTTTGCTAACAATAAGTAATTAAATACTTACTTGAAAGTTTGATGATGCTGGAAAATTTTACAGATGACTTAGCAGATTTTTATAGAATGGTATTTTCGGCTTCGTTAGCGTTCATTTTTGACATGAACACTATATTAGAAAGAATTCTAAATATTATACAAGTTCAATTAATAAATACCTGTACCCAAATCTCTTATGTAGAGTGGCGGTAAATAAACATAATTATGTATTTCGTCTAATTGTAAACTCTACCTAGAGATTACCTCTAATAAATTCATTATGATCTTTCATGATTAGCCTGTAGCACGACTTAAGAGACACGATGTGATAAATTGACAAAACGTTTCATCAATATATTAAGGTACCTGAAATACCTTTGATTAAGGCCCTTCGCACGCGAGGCGTAGGCAAATCCGTCGCCCTGTTGACTTCTTCTTCTTATATTTTGTCAGTTCGCAGTTTCGTTCAAGATCATGCTAAGCCTATTGGCTTTTTCTAAAGCTTCCTGTTCAAGAAACGCCTGAGTCGCCACGCCAGACTTTCCCATACACAACATCCCAATTCTCGTCATATGAATAGTTTCATTGATCCTAAACTCTGAGCAGTGATATCATGACAGCTGACATTATTTTGTATTATAAAAGAGGTAAACGGGCAGACAGCTGACCTGATGGTCAGCTGTCTGCTTCCATAGACATCTACAACACTGGAAGAGTTGCAGATGCGTTGACCCTTAGGGAGGGAATACGCTCTCTTATTTTGACAAAAAATCTACAAAATAAACATATTTATTTTAATTTTTTACTTTTATCCTTGTCAATGCGATGTCTTTTATCTTTTTAGAGATCAAGCGTGTTGAGTCAAAATGTTGACATGAAATAACTGATTACGTGATATATTTAATTTCCTGTTTTCAAATAATTCGTACCCAAACATTCTTGCCTACCTCACGTAACCGCTAAACGTTACACGAAAAGTGAGCTAAGGTATTGCACATTCAATTACCAATGTTTGCAAAGATTTATGAGGCATCATGATGCCGTGATTTATGAATAGGAAACAGTTTTTTGTTGGTCAGTTTTCCGACTGTCTGACTTTGATGAATGAGATTTTATGGATTTTGGATTCAAGTTATTGTTTTTAATATTTAAAATTGGTTTGATGGATTCAACTTTTTTCAAATAGAGTTACTTTTTTTAAATACATAAATAAACATACCATACTCACACCTATTTAATACCAACCCGCATTCGGCCAGCGTGGTGGAGTTACGGCCCATACTCTTCATGTGTTTGTCCATGAGGAAGGCCTGTGCCCAGCAGTGGGACGTATATAGGCTGAGGACGACGACTCATACCTATCAAATAAGAGTAGGCCGTAGTAAGTAACTTACGAGCTTAAATTACGAATTCTGGGTAGGTGACGCTTCTTTCCCTAAGGGGTAGGCAGAGGTGTTAAACACACACATTTCGCCAGATACGTTAGGTCCCCATGTAACAGGCGGGGAGCCTGTTGTCAAGCACCGGGCACAAGGAGAGGCAAGCGATATTCACAATGAACTGTACATAAGTTTTATTCAAACTCAGTGGTACAGGCGGTAGAATTTGTAGGGATAGAATTTGTAGGGAGCATAGAACAAGCGCGGTGTGGGAAAGAGCATTCGCAAGTACCCCGCGCTCTCCCGTGATTCGGTCTGTATGCCGTAAGGCAGGTAAGACCATGGGTTGGTGGTGGGTACAGGCGGTGGGATCGAACCCGCGTTTTCCGCGGCCTCTCTGACGAGTAGTGCCCGTCCGTCCCAACTCGGCTACCGCTGCCTTATCAGAAACTATTAAAATACCTATCTACCTACTAAAATATCAGAAATCTACAAATTATACATTTAAACATACACGGTTGGAGAACAAAATTTATGGTATAGATATATAATAAAAGATATAATCACCCATCGTATTTATCCAGCAAATATTAATTGCTCCTATAGGGACCCTTCAGCGACGTAAAGATGACAGTTCTCCGAAGAGCTTCGTTGAAGTGACCCAGGATTCATCCTCAAACGGCCGTCTAGTTGCAAACATTTACCATATTATATGAGATAAAATAAAATTGTACTTTAACTGGGCAGCAGGTTGTTAAGAAGTTTGTCGGCAGGGTTCGTCGATTCCCGATTCAGGTAATAAATACCTTTTGGTTTTCAATGATAAGCCTGTAGCACGACCAAAGAGACACGATATGATAAAGTGAGGAGCTCGGTAGCGTAGTAAGTACGCTTTGGCTTTCGATATCGAAAACAAAGCTACCTTCGAACTTCCGTCCGTCCGTCCTCAGCCTATATACATCCTACTGCTGGGCACGGGTCTCCCTCATAGAGAAACACATGAGGAGTATGGACCGTAACACCACGACGCTGACCCAATGCGGGTTGGTGGGTAGAAACGGTCGCAATAGCGATCAGGACCAACGGCATGACGTGCCTTCCGAAGCACGGACAAGCTCGAGATATCAAAGATTTGGTCACCCATGAATGACAAAGGTAACTTAGTTTTCGATCTAAAGCCAAAGCGTCCAGCTTGAAAGCTTTCAGCAACATTTCAATCTAAATAAATCCTAGAGTATTAGAGTAATGATTGTATCGAGTGATCCGTATGATAAGGAGGTTGTGTAAGACCGGTCTCACATGCGGCATCTAAATGTTAAGGCCGAGTGTGGGAACTGATATTGGATACTTGTTTATTTACACTCGATTGCTAAAACAATCATAGACATGATTGGCCAATTAAGGTTAGAGCAACACCTGTGTTATGAGGCTACAAAACACCTATAAAGAAAGAGGAACGTAAATATTGGGTCCTTACCTATGAAATTGGTGTTTTTTTTTCTCTCTTAGTATTTTGTCTGTAACTATTAACATTCAGAGTATTCCTAAAAAATAATTACCTCGTCTAAAAATAGACTATATTTTTGAGCTCTTTTGATTTTTTTTGATAATTTGGTGTAAGTTTAATTGTGTTAAAATTGGACACGGAGACAACTCTTTTTAAGTGCCTCCCGAATACATCATTTTATTTGCATTCACTTAAAAACGATAAATAATTTTTATGAAGTGTGATATGACACATATTACTAAAGCTTGTCTAATGATAGATGCCAAATATTATTATCTTTGGATTTGTCGTTGTGAAGAAAACTGAAAAAAATTTAGTATGGAAAATGCAGAATCTCCATACAAAACTCCAATTTCATAGGTAAGGACCTAATATAAAATATATTGAAACACATAAATGACACAGAAAATACATAATTATACATACATACAATCACGTCTGTAATTCCCGAAGGGGTAGGCAGAGTCCAAGGAGCACTGTGTTCCTTAAGACCACATTTAGCCATACAAAAATTGGGTTTGGTCAGATGAAAAATCGTGAAAAAGTAGTATGTGTCTAGCTCATCGCCTACATAATCACAGACCCAGTGCCCAATACGCCCTTAGTCTCCTTTTACGACATGCTAGACAATAAAAACAATTGGTACATTCTTTTTGTGTCCCAGATCAACACAGGGCATATATATACATAATATTCATAATAATAACTAAATAAAAACCGAAAAAGTTATAAGAATCATTGTCTATAGCGACTGAAAACGAAAGGGTGTTAGTTCAGCTTATAAGACTAAACTGTAAGCATAAGAATCTTTCAAATCGACCTGTTTTTGGTTGATTTTAAGGCATCAATATTTTATTTTATAAATATGATAGCTGATACTCTTCTCGGTCATAATTTAAAAAAATATATAAGTACATAAATTATTATTAATTTTAAAAATAATAATGCAAAAATATTAAGATAATAAACACTATAAACAAAAGAAATACGTAGAAAAATTGGAAATGACATTATAATTTTTTTTCTGTGGCTAGTTTTTTAGTTTGTCTTTTATTAATAACAAGAAGGCACGCTGGTTCTGCTAGTCACCTGCTGAGCAATATCTCGCTCGAAGATCCTGGACTTTACACGTTCATAGTCCCCATACAATGATTTTTCCCAATCCCAAAAGCTCAATAATAATTCAGCTTATTTATTACGGGAAAAGACAGACACAAAAAACGACATGTTTTTTTATCATAATACGCATTTTTTCCTCACAAGTTCACAAAATTCAATGATTATTTTCACAAGTCCAAGCTTTGATTGATGTTCAAAGTTGTATGAGCCTCGTGCCCCCGAATGGATGCACTGACTTGTGACCATACAACGGGGTGACCCCATAAGGGGGCACTGGACTGTGAACGTGTTAAAAGGGCTGGGGTTCAACTAGCACCTATAATAGTATAGAATATTTGACAATACAATACAATACACCTACTACAATTTTTGAGAAGCACCTATCTACATTAAAATAAATCATCAAATATTTCATTGATGTGAGGGTATTTCAGTAGAATTAGGAAAAAAGATTTGCCTCCACGCATGAGAAATATCATAATTTTAAAAACATAAGGAAAACAATGAAATTTAAAATTTTACAGCTTGTTAAGCTCAGATTAGAAATTGCATTTTATATAAGTTACATAGATTGATGTCTATAAAAATAAATAAAATATTTGATTCGTCACTTACAACCTAGGCCAAAGTAAATAGCTTGCGCGAAAGATTCTCAGTGACTCATAAGTTTACATAAATTTTATGTCTGTAAAAGACGTAATAGTGGACATAAGTAAATAAAATGTTTGCAAATGATGTTCCTTTTTTCATAAAACCGACCCACTGAAAAGCACAAACTACCTTTTTATACGATACCCATCATTATATTCTCTATCTCGTCTGTTCCAAACACAAACTAACCTAAATTTTGTATCTATCCTTCTCTACTCCATATATTTAGAGAAGTATTATAGATACATTATTTAGTTTAGATTATTTGATATCTATTATTAAGAAAAGAAAGAAAATTTCTTCTGGGAAAGTAATTACTTAAATTGTTTTTGAAGATACGCTAGATGTAGGCAGAGCTTAGTTTAATGTGTTCTTGTTATAATTTAATTATTATATACTTATTAAACACCAGCTATTGATCTGTTTTTGTAAGGAAACTCCGATTTGGAAACACATTATTTTTAACACCAAAATCAAAGAATAACACAAACAATAGAATCATAAAAAAGGCTAGCTCGAAAAAGGCTAGCTCGCCAGTCCGCAACAACTTTTCAGTTACAGATGTTTTGTTCTGATAGCGCCATCTACCGCTTACCTTTTTTATGTAAGCATCTTACCATATACTTGCTTTGTTGGTGAAAGGCTGCTATCTGAGCTTTCAGTTTGATTCATTCAGCTCTCTGATTCCGATCGGTTAAACTAGATGGCGCTGAGAAACACCATCATCATTCTGTATTAGATGTGCAACAGATATTTGCTTACTTCAACATTCTTTCAATAGGGCAAACAAATAAATGTTTAACCGCCTCGCTTCCACTTTCGGCCTTATCGTCACTTACCATCAGGTGAGATGAAGGTCAAGAGCTTACCTATCGTATGTAAAAAAAAACGACATCAAAGCCACAATACCATTGGGTCTTGACGTTGGGCCTAATGGCAGGGTTTTTTTTTAATATGACAGGTAAGCTTTTGGCCTTTATTGCACTTGATGGTAAAGGACGATAAGGAAAAGGTGGAAGCGAGCTTCACCTGTAAATCTCAACAACTGAGGAACTGGCTATCTTACCTCTGATTGCCGGAATACTTCAATGCTTATAACATTGTTATTATGGCGACAAATTTAGGTAAGACGGTGGTAGCCAGGCGGGCTTAGAAGCCCTACCACCAACCAAACCGAGCAGAAAAATCCCTTCTGGGGAATCACACCCGGACCTCCCGATTTACACCCGGTGGTGTCAACCACTAGACCAGAGAAGTGGTTATAATATATGTACAAAACATAATAGCTGTATACGGAACTATCTCACGGCTGTGCCAAAACACAGCCAATTCAGCATGATGTCAGGTTTTTGATTCCTGACGCTGGATTTCTATTGGCATGATTAAAGAACTAAGAAATGAACGAAAAACGAACGAACGTACCACATGTACACATAAATAAATGAACAACGATTGAACGAACGAAGGACCGGTCGTTATGGAGATCAGGGGGGAGGCCTATGTCCAGCAATGAACGACAATAGGTTTATAGATAGATAGAACGAACGTAAGGAAAAGCAAAATTTTATCTTTTCAGGTGTATGAAAAGGCGAAATCGAAAAAGGGTACCAACCACTACTGTCCTAAGAGCTCCAATTTTAGTAAACGCTCTTCACAAGAACGCACACAATTGTAATAAAATTTAAGTAATTATTATGCAAATGCAAAGTAAAACCTTCGTCAGAATGTCGTCATTTCCACGTAATCCTATTGTGGAGTTGACACCACTCGCTCTGAGAAATGTGTATCTAGGATGAGAACGCGTACAGAGTCAGCCATAAGAAACATAACACTTTAGTTTTTCAGAAAAATACGCGACTTGATCATAATATTTTATAATTAGATTAGATCAAGGAACGTTTCAATTGAAATAGATGTAAAAAGATCAAAACTATCTTCCCAAGCAATGAATATTCCAAAAAGTGTGCAGTGCAATACAATTGCTTTACCACCATAAGAGTGAATCTCGTCTGCATGTCACACAACAACAAGGTCTATTTTTGCATATAATCAGATTTTAGTTCTTTGCGGTTTTCAACATAAAAACTCCGTAGCTTCTAGTGACATTTGTATTATCTTAGTACAAATTATTATTTATTGCTTTGAAAACTTTTAACTGGTATATCATATACGAACATTAATAATTAGTCTTAGAGAAATTGAATTTGGATGGAAGTGTTTATCAAAAACGGTAAAGCAATTTTATGGTTGACTATACCTACAGGCAAAACTTAATTAGATCCTAGTTATAGTGAATCACGCAACCTGGACGCAACCCCTTGTGATAGACGCAACCTGGACGCAACCCTTTGTGATAAACGCAACCTGGACGCAACCCTTTGTGATAGGTATTTTTTATTTATTTTTCTATTATATTTAATTTTTTTTACACGCGTATATACATATAATCACGACTATTATTCCCTAAGAGTTAATCATTAGGCAGAGGCACCGCAAAAGTAGTCTACTGCCATAGTCTGCGCTTCACTCAGCAGTGTCTGCACATAAGCTTCGCGTGACAGGTGGTGAGCCTGTCGCCGCTATACGCATTTTCTTTTAATTGGAACATATTGGGTACTTACCTATGAAATTTGTGTTTTTTTTCTCTCTTAGTATTTTGTCTGTAACTATTTAGATTCAGAGTATTCCTAAAAATAATTACCTCGTCTAAAAATAGACTATATTTTTGAGCTCTTTTGATTTGTTTTGATAATTTGTTGTAAGTTTAATTGTGTTAAAATTGGACACGGAGACAACTCTTTTTAAGTGCCTCCCGAATACATCATTTTATTTACATTCACTTAAAAACGATAAATAATTTTTATGAAGAGTTATATTACACATATTACTAAAGGTTGTCTAATGATAAATGCCAAATATTATTATCTCTGGATTTGTCGTTGTGAAGAAAACTGATAAAATGTACAAAACACCAACTTCATAGGTAAGGACCTAATATTTAGGGTTTGCCCCTTTTTTTAAGACACGATTGATTACGATTGATGATTATTATGAATACACCACATAATTAGGACTAAACTCAGTGACAGGCGGTATATAATAATTTATATGTAAATTTCTTAAATATACCCATCCCATGTGCACCCATCAATAAAAACGAACATGAACACAGAATAGTAATAGTAAATAAAGAAAGAAAGAAAGAAAAACATTTATTCCGACACAGACACGAGACATTATACGGACATAAAGAATATATACATAGCTATATTACACACAAACAAAGAAAAATACAGGAATACATAGTAAATATCTATTTGAAACTGTCTCACGGCTGTGCCAAAACAGGTAGCCCATTCAGCATGATGCCAAAAACGCCACCGCGATCACAAATCACAACCATACAATCAATGGACGTCTTCAAAGTTATAAAGCAGTGAACATGAAAGAAATCACTCACTTGGCAGCAATATTGGCGGGAATTCGATGGTCCAAGTCCTCGGAATAGGCTTCATCCGACAGTCGACTCCGTGGCGTACGGCTCTCAGGACTGGCTGGATAACATTCACCAAACACAACGTCCTTTTCTGCAGATACCAAAATGTATTAGGTCCTTACCTATGAAATTGGTGTTTTGTGTGGAGATTTTGGGGAATTCTGCATTTTCCATACTAACATTTTATCAGTTTTCTCCACAACGACAAATCCAGAGATAATAATATTCGGCATGTATCATTAGACAAGCTTTAGTAATATGTGTAATATAACACTTCATAAAAATTATTTATCGTTTTTAAGTGAATGCAAATAAAATGATGTATTTGGGAGGCACTTAAAAAGAGTTGTTTCCGTGTCCAATTTTAACACAATAAAACTTACAACAAATTATCAAAACCAATCAAGAGCTCAAAAATATAGTCTATTTTTAGACGAGGTAATTTTTTTTTGGGAATACTCTGAATCTTAATAGTTACAGACAAAATACAAAGACAGAATAAAAACACCAATTTCATAGGTAAGGACCTAATATCTTAGTCTCACTTGACACAAAACACAATCACAAGACATAAGTTAAATATTCACACAAATAAATAAATATATATTTAACTATAATAAATAAATATATAAATATAAAATATATATTTTTTTCCCATATCAAAACCAATCAAGAGCTCAAAAATATAGTCTATTTTTAGACGAGGTAATTTTTTTTTAGGAATACTCTGAATCTTAATAGTTACAGACAAAATACTAAGACAGAATAAAAACACCAATTTCATAGGTAAGGACCTAATATCTTAGTCTCACTTGACACAAAACACAATCACAAGACATAAGTTAAATATTCACACAAATAAATAAATATATATTTAACTATAATAAATAAATATATAAATATAAAATATATATTTTTTTCCCATATCAAAACCAATCAAGAACTCAAAAATATAGTCTATTTTTAGACAAGCTAATTTTTTTTTAGGAATACTCTGAATCTTAATAGTTACAGATAAAATACTAAGACAGAATAAAAACACCAATTTCATAGGTAAGGACCTAATATCTTAGTCTCACTTGACACAAAACACAATCACAAGACATAAGTTAAATATTCACACAAATAAATAAATATATATTTAACTATAATAAATAAATATATAAATATAAAATATAATTTTTTTTCTCACAGATAAAACAATACTGATAATCGAAGGGGTAATATTTGGCCAATAATACCCCTTCCCATCCCTTTGGAAATTTTTGAAAAACCAAATTTTTGTATTGTTAAATGTGGTCTTAAGGAACACAGTGCTCCTTGGACTCTGTCCGCCCCTTCGGGGATTACAGGTGTGATTGTATATATCGCTCATCCAAAAGAATATTGACGTAATTACGTTTTTGAGATTTTTCAGAAGAGCGTTTTAAAAGTTTGACATCGAAAATGTTGTGTATTTCCGATCATTCTATTGATATATTTTAATAGTTATGTTGTGTTACTTTACTACCAATAATATAACATAAAAAGTTTGCGAGAAATCTTAAGATAACTATTTGAAAAAACGAAATAAAACAAACCAGACGTACATTTATGACATTTTATACATCAAATAATACAATTATGACATTAAACTAGGTTTGGATATGGGAATAAACCATGAATTTAAACAACATTATATTCAATTTCAGTTTTATTTTTATAAATCTGTCTACATTTTATAAACTTTGTCGATGTTTCCGCGTATCCTTTCGAAGTATAGGTCAACACCATGACGGCAATGACTCTCTCTGTTGGAAACTAATGGAACAACAATTCTGTCGTTTTTACCGTAGATAAAACGTGCAAAACATGAAGTTATGGCATCAAAAACTCATTTTCGACTTTTTGGTAATTATGTCATTATTCTTTTGGATGAGCGATATATGTATGTATGTTATTCTATTTTAGGATCCTGAGCGTCAGCGAGGTCATCAAAATTTAGTGTGCTCAATTTTATTCCGCTTGTGTTGTGGATAAATACATAATAATCTATTACATAATAATCTATATCTATACTTTTACTAAAACTGTAGAGGTCGAGTGTCTGTGCGTAGGAAAAGAATGCTTTAAAATCATGTAAAAAGGGAAAATACCAAAAAAAAATGTCTTTTTTTGTTTCTCTGTCTGTTCGTTTGTTTGTCTGTTTGAATAGGCGAATCTCCGAAATGGCTTAACCGATTTCAATAAAATTTTGCAGGGTACACCTTATATCCCTGGTCAACATCTTAGATACTTTTTATTCCGGAAAATTAAAGGGTTCCCGTGGGATAGTTAAAAAACCATAGTAACCGCGGAAGAAGTCGCGGGCAACTACTAGTTCCACTTAAATATTTAGAATTATCTCAATATACAAAGCATTCATGACTGATGACGCCTGTATTTATTATTCATCACACAAACATTTGCCTCCACTGGAAATCGGACCCAGAATCTCTCAGGAAAACGAAGCCCGTTAAAAAAATAAACCAATTGCATTTTAAAATAGAAAACATCGAAAGTCTTTTAAAATGTCACAAATATACTTGTCTGTTAAAAGAATCTTGACTTTAGATGATAAAATCATCTATAAGTAAGTGACCATAATAGACGTCTTATATCACATGTTGGCAAAGCTGTTAAAGAATCGGGGAGGTGCAATAAACTGTTATATAGGTAGCTAGAGTATTCTAGAACACAGTAGCCTAAAACACATTATTCATGATAAACCCCCTTAAAACATAATGGTAAGTGAGCAAACTGCCTTCAAAACTCGCCTAGAAATAATAAAAAAATACAATAAATATCTTCTGACCACAGAAATGAAACAAGATTCTGACATTTACACATATCAGTTAGCCTCATTACAAGCAACTGCTGCTTGTGTTATATTCGAAAAATCATTTGGGCAGCAAACAATTATTTTTTCAACGATATATTAATTTGGGCAGAAAACTGCAAGCAGAGATGCGAATGTTGCGATGGATGTGTGGAGTCACAAGAATGGACAAGATCAGGAATTAGTATATTAGAGGAAGTTTAAAAGAAGCGCCTGTGACAGAAAAGATAAGGAGCAATAGGTTAGCGTGGTATGGACATGTGATGAGGAGGGATGAATGCCACATTACAAGAAGGATGCTGAGCATGGATGTGGACGGACCTAGAGTGAGAGGAAGACCAAAGAAGCGATGGATTGAATGCGTGAAGAATGATATGAGAATAAAAGAGGTGGATGCTAAGCTGGCGAGTGACAGAGGAGAATGGAAGAAGAAGACATGTTGTGCCGACCCCACCTAGAGTGGGAAAAGGGCAAGAAGAAGAAGAAGATATTTATTTGGGCAGCAGAGTAATTATTTGGTCGGCAGAATAATAACTTGGTCAGCATAATAATTTATTAAGCAACAAAATAATTATTTGGGCCAAAAAATAATTTGTTGAGATGCAAAATAATTATTTGGGTAGCAATATATATGTTGAAATGTATGAAATCTAGAAAAAGAATCAATGAAGGATTAAAGATCAATTCCTAGGAAATGTATTCTGATAGGTATTAGGTTACAGTTATTTTTTATGATCCTTAAAAACAATATTTGGATCATCAAAACATTTATTAAACCATTTTGCAGCAGAGAAAACATTTGAGTAACTGCCCAATTAGATGTTTTGCTGTGACCAAATTTCTAATATTTTGCTAACCGTTTAATTAACACCTATTTTAAAATACTAATCTAAAGCTTGAAATTAATAAGATGTTTCTATTGTCTTATTATGTGTTCGACTAACTGTGCAAGTGCCAGAATATGTTACGTGTAAGTACTTATTATTTCTATGTTATGTTAAAAAAATTAACATACCAACGATACCTATATATGTATACTTTGTCTACCATACGCATTTGGGTACAGGGTTAAAAACATCAACGAGTCAATTCTTAGTTACGTTCGAATAAACTTAACAATAGTGTCTTTGTTCTTGAGACAATAACACATAGGATTTACCAAACTATGTAACGTATTTGAACGGTCCACATAGTTCCCACGAGTGGAAAATCATGGAAAACCATGGAAGGAAAGATTCCTTAATATGGAAACATTCGAGTAAAACTTAAACTTCTTGGGACCTCAATCAAGGCACTTACAATCAAATTCTATATGCACAGAACTAATTTCATTTCAATTCTATCCCAAAACCGCAGTCACGTAATTAAATGTGACATTGAGCGCGTGGGAACACCAACACAAACACTAACCTCACATTAATTAACTAACAATATTTTAGAAACAATCGACCGATTAAATCTCCAGACAATGGTAGCAATTCAACCAAAATATGACCTTACAACATATATTATACATATATTACACCCTGCACCATCCAAACAGTCGAAGCCAAACTTGTCCACTACCTAACGCATTACAAACGCATAATTAAACAATTGAGAGCTTACAGTGTAAGTACATGTGAAGAAAAAAGATTTTCCGTTTCAGATAATAAAATGACAACAATGGCGGAGTTTGCGCAAGGCGTTCGCACGACGACGGAGAGGCGAGTGGGGCGTATTTTATATAGGTGGGTAAAGTGCGACGGCGCAGCCGTAGCGCCGCTATGCCGCTGCGGCTGACCTAGCGACATGATCCTCCTCATCCTCGCCGCGTGCCTCGCCACCGCCACCGCGACCAACTCCACCAAAGATGCCACCTCAGACATAGATACATCCACAAACTCAACCAAAGAAATTCTTAAAGCTAGTGAAACGGCAGATCCCGCGAAAGTGGAAATTGTCAAGCAAATACGGCGATTGAACGATGACGGCTCCTACACCATCGGCTACGAAGCTGACGATGGAACGTTCAAGATAGAAAGTAGGGATGTTTTGGGAAACGTGAAGGGAACTTTCGGCTACATTGATAAGGATGGTGAAATCAAGCGAGTGACATATTCCTCATCTAGTGACAGTACACCAGCTCCAGTCCCAGTGACCACCTCCACGCCTATTACTCCCACAATGATCGTAAGAGTGAACAAAACTGTTTCTTCAACTACTAGAAGACCACTGCCAACCATAGTGTACCCTACTAGGGGCAGTTATACTACTAGGGGGACTGTGATACAACCAATACCACGTAGACGATTGATAGGAAGTTCTACAAGAGCGACTACTAGTGCAATGGAAACGACAACCGAAAATCAGATTGTTGAGGAAACAACCAGTAATATACTGAACCTTTACAAACCGAAAACTGAGGACAGTGGTAAAACTCGAACACAAATATTAAAACCGATGTCAGCAACAGTAAAAGAAGATTTAATAACGAAACAAACTACTACAAAAACTCCTCAAACAGTGAAATCAGCTTACGAACTGACGAAGGAAAAAGACAGTGATATTAATAAAGCCAATACTATTCGCCGTGAATTGACAGGAACAAGTCCCAATCCTCACATGATAAACTTGCAACAGTCTGTGGGAGATGACTCTACTGATGTGTACGGAAGTCACCAATCACTAGGAACAGTACGGCCTTTGTTTACTACTACTACACCTCGGCCTAGACTTGTGCCCATACATTCATTAGTGGCAGCCAGACAGAAAATTCAACAACAGTACCAAGAACTATCCACGCAAGACCAGGAAACGACTGTGGAAGCCAGTACTGGAAGAGTTTTTGACCATGAAAATGTTGTTACATCGAACCCAGTACCTGTAGTACACATTCCATCTGACAGAGACATTGATCAGAGGTTGTATCAGCAACCAATTTACAGAAGACCTGCTGCGGTGCAGTTCAGAACGAATGAGTATTTAAAAGACAACCCTGGCTCGCCTATACCTATTGGAAATCAGCGGCCCATTCTCCACTATGAATATCAGAACAAAATATTGGAGCCGCAGTACGTTAAGGCAACTTCACAGCCGCCAGAAACGAAAGGAACTACTCCTGAGCCAGTCACTGTGCCTTATGAAGTGCAGCCTGTAACGAGAATCATACCAATACCAGTGGATGAAAGAGGAGTGCCAATTCAAGGTTACCAGGCCAGATTCGTTAACCCATACAGGCCTAATCCTCCTTCACAACCACTGTACCAACCGCGGTATGATCCTATGGATGAAATGAACGGCATTTCAGCTCCGGTGAGTACTAAAGACTTGAAACGCTTACTCCATATTTTGATACTGAGACAGAATCGTCTGCAGGCTTTGATGGATCAGTTAGTGGCTCCAGGGCCTCCGTATCAGCCACTGCAGCTGTTCAGACAAGAGCCAAGGCAGGAGCCTCAATATTACAATAGATATGATAATGGTCGACATTATCAGGACGATCGGTACGACTACAGGTACGAGCAACCGCAGTACCGACAAGAGTATTCTAACCAAGTGTCTAACTACGACAATCCACAGTACGAGAGTCATCGCTACGTTCCTCGAAGGAGGCAGTACAGGCCTTATGATACCGATGGTTCGTCGTCAAACCGTATTGAGGAACCTCCAGAGTATTTGCCTCCGGATATTCGGGAAGCTCTGTTATTAAAGATGCTGATGTTAGCAATCAACCCAGACTTCATGCCGACGCCAGTGCCTCCCACCGAGCTGACCACTGCCGCTCCCACCAGAAAGCAGGTCAGGAACATCCAGATCCTGGGGGAGGAAGGCTCCATGGATGAGGCGAAGAGAGCTGCCACCATGCACAGCCGCTAAGGTACATTTTGTATTAATTTATTGAAGTGATATGCCAGTAGAATACTCATGATTCGTGTAAATATTTTTAATAATGAATTTAATTTTGTAATATTTTATTGATGTTTTATTTCGAAGAACAATGGAAATGTGTTCTAACTACTAGGACTGTTAATTTGAACATTGAATATACATATAAACATAAGCAGAGGATAAAAGCAACTCTACGTATATAATTTTCCCAATTTTCAGTAATGAAAAACTTTAATTCATTTACTAATTTGTGTGAGATGTGATAGATTGAGAGCAAAGAATACACAGTGAATATATTTCAGATCCAGGAGTGTGTGTTTGTGCATAAAAATCTATGATTTTATTTTGTGGTTTAGGTCTATAATATATAGGTTTTATGTTTTTGTTATGCTAGATTTTGAGATTGATTATATGTAAAGATTTTTTTTGAAAGCGGAAATGGTACCTATAAAATCTTTAAACGAACTGCTTGTATTAATATCTTTTATTTTATACTCCAGTTTATCTCTTAATCTGTAACGGGCCCTAATTGAGATGTAGCTTGTATGCCAAGGCCCGGAGTCCAACAAATGTCAACAATGGAGAACCTTCATGGTCATACGTCTTACACAACTACAGCGGACAACGGCTTACAAAATAATAATATAAGCTCCAGATAGTTGTTCGACTGTATCCTTTCTTTAATGTTGTCATACTTTTATATACCACTAGAGGCTTCCCGCGGCCTCATCCGCGTGGTACCCGTCCCCATGGGAATATTGGGATTATAAAGTAGCCTGTGCCTTCCTTTTTCAGGCTCTAGACTGTTGTGTACCAAATTTCGAGTAAATCGATTCAGTGCAAGCGAGACAGACAAGAGTTACTTTCGCTCTTTTAATATTAGGTCCTTACCTATGAAATTGGTGTTTTGTATGGAGATTTTGGGGAATACTGCATTTTCCATACTAACATTTTTTCAGTTTTCTTCACAACGACAAATACAAAGATAATATTATTTGGCATCTATCATTAGACAAGCTTTATTAATATGTGCAATATCACACTTCATTAAAATTATTTATCGTTTTTAAGTGAATGCAAATAAAATGATGTATTCGGGAGGCACTTAAAAAGAGTTGTCTCCGTGTCCAATTTTAACACAATTAAACATACAACAAATTAGCAAAACAAATCAAAAGAGCTCAAAAATATAGTCTATTTTTAGACGAGGTTATTATTTTTTAGGAATACTCTGAATCTTAATAGTTACAGACAAAATACTAAGAGAGAAAAAAACACCAATTTCATAGGTAAGGACCCAATATAAGTATAGATATATAGTATGGATCATCACATGTCAAAAACTCCTCTATCTCTACCGATGTGTACAGAGAACACTATCTCTGAAGGGGAACGGAAAGGTGCAAATACCTATTTTTCCTCGATTTTGGTCCACAACACCACTACATTGATCAAATGTGGATTTGTGGGTCATCTACTCACTTGAGATAGATCCCGTTCAATCCACCCATTTTCAATTATCTCCTGTAAATTATTTATATAAAAATAAAATACACACAAACAAACTTTTCGTAAGTGCAACCGAAATAAGGCTATTGTTTTCTGTGTGTGTATACAGTAGAAAGTGTCACTTGGAATGTGTAGCGGAACTAATTGCTTTCAATTTCATAGTGGTTTAGGACCAAAATTAACAATGAATATTGACCGGTGCCTATAATAATTATAAATAAGTTTCCTAGCATAGCCTAGCATGTTAAAGGGTTCATTGCATCGGAGAGAATTTGAGCCCCTAGAGATTAGTTCCCAAAGTCTAACACCCCCCCGGAGACAAAATTACTCATTGCCTCTCGCTTCCCCGCAAACAAAGAAGCTAGAGGCAATGAGCATTTTTGGAAATTTCGTTCGAAAGGTTCCATTGTACGTTTATGATATCGTTGAGGGCATTTTTGTCTAAGAGTCGTCCAGATAGTTAAAATGGTTGTACAATTACAAAGATAAAAAAGCCCTCCACAAAGGATTTCCTAAATGATTGTTCCTGCGCTGCCTGCATCCAGTGGCTTCCCGGGACCTTCGCCAAATCATTGGTCTGGTCATTGATGGACGGCACTCGTGCGAGTGGTCATCGGAGTCATCCTGGCCGCCTGTACAGCCAACTCCACAAATATGTTACTACTTTTGACAGTAAATGACTCATATTAGAAGGAAATAAAGAATATCACCTTTCAAATGTGTACACATAATTTTGTACTCGACTGCATCACTGAATTTATACAAAACTTAATCGTCATTAGTTTATTTTTTCTTGGCAATTGCACACTGTAAAATCTTCCAAAAATATGTATTGTAAAGGGAGGAAACAACTTGCTGAGTTTCTTGCCCGTTCTTCTCAGAACAAGGCCTCCTGGTAGCTGGTGAACGGTTGGCATAATTTGACATTCATAAGAGTATGTTAATACCGAAACTGAATAAATTATTTGAGTTTGAGAGTTGTACTTTCTTCAATGATTTATTTAGCATATGCATTAAAAATTAACTAATTATAGGTTTTATACGCACATGACGTCAACAAACAGAGACAGACGCAATGCCAATTTTTATAAAAACATGTAGTTACCTCACTTAAACAAGGTATGCAGAATTAAGGTCACAGTTAGCGATCTTTTTCTTCCTATATAACAATCAGATGGATTGCGTAACTCAGTGGGAAATGTATCACATACAGTGCGTAATTCCCATGTGTTGTATGGAGAGCTCCCACGGCCTCTGTTGGGTACACAATGGTAGTTATTAAGCTATATGGCGTAATGACATGATAAAAATTAATATTTTATTTGCATTCCACCGTGCGGCTGTCTTATAGGAAGATGAATTATGGTAATATTTAAATTAAACCGTTTGGACGCCGTTTCGTGGTGGTGGTACTAGTTTGTTATCGAGATGAATGTTAAACTTAACATCGTTGTCATATAAAGGTGCCAAACTGTCACAGACATTTCGCCAGATATTTTTAAGTTTTCATGTAACATATCCATAAAAAGAAATTTTCGGCGCTGGGATGAGTACTTAATGAAGTCGCTAGAATATTATTATACGATACCTATAAGAAATTAATTTGCTTGCAATTTGTACAGGTGTCTTATTACTGTTTTACTCTTTAAGCCAGAACTCAGCCACTCAGACACAGAATCTCTGTTGCTTTACGACAGAAATGCGATAGGCGGAAATAGGAGAGCGGAAATAAGATACTGTTAACGTAGACTCATAATAATGATTTCAATGATTTTTTTATTAAATTGTCTAATAACTGTCTAATGCTGCTAAATTGGTTCTTCCATGCGCATCTAGCATGTTTCTGGTTGATAGATTAAACACAAGCTAGATAAGTAAATAAAATATAGAAGTTCGCTTAGGTTTAGGTTTAATACATACATACATATGATCACGACTATTATCCCCTTAGGGTTAGTCAGAGACTAGGCAAAAACAACGCAAAAGCAGTCCATGGCCATAGTCCGCGCTTCACCAGTAGTGACTGCAGTCAGCGTGACAGGTGGTGAGCCCGTCGCCGCTATAAGCTATTGGATGTTGTGCAGTTCTAAGTCCATGGTAGTATTCCTTTAATGAGCCGCTACCACACGACTCCGCAGGCTAATAAAAGATAAAAAATAATTATAAAGTCTATTTTCCTTTAATAAAAAAAATATTCTACATATTTACAAAAATGAGATGGTTTCTTAAACTAGTAGGATCCGAAGGTTATATCGTGGAGGGGCGCAGCGCCGCCTTGGGGCAGGGCGTATTCCTTCAAGAGTTGGTCGAGCATGGAGAACGGCTGGCTTCGCTGTTGGGGGATGTTCTGCTGGGGGAAGTTCTGTTGCGGAAATTGGTTCTGTTGAAAGCGTGGTTGTGGTGCTGGCGGAAAGTCTTGTGCGAAGTCGTTTTGGGGCTCCGCCCTGAACTCTTGCTTGAACTGCCGTTGTTGGGGCTCGGGGTTGAAGAAGGAGCTCTCATCGAGGGGGGAGGGGGCGGCCGCGGGAGCGGGCGCGGCGCCGGCGAAGAAGGTTGGCTGGGGACAATTATTGATATTAAAATTATATTCTTTATGAAATACTAATTTTTAAAAAATAGATTCAATGATTCGTTATTTAAACATAACATAATAACATCTGTATGTTTATATAATAAAATACCACAAAATGTAATAGAATAGCCTTTACATAAATTTAAACTATTAGTAAATCAAACCTTTAATGAAAAAAGGCTATTATAATGTCCAAGATTATTTTGATGATAACCAGGTCATTATATTGTTGGACTATATTAATCTTTATTAACTTATATTTTAATGTTGTGATGGAGGATGTCATTAGCTGCATGAATCTATTTTAATTTTTTTTCTGGAACTCGTTCTTTTTCATGAGTAATTTTGTCATGATACCTTGTGACATCTTCTTATTCAGTCCACTTTGACTTGCCTCTAATTTGTATTATGTGGAACGTAAGACAATTTTGTGTAAAGGGAGGATGCACCCCTTGCGTAGAGTTTCTTGCCTGTATCTTCTCTTGACAAGGCCTCCCGGTAGTGAACAGGAAGAAAAAAATGTAGAGGTAAACAAGTAGAAGTAGGTATATAATTTGTTTGTAATTGTATAAGCTTTATTGTTTTTGACGCGTCATAAGTGTAACTACTTGTTGTTACCTAAATGATTAAATAAAGAATTTCATTTCATTTCTGGTGAAACATAATGACACAACTTCTATGTAACATCTTCTTTTGTTGTTTGACAAATAAAGATTATTATTAGTATTATTATTATAAACATATTTTGACGACCCCCGTGGCCGAGTGGTCTGTACGCCGGTCTCAAGGCGTCGCCATCTCGAGAGGTCCTGGATTCGATCCCTAGTGGAGGCAAGTGTTTGGGTGCTGAATTTTCCGACATTTGTTGTCCAGTCTTGGATGTTCATTATATATGTATTATATTATGTATATTCTCAATAATTATATGTATTTATCACAGGGACTCGATCCGAACTTCAGAGATAACGGCAACTTGAAATCAGAAAGATCAGAATTTGAATTTAAATAAGCTGAAATTAGACGGTTCATCAAAATTGATTAATTTATGTAATGAATTGTGAATAATGAACGTTTTTCTTCTAATTGACGTTCATCACTCCGACGAGCGTCGACTTAGACATTCATTTTCGGCATTGCATCGATGATGATACTAAAATGAAAGCAAAAATGAATCGTCTAATTTCAGCTTTAAGACTATTTTCATATATTACCGAATTATAGGTTAAAATACCCGCGTTTCTCGCGGCCGCGAACTAGTAGTGCCGCGTCCGTCCCTACTCGGATACCGCTGGCTTCAGATTTTATTATTTGCAAAAATTCTGAGTTTTTTTTTCTTTTATATTTTGAGACTGATATTTTACGACCTTACCATATTTCACTGTTCTAGTAATGAAGTCTAATTTTTTGCTTTATGGTGTTTTTGATTTCAAGAAGCATCTAGAATTTATAGCTAAGAGGTTAAATAAAACAATCTAAACTATAAAATTAACACGAGTTCATTGAAGAAAATGAAGGGGCCCGTATACGAGCGCAAAACTTACTTTCAACCAGGTTCTTTATGAACAAAGCTTTCAAAATTGATTTTTAATATTTATTTTTTTTAATTTTATTTATCGTTATTCTACTTAAAATGCAGATGGTTCTATATTCATGTTTCGTGTGGCATTGCTATTAGTTTCTAAGTTTTTTCCACTTACGACTTTATGTGAATAATTTCCTATGACTCAGTTTCAGTCCAAACAAAAAAAATGTATATCGCATCAACTTTAGCTCAGCATAGAAAAGTGTTTTTTCACGACCCTCTTAAACAAAAGTATAAAGACAAAACATATAAGTGGTACCCTGGGCGGCGTAGGCGCAGACTGCTGTTGCGCTCTGTATTGCGGCTGCGGCTGCGGCTGTGGCCTGTACTGCTGCTGCTGCTGAGGCTGTGGCCTGTACTGCGGCTGCTGCTGCGGCTGTGGTCTGTACTGCTGCTGCGGCTGCGGCCGCGGCTGCTGCGCCGGCGCGCGGTACGCCGGGCGCGGCGCCGGTCGCGGGGCGGGCGTAGGCGCTGGCTCCTCGTAATCATAGTCTATTGATTGGGCTGGCTGGAATAGAAAAGTTTAAAATTCAATATCGTTTATTCAATTTATCTACACTCATGTTATAATGTTCGAATTATGAACTCAGACTCGAACTCATAATGACATACTTTTTAACACAGATGATAAAAACGAAAATTTAAAAATGGAAACTGTAACGTAATGACCATTATGTAACAGGTTGGATTCATTATTTACACATATTTTTCTTATAAACACACAAAACTATGGCAAATGTTTTCCAGACAGCAAACAATATATAAAATTAATTAATTTTTTTGTTTTATTTCTTTGAATAATGAGTGTAGATAAAGTAGTGTATGTAACTGAACAAACCTCGGTATTAACTCACTCGCGTGATACTATTAAAAAACTCACCAAGGCTCGTTTTTTAAAACTACGCTCGTGTTTTAATAACCTACATTATGTGACAGTTACATAAACTAGTATAAGATGCGTCTGAGCACATGCTTAAGAAAGTCAAAGCATTTTACAAATCGTTCACATTTCGCCATCCGTTCACAAAACTTCAAGGAGGTCATGTTCTGAGCAGAACGGGCAAGAAACTTAGCATGTTTCTATCCTCCCTTTACATCAACATTTTTATTTTTTATGTCATAATACAACGTCATTGAAGTATAGGATATTAATAGTAAATTAATACTAAATGTATACTGAACGTATCAGGCGAAATGTACCTAGACCTCTACCTATCCTTTCGGGGATAGAGGCATAATGATATGAAGTTATGAATGATATGTTGATGAATGTTAGCACGGGTCCAGCCAAGGAACGCATACCCTTGGCTGGACCCGTGCTAGTCCGCTAGACGCACCTGTCCCTTGGGCGGGCGGTCGCGCGTAGTCTCGTCCACGAGCGTGGGCGGCGCCACGGTGATGCCCTCACCCGCTGGCTGGAATCCGTACTTATTGGCACCATACTCGATCACGCGGAGCTGAGGATCAAGACAAACACTCGTAAATAATAATTATTATGATTGGCTATTAAAAAAATGGCTCATGAGTTTCTTGCCGGGTTCTTCTCATGAAAAGCCTTACTCTCGGAATCCGGCCGCTTGTGTCGATTACAATAACAATCAAAGCGTCGTGGTTGTACTCGATACAAGCGCTCGCGGTAATGAACATTAACATTATGATTAATTATTATTATTCAAATTGTAAAATAATTATTTAAAATGTAAAATGTTGACTTTTTTAAGTGCCAAGTTTGGCCTATGAAATAAAGTTATTTTTGATTAGATTTGATTGGAAATATAATTTGAAGAAGGCTTTGAAAAAGTTTTAAGTTGTAAACGTGCGAGGGTAAGCCCGCTATTATAATCGTCTACAACGGAAAATATAGAGGATTTATATTCATAATTGTAGGCGACGCAAAACTGTAAATATTTTATTTTATCATTTTATTATTTATATATTATATAGGTAAAAAAGTAATAAGGTTTCATAGATTGAAACCTGCGTGGGGGAGCGTGCCGCACTCGCGAGCAAGGAGGTTACGATAAGCGCCGTGAAAAACTCAGCGATCGGCTTTTGTTTTCTTTTTTGACATCTTGTTGAAGAAATACGCGCGCATCTTTTTCATTTTCTTATGTTTTGTTTATTTTCCTTAAAGTCTTTGTAAATATCTAAATTACACAACTTGTAAATACCGGCAACTCTTACAATAATAATATTAATTTTTGCTTATTTCTTGACACTTTTTTTCATGGAATAAATATCTAATTTCCACTTTCCAAAGCTATAACGACTCATTTCCAAAATATTGATTCGAAGTTACCTACTTGGTCTGAGAAACGCGCAATGGCAATCTGTAGTCACTTTTTAAGAATTTCCTTTAATCTGCCACGAGATGGCGCTAGTTGTCTCAAAATTTTGTACTGTAATGTCAACTAACAACGACTGCACAAATCCAACCCGCAGGTGTTTCTTGCGCTAACCGCCAAAATTTTTATATTTAAATGAAAGACCGCAATTCGCAAGTGATACTATTTTACCGCTTCCTTAATGAGTTTTTAATGTCAACTATAACGTTATTATCCCACATTTTCCAAGACCGTCAACCAGTTGTAAAAACCAGTGCTAGAGTGAGTTGTGAAGATAGGGGCGAGGTTGTGTGCTTTGGTGTGAATAGCGCGTGCTCTGTGGGGATAAAGAGAGAGAACTCGAAGCACTTTGGTGAGTTACGCTTAGGACATTGACCCCACACTGCCCCACAGATATACATAGATGACGCAAAAGCATGTACTGCGCGTCTTTGACATCCCCGACAAACTGCAGAGGGATCGAGTTCAACATTATTGGTATTTTCCTCAATAGTGTCTGTTCATTTTGGTTATCAATCAATTTAGATAAATTCATTACAAGTACTAGTGTTCTCGCGATTACCCTGACGATTATCAATAATATTATAATATTCTCTAAAAAAGGGGACGTTAATGAGAAAAATAGCAATAACCTTGAAGTTAACCCAGGGGTTGGCTGCTGCTACTATTAGGCCCAATTGCACGACCGAGAGTTAGCGCCTAACCCAGGGTTTGCCCATATATTTACCCCAGGGTTAGGGGCTAACTCGACCGCGCAATTGGGCCTTAGTCTGCGCGCAGCCGAATAGCTTAACAAACTAAAAATATCAGTTGATAATTGGCGGTGGGGCATCGCCGGCATCGGTATCTACCTATCTATCTTTCAGTTTTGATTTGGAACCTCAAAAAGACGGCTGTGACGTCACAGTAGACGTTAAAAAGTTGACACTCTTGGTTTCAATACAAATCGTTATACTTTCGTCATCTATGTAAATGTATAGTACGTCTCAATCCAAGTTGCCAAAAAGGTAAACAAAAAAGCCGACTTATTGAATTTGTTAATCAATAATCACACTTTTAACATGGACATTGGCACGTAAATATAATTAACGGTAACAATTGTTGTCCGTTTCAATTGATTTCAGTTACCTACAGTCATCACAAAACATTTTAGAGATGAAACGTTACCTTTGTTTTGTTTACCTTTTTGGCAACTTGGATTGAGACGTACTATATATCTGTGGTTCACCCCGTTACACTGCTTTTTAATATACCTATTGCGTGTAATAGCTATAGGTGTAAGAAAGAACGTAAGCAGTATTCCTTCCTGAAAGGCAGCATTTGTGGCCCCTCTGGTGTTATAAATGTCCATGGGCACGGTGATCACTGCCCATCAGGATGACCGTCTGCCCATTTCACCCTTGATTATGTACGAGGGTGGATTGAAAAGTAATCGGCCTAACCAAGAAAATAAATATATAATAATTGAAATATATTTTTATTTTTCAACGTAATCACCATCAAGTTCAATGCACTTTTGCCACCTTCTCTTCCAAGCATTTAGCCCGTTGAAAAAAAATGATTCTTCCTTAGAGTCAAAATATGCGTCTACTGCTGCTTTGACCTCGTCGTTTGTCAAAAATCTTTGACCTCCCAAGTGCTTTTTTAGGTTAGGGAACAGAAAAAAGTCTGACGGTGCTAGATCAGGTGAATAAGGTGGATGCGGTAACAGTTCAAAGCCACAGTTGTGAATTTCTGCCATTGATTGAACAGACGTGTGAACACGAGCGTTATCTTGATGAAACAGGACTTTTCTTCTGATCATTCCTGGACGTTTTTCTTTTATTTCCTCTCGTAAACGACGTAGTAAGGTGCAGTAATAATCAGAGTTTATAGTCTGACCCCTTTCAAGATAATCAACCATAATCACACCCTTCGAGTCCCAGAATACTGAAGCCATCACCTTACTTGCCGACAAAATCGACTTAGCCTTTTTGGGGGGTGGTGAACCATGTCTTTTCCACTGTTTTGATTGTTGTTTTGTTTCTGGTGTACAGTAATGAACCCATGTTTCGTCCATAGTAACAAAACGATTAAAAAAATCACATTCATCAGCTTCAAATAACTCCAAACAGTCGCGTGCAATAGTCAATCGCATCCTTTTTTGCTCAACTGAAAGCAGTCGCGGAACCCACCTCGCAGACACCTTGTGGAAACCCAACACGTTGACTATTATGTTTTGAGTACGTTCATAAGAGATGCCTATAATCTCGGCTATCTCTCTAATTTTCAATCTGCGGTCTCCCATAACTAAGTCGAGTATTTTTTTAACATTTTCGTCAGTAGTGGATGTCGAAGGCCTTCCAGAGCGGGGTTCGTCTTGCACACTCTCTCTACCACGCTTGAATTCTGCAATCCATTTTTTGACGGATGAATATGAAAGAGCACAATCCCCTAATGTACTGACCATATCATCATGGATGGCTTTTGATGACAGCCCCTTCTTATGGAGGTACTTAATGACGGCACGCTGCTCGATTTGCTCCATTTGCGAAAATGATGTCAGATTGCTTTGTTAATAAATTTATAAAATTAAAACTAATTATCTCATACGTTTCAAACTTCACACAATTAACAGGTCTGAATTGGACTAAATAATGTGGGTAGATTTGATTTTTAGAACTAAATGGATCAGTGTTAGGCCGACTACTTTTCAATCCACCCTCGTATATTCACTTAAGTAGACGAGGTTCTATAGGTAGCATAGCATCCATCCTCATTGGTACCTTGTTACACACCAAATAGATATTGGGCTATGAAATTGGTGTTTTTATTCTGTCTTAGTATTTTGTATGTAACTATTAAGATTCAGAGTATTCCTAAAAAAAAATTACCTCGTCTAAAAATAGACTATATTTTTGAGCTCTTTTGATTTGTTTTGATAATTTGTTGTAAGTTTAATTGTGTTAAAATTGGACACGGAGACAACTCTTTTTAAGTGCCTCCCGAATACATCATTTTATTTGCATTCACTTAAAAACTCTAAATAATTTTTATGAAGTGTGCTATTACACATATTACTAAAGCTTGTCTAATGATACATGCCAAATATTATTATCTCTGGATTTGTCGTTGTGAAGAAAACTGATAAAATATAATCAAATAGTATGGAAAATGCAGAATTCCCCAAAATCTCCATACAAAACACCAATTTTATAGGTAAGGACCTAATATTAATTTTACGAAGATCTATTGTCATACAAACCTTGCCAGTGTCATCTTTGTATCCGTATTTGCCCTTGACTTCTCCTGCAGGGGATTTGGTCTCGATCTTGAAGGAGCCGTCAGCTGCTTCGTACCCATACGTGTACGAGCCGTCCTCATTGTGTCTGTAATCATGTTGAACCTTATATTAATTACATGAAGATTTAAAATAGTAAATGCTCCGCTTATCAGCCTAGCTCTCATTGGCGAGATGGTAGGATATGGACATAAAATTAACAATAACGAGTCGCGAATCAACGCAAAAAACTACATTTAAGTAAATACTTATTCTTTTTTCGGTCTATTAATTACATTTTTGTATTATGATAGCAATTAATGATATAGAGACATAATAGCAAACAATGTTTATTCTTTATTATTTGTTACAGTCGTTAAATATTGTGACTGGGAGGTACAGAGAAAGGAACTAAATGAATATTGACATATAAGATATTTTGCCCTTACATTAACGTTAAAATTAGTTACTGTTACTTCAGTGAAAGCTTAACAATGATCAGCGCAGGAGCTACATGGAAAAGTCTTAATTAAATTATGATATAAATAGAATATACAATTTCGCAAGGGCTTTATTATCAATAAAAGAAAACTCCACAAACCAAGAACTATGAACGCCAACATTAACTCCTTTATTTATTACGTTCGCTGTCAAAGCAAAACTAACCTGGACACTTGGATTGCAAAATTACCGCCATAATCTAGTTCTAACAAGTGCAGGTTTCATTAAACAGACAAGAAACGGTAGCGTAAATAGCCTTATCTAATTTCCTAAGTCTAGTCTACTTTTGCAATAGCTTTTGGCCGGGCGTGGTCACAAGTACATTATTCTCATACGAATTTGTAATTACTTGTAGGTAGCAACCGAAGTTCGATCGTAATTCGTTACTGTTTAAACATAATTATATGGCTTTAATATCTAAAATCTTACTGCAGTTTCGATTACCGCAAGTTCTAAAAAACGGTTCACATTTACTTCGAATAGGCTAGGCATATTAAAAGTAATGAAAATAATGTGTGATTCACATAGTATTTAGTACAAGGGTCTTAAATATACCAAGTTCGATAAATATAAATAAGGGATTGCTGTAGAAATTCAATTTAAATATGTTTTATTTTTACTTTTTTTTTCATCTGCCAAAAACGATATCTACCATGTTCGTGAAATTAGTTGAGTAACGTTTCACGTAAACAATTACTACGCATGGTCAAAATCCGTCAAACGCCAGTCGCAACCAATCAAGCATAACTGTCGGCTATGTCACGCATGCGTATTGAATTGTTTAAAATAATCGTGACGCTACGGCACAGAAAATTCATAGACCATCAGGACCGACGGCGTTTTTGACATTTAAGCTAAAACGTAATTTATAATTTAAAATTTATTGTGTTAAAGGCTTCAGAAAAAAAATGAATTGTTTTTTATGGTGTTGGCTATCAGTAATTAATCATTTGGGGCCCAATAAAAAAAGGGTCAACTAGCCTATTAAGTAATTGTGATATTATATAAGTTCGCGATTGGAAGCTTTTTATCCTGTCAATGGTCAGGAAACTAGACACACAACTATTGCTGGCGAACACCGGTGCTCGCGGAGACCCGCGAGGAGTTAAGGAAATGTAATAATGTTAATCAGTCATTTAAATTTTAAATAACTAAGGCCCAATTGCGCGGTCGAGAGTTAGCATCTAACCTAGGGTTTGGCCATATGTTTGCCCCAGGGTTAGGTGCTAACTCTCGACCGCGCAATTGGGCCTTAAAATATCAACACTAATAAGAATTAATTAAAAATAGATATAAATTTTGCAGCTGTCATAGAAATCATCTTTCGTGAATTTATAGGCCTTTTTAAGTATTTAGAGACTGTTTTCTAACTATGCATAAATCACAGCTCGAGAAGAGCTCAGTGGCTTAGTAAGTACGCTTTGGCTTTTGATCGAAAACAAAGCTACCTTCGCCATGGTCAAGCCATGGATGGGTGACAAAAATATTGTAATCGCGAGCTCCTCCGTGCTTCGAAATGCACGTTAAGCCGTTGGTCCCGGTCGCTATTGGGACCGTTTCTACCCACCGACCCGCATTGGGCCAGCAGGGTGGTGTTACGGTCCATACTCCTCATGTGTTTCTCCACGAGGAAGGCCTGTGCCCAGCAGTGGGATGAGGCTGTAGCCGTTAAATCACAGAGCTAGTATTTTCATATTTTCTCGTCTCACAATGAACTCTTATTTATTATCTCACCTGTTAATTTGCTTGAGGATGGGCACTGGCGTGGGCGCCACCTTGGACTCCGTCGCGATGTACCGCGGCGCGCGCTCCTCCGCGAACTGCGCGCACGCACACGCCACCAATGACAGGAACACCTGGAACGTTGCACATTACACATTTATGTAAACGACAAAATTAAAGACTCCTCTCTAATACTGATTGGTTCGACAACTTGTATGTCCTGCTGTATGTTCATGGCATTAACAAATAAACGATATTATTATTATAACTTAACTTAGTCCTCAGCCTTTATACGTCCCAATACTGGGCACAGGCCTTCCTCATGGAGAAACATGAGGAGTATGGGCCGTAACACCACCACGCTGGCCCAATGCGGGTTGGTGGGTAGAATCGGTCGCAATAGCGACCGGGACTAACGACTTAACGGGCCTTGTGAAGCACGGACCTCGAGATCACAATGTTTTGGACATCCACGGCCTGATCATGGCGAAGTTAGCTTTGAATTCGATTGAAAGCCAAAGTGTACTAAAATAGTGAAAATTATAAGAGGTTGATATCTGTGACATAACCTGACATGACCCTGAGACCCCGGGTCTCCGAACCGATTCCTCCCAAGACAGATGTGGCACTCTAAAAACCTCCTCTACCTCCCAAATAGAGTAAAGAAATTAGCTCATTTCCCGTGCTACACTGTTGTAACTGTATCATGTGTCAATATACTTCGCATGTCATGTTCGCAATCTGCGCCTCAAGCGTGACAGGTTGCGTCAACCGGGCCAAGAGTCCGTGATCATATGACAGTTTACGAAATAATTAAACCACTCAATAATCGAATCCAATAAATCGTATCATGCTGATATGGTTTTTGAGGAAAGCTCAGCAAATGACTCATTAGCATCTGAAGATAAGTAGGTGAGATATGGTCTGGGCAAAATAGACAGGGTACCCCCTTTGGTGATAAATAAAATAAATATCTTCAGATATTCACACCTATCAACTAGCCCTATCAACTAATGCTATGCTGCTTGGGTTACGGATACTAGATGACGGATCAATATATTTAATCGATAAATACGTATTAATATTTAGATTTTATATAATACATATATAAATATCCAAGACTGGAGAACAAATGCCTGTATTGGGTATGCCTGTGTGTGTTGTGTATCACACAAACATTTGAACCCAGAACCTCTCGAGATGGAGACGCCTTGGGACCGGTGTACAGATGGCTGATATCCTTGGGGTCAACCATTCAATACTAAGACAGGCCAATTACTAATTCATTGCATACTTTCTGAAACATGAAATAACTCTAAAAAGGATAAAAAAGGTCACCCATTAACTTACTATAAGAAAAACAGTTTCTTAGTTTCCGGCAACATAATTCGTCATCGAAACTCTTGATACATTGCTGAGCCCCTCTACATTAAATTTAAAAAAAAAAACAAGTAAATACTGAAATTCAGTAATCCTCGTAACGTTTAATAAAAAAATAGTTACATAATTGAATTACTTGAACAATGAACGAGTGCAATTTGCCAATCCACCTAACTGCCCTTGACACCAGTAGTTACATAAGCCAAAATATTAACCGTCAGTAAAATTGTCTGGGACAATATATAAGCGACCACGACTCTTAGTTAAGCTACACAACATCACTTGCCTAAAGAACATTATTATGATTTGTTTTAATGAATCATATCTGAAATTGATCTTGAAATAAGAGCAATTAATATCTATTGTTCTTTGTCCGAATTGGAAATGTAAACCTTTGATAAAATGTAGATAAATTACTGACACAATAGTGAAATAGTCAGTAAAAAAGTGAATGTAATTTTTCAATCTAAAAATTATGTTATACGTTTAGCAAATATGACATACAAAACACTTACTTCTAGCAATCGTATTAAAATTCAAAAGTAAAGAAATTTTTTTTTTATTGGTGGCTAAACAAAGCAATTTAAGGAATGCATGTGTCGGTTATCAGTTGTCACAAACATCCCACGCTGGTCTTCTGTAAACGCCTCATTTTTTATGCTCGCTCGTCGCTTGTCAATTAGACCACACCACAAAGTGATGAAAGTTTACGCGTCGTTGAATTTACGTGTCGGTTTTTATTTGGTTTATTTTTACTGCCGTAGCTTGACCTTCAGCTAAGTATTTTATACAAATGACATATATTTAAAAAGCGTATCATTACAAAAAAATAAATATTATGATGTGCATGACGGCCTCCGTAGTCGGTCCGTAAGTCGGTCTCAATGCGTCGCCATCTCGACAGGTTCTGGGTTCGATCCCCGGTGGGGGCAGAAGTTTGTGTGATGAATACAGGCATTTGTTCTCCAGTCTTTGATGTTTATATATGTATTATATAAAAATCTTAATATTTATCTGTAAATATATTTATCCGTCATCAACTATCCGTAACAAGCAGCTTTAGTTGCTTAAAATGGGGCTAGTTGATTGGTGTGAATGTCTGAAGATATTTATTTATTTATATCATAGGATTTAATACGTGTAACCGTGATAAGGTTATTAATAAACAGGTTAAAATATTGTAGCATTTAAAAAGCGCCTGCTCATCAATAATTTTATTCTAACAAGAATACAATTAAATTGTATTTTATTAATGTCCAACTGTCTCATTAAACTTTTTGCTTTATGTTTTTGCTTGAAGTTTTTAATTATATTGATTTTGTCCGTTCGCATTCCTAAATATACGTAACTATAATTTTTTTTATGTACCGCGGAAGTAATGCATACAAGTATGATTACACTATACATATTATTCCCTTTAGGTATGCATATAGCTTTTTGTAATACCTATTACAATTTTACTAATTTGTTCTGGTTTCGGTATTCGGTATCTACCATCAATTAGTTAACAAAATTTACGCGCTAGGTGACAAATAGCTAATATACTCAATACTTTGCAAATAAATAGAAAAAAAAAGTTATTTGCTCATAGAAGCTCCCGGTTCGAAGACCGTCTGTACCACTAAGTTCCTGAATACAGTTTATAATAACTAATTAATATTACTGTGCCTGACACATAATTAAGTCCTGGCAACCCGGTGCCGGACAACAGGTTTATCCGCAGGGGCTTCGACATTTCGGGGATACCATGAAGCATTGTTATGATTTTCATGTCGGCAACGTGATTATAATTGAAACAGACGCGACATTATTTATTTTTAGTGTTATTCTTGTAAGAAATTGCTTTTCCTTACTGCATTTCCAGTTTGTTCGCTCCGAGCCAAGGCCTTGCACAAATTATGTACAAAACCCACTGCATTCGATACTCAATAATATCCATACAAAAGGAATGACAAATCGGAAAGTTACATTTAGAGGCCGCCGCCCGCTCACCTGTCCACTACCCAACCTAGAAGCTGCACTGATATTAAGTAATATCTCCGATATTAAGCTAAAAAAAAACATTTTTGATAAAACCAATCACACATTCTTTCTTCGTCCTTGTTCCCAACTTCATATCGTCCTCAGCCTATAAACGTCCCACTGCTGGGCATTTTAATTTTATTCTGTAATGCTTTTAATTTGTATTGAGTTTTAATTTGAATTTATTTTATATATAATTGCAAATATTTTGTATTGTGTATGATGATATGGGTTTGTGTTGCCTGAAATAAATGATTTTTTTTATAGGCCTTCCTCATGGAGAAACACATGAAGAGTATTGTAACACCAACACTCAGGCCCTATACGGGTTGGTGGGTAGAAACGGTTACATTGGCAACCAGGACCAACGTCTTCACAACGGTTTTCAAGGCAAGAGTGAGAGGAATTATTTGAGCTGAGCATCTTCGCTTTACAGCAGGCGTGATGGCTGTCAAAACTCGACTTTCTTGGTATGGACATGTAATGAGAAGGAGAATGATCATGTCACCAGGAAGTTATGGACTTGAAAGTGGATGGGCGTGTGGGGAGAGGAAGACCAAAGAAAATATGGATGGATTGTGTGAATGATGATGTGATGAGGAGTGAGTGTTGACTTGACGGGTGGTAGAGGAGAGTGGAAGAGGAACACATGATGCGCCGACCCCAAATAGAATTGGGAACAGGGCAGGAAAAAACACTCAAATTTTTACATTAAATATAATATAACATTTATAATTATATTTATTGTAGCTCACAACTGTTGAGTGGAATGCACTGCCGACATCTATGCCGGTAGCAACCTACAAGTTTCTCAAGGTTAGATGGAATTTTTAACTTCTAGAACTGCTTTTCTTTTCTAACATGTCGTAAAGGGCGTATTGGGTACTGAGTCTGTGGTTGTATAGGCGATGAGCTAGCCATTTGTCACTACTCTTTCAGGATTTTCCATCTGACCAAACCCAATTTTTGGATGGCTAAATGTGGTCTTAAGGAACACAGTGCTCCTTGGACCCTGCCGACCCCTTCGGGGATTAGAGACGTGATTGTATGTATGTGTGTAGGAGAGCTTAGCTTCTAGAAAAGCTCAGAGGTTAAGAGCAATACAATTTCATGTGAAGAAGGCGAAACATGGCTTTAATAAATGTAACTATAAAAAACTTCTATTTCCTCCTGACTCTGAATATTTATCGGCAAGACAGGGGTAATATTTTTACTATGCACCGGGTATAGCTTAGATCAAGCTCAATAATATACCTACTAAAGTTTACTCAATCTCAGTGGTAAAGGTAAGCATTGAACCGGCAACCGCCTGCATGAGTACTGTTGTCTTTGTATCTCAGCTATCGTTGCCTTATCAAACCATAGCCATTCCCAAACCATTATAATTTCCCAAAATTTGTAATGCAATGAGAGTAACAGGAATATGAAACATAGACCACTATCGGCGTAATATTAGCTTTTCGTAGCGTGAACGTACATTGACTTGCAAATCATTGTGGGCAATTATCAGTTATTTGATATCAACGCTTATATTTAAATTGCCATTGAGAAAATGACAGAATCGTGCAAAACATGCGTATGAAATATTGGGTACTTACCTATGAAATTGGTGTTTTTTTTCTCTCTTAGTATTTTGTCTGTAACTATTAAGATTCAGAGTATTCCTAAAAAATAATTACCTCGTCTAAAAATAGACCATATTTTTGAGCTCTTTTGATTTGTTTTGATAATTTGTTGTAAGTTTAATTGTGTTAAAATTGGACACGGAGACAACTCTTTTTAAGTGCCTCCCGAATACATCATTTGATTTGCATTCACTTAAAAAGGATAAATAATTTTTATGAAGTTTGATATCACACATATCGCTTAAGGTTGTCTTATGATACACGCCAAATATCTATATATATGTTTGGATTTGTCGTTGTGAAGAAAACTGAAAAAATTTTTGTATGGAAAATGCAGACATCCCCAAAATCTCCATACAAAACACCAATTTCATAGGTAATAGGTGTTCTTACATTGACTTGCAAATCATTGTGGGCAATTATCAGTCGTTTGATATCAATGCTTATATTTAAATTGGCATTGAGAAAATGACAGAACCGTGCAAAACATGCGTATGAAATAATTTTTTTTTTAGTAAAATTGCAATAACTTTACGGTTATTACTGTCGACATTTTCCAAGCCCGCGCTCCATTTTTAAATGTTTGTGATTAATTGAAAACAAAGCAACTTTCGCTGTGGTCAGACCTTGGATGGGTGGCATAACTTTGCGATCTTGAGTTATTCTGTCCTCAGAAGGTACGTTGGTTCCGTTTGTTATTGTAACATAAATGTGCATTGGCCAAGCGTGGCCATGTCATGACTTATACTCCATGGGTTTCTCCATGTAAGAAGGACTATGGATGTATATAAGTAGGCGATAAGCTACGAGAACCGTATACCTTGGATCATTATGTTTTTTCATGTTTCGAGTGAAAAAATTAACTAGCACAAATATAAAAGAGCAATAGGTGGACTTATCTCTGACAGATATTTCTTCCAGCCAACTCTCACAGGGCCGTAATATGAATACGGTGATCCAACAGATTTGTAGTTAGGCACAATGTTAGCAGCACTTCGGACTACCCACTTAATGGTAAGTATTGGGATCATGATATCACACAGAGTTCTGGTCACCCATCCGCAGACCAACCATAGCGATAATTTCTTTGTTTCCTTTTATTGAGACTTTTTAACACGACGTGAATATGTGAATATTCGCATACCAATAATGTATAGTGAATAATTATTATTAGGATTAGTTAACGCATGGCCACCCATCCGTGACGAACCACACATAACAAAGATACTTTGTTTTTCTATCGAATAAAAGTGTCTCATTCCATTGATAATTAAAACAAGATATACTTTTAAACACAACACTCATACCGAAATAATTAACACTGCACCGCGCGAACAAAGAGATATAAAGTCACTTGTCAAACACGTAATCACTGTTAAGACTAATAACTTAAAGCTGGCAACACTTTCACTAATTAACTAAACAGCATTGACTCTATTTTATTGTTAAAAAACAAAAGAGTATTAAACTTAATTCTTAATTTAAAAAAATAAAAATAACTAAACCAAAAGAAGTTTAAAACAAAGAAAGCTGTCAATGACGTAGTGTTCTCTTTTTAAACTGTCGAATCGTATTCACAGGAGGTTTTCGTAAATATTTAAATTTAGAACAGATTGAACGTACCAATCGCGCTAGCACCGCCATGTCGACAAATCGGAGGCGCGGCGCGGGCGCTCAACGCTTTTATACTTAGTACAGGGCAAACCTTTCACTGAATATATTTATTCTGATAAGGGTTGCAGCGGGGTTAATACCAAAAAGTTATTAACCTTTAATATGTTTGGGAACTATTATCATAACTCTTATGGATAGGGATTTTAGTACAATGTTTTAGTAATATTCTGTCATTGCAGTAATAAATCAATTTAAATAAATCTTTTAGATTTGCAGATTACCTGTAATTTTTTTTTATTAAAATATAGCCCTTTATTTGAGCTATATACTACACTTTCTGCCACCTTTATCCCGCTTATCTATTAGTGCGCTTACGCAATTGTGTTATGGATAATAAAGGACGATATGTATGTTTAAGAAATAATTCAGAAATATAAGACAAACATTACAAATATAGATATATGACTGAAGAATAAATGATTACGTTCATCACAAAGCCAAAGATAAAAACTTTTTATTTCACTTGAAATTTGGCACATGATGAGGTGTTCATAATAATTTATTTTCCATAATATTTCACCAGAAACTGGTATGCAAAATTAACATTAATAAGTACTAACAAAATACTAAAAAACATATCTAATATCACAGCAAATTTGGATTAAAGTACTCTTTCAGGGAATAGAAACATTTCTCAATCAACCATTTTTTAGTTTCGATTTAAAAATGTTTATTGGCAACAGCTTCATGTCTTTACTTAGCTTAATATAAATTTTGATTGCCATTATGTGAGTGTTTCTTGCACATGAACTTGTTGTTACCAAGTATTAATAATTTATTTGAATGTCTGCTGTTAAACCTGGAGTCTTTTTAAAAAAAATCAGGATGAGATCGGATAAAAACAACATCAACCCCCACCGGGGATGAAGCCCGGACCTCTGAGAAGACAACTGATGGCGGTGACTGGCCACCCGCGGACAGAGGTCATCATTGTTATAAAAATAGTAATCTAGCCCTAAGAGCAATAAAAATAGAGATGGCCGCTTATTGAAATAATTTAATTTGGTGGCCTTATCCAAATAATTTTTGACAGTATGAAAAACGTTTTTATCGTTTGAAAAAGCAGTATTTACAGTGCTGTGTTCTAATCTGCAATAATCTGCATCCCTTGTGTAAGTAATAATTTTCAAAAACTTAAAATTTTTTAGCTGCGTTATGAAGCTCAACTTCTATTGGAAACGCGATTTCCAATACGTTTCACTAGGGGCGCTTTTCACGTTTCCCTGGGAACGGCTCGGAGAATTGCTTTGGCTGACCCCGGGTCAGTCCCACGGAAGTGCATGGAGGAATGTCGGGGAGCTTTAGTGGGTATTCTTGGCCGCCGCTGACCGAATCCCGCGCACTACTTCCGCCAAGGGTTGGTGGATTCCTCAATGGATTCTGTCCTCGAAAAAGGTGCTGATTGATATTAAAGGTGTGGCGTAGTATTTTTACCCTTTGGCTTTCGATTAAAAACAAAGCTACCTTCGTCATGGTCAGGCCGTGGATGGGTGACCAACACTTTGTGATCTCGAGCTCCGAAGGCACGTAAAGCCGTTGCTCACGGTCGCTATTGCGACTGTTTCTACCCACCAACCCGCATTGGGCCAGAGTGGTGGTGTTACGGCTCATACTCCTTATGTGTTTCTCCATGAGGAAGGCGTGTTCCCAGCAGTGGGACGTATATAGGCTGAGGACAGGGCAGCCAATGTCTCTACATCATAATAAGCAGTAGTTGAGTCCATAAGAGGAGGTATGATAACAGAAAACAGCAGGCCACCCCGCTGGCCCATATCACGCATGTTTAAAGAACCCGTCATAATAATGTTAGCCGGGTTGATCAATGCGGATAAAAAATATCCGCATATCCCAGAGTTTGGACAATGGTTGCTTGCCCTTGTCGCTTACACTCGCGAGCGAAAAATTAAGGGTCGGTTAAGAAAGTTAGAATATCTCGGAAGATAAAGACGCTAGCGAACTGAAATAAACTGTGCATGATAGGCAATTTAATATTCTTAAAATAAAATAAAATATTTGTCATAATTAATTGATATTTCATTAAAAACATAAACTTAAACGAAAAAGGATATCTTGCGTAAATTTAAATAAAATGGTTAATACAATATTGCCTCTGTGTGCTCTCAGTGGGCTACTGAGAGCACACGAAGGCAACACCAAGTACTAAAAATTAAATAAAAATAAAATTTTATGAAAAATATTGTATTGTAAGCGTGCATTTTATGTGACCAAAATTAGATGAAGTAGCAATAAGTTTTTATTGTTATTTTTTTAACCTTTGCGTTAAATAGATCAATATTTGAACTGTGGTGGTTCACTATTTTGCAGAGTCTCGAAATTGCCGAGTTTGCTCCTAACACAGTACGGCGAAGTGGAGGGCAAAGCGGTGTTATAATTTTTCGTGGATACCTATTTTATTCATGGGCAGTCTATTTTATTATGGATTAAATGATGACCCATCTATACCCGGATGGACCTTAAGGCTGGCTATGGGAGGGACTCGGACTCACAAATGTAAGTCATTACATCAATGAAAACGATACTATAATAGATGAATAATTAAATATCAATCAACAATGGAAAAGAAGGTTATTTTCTCGTATGCAAGACTGGTGCAGATACTCAGGGTCGGTGGCCTGGTCATTGACCCCAGCACGAGTTCAGATCCTGGTTAATAAGGTAGTAATCAATTGGTGTCTGAGACATTCCGTTTACTTGAAGATGCGAGATTTTATCAGAAGATGACCTCTTAGAGCTAAATCAATTTTTTTTGCGCATATTTCCCTTCCTTTATTTCATTACGTTTCTTAATTTGCTTGTTGATTGTGTTTTCTGTTTTCCTGGTCTTTGCATACATAAAATTTGATGAAGTTCCTGGACGAAAATAGTCAACGGGCACAAAATTTCATTTCATTTCAATAGAAACATCTATTGTTTGCGAACCTTTGCGATCGCGGTGCCCGCCAAGGAATTAAGAATGCAGATTCAAAAAATATTTACTATTCCACAAACTTCCACTGCAAACTAAACATTTAATCTTGTTCTATGAAGTACGGACAAGAAGATCAACATCATTTTCCCTCCCTTTACATATTGTTAGTTTTTGGAAGCTCTAATGGCTGTAGTTGTCTGTGTATTTTAGGTTTAAAGAACGTTTATTTCTCATTAAAAACATGGCAGTCACTTACATGAGAAATTATAAAATAAAGGTATATATATTTTTTATGGCCAATAGTTGAGTGTTACGAATAGTCCCTCAAGTCAATTTCATATGTAGGTACTTGTATGTATATCAGTTTTTAAATAACACAACGCTATGTTATTTAAAAAACATGTACTGATCATATTAATACTATTGCGTACTAAGACGCCTACGTATGGAAGGATGCGCGGACAATGGACAACTGTTTGTATGTCAAAGATGAACTGCGCGAAATGTAAAAAACCTATTTGTGGCAAACACAAGAATGACGTCTGCTCTGACCGCCTCTAAAATCCTCTAAAATACCATACCATTATTCAATTTGACTGAATACACTAGGTCTATTAGGTTATAAGAATAAAACATGTTGATTTGTTATAATTAATAGTACGAGTTCCTATAAACAGAAAACTGCTATTTTTTTGTTAACTTTTTATAGAGGTCTTGTAATTAGAAGATAAAAATCACTTTAATATAAATTTTTTTTTAAATTAATGCTGTTTATTTTATTAGCACTTTCGAACCATTCACTGTTTTAAATTAGTGAAAATAAATATAAATTATCCCCAAAAATACGCGCATTAGAAAAGTGTGCGCCTCTAAAGCGCATGGTTATCCTTTACGTAATAAGTAGTATGGTTATCTTTCTAGGGTTAAGGTATCTATGTTTTTTAAGGAATCCGTTAAACCATTGAACAGTGATGCTCCTTCAGTACTAAGAGAGTTTTTGACCGTAATTTGTTCTTGATTTTGGCACTAAAAATAATTTACTAGGTCTCCTTTGACTGTATTTTGGAATTTCATTGTTTATTGAATGTTTGGTTTTGCAATGGATTTTATCATGAATTATTTTGTATACGAGTTTTAATTTTTATTTTTATTACAATTGAAACCTTTCATATCAAAGGAATTGTAACGGGAACCTATTGGAAGAGTAGAGCAGCTTCTCCGTATTTCCAACTCGGCTGCTATATTTGTAAATCTGCTAATACCCGTTCCGTGTTGGTCCGGGACACAAAAATAATGTGCCAACTGCTTTTCTCGTCTAGCATGTCGTAAAAGGCGACTAAGGGCGTATTGGGTACCGGGTCTGTGATTGTGCAGGCGAAGAGCTAGCCACTTGTTACTACTCTCACGTTTTTTTCACCTGACCAACCCTATTTTTGTATGGCTAAATGTGGTCTTAAGAAACACAGTACTCCTTGGACTCTACCTACCCCTTGGGGGATTAAAGGCGTGATTTTATGTATGGTATATATGTATGCTAATACCAGAAAATATAAACTACTATCTTTCTACCCTAAATTACCCTTGAATTTCGTAACCCGTCAATTCTAATAATAATAATAACAACCAGCATTAAAAAAATTATGCTGAGAAAAATAATAGCAAATAATAATAATAATAATTCTTTATTTGCAAGAATGCTTACGGTATGCTTACAAGATCTTATTCTTATTTAGTTGCTGAACACATTCACCCTGTTGGGCATTCAAGAAGATGAAAGATTTATTTTATTTCCAGTAATAAGATAACAAATAAAATAATAATGAATTAAAATTTACAAAACAATTATATTATTAGTGATAATAGCTTTATTAAAATAGATTCTGGTTGATTTGCCACGATATCAGAGAATTAAAACAAATAACAAGTAGCATTGAATGAACACTATCATTTCGTAATAATATGTATACCAATGCAGCCAGCGCAAGCGCAACCTTGCATTTTCCTGTAAATGTCTAGATTCTGTGCGTGCATCGATTTGTGAGCCCTTAATGTAGCCAGGGCCAACAACCAATAGTTAATTTTATGTGTCAAGGGTTAGTGACCTCCGAGGAGAGCCCCTGACAACCCATCGTCTCCGAGACATAGGCTTGTCCTATTAGGTGTAGAACTTTTATATTTGTATTGAGTATAATAAGAATATTTATATGTATATAACTATTTTGCATATACATAGATATATCTATCATCTTGATCTTGTTGTGGTGTGATTGTCTGAAGTTATTTGTAGTAACAATATGGGTAGTTGGATGGGTAATAATATGAGAATAACAGAAGTGGATGCTGAGCTGATGAGTGATAGAGGAGAATAGACGAAGAAAACATGTTGTGCCGACCCCACCTAGAGTGGAAAAAGGGCAAGAAGAATAGATGATGGTTCAAATGGCAGCCATCTGTGCATGTACATACATTCATAAAGAAAAGAACAATCATAAAATAAAATTTTAATTAGTGAAACAAATTATGACGACGCATATATTATATTGACGTATTCCACGGGCGCGGTGTGGGGTGAGCCCACACCTCCAAAGGCACCTAACAATTGACTTCTGTGAAGTGGTCATCTCTTGAGAACCGAACTATAACTTTCTTTATCTTTTTACGCACCCTAGATGATTATGCAACTATCAGAAACATCTCCATAAACAGACATAGTTGTCGATGCGTCCACGGCTTTATCTTGACTAATTTTTTTCCTCCTATGTATTCCCTTCATCCTTCAGAGTTTAGATCTTTTAAGATCCCTTTTTTGACCCAGGCGGCATATATTATTGTAACTTTATTTTCTATCACTTTTGCTGAAAATAATAATAGCTGTGTCTGTCTGTAATCTCAATTGCTTAAGCTTTATGTAACAAGCATGGTATACACATACATAAAATTTATTTGATATTGTATTTAAATGACGAACAAATTTAAGTATTCTTGTCGCCCTTGCTTCCATAACACTCAGTTCACGTGTTGCTGTAATGATTAGTTCAGTTTCGCAACTTTAGGGAAAGTGCTTGGCACACGTCCCACTGGCAGCCCTTGACGCCCCCTCAGGGGTACCCACCGCGCCGAATACCTAATTTGGTTGACAGTTGACACAGAATTTAGCGCGAAGAAGTTTTTCGAAGAAACACTTGTGGCGGTTACCACAGAGCTTAGAAATATCTGCACTGTGTTATAGAAAGTCGTACTGAATATTAAAGGAGGTTATATTTCTAGTTTATTTCTGATAGCCTTGCTTGTATCATATGGAGACCGAAACTTAATCATTAAGGAGATAATGACTTTCAAAGATTTTTTTTTAAATATTTTGTTGGTTTGTGTCGATTTTTTTAGAATTTGGCCCTTATGCCAAAAAAGTACCTTTTACTACCTTAACTGCAATTTGGTCAATATTTTACCTAACCAATAGCAAGTTTTATAACTTTTTAAAAGCTACAGAGATGTTGAAGTTTTTAAAACTACCTGGAGAATAAATTCTGTACATTATTTTTTTAAAAAAGCTCTTCAAAATTAATAACACTATTACAAAATACTAGATTTTTTACCTCTGTGAAGCAATTTTGTTAAGCTGTTAGTAATAGATTTAGTTTTTGGTGATCATTTTTATTAATGGGTATGTCTACTATCAAGACACATCAAAAAACCGACCATAAGGGCTCAAATTCTAAAAAAAATCGACAATATGCCAAAACATAAAGGATTTACAAAAACAAATCTTTGAAACTTATTATCTCCTTAACGGTTAGGACTAGGTCCCCATATGATACAAGCAAATCTATCAGAAATGACCTGAAAAATAACCTCCTTCGTTTCCACCAGAGATGTGCGTGAATGCGTAGCGAGGGATGTGTTTGTAAAGAACCAATAGAATGGCTTTCTTTACCTCACCTCAGTCAGTCTCAACTCAAAGTATATTTACGATTAAAACATTAATCACCCATACATTTTCCTGGTACAATTGTAGGAACATTTCTTTTGCAATGCACCTAATCAGCAGGTTTTAAAAGAAATAATTACAGTACTCGTATCTTTTAGAAAAAAAAATATTCAATTTCGTCATGTCTAATCTTTCTTTAAACGTTGTGGTTTACATGTTACAGATACGCCAGACTCTATAAAAAAAACGAATGCAATCAAAATGCGCACGCGCTCACGCGCTTATGGTGGCAGCGCGAGATTCAGATTGATGGCTTTTTGACAGGTATTGTGACAAGCCTAACATTTCAACGTCTCAACTCGTCATAACCACAATAATACTCAATGCTGAACTAATTAACAAGACAGATTCAGATTCATTTATTTCAATATTTTCAATTGAACACATTTGCACGATAAACAAATTTAAAATGTATTGTAAAAAAATAATCTTCAAATGCACAATTATTAATTATTCTTGCATATTGGCAAATAATTTACTCAATGTGTTTAAAAGAATTGGTAATAATTCAATTCATATAAAAGGTACAGTAAAGATAAAGTCAATCATTTTTTCATTCATAATAAAATTTTATAAAATAAAATTAAAATTAAATGAATAAAATATGATTACTTAGGGTCAGTTTTTTGATCCGTGGTCAGATTGATCAGTAGGTTAAAATATGGACAAATGGTTAAACGTATGATGTCGTGATATGACAGCTTGTCCAATAGTCTAATTTTCAAATGTAACTAAAGTTAAATAATCATAGACAATTTAACCAACACGTTGCTGGGATTGCGGCTGGCGGCAGAGCTGAATATACATCAGCTTTGAATTTTCATCGCAAATTTAACCATTTATCAAGCTGACGTCACACATTTTGGCATTTCCATTGACGCTATTGGTCTAGAATTTAACTATTGTATTTACTATGACTATGCATAAAAAAACTCAACCATAGTAAGTATAAAGTTAAATAAAACAAAAAACAATATTATTATGTTTATAATTGTCAAGAAAATATAATAATATTATGTCAATTCATGAAATGGACAAATACAATTCCATATTTTGAAGACGGTTACAAATGAATCAAAATGTCTCTTCTTAACCAAGTTGTTTTGGACCATTTCGATGGCGAAAGTGATTTTTATAATTAGTTTTAAATTCTTTAGCAGTAGTTCTTGTGTCAAAAATCGGGAAGTTTATTGAGACATGTGTCTGTTGAGTGTGAGTGACAAAATGATGTAAAAGACGATCCGTGCTAGTCATAAAAAATAATAAAGTCTTAATAAACCTATTTTTGTTACAGAGTGTTTTGTTTTCTTCTTTCAAACACAAATCTAAATTAGAAAGAAAATTAAAAAGAAAGAGTTTTTGGCGGCATTCAACTATGGCGGACGTGATCTTTATTTCAGTGATTGTAATATTGTTTCGGAGTGGATCTTGTTGTGCAGTTTTGTGTAATAAGTGTCAATAATGATGAGCAATATGGAGGATCATTGAAATAATCGTCAAGTGGTGTGAAAAACGATGTGGATGTGGTAATCCACCTCATCGAAGTAGCACCACAGTGTCTGCCATCGATCGTTGGGCGACAAACTCTCCTAAGAATGCATTGAAATTTATTACACTTGCATTTTATTGCAAATACTGAAGAAATATATACTGAAGACTTGGCTGTATGGGCTTCGTTCCCTTTGCCTTCACTACGGGAGAATTTAAAAAAAAACTGACAAATCACTTATAACTAAAATAGGTTTATTATGCTTTTAATATTTTTTTGAATAACACGGGATAAGTTTATTTATGTTATATCGATTGGCGCCAAGATTTCCCAAGCATGGAAATGTATCACACTCACATAACAATGCTAATACTACAGAATTATATCTCGAGCTATCTAAGACTAGGCTATGAGCTTTACTTCCTAACCTTTTCTAGTCGGGATCATATTAAACAAATCTTTATAACCAAGGTCATAAGGTTAATAATTTAATAGACAGACAATTGCACAGCCTGTCTCATAGAGCGATAGTTGCGGCGGGCGGCCTCTGCGAAGAATGTGGGACCGAGGTTGACGGGTTCGACTTTTTATATCCACATTAGATACAACATAGAAAATACCTAGTGCAACATTGTGGCTCGAGTTGGTTTCGACAATGAAAGTCAAGCTACTTTCTCTGTGGTTGGATTTTGGATGGGTGACCAAAAATGTTCAATACGAGGTCCTCCATGATTTAGAACGTTTAAGCACCAATCTTCACTAGGTCAAGTTGGAAATAAGTTTGAGAATACAGCGTGTTTAACAAGCTAGCTATAGATGTTCAATGCATGCCAATAGGCTATTCTCCTGTTTTTTATTCCTACTTTAGTCCTATCCAGCAATTGGAGACTCTTTTGATCTTGTAAGTTTTATATCGCCAGGATCAATATAATTAGATCCTAGACGACGACGGCTTCGATTGCAGAGCGGTGTCTCAGTCATAGATAAATTTAGTTTTTGTTAAAACAGCATCTCGTGTCTACTCAAAATATAGGCACTATTGATACCTACTAAATTCACGCGCAAACCGGAGGCAAAATGTAATCTCAATACACAATCAAATCATACTAGAACGAATCTCAAATGAGTCACGAATTAGTACTAAAGACTATTTTAATTAATTTAACTTTGATATTTATTTATTAAGTTTAATTGAATCGGTGGAGTGCAAACTATGGACCTTGCAGGCAATCGCGGAAACAATGGCGGCCTTGGACACTTTCACGTCAGACCTGCATATAAAATATGAAACACAACACATACTGGATCGCTGACGCAGATCTTGACAGCTGCTGATAATTCGCATTAGGGACAATGGAAGCCATAAGGTTGTTTAATTGTATGTAATATGTTCTCTCTCACATTGTGCCCGGTGCATAGCAACAGGCTCGCCACCTGTTTCATGGATACTTAACATATCTGGCGAATTGTGGGTGGTGATACCTCTGCTACCCCTTCGGGAATAGAAGCATGATGATTTGTTATGTTATGAGTTAAACTTCATTGTAAGCCTGGTTAACCTATAGACTAAGAACGTTATTTCTCAAAAGCTCGTTTAAATCGTTTAATTTATTATTAGGTCCATACCTATGAAATTGGTGTTTTGTATGGAGATTTTGGGGATGTCTGCATTTTACATACTAACATTTTTTGAGTTTTCTTCACAACGACAATTCCAGAGATATAGAATATTTGGCATGTATCATTAGACAAGCTTTAGCAATATGTGTGTGAACACGCTTGATAAAAATTTTTCATCGTTTTTATGTTAATGCAAATCAAATGGTGTATTCGGGAGGCAGTTAAAAATAATTGTCTTTGTGTCTAATTTTAACACAATTAAACTTAGAAAAAAATATCAAATTAAATAATACGAGCTCAATTATATGGTCTATTTTTAGAAGAGGCAATTATTTTATAAGAATGTTCTGAAACTTAATAGTTACGGACAAATTGCTAAGACAGAATAAAAGCACCAATTTCATAGGTAAGGACCCAATATTAACTTATCTATAGCTGTATAAGACATTCGCCAAATGCTTAAAACCAAGTCAGGGGGGTGTAAAGAAAGGGAAAAACCCAAAATATGTTTTTTTTGTTTCTCTGTCTGTTTGTCTGTTTGTACGGGCTAATCTCTGAAATGGCTGGACCGATTTCTTTTTATTCCGGAAAATTAAAGAGTTCCCGTGGTATAGTTAAAAAACCAAAGGAACCGCGGACAATGTCTTGGGCAGCAGCTAGTGTATAAATATTCAGGTCCTGATTGTATATTATTATGTATTTGTAAATAGCAATAGATAATTGTGTATCATAATATGTATCCTAACGTTAGCCTAGCTCAAAACACACCGTACAGTACTTATTTTGTACTACGAGTAGACTAAGTAATTGTTGTTGATAAACGAAATACTCATTTATATTTAATGGTTACGTTTCGCTGAACCTTGCCTCTCGCGTGATACAATTTCAGTGCAAAATATTAAAAAGTAATATCAATTTAAAGTAATATTTGAAATGATACTGCTGTTACGATTCTGTTAAGGATATCGAGTATACAAGTCGAGAATTGAACCAGTATTCATAAGGTGTATACGATCTCGTTTTTGTATCAGGAAGTGACATTTGGGTGCTCTGATAGTCATTAATTTCATTACAGCTGGCCAAAGAGTAATATGAACAGATAGGCTTTAAACTCTCATATAAGAAAGAATCTACAATCTGTATAAATTAGAATACAATTTTCAAAGGCGAAATTATCTCTAAAAGAGATCTCTTTCAGTTTAGTTATGTAATGGATACATATATTATTTTTGTTTTGTACTTTAATCAACAAGAAAAACGTCAGAAAGATATTAATAATGTATACCTATTTAAAACACTTATTAAATTGTCCTAATAAAGTCGCAACAGAAGACATATCTTCAGATCTGAAAAAAAGCTATAATATAACATAAAATCATATAATCACGCCTCTTTCCACATTTTTGTAGATATGTTAAGTCCCCATGTAACAGGTGGCGGGCCTGTTGCTATGCACTGCAATCCAATGCAACTGTACTTTAGTTTTATTCAAACTAAGTGGTACAGGCGGTGGGATCGAACCCGCGAATCCCGTGGCCTCTCGAACGAATAGTGTCCCGTCCGTCACAACTCGGCTTCCGCTGGCTTTTTTATAAAAGCTTCTTCTTTTTATAACGCGAACTTCCCATTTACTATCGCCAAAACCTTCAGATCTGATGTACTTAAAAGTCTTTGAAAATAATTCGTAATTAATATCATATAGGGCCCTTCGAATTGAACTAAACGATGCTATTGCGATAAGCTTTGACTTTGACACCGATTCGTCTATTGTTTTTTTATGCAAGATCTATAATAGGCCGAGTATTGTGAAGTTTTACGACTTAATAAGTAAAAAATATTTATTTATTTTTTTACTAAATTATCATTGCCAATAAATATGTCAGCTACATCAACAATTTTTTTTCATCAACAAAGTTGTGAATCTAACAGACTGCCAATGATAGCATGAATAATCATAAAACTCTTAAAGAAAGCTTGTTTTTTAAATTTTATATACGTAGCAACAATCACAAATGAAATAATGCTGACAGCACATGCTACCTTAGTCCTCAGCCTGTATACGGTCCTCTCCTGGGCACAGGCCTTCCTCGTGGGAACAAATACATGAGGAATATGGGGCGTAACACTACCACGCTGGCCGAATGCGGGGTAGTGGACGTGCTCTCTTTCTTCCTACAAAGTCTAAAAACATGGGTGCTTCGAAAGAGACGTGGGCCAATAAAGTAAGAGTATCTGGTGAAGATATTTTTTCTACATCGGCTACTCTTTTATTTGAACTCTAATCATTCTTAGAACCTACATTGTCAACTAACATACGGGTGTGTTGGGTTCTTTTTTTTAAACCAACATGTTTAATTGATTTGCATTAATTAAGGTTGAGTCATTGCCTCTGGAAGTTGTATGAATATTAGGTTTGAAACTCAAATCGTACCTTTGCACCGTGAACAGTTACATACTCTTTGCACAAAAGGCGCGTTCATTCTGTCCTCTGAATTCGAGACGTCGGTCGAAAGGCCTTAAGACGACCTTATCACTCCAATTACAAGCAACGTTTGGTTGTACATATATGTGAATAATATATGCGTGCGTATCGGCCCCAATTTAAAGCTTTTAGGTGTGATTTCAACAGGGGAATGTTAATTCGACTTAATACCATTTTAATTTATGTCTTCTGATTGGTAGATAATTTGTGTGTATTAGCGAATATCTGTGATTGTCCATCTGGTGCACATAACATACATGCTATGATTGTATATTGAAATTTGTTGTATTGTACTGTTTGTTGATTTTCCAAGTAAATAAATAAATCTTTTCATATTTTTTGAACTGGAATGGTTCAAAAGTTAAAGGGGGAGTGGACAAATTTTTTTTAACTTTCGGAGCGATTATTTCAGAAAATATAAATTTTATTGTAAAATGATGTTAGAAAACCCATTTTTAAAAAGCTATCCAACGATATACTCGTATCACACGTTAGGGTCCAGAGGAAAAAAAAATCAGTCCCCACATTATGTATGTATGGGCAAGCCCCCCCCCCCCCCCCCCCCCCCCTAATTTAATATTTTATTTCACTTTTGATTTGTGCACTTGGTGGGCTGTATAGCCGGATTTAATGGACTGTATACAGTGCAGTGTTCGATAGGGACTCAAAATATCTCTTTCGAAACGCTCACACTTACATAACGCATACTTAACATACCATATTATTATCATCATGCTTTTATCACGGACGGGATAGGCAGAGGTGTTAAACACTCACATTTCACTGCCATGTTAAGTCCTGTCTAGTCTGGGATTTTTCTTTAGTTGACAGGTATTTCAATCGCATAAAAGTGAAATCTCATAAATTTTCGATTCGATTCTTTGTATCCTGCCCTGCCGCCACCCCGCTTTGAACGATATGATTTCTATACTATAATTTACTATAAATCTTAATAACATTTTATATGTTTTTTTTATAAACAGCTCAGTAGATTACTCAACTTAGATGTGAGTCCACAAGCGAAGGAAGCTAGAACAGGACCAAAGAATGCAGACCTATACTCATCTACGTTGCTGGCTCATAAGATGCCTTTTCACGCCTCTTTTGCCCTATGGCATTTTGTCCGCCATTGTACTTTTGTGCAAGAAAAATAAATAAATAATAATAATAAAGAAACTGTTAGGTATCGGAGATAAATAAGAAGCCGAGCTTCCGTCTAACAGTTTTTAATAATTAGTAATAAAAAATCAATGTCAAAAATGGCAAGAAAAGAATTAAAGAAAACATAAATGTATCAAAAAGTATGCTACCAACAATGTGTCTATGGCCAGATCTGTAGCCAACACCATGGTTTAGGGTGGAGGGAACACGTGTGCCGGTAGAGAATTCCATTCTCTGGATGTACGAGCAAAGTATGATTCCCTAAACTCCGTTTAGTACGCGCGGGCAAAGAGGTCACCGTATATGCGTGGCTCCGCAATCCGGCACACGTGCTCCTCAGCAGAAAAGGGGTGGGTGGAAAAACAGCTCTTCACAACATTCCCCATGGTACATCAGATATAAGGCGCTATGCTGTAAACTAAATTGGTGAACAATAAAGGTTATTATCATTTTTTGTTTCCATTTCATCCTAACCCATCATTACCTATAAATTACTATACAGAGATATAAATATGAAAAACATGTCAAATTACAATATGTGGGCGGACTTAGGGTATGCATGTATGTGTTATGTCGCGATGATTTATTCGGCGCCATGAGATTGTCTATACAGCCCTGTAGTCCGTCTCTGTCGCTCTTGGCATTTACACGCTGTAATGTAGGATGTGATTAAGCAACATAGTGTCAGTACAACAGTAAAACATAAAATTCCTTAAGCAAAACATAAAAAAAAATAGATCTGACGTAATAAAAAGGTTCTAAACACACATACACATACTTTTTTTGTTCAACGCATTTGTTGAAAAAGTGGTCGGTCTACCTGATATGTAAAAGGTTTCCTAAAATACATGTGATACCTGTAACTGCTGTAAGAGGCATCTGGATATGTTGCCAACCTTTGATATTAGACGTTAAGTCCCTACTATACTCTATATGTCTTCTGGTAATCAAATCTGTTATATATAGTTTTGTGCTAGAAACGGATAACATAGAAGTGCATGATCCGATTTAGTATCTTTACTCGTTATTATAAGAATATAAAATGAAATACCGCGTATATCAAAACGTTTTGTATAAAAGCAGCGATAGCAACTACGAAAACGAGGTTCATCAAGATTATCGGTTCAATCCCCGCCTGAACCACTTGGCTTGAATAAAAGTTAGACCAGCTTTACAGTGTCTTTCAATGTACTATTGTATGTTTTGTTTTGTAAGAGCTGTACCGCCCGACACTGGCATTCTTTCCAATCACTTTATACATATTTTGGTACATTGATAGACTGAAAGTAAATAATTTTTGATTTTGAGTTTTTTTTATTTAACTTACAATTTATAATGAACTAGCGGCCCTTTGTGTAATACTGATATTATTTTACATATAAACCTTAATCACTCTATACAAAAATTCGCATCAAAATTGTATAGCTGTATAGTTTAAAAGATCTAAGCATACTTTAGAGTTGCTGGCTTGTGAGCCCTGAAATAAATAAATAAGAAGGTAACTGAGACAGTTCTTGTTCCTCTCTCGCATAGCGGCGGGCGCGGCCCAAGGCCGTCTGGGTGGAGGCGGATGTCGACGGCCGTGTCATTTCCGCGACATATTCATTTAAACCTCGCCTTATATTATGACATGCAGAAATTGTCACATCTTTAACTCTTACAAGATGATTTAATTCAATTATATTTGGTATAGGTTACCAACAAGACAGACATTGTAGAAAATTTAACTTTTTAATTAGCGTTAAGATGCTTAATTTCTAGGGGAAATCTGAAAAGCGCCCCTAGCGGAAAGTGTCAGAAACCACTTTTCCCATAGAAATTAAGCTTCTTAACGCAACTAAAAAACTTCAGTTTCATACAGTGATAACTTACACTAGGTGATGTTTTTAACATTATTGAAGTACTGTTTATTCTAACTAGCTGTAACTGTTGCCGACTTCGTCTGCGGTTATTATGTTTTTTTAACTATCCCTTTAATTTTTCGGAATAACAAGTATCTAAGATGTTGACCAGGGATATAAGGTATCACCATGCAAATTTTCATTAAAATCGGTCCAGCCATTTCAGAGATTAGTCCGTACAAACAGACAGAGAAACAAAAAATAAAAAAATATATATTATTGGGTATTTTCCCTCTTTTTACATGCCCCTGACTTGACTTTAAGCATTTTTTTCTATGTACAGACATTCAACCTATACAGTTTTATTATATGTATAGATATCACTTCTAAATAAATATTCTAAATATGTTTATTTCCTCTGGCTCTTTCATTCGCGTGGAAGTGAGAGGCAATGAGTAATTTTGTCCCCAGGGACTTCATCTCCCCGGGCCTTGCAAGGCCTACAGGAAAGTCGCTTTTCTCTGTTTATCATCAATCAGTGTAACTTTCAGACTTCCTCTAATTTACTCATTTGGCAAAGTACAAAGTAAAATAACATCAATCAAACTCTGGAACTCCTGACATATGGACATAATCAATTAAATCTAAGGATGCTTTTAAACTGAGAGTGCGTAAATTGTACCAGGGTAAAAAAAAGTTTGAATTTAATGATATCTAACTGTCAGACATCATCAGAGTATATAATATGTATGTGTAGTATATGTTTATATAAGAAGTATATGTGTATGGTATATCATTATCTATATGTTTATTTGTATGTATCCTATATAGTTACTTGATTATTATTGTTTTATTTATTTATGTCTTTTATGTTTGCTTTTGTTTCTTATTTGCTTCTTATCGTGCCTTACTATAACTCTCTATTTAGCCTAATGGTTGTCTGGTAGATAACGACGATTGTTGTTCAGTCCGCCGTATGTATATAACATGCACATTAAGTTTAACTAAATTAATTAATTAAAATGTGTGCTCTTAGGGTTCAAAATTGTAAGACAATCTCGCTGACCTAAAGATAAAAAATTTGAAACAGATGCAATGCCAAAGATTCAACGTCTTCTGAAAGCATAATAAGCCGTTGGTCCGGGTCCCGGTTATTTGCAACCGTTCTATCCATCAACCCGTATTGGGCCACCGTGGTGGTTTTACGGCCTATACTCCTCATGTATTTGTTTCCATGAGGAAGGCTTCTGCCCAACAGTGGGACGTTTATAAACTAATAATCATGATGATGTCATCCTATATTCGATTCCTAACTTCATGAAACGTGTGAATTCATGAAACTTTACAATATTAGGTCCTTACCTATGAAATGGTGTTTTGTATGGTGATTTTGGGGAATTCTGCATTTTCCATACTAACATTTTATCAGTTTTCTTCACAACGACAAATCCAGAGATAATAATATTTAGCATCTATCTTTAGACAAGCTTTAGTAATATGTGTAATATCAAACTTCATAAAAATTATTTATCGTTTTTAACTGAATGCAAATAAAATGATGTATTCGGGAGGCACTTTAAAAGAGTTGTCTCCGTGTCCAATTTTAACACAATTAAACTTACAACAAATTATCAAAACAAATCAAAAGAGCTCAAAAATATAGTCTATTTTTAGACGAGGTAATTATTTTTTAGGAATACTCTGAATCTTAATAGTTACAGACCAAATACTAAGACAGAATAAAAACACCAATTTCATAGGTAAGGACCCAATATTAACTATCTTAAAAGTCGAGGCTATTCTAGTTACATTAATAGACAGTTTAAAACTAAAGTTAATTCATGTGTATGGAATACGTGCGGAAAAAGTGCCACCGCAGGCGCACGTAGACACACACGTGCAAATAACTATTCTTGTCCTAAAGAGTACACTCGTTCTAAATACGAAATGAGAAAGCTGTTTCCGCGAAAAAAGATTTATATGTGCGGATATTTGGACTCCTTGCTTCGGAAGACACGTTGTATTGCAACAACTTCTTTTTAACACCAATTCACTTTAGGTTAGGTCAGCGTGATGTTACTGGTTGGGTCCTTAAGTGTTTTTTTGTTAAAAAACACTTAAGGACAAATCTTTGTCCGACATTTAGACGCAAATAGACTTATAATGATCCTTAATTTAGTGATTTAATTAATATTTTATTTAGTAATTATATATTTTAATCTTGTAGTTGCTATTTCGTTGTGCATTTTATTATTTAGTTGTGAAACAACAGTTCTTATTATTGCGTAAGATTCTACATTATTATAATTATTAATAATAGTTAACTATGCTATATCTGCATAATTGTATCTGTAATAAATTCTATTACCAACGCATAAAATTGTGTTATAGAGTCAAAAAGACCCTTTTTAAATATAAGTCATTATCATCTTCTCTGATGGACGCTAAGTGCTACAAGGCCTAAAAATATTGTAAGAGTTACGAATATTCCTCAAATCTTGTATGGATATATACCCCCTAATTTGTTTGCTTTTTGTACTTGTTTCTTTGTGTAAATTATTCTAAAACGATTTACTATACAATGTGTGGTTTGGTGACGTCTTGATTGCATTTTGTTAGCTACAACATAAAAAAGATAGGTACTTCACATAGGTATAAATATTGTTTTGTTTTAAATCTGTGGATAACGGTGTTGGTTGTACAATTATATATTTTAGAATCGTTTAAATATTGTGTATACAAATACATATTGTAATTGTTTGTTGCCCCAATAAATTACAAAAATGATAATTGTACAGAAATAAACTGCTGTATAGTGAATCACTCTCGCTTTCTCCAGGAAATAAAAACACAATTATTTACATAACGTTTTATTTAATAGTTATTTACACACACGTCGCGTACGCTGTGGCACCATATTGGAATTTATCGTAACTTGAAGGACTGTCTTGCCAATTGACAATTGCATAATTGTTTCGTCATAATTAGGTACTTTGACGTTATACAATTTATGTATGTATGGTCAGCAAAGCTGTACTTTAGTAGTTTTCAGGTAGAGTTGTTATAGATTGTCTGCTTAAAAGAGCATTTTTATCAAATTTAGATCATAATTGTTAGTAATTTTACAAAAATATCCCTCTCTAATTATCTATACATACTAATTTCATTTCAGCTCGGAATTGCAATGAAATTTTAGGTGGAATGAATAAGCTTTGGTTATTTGTTAATTTTTAACAGCTTTTTCTAACACTTTGAAATGTACGAATATAAAAATATGATTTTAAATAATTTTATGAATATTTTTTACAGCGAACTCTTCATTTATTTACTCATTTATATTTCTAAAGAAAATATTTAGCATAATTATATTTATTTCTTTCTTTGCTAACCGTACAATACCATAGATGTTGATATACAATTTACTATCGCAGCACATATAAAAAATATTAGTGAACAACTTATCTAGTAAACGAAATAATATTAATTGATAAACAAATAAGTATGCTTACCATATCAGAGGAAAGGTTCAAATATAAAATTAAATAGTTTTAACATTAAATTAAAATGAAATAAATAATTAATGATAAATTTAAAAGGTTACATAATTTATAACACCACGATATACATATTGCAAAGTTAAGTAATTTACTTTTAATTACAAATGTCTTTCAAATCACATATATACTGCGATGAAGAGAAATAGATTTATATATAAATATTTTACATATAGAGTTACACTTTAAAAATATATGTAAATACATAAATCTCAGGTATAATCACATCGTTAAAAATATTAAAATGTAACAAGAACATTAACTTGCAATACACGTTTGTAAATTACTAAAGAATTATACAAAAAGTTTAAAAAAAATACAAAAATGTTAAGTTAAAGCTAAACTCCATATTTTACAACTTAATATTGACTAGTACTAAATAAAAAAATATTTACAGTAAAAAAATCGTACATTAGATCGTTCGTATCGCTTTGGGAATTAACTAAAGTAGGTTTTAAAAATAGTCACTTAGCCTGTGAAGTTAATCGTGTAGGACCCTGTGCTGGGGTCGAAGTTCTGGGCTGGGTGGCCCAGGAATGGGTTGTAGTTTTGGGGTTGTTGGTAAGATTGTTGTTGATAAGTTTGTGGTTGGTATTGCGGTTGATAAGTTTGTTGTTGGTAATTTTGTTGTTGTTGTTGTTGGTAATTTTGTTGTTGTTGTTGGTAAGGCTGAGCAGTGTACGCTTGGTAAGAGAATTGGGGTTGTTGATGAAAAACTTGACTTTGAGGCCTGAAGTCCTGAGGGAATGTTTGAGGAGACTGGCTGAACAAGTTAGTTTGTTGGGTGAATAGAGGGGACTTTTGTTGTTGATAAGCGGGTTGTTGGTATTGGGGTTGAGGTTGGTACTGTTGTTGTTGTTGTTGGGGTTCTTGGTACTGTGGTTGGGGTTCTGGTCTGGCGGGTTGCTGGAACTGTCTGAAGGAAGGTCTGGCCTGGGCCTTGCTGTTGTATTTGGGGTCCTCGTAGATCTTGGGGTCCTCGCGGTACTGGCCGTCGTCCTCTTGGCCGTCGGTGAGCGCGTTGGAGGACGGCTCGTTCAGGGTTGGAGGAGGCACCATGATGCCGGTTCCTGGAATTTCGAAGATGTTTTAAATATAAGAAATTTTATTTTTCAAAGGAGGTTTTTTACCAAAAGTGAGCAGATTATGCGCTTAGTTTTTATACTTTTGTTACTAAAATACTGATAAATAATTGATAACTTCATGGTTCATATACTTTAACCCCTTGAGTCTAGGCGAACACCGGTTCTCGCAAACAATAGATGTTTGTATTGTGTCTGTTTTCCTGACCATTGAAAGTTTTCGTTTTTATGTCTACATAAGACAGGACCTCCGTTAACATGGAATCGCAATAAATTTAACCAAACACTACTTACTATAAATAGTTTCTAACTACTAAAGATAATTCTCTGCATAATGATTCAAAATGAAAAAGCTTGAAGTTAAAAAATCAAGTAAACTAATAATAATTTACTTTGAATATTTTTTTCTTAGCTATCAGAGCGTGAAGGTCGCGGTGTTGCACCATTCTTCACGCTCTGTATTTATTACAATAGCCCAATTAATATATTTTATTGCTGGCAATACGCACTATATAATATTTTAAATAATATATAACAAGTCGCGTGTAGAAAGCATTTATGGTAAGCTACAGCAAACGAAAAAGTAAGTCAAACGACTGTGCGTTGAAAAGACATAAACGCGCTCCACACACTGTATAATTAAACAGTATCTTAATCCATACTAATATTATAAATGCCAAAGTAGCTCTGTCTGCCTTGCTGTGAGAAAGGACATAGGCTACCTTTTAAATAAATAAATATCCTCAGACATTCACACCTATCAACTAGTCCCATTTTAAGCACCTAATTGCTGCTTGTGTTACGGATACTAGATGACGGACAAACATATTTAATAGATAAATTCATATAATTATTGAGAATATACATAATATAATACACATATAATGAACATCCTCCACTGGGGATCGAACCCAGGACCTCGATAGCGATTTTATCCCGATATTCTCATGGGAACGGGTACCGCGCGGGTGAAACCGCGGTTATCAATATCTGCTCGACCGAGTAGCTATTATATGACATCGGAATTTCAAACTATTAATTTTAATGTATTATATAAATATATTTTATGTGTGTAGATATATTTTTATTTGGTTTCGATACGTCAAATGGTTCGTGCTACGGGCACAGTTTATAGTGAATATCGCTTACACTACATCAATACAGACCTAAATAAAAGCAAACCGTGATTTTTAACATTCTTTTTCCACCCTTGTTCCTATATTTATGGGCAACAAAAACATGTACTGACAATAAATTTATTTTCAACAAATTCTCTCCCCCTTTGTTATACTTTCCCTCATTGCAGTCTTTGTAGTCCTCAGCCTATATACGTCCCACTGCTGGGCACTGGCCTTCCTCATGGAGAAACACATGAGGAGTATGGGCCGTAACACCACCACGCTGGCCCAGTAGAAAACGATAGAAACGGTTGTAATAGCGACCGAGAGCAACGGCTTAGCGTGCCTTCCGAAGCTCGGAGGCGTTCGAGATCACAAAGTTTTGGTAGCCATCCACGGCCTGACCATGACAAAGTTAGCTTTGTTTTCGTTCGAAAGCCAAAGCGTACTAACCATTACGCCACCGAGCTCCTCATTCTATAAAACAATAGTATTTCGTAAGCTAGTCTTGTGTTAAAAAGACATTATAACATCATATTAGTCAACATAATTAATTTACACCACTGCGACGCAACTGCGCACCTGTTGTGGATCATCAATTATATCGATCGCCGAGAGTGATCGTTAGTTCTCGTAACTGACCCAGTATAAGTATGGACGAGTGTTTAGTAATGCGAGCGGTCAGTGTCGCGTGGTACTTAAGTCATAACGACAGCTCTACTTTATAGTGCTTTGTCAAAATAAGTTGCAATAACGGGGAAAGGAAAATTTAGAGTAAGTTTTTATCCGGTGATAAAAAAATACCCATAAAGTGGAAAGGGGTAAAATGGTCTCGACAAAAGTTTAGTAATAATATTATTACTAAACGCCAAAGGGTTTACTATCATAATATTACTCAAATTAGATATCTACCTTTTTTATTTTTAAACTTCAATGACGTTGTAGTTTATGTAATTTTTTAAAAGATGCTATGTAAAGGAAGGGTAGAAACTTGCTGGGTTTCTTGCCCGTTCTTCTCAGAACAAGACCTGGTAGTTTTGTGAACGGATGGCGTAGTTTTTCTTTTCACGAAATATTGTAAAATTTTTATGACATTCATAAGCATGCGCTAGGACGCATCTAAACTGAATAAATGCTTTTGATTTTGATTTTTATCCACGCCTCGATTATAAGTCCCTATGTAAGAGGGAGTAAGCCCGTTGACATGCATCGAGCACAGAGTAAAGCAAGCCTAATAAAACGTAGGTATTTAAATTTTATTCATTCTCTGACGACCTCTCGCATGGGTAAAGTCCGTCTATTAAACAGTACTTCAGTTTTCGCCAAACTTCAATATTTGTCCTTGTCTATATTAGTCCCACTGCTGGGCCGTCGCCTTCGTCATCGAGAAACACATGAGGACTATGGGTCGTAACACCATCACCAATGCTGGTTGGTAGGTGGAAACGGTCGCAATAGCGACCGGGACCAATGGCTTATCGTGCCTTCCGAAGCACGGAGGATCACAAAGTTTTCACCCATCTACGGCCTGACCATGGCGAAGGTAGCTTTGTATTCGATCGAAAGCCAAATAATACTAACCACTACGTCGCCGAGCTCCTCAACAAACAAAAAAGTACAGGTTGAGATTGGAACGGCCACATTTTGCACGATTAGATCAGTTTATCGTTCTCGACTATCACCTTTTTTTTGTTTATTGTTCATGACCTTGGTTACAGAGACCTTCAGTGGTAAACATTGTGTGTAGTCTAGTCTTTATAAGCAAATGGTCTTCATTTGCATTTCAAATACAAGTGTAATACATTTCAATGCATCCTGGGAGAGTTTGGCGCCAAATAGTCGATGACCCTGTGGTGCTACTTTGATGAGGTGGATTACCACGATAAACAACTCATTACTTTTCACACCACTTGACGCTTATTTCAATGATCCTCCACATTGCGCATCATCACAGACACTTATTTCACAAAACTACTGATTTTACGTAACAATATCCAATCCGAAACAGTATTATAATCATCGAAATTAAAATCACGTTCGCCATAGTCAATTGTTGCCTAAAACTCCCGACTATCACGAACCCGACTACCTGTATACGTATACGTATGCAGAGAAAAAACATGCAAGTGACATACCTTGTGGCTCAAATCCTCTCTTACTGCTGGCACCGTAAGAGATCTCTCTCAGCTTTCCAGTCTCGTCCACATATCCGTACTTCCCGGCCACATCTCCATTGGGGTACTTGGTCTCGATCTTGAAGGAGCCGTCTGCCGCCTCGTACCCAAAGCTGTACGAGCCATCGTCGTTCTGTTTGTTGATCTGCTTCAGGATGGGCACAGGGGTCGTCGTGGGGCCGTTGGGGCCCTGGGCGGCGATCAGCAGCCAGGCGGCGCTGAAGAGCAGGGTCTGGAAAGGGAGAATCAGGGTTTAGTGGAACAGTCTTTAGGCAGTTTAAAGTAAAGAACCGTAAAGAATATGTCACTATGTGAATCTTTGTGCGCCGGTAATAAGTGCAATGTCATAACTACATTTCTAAAGTTGGATAGACAAATTTTGTAACTATTTACACAACAGACATACGTGACAGCAAGTCACATGACTTGCTATGATTTCCTTTTCATCTGTCGTGTAATAATAAAACATCACTTAATTAATTGATAACATTCTGTGCTTGAAATATTGAAGACTTTTGTGATAAATGTTGGAAGGAAATATGGGTCTCCAGAAAACTTAAGATATGACAAAGTAACTGACACGAAGTCAACATGGATAGCTGAATGATTCAGATTAACATCAGAATATGTGAACCTATACGTATAACTAACATAACGTTACCAAAACATTGTCCCAATTGAACACAGGTGGCCCGCACCTTGATCTTGGAGTATAATGCACAAACCAGTTCCAAAGCATGTGCTTGCACGAGCTGTTCAAGTTTACGACATGTAATGTAATAACACATCGCATGAGTAATAGTGCTGTGTTGGCCGATATTGCTTACGTTTGTCAGCAAAATTTTATTGGTAAGGGTTAGCTAAAAATAAATTACTGTAACCTTTTTTTATTTTTTAAATACTTCACAGATTGTTTTCTGTGATGAATACAATAATTTCTTCTCTAGATTTGGTATGTAAGTACTTGGTATCTATTTTAGATTTTATTTATATAGATAAGGGTTTAATAAATAGTGTTCTGTTTACTGTCCACACAAGAAGCGCGTAAAAATGAATTAAACTTGAATAAGTGCTTTGAACTTTTAAATACAGTCCATTCTGAACATCGAGTCGTGTGGTAGCGGCTCATCAAAGAACACTAGCACCCATCTCTTCCTTTGGATGTCGTAAAAGGGGCAATTAATAGGCATAGAACTGGACAACCATCTAATGGCTTATAGCGGCGACGGGTTCACCACCTGTCACGCTGAGTGCAGTCATTGTTTGGTGAAACGCGGACTTTGGCAATGGACTGCTCTTGCGGTGCTTTCTCTGACTTACCCTCAGGGGATAATAATCGTGATTATATGTGTGTGTCTGAACATCGACTCATCTTCTGTTAAATAAGGAGAGGGACCAAAACATATCTGAGGTTTCACCTTCGCCCTGTCCTTTGTTGATAAAAATAAAGTCGCAATTATATCATCACCCTCATTCTTTTCTTCCTGGACATAGATAATAAGATAATAATGGCTAGAGTAATAAACTAGGAAATACGAATATTTTATCACGTTAAAAATAAAGCCAACCCAATCCCTCCACCCTAGCATTCTTAACTCGGAATTTCTCGTAAATCACTATCCTTAATCAGTACTGCGAAACTGGTACACCGCGGTCAGTGAATGTCCTGCGGCCTTCAGTGACGTGTCTCTGAGTGTGGCTACTAGAGTTTCATTCTGAGGTCTGAATTCCTGGGTGATGTATTGCGTAATACCGAGCTCAACTTACGCGTATGCCTCCTGAGCTTAAGGTTAAAAGAGGCAAGGAAGTTACTGCCGATCAGAGACTGGTGACCTCACAGAAGTTTCCGCGCATATAATGCTTTTGTATCGCTTAAAACTTGCTTATTTCAAGTAAGACAAAAACAAAACAATATGCACTGCCCTCAGCTTCTGAACGAGATTAAATTTAAAATTCCTCGACCTAATTTTAGGTGCGAACAATATTAACTTTTTAGTTTGAATTGCTATAACACCAATCTGGGTAAACAAAGCATTCTAGATAGGATTTGTGAGGAGCATAATAGGATCTGTAATTCCGATGGAGAGACTGATGTATTCTATGCATCGTTCATGCTTATAAAAGTGGCACAGTGACGCGTATTAGATGATGGTCACGTAAATAATGAAGCCTTGTTATACTATTTTTACGCTCAAAAACATATTATAGACATTGTCAGTAAATAGTTAAAAGGTGGAAACGAACAAAGATTGGTTGACTAAGAGAACTACGTCATGGATGTTGAGCTGAGCAACAGCGGAAAATGGTAGATGATGAGATATGCCATATCCATTTAAAGTGGTAAAAGGGTGGAAATAAGACTCATCTCTCCATCGATATTGTCAGAAGTTATAACAGTTCCAGTCCCGTGTTGGTCCAGGACACAAAATTAACCAGCTGCTTTTCTTGCCTAGTATGTCGTAAAAGGCGACTTAGGGCGTATTGGGTAAGCCTGGGTCTGTGATTGTGTAGGCGATGAGCTAACCACTTGTTACTACTCTTTCACGATTTTTCATCTGATCAAACCCAATTTTTGTATGGCTAAAAGTGGTCTTAAGGAACACAGTGATTCTTGGACTCCGCCTACCTCTTCGGAGATTACAGTCGTGATTGTATATATGTATAACAGGTTAAAAAACTGCTGTATTTCTTTCAGGTACCTAATAACAATACAATTTTCTTTTTCTTCTACCTTAACAATTGTTAGTTACTTCAGTCCTAGTGTTTAAGAATTTTAGAACGAGAAGAGCATATAAAACGCTATATGTCTATTAAATGTTTATAATCATTTCCAATAAACTTTTCATTCTCCCGGTAATTGGAACACGGTGATTGTTCGATAACAAAAACAATTTGCTTGCAAAACACAATGAAACCTTTGAACGAGGCATGGCTCTATATTATTATAGAAAGGTATTGCGGAAATAAACTATTACATTGAAAAGTATTTGCTACGATATCTGTCGGCAATAGTTAATAAAAAATCAATATCACTTTTATTTTGAGTAGATTTTTTTTTAATCAAAAGCTGCGCAAACGATTTAACACTACCTGATGGTAAGCAATAGATGAATTCACATACATTTGTATGAAATACGTATGAAACCTTAAGTTTTTGTAGTAAAATATCAATTGAAGACGGTGATTATAAACAAAGACCTTCATACTCAAAATTTCAAAAACTGGATAATTCCGACGACTCTTGCACGAGAGCGGTGTTATTTTCCCAACCTGGCTACCGCTGTCAATATTCATCAAATAAATAATGACAATGCCTGTCGAAATAGCCAATTATGAACATATCGAGCAACGAGTCGTGAACACCCACAGATATACGGTCGCGGTCAGAAAATGTTTATCAGTTTTCAAATGAGATTCTTATTCACTCTGTTTTCAATAAAGTCTATGACATATCAAGTTACTTATTACCCTTTGAAAATTAATAAACAATATGAAGAATGGAAAAGACCAAGAATCTTATACTCTATATGGATGCCAAACTCCCATACAATAGCATGAGGCAGTGTTCTGTCTGTCATATTTACGCCATTTTGACACCTAGACTGAAAATTGTTACAAATTTTTGTAATTCAATATTTTAAATAAAAAATTATAAAACTGGTGATAACGTGCGTTGTTTTATGTTGTGTAAGTGAGTGATATCCTGGATGTACCTTATCATTTCACAGGTGAGTCAATAATCACATATTAAATGAGAGTATTTGTTTGAGAAATTTGTGTGTATTTTTGTGTGAAGTCATTAGTAGTAATAGAAAGCTTTACTACGAAATGTTAAACTCATTCATCAAAGTGATAGAATGAAAGGGAACACCACTGATCGAGACAAAACATTGCCTCATGCTATTGTATGGGAGTTTGGCATCCATCAGAAAGTACAAAATTCTTGGAAAAGACAAATAAAGAAATGACAGTTATCAAAAATGATTGTTTGACCGTCATTCGTCATTCGGACAAAAGTGAAATTTATAATCAAAAATTTTATAAATAAGATTACATAATTTTATTACAAATTAAGATTGTTTGAGTTTCTATTTTAAAATTTATATTATTAAAAAAAAATCTTAAATATTAAAGAAAAGTTTTCTTTAAAAAGTTATCGATGCACGTCTAAATGTCGTCGATGGATTCTCGTGTTATTAAAAAATATAGGTATAATCTTTGGATTTAATCTATGATCAATCAAATTGATACTAGTACGAAATTAATAGACATTTCGTGATTTCGACTTTTTGACTTCAATTTATGCAAGCAACTGTGATACTTAGGGTGGTAAACATTATCTAACCGCGACTGTACATTAACATAGATAACGCAGGTATAACGAATTGTATTGAAACCTTATTGAAAACAAGCTTGTCAACTCTTAACGTCTACTGTGACGTCACAGCCGTAATTTTGAGGCGGGAGATCCTAACTGATTGAAAGATACGATTGCAGCCGATGTCCCTCTATCAATTATAACACTATGAGGCATTTTTTAGTACGCTTTGGCTTTCGATTGAAAACAAAGCTGCTTTCGCCATGGTCAGGCCGCGGATGGGTGATCAAATATTTGTGATCTCGAGCTCGTCCGGGCTTTGGAAGCCACGTTAAGCCGTTGGTCGCTATTGCCACCGTTTCTACCCACCAACCGGCATTGGGCCAGCGTGGTGTTACGGCCCATACTCCTCATGTGTTTCCTCATGAGAAAGGCCTGTGCCTGTGTGTATATAGGCCGAGGACGAGGCATTTTTTCAGTTTTTACCCCCACGTTTGGTCAGAGTTTTCAATCACGCGCAGTATACGCCATTGCGTCGGGCTTACACCTAAGAATGTTAATTACATCTCACTACACACTTTAAAAAATGACCTTTCTTCAATGTAGAGGCGGGCCACATTCCTTGCGTTCTTCGGATCAACTAAGACTACATAAATGACATTTGCATACTTGTAAGAATGTCTTCATGCATTTGACGACCTCCGTGGTTGAGTGGTCTGTACGCCGGTGGCAAGGCGTCGCTATCTCGAGAGGTTCTGGGATCGATCCCCGGTGGGGGCAAATGTTTGGGTGATGAATTTTCAGGCATTTGTTCTCCAGTCTTGAATGTTTATATATATTCAGGATATTTATATGTATTTATCTATTAAATATATTTATCCATCATCTAGTGTCCGTAACACAAGCAACATTAGTTGCTTAAAATGGGGCTAGTTGTGAATGTCTGAGGATATTTATTTATTTATTTATCACGGCATGTTCAACATAATTGGATTTGGAGCTATGATTCACGGTTACAGCTATAAATAGTTTAGATAATAGCTAGTGTATTAATAGAATTGAATTGTCGGAAAGGGCTTTAGATGAGGCAACAAAGTCTATGTATTTTGTATATACGAGTACGTTTTAGATTTATTTTTTAATTGTTTAAAAATCGAAGCAAGCAAAATATTTTATACTGTAGTAATATTTAGGATTTTGCTAGTGACTAACTACAGGTAGTTCTTTGTTTTTACGTTTTATTTGAAAGACCCTTATTTTATTTAACAAAAAAGATTCACATTGAACATTTTAAAATGACTAAATATCATCAAGCCTCTTTGTCCCAGTGTAAAGTCCCCCTATGCACCAGGCTGTTCCCAAATAAAAAAAATTACAATGGAATTTATTTTATTTCTAAAACTATGTAGCAAATTTAATACAAAAACCATCATAAACTGAGCAACATTGGTCATAATCATTACAATTATTTTGTATTCTCACGAAAGATATCGGAAACGGAAGAATCTGTTGTTTACGGATATAGTAGACGTTTTGCCCTTACATATCCAATTTTAGATTTATGGTTAAATTTATGATAATTAATACGGAACTGATTTTATGAAAACCGTGTATTAACGAAAATATGTCATACATCACCTGATTTTTGTTGGACTGTCTTGTTAACTCTACGGCCCGTATTCAGAATGAATCTCAAGGGTAGATCTGTTTGAGCAGCTAGAAAGGGATAGCGTTATGTGGGGATGAATAGTGCTATTTCTTTCTAACAGTCCCCAAGCAGAGATCTATCCTTGAGTTTATCTACCTATAAGGACTTGAACCCAGTAGCCATTCAATCAAACTATTCCAATTGCATTTTAATTCATAAGCATTTAATTAGAATGGAACCTTATTCATTTCCTTCCAAAGCTATAAATACCATGTGACATATTTTCTGTTTCTTTTATATATCAAAGTACCTACAGTAATATAATTTGAATGTTACAAGTTCATAAATGGCGAAATGTTGTTAACATGTCTAATTGTGCTAATTACAGTTCTGAACCAAATTAGCACGCTTTAAGAGCACATTTTTTAATGATTCCGGCCCTACGCAACCAAAGGCAATTGGAGCTTACATAATCAAATGAAAATACATGACGACCTTCAACATTGCATGCCAATAACACCTTTAAGTTGTAAGCAATACAAGCTTTTTTGTCGTGTAATCTAGATCGGAATGCAATGCCACGTACTAAAAAAGTTTGAAATAATAATTAGATCTTATATATGTATATTTTTATAAGTAGGTATTGTAATATTTATTAATTGCGATGTTATAATTATACGGTTTCTTTTGCTTGCAGTAACAAAAAACCGCAATTAAAAACGGGCAGCACGCAGATACACTTGATTTTAAGCCGTTTTGTTTGGATATTAATTAGTCTTGAAGAAAAATTAAGTCATGTAGACAATATTAACACCAACATAGACATAGTCGCCTACGCCTGTTTTCACGAAAGAATACCAGGGGAACCAGGTAAGAGACTGGTCACCGAAGTTATTTTTTTTTCAAATGACAGGTCAGCTCAGTCCTTCATCTCACCTGATGGTAAGTGACGATAAGGCCGAAGGTGGAAGCGAGCATCATCTGTAATCCTCTCAATAACTGAGGAACTGGCTATCTTACCTCTGATTGCCGGAACATAACAATGCCACCAACCAAACCGAGCAGAAAAACTTCTGCCCCATGGGTAATCGAACCCGGACATCCCGATCAACACCCGGTGGTGTGAACCACTAGACCAGAGAGGCGGTTAAATCATTGGGTTCGTAACACCCAACAGTTCTGGTTGAATTGGTAATAGGGGTTGAAATAGCTACTAAAGGACGGCAATAAGTTCAGCCAATACAGCCATGTCTTCAGTGTGTTCATTGTAACGGGTGTATCGAAATGTGACACCGAACAAACGAACAGTTTCAGCTGTTTTGGAGGGTCTCGCACACACAGTTGCACTGTTGAGACACTTATGAGTCGGAATTATCAATATCTTTAGAAACTTACATTTTAATATGTAAGTTTCTAAAGATATTGATAATTCCGAATTAGTTATATATTTTTTTGTATACTGAAATTACTAAACTCTTCACTCTTCTTCTTCGCCTTTTATTTCGAGAATCGAATGAGTACCCAATGGAAACAAAACCTGTGTATAGAAATATAGAATAATCACAGATATGCGTTTAAAAAATTAACATGAAATAGTTCTTCAAAAGAAAACCGTTACCCGTTACCCTAGTACCTACTCTGTCATAAACACAAAGGTTACTTGGTTATTTCATGAATGACATTGATGACTTAAGTATCGAATCCGTAGCCAATCACCAATGACATATCGGCTTACTTACGATTCCAAGCGCAGGCCTATGCGGGCCTATTAGTATGCCATCAGCCTGGGATTTGAGCAACTTGTCTGGCCTAGTTCACTGACGCAACACCACCAAACAATGCTTGTTATTCGATACACTTGTTAGTTGATTAGAATAGTTTTGTCTTCATTGTCACTTTCTGCCGTTTAAAAGTAAATATTGGGTCCTTACCTATGAAATTGGTGTATTTTTTCTCTCTTAGTATTTTGTCTGTAACTATTAAGATTCAGAGTATTCCTAAAAAATAATTACCTCGTCTAAAAATAGACAATATTTTTGAGCTCTTTTGATTTGTTTTGATAATTTGTTGTAAGTTTAATGGTGTTAAAATTGGACACGGAGACAACTCTTTTTAAGTGCCTCCCGAATACATCATTTTATTTGCATTCACTTAAAAACGATAAATAATTTTTATGAAGTGTGATGTTACACATATTACTAAAGCTTGTCTTATGATAGATGCCAAATATTATTATCTTTGGATTTGTCGTTGTGAAGAAAACTGAAAAAAAATTAGTATGGAAAATGCAGAATTCCCCAAAATCTCCATACAAAACACCAATTTCATAGGTAAGGACCTAATAATTACATCTGACACCCCTGTCATGAGTGAGGAGGGATGAGTCACAACAGTACTAAGAAGATTACAGAGGACGGATGTGGATGGACCTTTTTTTCACGGGGACAAAATCGCGGACCTTACCTACCGCTGGCTAGGCGGTAGGCGTGTGTGGGATACGCTCAGCGTTGGCAGAGACTACCCACTAAAACTCCCCGATACCCTTCTTGCCCTTCCTTGGGAGCGACACGGAGTCTGTCGAAGCCGATCCCAAGGCTACCTGACCTAGTCAGTCACTAGGTCGGGGTTTGCGCCAAAGGTGGTCCCACAAAGCATGTGGATGGCTTTAGAAGAACGATAATGATATTATTATGATAAAAGAATAGATGCAGAACAAAAAATGGCAGAGGCATACATGTAATGCAACTAAAGGAAAGTTACAGTGGAAAAAGTCTGGATGAATATGATGTAGACTATTCTAAGCAAGCTTTGTGCTTGTATTATTAATTACTAGCCTTTGCCCGCGACTTCGTCCGCGTGAAATAGTTATTTTGGGATAGCGTGATATAGCCTATATATAGCCTTTCTCAATAAATGGCATTGCATGTTAGTTTCTCCACCAATTCTTCAGCTTTATAATATCAGTGTAAATTATCATTCCAATGAATACCTAAATTGTAAAATATTGACGTTTTCAAGTGCCAGGTTTGGCCTATGAAATATTGTTATTTTTGTTTGTTTGGTTTATTCTCCTTAAAACTTTACGCAATATAAACTTAAAATGCGAAAAAAGCAATAACATAATTATTGTTGCAAGGTGATTAACCCCTTGAATAGGTGTTCCTATTGTGTCTGGTTTTGAAATCAAATCAAATCAAAATCATTTATTTGTTAAACATAGGTGGTTGTATACAGATGCCAAATATTTTTTAATTTGTCTCACTATGTTTGGCCATTTATTAGCGTACAAATTATTTAATTTTTTAATAATAAATAGGTACATAAAAAGTGTCAAGGGTATTAATAACTTAGGTCTAAAGTATTATCATAACAAATATACACGGAAATATATTTTTTTTATAAAAATTACAATTTGTCATTTAAAAATTCGGTCAATGTGTAGTAAGCTTTTTCTGACCAATAACACGCTACGCGAAAATTAATTTTTAATTAGTTTAGTTTTAGTAAAAAAAAACGGCATAATCTAGAAGTGGTATCATAAACTATTATAGAAACAAACAGATTCTCTACTAATTAATCTATATGAACAATTGACTCTCTAACTAATTAATCTATATGAACAACTGACACATATCGCTAAAAACTAAAAATATGAAACTCTAAGAGTAGGTTTGGAATTATTTAGATTATGTCCGAATAGTTTCAAAAACACAAAAACAATGATAGCGAGTTTTGAAAACCATGTGGCGCCAGCGCCATCTAGTTTGTGAACATCAAAACTCTACAACACGTACGCGTAGTAATATTGTGTATTAAAAAAATATTGAATTGGATTCTTTATCGATTACTTGGGGAGGGAGCTTGCTCTGGATTGCCCGTTCTTCTCAGAATCTTTTATTTTGTTTATTTTGCAATAGAATATTCATTTCAAGCAGCTCTTCCAACAAAAGGTAGAACACAAAGTGGATCAGCAACAAATTCTTTAAAATTTTCATAAAAATTCTCGCCTTCTTTCATCCATAAATAATGTTATTGTTGCAAACTCTATGCCGCAGCTTAATAACAGCCATGGTAACCAATCATACATTACTGATCCCGGAACAAAACTTATGAAAATTATTTGATATCGAAAGCCGATTTTATGTAACAAGCCAGGAATGCAAAGTTCCAACTGGCAGGTTGAGTGGGCGTGGTGTTGCGTAAACGCAAGCTTAGGCTTCGTATGAATTTAGATGTTATGTATAACTAGATCGAGCGGAAAGTAGATAAAACATTAGTATTTTCACTAAAAACTTTAAAACTTCAACAAAAGGTTCAACACCCCGTCCTCAGCCCATATACGCTGTACTTCTAGTGCAAGTTTAGCATAAGAAAAGAAATAAAATTCTTTTTTATTTGTTTTAACGTCCTACTGCTATAATAATAAAATAAAATAATAAATATCCTCAGACATTCACACCTATCAACTAGTCCCATTTTAAGCAACTAAATGCTGCTTGTGTTACGGATACTAGACGACGGACAAATATATTTAATAGATACATATAATTATTATTCAGAATAAATATAATATAATACACATAGTATACTGAACATCCAAGACTGGAGAACAACTGTCTGGAAATTCATCACCCAAACACTTGCCTCCACTGGGGATCAAACCCAGGGCCTCTTGAGATAGCGACGCCTTGATACCGGCACAGACCACTCAACCACAGAGGTCGTAAATGCTATGGAGAAACACATGAGCCTGAGTCATGTGCCTTCTGAAGCATGGAGAAGCTCTAGCTCACAAAGTTTTGGTCACCACGGGCTGACAATGGCGAAGGTTGCTTTGTTTCGATAGAAAGCCAAAGCGTACTACCCACTACGCCACCGAGCTCCTCCGTAACCGAGTTCGACATCCGACATCTAGATAAAGGTGGATGATGCGACAAGAAAATTAGAGAGGTATTAACAGGCCGTTAACAGTACCTACTCCTATGATGGAAGGTAGGAAATTCGAAGTGCTCGAAAGAGAAAGAAACTTTCAAGACACTAGCATTGATGTGATACCTGCATATCGCTCAAAAGCCAGGCATTACAAAATATTGTCAATTTTTAATTTATTTCTCAGTCAAAAGCAACACGAAGTTTATACAACGTGAAAATGTGACCCTAGGCAAAGGTATCATACAATGAGGTGGACCCAATGCACATAATTTATTGTCGCCATAGCGGCCACCATAACATAACACGTCTCTTTCCCCGAAGGGGTAGGTAGAAGTGTTAAACACCCACATTTCGTCAGATGTTAGGTCCCCATGTAACAGGTGGTAAGCCTGTTGTCATGCACCGGGCACAATGTGAGCCAAGCGATATTCACAATTAACTGTCATCTCTTCTTCTTTGTGCGCCATGTCCTGCACAATGAACTGTACATACGTTTTATTCAAACTCAGTGGTGCGGTGGGATCGAACCCGCGTTTCTAGTAATGCTATGCTCCGTCCGTCCCAACTCGGCTACCGCTGCCTTTTCGGCAGCCACCATAAATAAGTTATAATTAAAGACACATTTAGTTCATGTTTGCAAAACTTTTAACTAACATTACGCGGAGTTGTTTACAAATTAGTCTTGTTATCTGAAATTACATCTAATTATTACACTTACCATTGTGTGCACCAAAGAAGTAAGTTAAACGCAACTCTATCCCATAGCGATAACGGTCAAAATGCAACTCATCGTGTTTTATTGCGAAAAGTATAAAAATTACGTTTAAGCGTGAGAAGTCATAAAACAAACTACTGTAGTATTTCTAGTTGAGAAATATTTAATATTAAATGTAGGTACAGCCGAGTACAAATACACCAATCTTTATTCTCTTCTAATAAAATTCATTTACTATCATAAGTTACATGTTTTCGGAGTCGACTGTACCAAAGGTTCCATTGGTTATAACTGTGAATACAAAGACTATTTCAACTGGGTTTATTAGAAGCTCACTGGCGTAGGCAGCTTAGTGGTACACGCTTTGTTTTCAATATTGAAAACCCTTATAGACACGTACCACCCTATCTATGTAAAAAAAATACTAAGTTATTAAATAATAGCACATAATACTTAAGTCGCCCTTCTCGAACAAGGCAATATAGCAGAGCGCTTCCTATGATGTGTTAAAATCAAAACAAAAAAAAATGATTATTAATTTATCTAGAATTAATATTAAAATAAAAATTTAAAATCAAAGATCAAAAATAAAATCAAAATTTTAATCACAATTTCAATTAAAACCAAAATCAAATTCAAAATCGTAATTATAATCGTAAAAATAAAATAAGAGAAATACTTGAAATCGTCTCATCAACTTTTATTTACTTATTTCATTTTTATTTATTTTATACTAAGGTTGATTCTGCATCACTATTTTTTTTCTTTGTTTGCACTTTAAGTTAGTTTACGTATATCCGGCATTTTGTAAAAACTATTGAATGACCGTATTTACATAAAATTGCAAGGAAAATTAGCTTTGTTTTGTGAATTTTATCCACACATGAAAGCCGTCACGCAGATACCGGATTGAAGCGCCTCACCGTGCCTATTTCGAGGACTTTGACCATCGTGTACCCGCAAAAATCGTTGCACAGTAAGAGTTTTCTTCTGTGTGTTTTCAACTTTGAAAATGTCCTTTATTTGTATAGTTGTGATTTGTGAATGTAATGTCCTACCTGGCTCCGTAATTTTAAGCAGAACGTTTATTATCATAATATGAAAATCCATAATTTTGAAAGGCATAATCATCAAAACGCATAAAAAGGCGACGCATAATATTGAGAGTCCTAATATTGTATAGGCTAAATTTGTTTGTCATAAGTATTAAAACGCATAAATTTTAAATGCACAACTTATGAAAAGCGAGACAATTGAAACATCTTTTGTTTGCGAGCACCGGTGTTCGCGGTGCTTGCCAATGGTCTATGGAAGGGCGTATATTATAATTCAAAAACTCTGAACGTCAAAAATCTTTTACAAAATTGGTGACAATGAAGGAGACCTTGTTATGAGGAGAACCTCATTTTACATTTACATCGGTTAACAATGTAATGTCAAACTGTAGAGATACGATACGATTTTTTATTTGTACAATTTGGTGTAAATATGTAGGATGAGCTGATGAATTACCCTATCGGAATATTCCGAAATAACCGCGTGGTAAAGTAATGTCACAATAAATTCAAAGAAATGAAAGAAAAATATTTTTGAATGAATCCTCATGAATCTATTAAAAATATTACAGACGTTTTTTTCTCTGTTTCGTCTCTTCCACAAAACAAGCCAAAAGGATACATTTTCATTAATATTATACAAGAAAAACCTCCTTGAGACACCAATCTAAGATTGCTTACAAAAAAAATATAACTATTATTTAATGAATGGCTAATTCAATACTGTTTTAATTGTTGTACATACATACATTATTTACATATATCATCACACCTCTTTCCCCGAAAGGTGTTGAAAGGCAGAGGTGCTAACACCCAGATTTCGCCAGATATATTAAGTCCTCGTATAACAGGTTAATTTTTAAAAAAATATATTATTTTATTGCAAAAAGTATTCCAAAAAACAAAACTACTATGCCCCGAGTTTCTCCGACTAATGTAGAGTTTTTGTTCTGTAATGATATATATTTAGGTTCTGGTTATGTTTATAGTTACTGTAAGAAACAGGCCGTCAAGTTGTCAACGTGGCTTACGATAATAGAATGGACGAATGGACATAAAGGACAGATTTTTTATATAACCAATCAGTTAATTGCCTTCCCACAATATCTCCATAAGAATGGAGGTTGTATTTGTCCGTTGTTTTAACACGTTTGTTGTAGGTGTGTCTAAATTCTGGAAAAATATATTTATTTTTACTTTGAATATGGTTATGCACATTATTTCGGACTTAAGTTTATTCAATTCAAAAGTCATTTAATCATTTTGGTATTATCAAATACACTTATGACAAGTCAAAACATTACAAATTATTTCCTAAAACATTATAATACCACTACATTTTTTCTGCCTGTTCACTAAGGGGAGGTTTGGCAAGAGATACAGGCAAGAAACTCTGCAAGGGTTCCATCGTCCTTTTACATCAATGTTTTACTCCATTTAAGTTCTTAGTAATCTGAATTCTGCGATGGATAGTCTAGAGTGGACATGAATGAGTATTGCGTTTTCTAAATAGAGTCAGACGAAAAAAGGAGCAATTGATTTTCGTGTTTCGGATATATGATGAGGAAGGATAAATTTCACATAACTAGAAGAAGTGAGTGAGTGTGTAAGTAGATCGGCCCACAATAAGAGGAAGACCAAAGATGCGATAGGTTGAATGTGTAAATTATGATTGAGATGAATTGGTGACATGTGACGACGACGACCGCGAAAGAGAACAATGAAGACAAGAGACAAAACAAGAGATTTTGTGCCGGCCCTTAGTGAAGCTTATGAAAGGTGAGAAAAAATAATATTAAAACTGACACTGACAAAGATAAACGTTAAAAGCGGTCCTCTTTTGCTTTGTTTATATGTCTTTAAAAATTATAATGTTAAAAAGAAAAATATTTTTTATAAAAACATTGCAAATGATACAAACAAAGATTATTCAAAATAGCTTACGGTTTGAACCCTTCAAATAATGCAAGTATGTTCCTCAACACAATTATAAAATCCAACAGTCGTTTAGAAGAAGTAACTTTAAGCGATAAGACCGGCTATTGTACAAATTTCTTAAAAACTTCCAAACAGGCTTAGACTTTAACATGTAAAATAAGACTTAAGGTTCCGAATTCGGGTCAAGAATAGAAGTCAGACAGACAATTTTACTCTATTTGTAACATGATTTAAAATGACTTATAATATTTTGTCGAAAACAAAAAAAAAACAAAAAATTATACTTTATTATTAAAAGCTCCAATAGACGAGTAATCTATTGGAGCTTTTAATAATAATACTTCTTACGTTCAATAAGTTTACCTTAAAAATGTAAATAAGTACTTACTTTATCATAAAAAAAATCACGTTTTATTAAAAAGCTTTTAAAAGACAACAAGTCTAATTATTAACGTGCCCATCCTAATTAATTATCACGTAATAAACTTATTGCACCGATTACGAAACTTCAAAATACTGACCTTGAAAATAAACATGGTGTCCAAACGTCAATTTCCCGCGCACGAGCAATACCGGGCAACCACTACACACTTCTGCGGCGCTGCGGCGGCCGCATGTATTTATAATGTCGTTCGGTACTGGCCAGTAGTGGCCAGCGATATTGTTATGCGGTACAGGGCTCGTTGTTTTGAAACCCCTGGAAGGTTCCGAATGAATTCGGATGTTGGGAAGCTCCTTTTTAAATTGTTTGTGGCCAGTATTCTGTGAAAACATTCATGTATGAACAGTAATAAAGAATGTGTATACATATAATAAAACTGTAGAGGTCGAATGTCTGTACTGTACATAGAAAAAAAAGGTTTAAAATCAAGTCAGGGGCATGTAAAAAGAGGGAAAATACTAAAATTTGTTTTTTTTTTATTTTTTGTTCTCTGTCTCTTTGTACGAGCTAATTTTCGAAATGGCTGGATCAATTTCAACGAAATGTTGCATGGTGATACCTCCTTGGTGAACATCTTAGATACTTTTTATTCCAGAAAATTAATCAATGTTCTGTACCTATGTTATGACAAATAAAGCTTATTATTATTATTATTTTTGTAAATTTTTATTTATCCTCGGCCTTACAACCGGTGTAATGCTATATTATTATTATTATTATTATTATTAAAATTAAATTTAAAAAACCAGTAACTACGAACGAAGTCGCGGGCAACAGGTAGTTATTGATAAGAAAATGCAACATGAATTACACTATATGTAATAATGCCGCATGTATATATAATGTTATTCTTGGGCAGCAATATCGTTGCTCTCAGAACTCAGCAATTTTGAAACTGGCTGGAAGGTTCCAAAAGAATTCGGATATTAGAAAGCTTTTTCTTTTCATGTTTGTAAATGTTTGGATGTAAGGGCACATGATACAACAACATGCAACATCAAACACTCTATGTAATTTGATGTTGGTCTAACAATCTTGGTGTCATAGTGCATCGAGTCCATCCAGTTCTAAACTTTCAAGGCTTTGAAATTCTGAAAAACATTCGCTATAATCTTGTTCGTTTGTTCTTCCTAGTCTAATTTCGGTTTTTACCTTCATTATATTAGGCCTTGTATACTTACCCAAAATTAAGCCTTGATTTGATGCGGTACCTATTTCCCAGACATTTTTATTTATTTCTTTTTTTCGTAGCTTGTAGCTTTATAGGTATTTCCTTGAATTTGTCTTCAGCAATAAAGATTATTTGTATCATTTTTTTTATTATTCTTCATGTCGCATTTGCCCATGGCTTCTGGTTTTTTTAATAGCTTTTTTCAACATCACCACAACCGCCCACATCCCCCCCCTATCCGGATTGAGTGACCGTGGTGGTACATGACCCGTATTTGTAAAGTTTCTTTCATGACACACGCTTATAATTATTTGACTACTAAGTATGGAGACAACGCTCTTAAACTACTGGTAAATACCACTGTATCCCATTCTTTAATTTTTATTTCGTATTCGACATTATATTATTTACTGTACTAACCACCTAACCCTCATATACATGACGGTTATGACTACATATCTAGTAGGCTTATGTCCATTACCCAGCAGTGGATGTATAAATAATTATACTAGTGATAAAACAAACATTTTCATTTCACTCGCGTTAAGGTAACCTTATTTTCTTTTAACGCTATTCGCCCTTGCCGGCACATTTTACCTCTACGACTCAACCTTGGCTACTACGAAACATTACATTTAAATACAAAATTGTAAGGTCTGAAGACCTACGTTTAACTAATATATGAATACAAAATTAGCGGCTTTTAGTTAACAATTGAAATAGTTGACACCAAATAAAGGTACTCACCGAGAATATTGGTACATTTTAGTTTTAGAAATTAGAAGAACTTTATGATAAACTCCGAGTATGCTTAGATGGCCATTGCATACGGATGGTTATGACTTGAGAAGTTTTCCATCCTCGGCCTGCCGGTCGTCAGTTCTACGAGCAATGTGCCCTGTCCATTGTCACTTGAAGGTCTGCAATTTTTTTTACTTTGCCCGTATATGTTCTCCTCATTTTTTATTTATTTATTTAAGCTTTAATGTCCATTACAAAGAAATGTACACATGGCGGACTTAACGACTAATATCGCTCTCTAACAGTCAACCATCAGGCAAAGCAGAGATCTGGTGACGGCTTAATAAAATTATTATATGTATCAATTTAATATTAAATAAAATTAGAAAGAAAGAAAGAAAGAAAGAAAATCTTAAAATTACATATAACTACATAAATAGTTAAACATCTTATGCAACGTCAAATGTCATGTCCTTTGATAATTAAAAAAAAAGTGTTCGAAATGACAGAAATCCAATTCGCTGCGATGATTCGTCTTTTGTATGATGCATTGTCAGCTGTTTTGTTTGTTATGGTTATGACGTAGACAGCTTCATACGCACATAATAGGCGAACGAAGGCACGAACCATAATAGTCTTTAAATAACCTAACTCATTAATATTTAAGTGAAGGTGTCAATCTAGAAACCCCGTATTTTAAATAAGATCTAAGCTGCACTGAACAGTGCTAGAAATGGTTGCATAAGGAGTGGTCTTGCGACTTAATTAATGAATTTAGATGAGGAGTTTCTATCATTAGTTGTACAGTTACCAGCAAACAGAACACACAAAATTCCTTGTGATTATCTGCAGCCATCTTTCTACTTCACATAAAGTTAACGCCCTTAATACCCTTACCTTAATCGCCACTTGACTTGACTTGCCAGACGTTCCGATTTTGACGGAAAGTCCCGAATTTTAACCGAAAATTAAATCTCCCGTGCGGGACAGTGTCAGTCCGGCTTCTTACGGACTCGAGTCAAACGTGCGTGCAGCGTGCTGAAGAACCGGGGCCGGATAGCATGTGTGCATAATCTTAGAGCCTGCTAATGGCGTTAACACTAGTCAATAAAACTATTACAGAAATATTTACGGTATTTTTCTTAAAGAAGCTATAAAACATAACGAACCAAGAATTTTGTACTCCATTCTTGGAACAAACAATAATTTTCCTAAATCACGTCAAGTCCGACAGCGATTTAAAATTCACCGAAAAAAAATCGTAGATTTATATCTATCTATATATTGTTGTTCAATTTTAGATTCTGTTGCTATGATATTATATGAAATAGTGACACGAAACGAAATACTAGGACATCATCCGATTATCGTTTACATTTTTTGTAATAGATCCTCTGATTATATACTTTTTTTACTATGTCTCGCTTTTGGCAACAAAATCCCGATTTTCTCTCTCAAAAATTTGAAATTCCAGTCCACTTGATCCACTTGATAAAAAAAAATCTGTTAAAGCTAATCGTTACCCTTACCCAAAGATAGTGTTACTTCAAGAGTTGTCTGTTCCAAAGATTCTCGGTTATATCGGTTATATAGCAGACTTGGTCAGTCTATTGCCACTTCACGCGCTAAACCTATAAGCTTCTTCAGATTTTAGGGAATCTGTTCTGCTGTGGTCGCTGCTGTCATAATATGTGGACTGTGTAGAACCGTCGAGGGTGTCAGTGACACAACCACTCCTAAGGTACTAATTCTAAATAGGTTGATCATAAGAAACGTAGGAGAGGACCGCCACTCAAGGATTAAATTGAGATTGTTGAGCGTTTCAGTATAACACAGAAGATGCGAAAGCTTTGGAAGCTGGATGAGGTAGCGTAGGCTAGTAGCATGGCTTTGCCTGTGGATTAGTTTCATTTTCGTAATAGGTACCTACTTTATACCATACAAATAGATGGTAGTTACGCATGCTAATAAGGGGGTGTGAATCTAAAGATCACACGCTGCAACATGTAATAAAAATCCTTAAAGAAAATTATTAATTGATTCACAAAAGATAACATCAACATTGCAAATGACAAGCTCTCGATTTCCATGCGCATGTTTTGGTTTGCTTTTATCATAGTGAAAGTAAGTAAGTGAGTATAAAATCTTCACAGAAACGCAAGCATGCAAAACATGGTTCCAATGTGTTATAGGGATAAAGTTAATAATAATGATTATTCTAAATCATATGTCCGCATCACTGCAACATGGTTAGTAAAATTTTCTGTAGAAATCTCCATTTCACCCCGGAAGCCACCTTCGACCCAGGTAAAATAAAAATCAATCCAACATGAGGTCATTTTGTCTATCCTAGTCAGTGCGCAGTTGATGGAGCTGCTGTAGAGCCTTAATAGAACCTACATAGGAAGCTGTTGCTATTGTAAAGGGACATCTAACACACAACACAACGCCATCTAGCCTCAAACTAAGCAGAAATTGTAATATGAGAGAGCTAGATTAACTGATAGAATACTTATATACTTTTAAAGGGAGGAAACAACTTGCTGAGTTTCTTGCCCGTTCTTCTAGCCACCAACGCCATCTAGCCTCAAACTAAGCAGAGCTTGTAATATGAGAGAGCTAGATTAACTGATAGAATACTTATATACTTTAAAGGAGAGGAAACAACTTGCTGAGTTTCTTGCCCGTTCTTCTAGCCACCAACGCCATCTAGCCTCAAACTAAGCAGAGCTTGTAATATGAGAGAGCTAGATTAACTGATAGAATACTTATATACTTTAAAAGAGAGGAAACAACTTGCTGAGTTTCTTGCCCGTTCTTCTAGCCACCAACGCCATCTAGCCTCAAACTAAGCAGAGCTTGTAATATGAGAGAGCTAGATTAACTGATAGAATACTTATATACTTTTAAAGGGAGGAAACAACTTGCCGAGGTTCTTGCCCGTTCTTCTCAGAACAAGGCCTCCTGGTAGCCAGTGAACGGTTGGCATAATTTGACATTCATAAGAGTATGTAAATACCGACACTGAAAAAATTATTTGAGTTTTTTAGTTTGAGCTGGTCGCAGTGACGCGAAACAGCCCCAAAAAATCATAAATAATAATAATATTATTATTTACATGCTCACTGTATTCTATAAAATTGGTTCCATCAAGAGACCGTTAAAAGCACCTAATGGACCGGCAAGGTGGAGTTGGCTAGGCCCTGTGTTTTCTGTAGCCCTATCTGTAATTATTATTTATTTATTTATTTTGTTTTGATTTGCTTTGTTTTGTTTTGTTTTCGTTTTGTTTTGGTTTGTTTTGTTTTGTTTTGTTGAAGGTGTTGCAAATCAAAGTGCCAGCCTGCGTAAGTACCATGCGTTGTTTATTGGCAGATGGGTATATCGGTGTTTTAATGGGTATCTTCTTCTTCTTCATCGATACGGGCGGTTTCCGCAACTCGACGTCCAATGTGCGCCTGTTTTGCGTCGGAGGGTGAATGCTGGATTACTCCAGCCATCCAAGCTCCGCCAGGAAGTCACCCAGCGCCTTCACGTCGCCGATGGCCTCCCGGAGGGTACCCGGTGTGCCCAGGTACTTAGCCCGGCATTCTGCTACCTCGTCACATTCCACCATGACGTGGGAAGCTGTTTCTTCTGTCGCCATGCACGCCCTGCACAGCGGACTGTCTGTGACACCTATGTTGAAAAGATGTTTGTTAAAAAGGCTGTGTCCTGTTATTGCACCTGTTACAAGGCGCAGTCTACATTTATCCAGCCGCATTAATTCCCTGGATAGGCGTGGCTCAACTCGTGGTAGTGCAAGTCTAGCCTGCCTGCAGTCGTCCAGGTTGTTCCAGTATTCATTGTGTAAGAATAATGTGTGCTGTTGGATTCTACCTTTAAACCAACTCATGGGAATGGGTATGATCGGTTCTGGACCTATGGGTGGCATCGTCGAGCCCCTCCGCGCTAGCTCATCCGCCGCCTCATTACCTCTATCCCCACTGTGGCCCTTGATCCATGCAAGGTTTAAATCGTTATTGTCCCCTACCTTGTTGAGGGTGTCGTGACATTCCTTGATGAGGCTGGAGACTGTCATCTTGCTGCACAGAGTCTGCAAGACCGACCTACTGTCTGAGAGGATTGTAATGTTGTGTTCTGTGACTCCCCTTGTAAGAATGGCTTTGGCGGCCAGCAGTATGCCGGCACATTCTGCTAGGTATACGGTTGTTGTGTTTCCCAGCGGAGTGGCCAGGTGTATGTTGAGGTCATCAGAGAAGACTCCAGTGCCCGTTCCCGTGCCTGTTTTGGATCCATCTGTGTAGATGATCAATGATCTGTGGTGTATTCCCTCGCCCTCATATTTCGACAAGTGTATCTTGTACTTCTTGTCGAAGATGAAGGCTGGTTCCACCTTGTCGCAGATTGCATCTACCAGTGGAGTGTTAACCCAGGATTGTAGTAGGTTATCAAAGTGCCTTACCTTTTCGAACCTTACCAACTTGAGTTGTTTTAGTCTAAGTGCTGCCTGCGCAGCCTCTTGTTGTATATAGATGTGCAGTGGTGTGATGTTGAGCATCGCTTCCATAGCTGCTGTGGGAGTTGTCCTCATGCAACCTGTAATGGCGCAGCAGACTAGTCTTTGAAAACCTTTCAACTTATTTATGCATGTTGTTAGTTTTGTTCTGGGCCACCAGACTAGTGAGCCGTAGCTTACCATGGGTCTGATGACGGTCATGTAGAGCCATCTGATGATCTTTGGGTTGAGTCCCCAGCGCTTACCTATCATCCTACGGCATTGCCATAAGACGATGCTCGCCGATTTCAGTTTCTGCTCCACATGGCTGTTCCATAGTAGCTTACTGTCTAGTATAACCCCCAGATACTTGACTTCGCTTACCACTCTCAGTGTTGTGCCGAATAGTTTCGGTGGTGCTGGGTCTCCGATGATTCGTTTGTTTGTAAACAGCACCAGTTCCGTCTTAGTGGGGTTGACGGATAAGTCGTGTTTAGCGCACCAGCGCTCCACGTGTTTTAGTGCTGCCTGTAAAGTGTCACATACTAGTTGTGCATAGTTACCCGTCGTTATGATGGTAATGTCGTCTGCATATCCCACTGTAAAGTAGTACCTGCTGTTTAACAGCGTGATGAGGCTGTCGACGACTAGATTCCAGAGGAGAGGGGACAGCACGCCACCTTGAGGGCAGCCTTTTACCACTAGGGCGCCCAGTCCCTCCCCCTCCGGCCTCACCATTCTGTTTTGTAGCATGTTCACTATCCATCCTATGAGCAGGTCCTCCACCCCATGACTCTCCAGGGCCGCTCTGATGCTCGTGAAGCTGGTCCTGTCAAAAGCGCCCTCAATGTCTATGAAGGCTCCAATGCAGGTCTGTTTGTTTTGAAGGGCTGTCTCTATCTTACCTACTACTTGATGTAGAGCCGATTCTGTGCTTCGTCCAGCACTATACGCGTGCTGTTGTGGATGCAGAGGTAACTTGCGGAGGGGGCCGTCTCGGATTTCTCTGTCACAGATCCTTTCTAACGTCTTAAGTAGGAACGACGTTAGACTGATCGGTCTGTACGCTTTGGGATTTGAGTAGTCGGTTTTTCCCGGTTTCGGAATGAACACAACCTTCACTTCCCTCCACGCTTTCGGAATGTATCGTAGTGCGAGACTTGCCTGTAAAATCTGTGTCAGTACCTCTATAATGGTGTCGCCACCCCACTGCAGTAGTGCAGGGAAGATGTTGTCCCGACCGCTTGCCTTGAATGGTGCGAAGCCACTGATAGCCCATTGCACCTTTTGCTGCGTGACTATCCTTATGGCTTTCGCCCAGTCTTCCTGGGACGGAGTTACCGTGTGTTCTTGCCATGTTACCTGATTAGTTTTCCTGCTTCCTGGGAAGTGCGTTTCGATAAGGATGTCGAGGGCCTCACCCGTGGTTCTGGACTTCGAGCCATCGGGTCTGCTAAGACTTCCAACGTTGTTGGCACCTTGCTTGGCCATAATTTTCCTTACCCGGTTAGCCTGTGTACTGCTGCTTATGTCACTACTGAAATTCCGCCAGGTGGCAGTTTTCCAGTACCTGATACGCTTTTTGTATTCAGACTTAACCTTTTTGTAGTAGTCCCAGTCGTTCTCACTGTTTGTGTTCATAGCTCTGTTGAACCTCTTCCTGACTTGTCCCCGGAGCCGTTCCAGCTCGGGTCCCCACCAGTGGTTTTTTCCGGAACCGGAAGTCCTTGGGTACATCAGAGGACAGGAACAATTGAAGCTGTTAATTATGGTATCGCTGAAAGCTGTTACCTTTTGTTCTAGTGAGTGAGCGTCGGTGATTCCCTCCGCGTCACTAGCCTTAAGACCTTCCGCCGTCAGTCGTGCGAAACGTTGTCTGTCAGTTTTCCTTGGGTACCTCCTGGGAACAAGTGCCTTAGTGGTTACCTGCATATCAAACCTTATCCAGCGGTGATCCGAGCATGACGCCTCTTGGGAGACATGCCAGTCGGATATCTGACTCACCGCTGCAGGCGTTGCGAGCGTCAGGTCAATGATCGTCCGACATCTTCTTCCAACGAACGTTGGTTCATTGCCTGTGTTGACTATTTCAAGGTTAGTAGTAAATAGAAATTCAACTAATTGATTACCTCGAGTATTGCTTCTTTCCATGCCCCACAGCGGATGGTGGGCATTGGAGTCGGTGCATACAATCAGCTCCAGTCCCTCGTTTTCACAGAAACGGACAAGCTGCGCCAACTCTTCTGGTGGCGCTAACTCGCCCTCCGGCATGTATGCTGATGCTATGATGACCTCTTGGTTGTCGTTTAGGTTGCGTGTCAGCCTTATGGCAGAGAGGTCTCTGGAACAGAAATCTGTTAGAGGCTGTGTGTGGATGTCATTAGATGTGTAGATACATGCTCTTACGTCGCCAGTGTGGGCACTTACAAGCTTACCTCCTAAATTGGAGAGTCCTCTTATTGTCCCTCCTCTGATCCACGGCTCCTGGATCAGGGCGACCGCTGTGTTGTTGACCTCCAGCCACCTTCTGAGTTGAGCCGTTGCAGCAGTGCTGTGGTGGAGGTTGCACTGGACGAGCCTAGCACTATTGGCGGGGGGGGGCGAGGTCAAGCTGGAAGCCATCTCGACTGATCTCCTCCTCCCCCTCCAACATCAGGCCCCCGATGGACAGTAGCGCCTCCTCTTCCGCGTCCTCCATCGTCACGCCCGGTGCAGGCATCGCCGCCGGTGGTCCCCCGCTCGGCCCTGGCACAGGTTCCACGTCGCACGCGCCGCCCAAGGACTGCATAGGATGGTCGAACTGTGGTAACACAGTTACAAACTTTCCCCTGCAGTCCCTGAACTTCACGTACGCCGTGCCGACTAGATAGCACAGCCGCCTTTGGTGCTTGAGGATATCAGGTATGATATCCTCTGGGATGCTAAACTCCACAAATGTGGAGTCATTTCGCTCCTGCACGTGGACGGCATGTACGAGCCAGCGGTGCACCTGTGCCCAGGGGTTCTGTGCGTGTAAGCACCTACCCAGTCTTAAGGCATCCGCCTCAATCCTGGGTATGAGCACCCCGCATCGAACCCTTTTCGGAACCTCGCGAGGCCGCATAATGACCAGCTCCAGTCCTTGACTCTGCTGGTACTGATCCAGAGTCGCTCGGGTCCAGTTGTTGGTGTACAGGTCCATACACTTCATCCGCAGCGCTCCGTCCGCGAGTGTAGGTCTGGCTGTGTAGGTTGGGATGTTCGGAGAGGAGCCCTCGTCAATGTGCTCAATTATTTTGAGCGCCACGAATTCCCTGAGTTCTTTTGCGGCCTCCTCCGTCAAGTTCCCACCTTTCGTGGTGACCGCCAGGTGATGCTCCTCATCCCTCTCCGCAGTGACCGCTGCGGCATAGGATGCCGGTCGGGAACCGCGGGATTGGTCCAGCTTTGGCCTTTTCGGGTCCGTTTTCGGAGACGGTGTCTCCTCCGGTCTTGCCCTTTTGGCTTTGGCCTTTCCTTTCCCAGCGTTCCCCCGGAATTTCCCGCCGCTGTGTCCGGTGCTGCGCTCGCTGCTGGGTCCTGGCCTCACTTCCTGGTGCCCTCCTCTTTCCGCACCTTTCGGTTTAGCCAGCTGCTGTGGTGGTGCCGCCGCAGACGTCATCGCCGTCGACGTAGACCTTGCCGCTGGCACAGTCGTGGTCTTCGGTGTTGACGCCGTCGCTGGCGTAGACTCCGCCGGTGGCGTTGTCGACACAGTCGTTTGAGGGGCAGCTGTCCGAAGCTGCTGCCTACGCTGGAGCCGCTTCATCTTCAGCTTCGCCTGCTTCCTCTTCTGTCTGCTGGACTTAGCAGCTCCACTGGCCTGCGGTTGGCTTTCACCCGTTGCCGGGTTTCCGCTTACCGGCCGACCAGTTTTGCCGACTAGAGTCCAGCCCAGAGCGGTGGTGGGTCTCTGCATCGCTGAAGATGGACCTGTGGATGAAACAGAGATGGCGTTAGCTTTCCCTTGTTCCGCTTGAGGGATGGCTTCTGCTTTCCCTGGCAGAAAGGAAGTTCCAGAGGCCTTCGGTTTCCCGCCGGTCTCCTTCTTTCCCTTGTTTGCCGGGATGGCATCCGCTTTCCCTGGCGTGTTTTGCGTGAGTGAGGACGCTGGGATGGCTTTCGCTTTCCCAGACGCTGTGGCCTCGGGTTTCCCCTCGGTAGTGGTACGGGTGTTCTGGATATCCATATTCCACGTAGTAAAAATAATTTCATCTGCCCGGCCTCCCACCCTCCATGGAGCCCGCACATCTGGGAGTGCCCTGCAACAGGTGCACTAGGATTACCAGACAGATATAGGAGTGGAAAAGTTGGTGATTGGGTGCGACATCAGGTGCAAGAGAATGCTCAGGTGAACAAGCCCGCACATCTCGAGCTCCGTCAGCATGACCGTCACCAAGCCCCCCCACCCCTAGCCAGCGGCCCTCTGACGGGACGCGGAGCCGTTCCCCCTTACTTGGCTCTAGTAAGAGGATACCGTTTAGGTTGAAATCCGGACCGAAGGGGTGTGTTGCATTGCGGAGGTAACTACCACCGACCTCCACGCTGCTCAGCCTCCCAGGACTCCTTCATCCCTCCGTACGGCGTTCGACTGCGCAGGCTCTGGCGCAGGAAGAGCTGAGTAATCCGGCATGCCGCTCTTCACTACATGCCGGAAATCGGACGCCTTCGGGCATTGAAGCCCCAACAGGGCACATCTGGGTGTGTGCACGCTGTCCCCGTCACCTCGCGTGTCAGACCTTTAGCCCACCGCTGGAAAACTAGAGTGGAGGAAATCCTCACAAAAACACTCCGTTGTCCATCGTTGGTTGCCCAGGGTGCGCCACGAGGAGGCATTCTGACCTGGCACCCCAATTTTAATGGGTATTCTCAAAGGTGAGGCTTACTTGTATACTTGCACTATAAGACGTTACAACGGTTACAACTTCCTAGCACATTGCGATGCCGGGTTCGCCCGCGGCAAGGTACCCTTGCTCAACGGCCGACGTAGTCACAGTAAAAGTTGATATCATCACATCATCAATAATTTATTACCGTATATATCACGTAGTATATAGTGCGAGTGTAATACACTCGCGAAATTTAAACATCGATGGGTTGACACTGAAGCATTAGTCTTTTTTTTAATATTCATGAAGTACGTTAATTTATAAGCTTTTTCTTTGCGTCGCAGAAGATGCTTGTGTATTGAGTGCGAACGCGCTTAAATACTTTGGAAAATTTGCTGTGAGTGTAAAACACATAACATAACATACCGCCTCTTTCCCCGAAGGGGTAGGCAGTGGTGTTAAACACCCACATTTCGCTCGATATGTTAGGTCTTCGTATAAGTATATCGTCATACAAAAATCGGCCTCACCGGGACTTGAACCAAAGACACTGTTGTGTGTTCATGGCCTAACCTGATGAGGCTGGCTGGTCGAAGACCAGAGACAGCGGACATTTACGGTGACGGGACTGACACGACGGTCCTTTGTTCTGGGTACGTGACTTGACGGCGACGAAGACAGTCTATTTTACCAATATTAAGTGGTTTCATTTTCGCCAAGACTAAACAAAGTGGTCCTTCGAGCATTAAAAGACTAGTCCATGGTGAATACACGCAGTGCGACGAAAAAAATGACTACCGAGACAGCGACCGCTGCCACCGACTTGGATGAGCATGACCGACGCTCTCTCCGAGGCAGCCGTCCGCCCTCGCCTAGTGTATCCAATCGTTCCACCAGTTCAACATCAACGGTAAAACGTCAACGCATAGTCCAACTTCAATTAGAGGCCGCCGAAAAACGGGCCGAAATAGACAGACGATCGTTGGCTGAAGCCGCCGAACTACGGGCCCAAAGGGCCGAAGTAGAGAGGCAATTGTTGGCTGATAAATTGGCAATACAAACTGCGGCTATTGAGGAGGAAGAAGAGTGTGAATCTCGACACAAAAGCACTCCCCGTCCATACAACATTCTGAGCCAAAAAGCAGGTACAAGTTCAGCCTCTATTAAATCTCATACCAGCAATAAATTTCATTCGCATAGTATCCAGACATCTCCATACGTACCGCATACTACTCATGACAAATCATCTCAAGCCCTAGAGAAGACTATGTGCAAATTCTTGGCCCGGCAGACCAGTGCCAAAGAACTGCCACAATTCTCCGGTGACCCAGAAGAGTGGTCGTTATTCTACAACACGTTCACATCCACAACTCGTCTATGTAACTACAGCGACGACGAGAATATCGCAAGACTATCACGATGTCTCAAAGGACGTGCTCGTGACGCAGTTTCCGCTCTCCTGGTGAGTGCATCCAACCTGGAAATCATCATTAACACATTGAAATTACGTTTTGGCCGACCCGAATACATTATAGAAATTATGTTGAATAAAATCAAAAATATTCGAGACATACGTCATGATGACATAAATCAATTGATAGATTTTGCAACTCAAATTCAAAATATTGTAGCGACTATGAAAATTACAGAAGAGGTCGGATACCTTTCGAATCCGACTCTTATTAGAGAAATAATAAATAAGTTACCGTCGACTCTAAAATTTCAATGGAGTTTCCACGTATCCAATTTATATGTGAAAAATGTCACACTCAGTGACCTATCTGACTGGCTTATGATGGTAGCCAATGCTGTGTCGCACATCGCTCCCATGACTGTGAAGAGTAGTCAAATCGCAAGACCTGAGCGAGCATGGCGACCAGTTTTATCGACGACTTCACCCCTCTCACCGACATCACCTCTGTGTGTATGCTGCAACGGAGAGCACAAGTTAAGGGACTGTGGAGACTTTAAATCTATGAAAATGGACGATCGATGGAAATTTGTGTCACACAATAAATTGTGCTTCTCCTGCCTATCAAGTTCCCACCATCTTAAGATCTGCAACCGCAAGACAAAATGCAAGGTGCCCAATTGCAAAAGACTGCACCACTCCCTCTTGCATGCTGAACCCCGCAGCCAGACTGAGCCACATCATACGCTCTTACATACAGAGCCCCAGAACCAGACTCATGAGACTGAACACCCAGTGGCTCACGCTACTTCCGACAACACCAGCAACAGAATCCCGCATGTACTGCTGAAGGTGGTGCCCGTGACCGTTACCGGGACGAAAGGCGACGTGCACACATTTGCACTTTTGGACGAAGGCGCAGCACTGACTCTAGTGGACTCGTCGCTTCTAGAACGAGCAGGCATCTCCGGACCATCAGCACCACTTCATATGCGCGGCGCATCAGGAATGAAGACTACGGAGACCCATTCGAGAATAGTGACGTTTCCGATAAAAGGACGCTTTACAAGTGATATTTTTATGTTGTATAATGCTAGGAGTGTAAATAAGTTAAATATTTCTGTAAATACTGTAAATTCTAATATTGTAAATAAATTTCCTTACTTGACTGACTTTATTACAGAGACGGACTTAGGGTATAAAAATATTGAACTTTTGATTGGACAGGACAATATTGATTTGATCGTGACTAGAAGGGTTATACATGCACAGAAGAACGGGCCGATGGTTTCGGAAACTGATTTGGGGTACGTAGTACATGGTAAGTACTCTAAAAATTTCTTTCCAATAGGTGTTCCGGTTTTGCATCTCTGCGCCTGTGAAGAACTTACCGATGCACTGAAGAAGACATTTCGCACGGAAGACTTTGGTGTAAAGACCCAGTCTGACACCCCCAGGTCCAGAGAAGATTTGCAGGCCCTCAAAATTATGCAAGATACGACCAGACTCATCGGAGACAGGTGGGAGACAGGCTTGTTATGGCGAGACAGCGCCACGCTTTTGCCGAACAGCAGACCTCAAGCACAACGACGTCTCCAGAGCATCCAGCGTAAAATTGCCCTACCTGCTAATGGTGAGTTTCGTCAGAAATACAGTGACAAGATTCAAGACTATCTCATGAAGGGTTACGCTTCCAAGCTTAGACCAGAGGAGTTGAAAGTCAAACATGATCGCGTCTGGTATTTACCGCATTTTGCAGTCTTCAATCCAAATAAACCAAACAAGTTGAGGTTTGTACTAGATGCAGCAGCCAAGACTGAAGGGAAGTCTCTTAATGATTTTCTGTTGCCTGGACCAGACTACCTCAACTCCCTACCTGGAATCTTGCTGTCCTTCCGCTGTCATAGATATGCCATCATGGGAGATATCCAGGAGATGTTCCATCAGGTAGTCATCCGAGAAGAAGACCGACCAGCTCAACGCTTTCTTTGGGATGAGGACGAGTACCAAATGAACGTGATGATTTTTGGCGCCTTCTGCTCCCCTTCAAGCGCTCAGTATGTCAAGAATGTTAATGCTGAGAGGTACCTAGACACACACCCTCGAGCTGTTAAAGCGATCGTACATCGCCATTATATGGACGATTTCATTGACTCAGTTCCCACGGAAGAAGAAGCTGTCCAGCTCGTTGACGATGTCATCCGAATCCACAAGACTGGCGGTTTCAACATGACATGCTTCATGAGCAACTCTATCCAGCTGATACGCCATCTACCCACCGAAAAGCTTTCATCTTCTGCGGTAAAGGTGATCTCTGACACTGAAAGCCCACATGTGGAAAGAGTCTTAGGCCTGCATTGGGATACGAACTGTGACAATTTCGTCTTCGAGCCAAAATTCCACAAAGTATCTGACGAATTGAAGTCTGGCTCGAAAAGGCCGACGAAACGAGAAATCCTGAAGATGATGATGTCAGTTTTTGACCCTTTGGGATTTCTTTTACTTGTTACGATGACAGCACGGATTTTACTGCAAGACGTCTGGAGGCTGAAGATTGGCTGGGACGATGAAGTAGAGTTGCCGCTCTTCGAACGATGGAAAACTTGGATCCACAGATTAGAGAAGACAGTAACCTTGACGGTTCCCAGATGGTTTTTGACTCCTGAAAATGACTTACAGGAACCACTCCAGCTCCATGTATTTTGCGACGCTAGCTCAAGAGCGTTTGCAAGTGTTGCTTACGTAAGATCTGTTAAGCGCGATAGAAGCATTCATACCGTACTTGCCATGGCTAGAGGACGTGTAGCTCCGCTAAAGGTTCTGAGCATCCCCAGATTGGAGTTACAAGCAGCAGTACTTGGCAGTCGAATAGCACATACATTACAAAACTTTATAGACCTACCAATTGGAAGAATTTTTTATTGGTCAGACTCGAAAACTGTCATCAGCTGGATTAGGTCAGATGCGGGCCGTTTCAAGCCGTTTGTAGCTCATCGTGTGAGCGAGATTGCGGAGACAACGCACCAGTCCGACTGGAGGTGGGTACCGACCAACCTCAACCCTGCAGATGATGCTACGCGGGATGGTGAGCCTGAAAAAGAAGCAAGATGGTTCAACGGACCAGATTTTTTACATGAGCCCGAATGCAATTGGCCGAAAGAAGTCGACACAGACGTCAAAGAAGACTCGAGAGACATTGAAATAAAACAAGTTTTTCTGCTATCTATAGAGCCTAACAACGCTCTCCCCGATGACTCGCGTTTTTCTCAGTACTGGAGACTAATAAGGAGCACCGCTTGGACGCTACGCTTTATCCAAAATTTGAAGAGACCAAAACCCACTAGATATAGAGGTGAACTGAATTGCGATGAGCTGAAGCATGCCGAAAAGTTATGGGTCAAGGAAAGTCAACGAAGATGTTTCGCCGAAGACCTGGAACTGATTAAGAAAAACCTTCACAAAGACAGCAAGCTCTACCAGTTGACCCCATTCGTAGATCGAGAAGGAATACTTAGAGTAGGTGGTTGTATCGACAACGCGAACGTGACCGAAGATACGAAGCACCCAATGATTCTCCACCCCAAAGACAACTTCGTCAGACTACTTATAATGCAACATCACGTAGAATGCGCTCATGTAGGGCGAGAACAAGTGCTAAACAACATTAGACGTCGATTCTGGATTTTGAGAGGGAAAGCAGCAATCAAATCTACATGAGCACACTGTCAAAAATGCAGAAACAAGAGAGCTTTGCCCCGACCCCCCCTAATGGGCCAATTACCACACGAGAGACTGACAGTAAATTGCAGAGTTTTCACTGTGACAGGGTTAGACTATTTTGGCTTGGGATATGGAGCATTATTCACCTGCATGACGGTGAGAGCAATTCATATAGAATTGGTTCCAGATCTTAGCACGAGCAGCGCTATAATGGCCATTCGAAGATTTGTAGCCAGAAGAGGAGCGCCCCGTACCATACAATCCGACAATGCGACGACGTTTAAAGGAGCGGATCGTGAGCTTCGTGAGGCGGTCAAAAATTTCGACCATGACCAGCTACAGCAGTTTCTAAGCATCCATCATATCGAGTGGAAGTTTATAAGCCCACTGTCTCCCCACCATGGAGGTTGTTGGGAGAGGATGGTCCGTTCAGTCAAGACCACACTCGGCAACGTCTTGAAAGAGCACGCTCCTACAGACCAAATTTTGCAAACTGTACTAGCCGAGACGGAGAACATGATCAACAATAGACCGCTGACCGCAGTTCCAGTAGACCATAATGACGACCTTCCTTTGACACCCAATCACTTCATCCACGGAATGTCTCCCGATAACACGCATCAGATCGGCAACTTCTCTGAAAGAGACCTTCTAAGAAACTCTTGGCGTCATGCACAGCGACTGGCGGATCAAGTGTGGAAGCGCTGGGTGCGAGAGTACCTGCCGACTCTCACCAAACGTGGCAAGTGGTTTGGTACAGTAGAGCCTCTGAGGGTCGGAGATGTGGTCGTTGTATGCGACGGCGACCTCCCTCGAAACTCGTGGCCTAAAGGGTTAATTGAAAAGGTCTACCCGGGTGCTGACGGAGCAGTAAGAGTGGCTGACGTTCGACTGGCTCACGGGCTTTTCCGAAGACCTGCGACAAAACTAGCGAGACTTGATATCGATGAACCGAACGAAGCGACACGATAGCTTCCGGCTGTTTGGACCTGACCTTACCTTGACCTGACGTAGCTGACTGAATTCCTCACTTGTGACACTTGTGACATAACCTGTGACCTGTTCTCTGACAAACCTTGATCTGACTTTACTGAGTGACTTAAGTTCCGACCTGGCAGCCTCATCAGACCTACCTGACTTCGACTGAGTATTGACTTCTCAATACTGGAGGTGGGGATGTTGTGTGTTCATGGCCTAACCTGATGAGGCTGGCTGGTCGAAGACCAGAGACAGCGGACATTTACGGTGACGGGACTGACACGACGGTCCTTTGTTATTTGTACGTGACTTGACGGCGACGAAAACAGTCTTTTTTACCAATATTAAGTGGTTTCATTTTCGCCAAGACTAAACAGACACCTTGAAACTGGCTTACAAAGCCACTCACCACATAATTTATTTATCTTCATATTATTATGTGTCACAGTTATGATAAAGCGTAGTTATGCTAAATTATGATTGTGGAATGTTATACGGGGGGTCTTACGCAATAACATTAAAAATTGTTATTATTGTGTAAGTTGTTACAATTTAGAACAAGTTTCATGAAGAAAATTGCAGTATATTTACGAAACATTTTTAAACCAATAAAAACCATTCCCTAATATGATGACCCTAGTCTAAGTATCATCGAAGTACTTAGTTATTTATAGGCTAACATGCACATAGTTCTATAAAGGCTGATGTATGTAGGGTCCTATGTAACAAGGAAGAGCCAATATTTAATTTTGTTTCGTCAGAATATCAGAAAACTTCAAAACATCGAAAGTGCGAGCGTGTGAAAAACCACATTGATAACATTTTATAAGTAAAAGTAGTTAGTAGTGGTTTTAAAAAGGTGTTATTTAAAGGGTACGCAAAATATTCGAATTTTGGTCAGCAAAAAAATACAATTGATCAGCTAAAATAACTAATTGGTCAGCAACTTATGGACGGCAAATATTTCTAAATTGGTCATCAAAATAACTAATTCGTCATCAACTTATGGGCAGCAGATATTTCTAATTTGTCAGCAAAATAAATAATTGGCAGCAACTTAAATATTTTCCCTGCTGACAAATCGTGTAATATATTAAGTATGTTTTGAAGACAAAAATATTGTTTTTGTGGGTCATAAAAAAAACATAAACCTAATATCTATCAGAATACATTTCCTAGGAATTTCCTAGATTTTATACATTACTGGTAACATATATTATGTTGCTGCCCAAATAATTATTTTGCAGGCCAAATGATTTTTCAGCTGACCTTTTTGTTGCTGACCAAATAATGCAATGGCTGCCCAATTAATTACCTACTGCCCAATTAATACTTTAGTGTGACGAATCACCTACAAAAACTCGATGCACTCTAAAGAATATCGACTGCAGACAAAAAAATATATAATTCATGGAATAATTAAATATTATGTATGACTAACAAAATGAGGTAGCAGGTAGTCAACTTCCCAGTGATTATCATTGCAAGGTCAGTGAGAGCAGTTCCGCGTGACAATGGCATCAGATTACCGGTACCTATTGGAAACTTTGTGATTCATCATTATTCAGTACGCTTGCCGGTGAGTTAGTAAATACTACACGGTAATTTGTCAAACTGGCAGCCTAAAGTAGGTGCTGGATCGGCATTAGGTAGGTTAGGTACCTACCTATTGATCAACAAAAACACCATACATCTGGTTCTTTTAAATCTCGGTAGTAGGTATAGGAGCACTTTTTCCCGGTGTGGTAGGAAACAGCCCTCCCCTATGTTTCTGGTATAGGTAAGTACATCTTTTCTTTTGCTGCCTCTGTCCTCATTTGAAAATAATTATAAGTAGGGTGACCACTTTTGTAATCTCATGATTCTCCCATGTTCGTACCACGTTAATTTATCGCTGTTCTCGGTGTCTATAGTTCGGTTCACGCAAGATGACAGAAATGGCAGCCGTCTGCGCTTTTGTATTCATTAAGAAAAGACCTAACAGAAAAGATTATTTTAATTTGTGTAACATACTATAACGACGCATAGGTAGGTATATTTTGATGCATTCCGCCCGCGCCTCACCCCACACCTCCAAAGGGACCAAAGGGACCAAAGGGGCCATTTGTGGTCATCTTTCGTGAACCGCACTATGACTATTGCAATCGCTTCTAAAAACCATTCCACATTAAGCCCTTTCTTTTTATACTGTGTGTAGCATTTCACTTGGTGTTCTTATCGTGTTCGCGTATTTGCTGTTTGTATGAAAACGGCCAAGTTTCAACAACGCAAATATAGCGAAAATGAGTTTCCGTCCACTTGTCGGTTTTTGATCACACATCAAAGGATTGTTTGCTTGCCCGATAACATATTTGGCCAATCGAAACGATAACGCTACGCGAATAAGCTTAGCCAAGTGAAGTGCCGTCATAACGTGGTTGATTTGGCAGTCAGCAACGATAGGTCGATAGTAAAGCCGCGATTAGACGATACGATTCATCGTGCCCTAAGTCCCGATGGATTGGGTGGTATGATCGCTGTTAGGCTGTTAGTGTTCCTAAATCGGGCGATCGAGAGTACCCGACCGTCCTAAGTCCCTAATTCCCGATGAATCGTGTCGTCTGATCGCGGCTTTACTTTTTTTCTGTATCTGTATCCGTTTGTTACTGTTTATTAGGTTTACACCAAATGTTGTACACATCAATAGTAGACTTTCAAGGAGGATAACATTACATATTCTGAATGAAATAGGTCATATACTTCTGAGTTTGCCAACAAACAAGGAAAGGTGAATTAAAACGGACTTATATAATGCGCACTGAATTTTCACTGCGCGGGCGCGGGTGTATGGCGGCCATGACACCTCCGCCATTTGTATGCAGTTCGCGCCAAAATGATCAACGATAAATTGCATATATTAAATCGATTGTTACACACTCTCCGTTCATTAAAGATTATATAATAAAATTATGTGACGTTGTTAGTCATAAGATTGCACGTTTCTATGGTATTCGCTGAGGAAAACGCACTCTCGTTTTCCATGTCTGTTATGAATGTAAATATAAATGTAGACTGTGCCCAGCGCCGGCGCATAGCACGTCTCCTGTTATATGTGGACTTGCAACTTATCAGACGAAACATTGATACTGCCTTCTCCCTTGGGGGTATGTATGATTTGTATGCATATAATATGTCGATTATTGAAACTTCTGGCTCAAGTTAATCTTCTTACAGGTTATATAACACATCTTTAAAAGGTGTCCAGCTGGATGTCTGCGAACTCCGTCGAATCGAAGGTAATAAAAACCAATAATCTCAATAAAAGAACTTTATTTATTACTAAACGGAGAAAAATATACCAAAAATTACACGAACAATGGCATCTATACGCTTAAGCCTAACTTACATAGCGACCGATTGCGCGGGCGCGACACACAATCATAACTCAACAAGCTAGTGTTTCTGACACAAATGGTTTCTATAAGATTTTCAAATTATTTTTATAGCCAATAGAAATAAAAGTGATTTGCATATTATATTTTGTTCTTTGATGCAAAACTATAGCGTTTTGTTTTCGCTTTTGTACAAACTATTGTTTGTACCAAAGGCCCGGCGCACATTATCGGAATCGGCAAGGAAAGGAATCCTTCGGCATCCCTACGTCCTTAGGGATGACGAAGCGTCCTAAAGCATGCCGTACCGTCCAAACTACCCCCGAATGTTGCCTTGGCAGCGTACTGAAGGATGCCGAAGTAACCCGAAGCAACCTCAAGGCCGCCGATGCAGCACCCTCAAGCATACCGAAGCGGTATTGTTGTTCCTACCGATATTTGTCATGAAAATTTCTACTTTGTTGCCATGAAGTTAATATAATTATGATGTTATTTATCACCTAAAATTCAGAGCCGTGCCGATTCCGATAATGTGCGCCAAGCCTAAGAGTAAATCACAAAAATAAAACAGCAGGAAATTAACTGTAACACTAAACTGTGTTGGTAAATTTTCAATTCAATTTGATCTATATGTCCGCGTTAAACTTAAAAATTATGTTTAATAAGATTTGAAGTACTAGTACTAAGCATTTTACATTGTACATGAAACTTTGTTTTACAAGACTGTTGCCAAAGAAAACGAACCTTTTAGCGAATAGATGAAAAAGAAATTGAACAAATGAGTTTTTGCTAGTAGGCTTATATGGCAACTTATAGAAACCATCAAGTCATAGAGCACAGAACGTAACTTAAAACAAAACAACAATCGCATCACACCAACACATAGACTATAGACAGAGACGACCCCACATTTAAATGTTAAATATTTAACTATGGCTATTAAACTACAATAAAGTGTCAACTGTGAAGGTTTGTCAATTGTCTGTATACATCCACGTACAAGATTATTAGAAAAAACCAAATTAAAGCAACCCTTTAGTGTCTTAGATACAATATTAGAATACTACCTTACTGACTGCTATGGACTTAACATAGTTTATTCAACGATGCGCAAGACATAAAACATGATTATAAAGTAAACAAAAAACCTATTTCAAATACTATTTGCGATTTACAGTTTCAGGTAAAAAAGGTGTTGCTACGAATAGCAATTTCTATAAATTTACTAAAAAAAAATGAATGTTTGACCACTCAATTTTCGCGGGAGAAGACACAATAGTAAAATGTTGTAGTGGCATGCCGGAACGCCCTGTCTCGAATAAACAAAAAAAATTCCCCGCACTGGAAACTAAAGTGACATTAGAATATAGAATATTTTTTCAAGTTAAATATGTGTTATGTAAGCGTGTTGTTTCACAATTACTTTCCCATAATCTTGCACATAGTTATAAAATAATGAGAATCTTTTTAAAAATAAGGCATATAATTGGTTTTTATCCTAATTTACAGATAAATACTACTTGTATGGTCAAATTATAATAGAAAATGCAAGCTTCAACTTCATCGTGTATAAATACAAATACTATATGTAAAAATTAAGAACAAGGCATCCTTCCGTTAAAGGCACTGACATTTTAATAACAAATATAAAATAAATTGCGTCATACAAATAAAATACACAATTATGGCAACGCTCTTTGAATGCATCTGTTTTGGTAATAATCTAGTGTAAATTCTGGCAACACTCTTTGGACGTTTAGGTAGAAACTTTTAAATTCAGGCAACACGTGTGAATTTAATGGCGGACTTGGCCAAAGGGCTCGTGTTCGAGTCGTGAAAATAGTTTAAAATTTGTCACGCATTAGTCAAAACAGATTCAGACAATGAAATATACATTCCTATCAATGTGGACGGTATTCTTTAATATAGGCACATACATAGAGGCCATAAGTTAAGTTCTGTTTCGTAAATTTTATCGTATTACATTTAAATTCATTGGTATTTCGTATATTAGTAAACAAATCCTTTAAAATGTTTATAACACTGGGTTATGTTTAATAACTCTGATGTTATAAGACTATGAAATACAATGATTGAATTATTTACTAATATTACTACCAAACATTAATATCATATACATTTGCTGCATTATACAATTAATATCCATTATACAATATAAATATCAGTTATATTTAATTCAATATATGAAAATATAAGTTTAAAAAGCTGTCCGCAAGTAATTACTTTTATGACATTAATTTGCATGGTGTTAATTTGAGATTGGGTACCAAATAGACTCTAACTTTATATCTTTGACGTTCGATTTTTTTATTTGGATGCTACCCAAAACCTTAAAATGCACCAAGGCTAATGAATATTCATTAGAAATGGAATATTCCTAAGAAATATATTATAATATGAATAATGCTAACCTTTTCAATTTTTAACCTTTTCAATACTGAAAGGTTTCCAGTGTAGCAAACGTAATATTTTAACCAAAGTTTCATAGATTTGACCATATTAGTGTTATTATTTTCACAGTAACAGTTCAACGTGGATACCAATGTATCAAATTACCCAATCTCATATTACCCTCTTTATTGATTAACACAATGCTGTCAACACTTGAATTGCACTTATAAGGCGACGGGACAAAACACAGTATCTCTTTTTGAGGAACTAAATATTCTTAATCGATATTTTGAGATCAATTTCATCCATATCCTGTGTATACTTTGCCCCCTTTTGGTACAAAATTCAACACTGTTCAATATTTAAAACAAACATTTCATTTTAAACATTTTTCAATTACACTTTGTCAAAATTAAAAATATTCTACTAACTAATAAATACCAACTGACAGTTAGGAGCAACATAATCCAAAACAAATATTGCATATTCCTCCCATTTAAGAAATATATACATTATTTGTGAATGGAAACCGACTAAACAGTTTAGTAATATAATATCAACCAAATGTTTATTCAAATGAAAAAATCGGTTCTCGAAATCAGGACTCCTTAATACCACGGCAGACTTTAGTATCAATCTGAACATACTCGTGTAACATCGCCCTTTCTCAAAACAATATTCCCAAGATGGCACGAATCTAGGACTTTCGTAGTATTAAATTACCAAATAACAAAGTTATGTTCTCAATATTTGATTTAAGAATTTGCAAATCCGTTGGACGTCATATAACGTATTTTACATCAGAAACCTCATGATCAACGACCAAAAAGACAGTCTGAGCAAAAAGATGTACGTACTTATTTTAGATCTTTGCCATTCTTAGGTTTTAAATATTTGTTGTTGCGGCACTAGACACTAGTGATGTCAAAATAACCAAGTAGGTACTAAATTAGTAACATAATATTTATGCTCATGACTGCAGACATCAACCAGAAGGTCGCCACAAATGATACTATTAGGTCCAGTATCTTTGCCCCATACCAATGTTATTTGGTATAAAATTCTTAGAATACAACTAATGTTTATAGAACACATATCACTTAGAACTATGACACATTATGACAATATGGCTTCAATCATTTTTACCTTTAGTTTTCGTTTAATTTACTGCAAATATCTATCAGTCTAAATATCTAAATATCAAAGTACCGCTTGTTTTGCCGACCAGTCGCGATGTCACCCGAATGGATCCGAAAATAGACGAAGAATTATAGCATTCATTACCATTAACTTTTAAAATTATTTTGCACTTTATCTCTCACACACTATAGTTTAAGATCAATTGAAGAATTTCGAGGGTTATGTAGTGTTAGTTATTGACTGTATTACGCACAGCCTTTTAAGATTCTGTTGAATTTTTAAAGAACAATTTCAAAAATACTTGTATCAGCTCAACTTTATAGCCAGTTTCCGAAATATCATATTCGTGTAGCAATCAACTGAAGCCATATTGCATTAAATTAATAACAATAAAAAATATGCATTCTTGAAGCTCCTTAACACATGTAACTAACATATTCTTACCTACACAATAATGCGATATTAAATTATAAAAAAAATATCTTTGTGCCAAAAAATTTTCTCCCATTTAGATGCCATAATCACTATCATGGTCAAAAATAAAACACTATTTACACCGATAATATCTTTTACCTTGTCATATACATTTACGAGTATATAATATTCACTTATAGTATGTCTTTATAATAGTTAATCTAAATTACACCTTAAATTGTTTTTTTTTAATTGGACACTTAGTTTGAGCTGCGTCGTTTTTAAAATTCTAATATTTTGGTTGGGGCTAATACATAAAGCATGATAGAATTTTCAATTAAACATCTTTAAGTGCTTACAATTGACATGCATTTATGATAAAGCATCTTTATAATTTTATACACCATGTCACTTGACAATCAAAGCATATAAAATGATTCAATGATTTTCTTTATATTCTGAATGTAAAAGAAGAAACTAATAATATAGAACATAATTGAAAATGTTCATCGGTTTTAAATCTTATTACAAGCTGGTAAGGGTCATTTTAATATGGCTTATAGTTTTAAGTTGTATTATGGTGGATTATCACATTACAATATAACTTTGTATGGTAAAAAATTATCACCATGTTACAAAAATGACATACACAACCTTATTGGTTAGGGAAATGTGAAAAATTGAAAAGTGTTTAATAATGTCAGAGCATAGATGGATCAAAACCTTTTTGGCTTTTTACTGTGACCTTAGGGACCCTATTTTTTACATTAAATTAAAGTAATAAGGATTGCGAGCAACTCAAATGGTTTTTAAAACATTATTGAAGAAAGCCTTTTTTTCACTTTATGAATATCAGACTACGGATATTTTTAAACAAAACAATAGCAAAACGAAGCTCAAGGCTCAGCATTCCGAAGAAGCCAACTGAAAAGTTATGGATTTTAAAACACTGATAATTTGAAACTGGCGTGTCGGCTAGGACACGGAGGAAATAGCGTTGTGTGGAGAGCCCATCTGAGTTAGCACCTTGTCGAGCCACTGCAGCGGGCCATGCAAGTGGATCTCGATCCAGCAGGGCGTGGAAGTCACGTCCTGCCGGTGGTACTCGGCCCCCCAGCCCTTCACGAACGACATACGAATCGTACACATCTTCGTCAACTCATAAACAGCCTCGAAACCGTGGTTCACGCTCTGAGACAAAAGCTGAGCAAACTCTCTGTTGTTGAAGATCTTCAGCGAACACCCCGGCGGGATCTTACACACAGTAGACGGGTGGAAGCCGTGATGATGATTACAGTTACGACTCTGCACGAAAATCGCTGCATCCGACAAGCACTCAGCGTACACCTCCCCGCCTACGTAATACAAATGCACTCCCTTTCCTATATGGCGTCTAGTGTTCTCTATCGTCGAGTTCCTGTTCACGTTGCTGAGCTGCCCGAGGCAAAACCGGTCGCTGTTGCTAGAGGGGTCCGTAAACCCGTCGACGACGACGGAATGGGAGCTGCAGTGGAAAACTTCGCCTACTCGGCAGTTCAGCTCGTAGTACGCCACCGACGCCCAGTATAAAGGTTCTTGGTAAGAAACTGGTGCGACTTCTCCTGGCGGTTCTGTATCGTCTGAAGGTGGGGAATACGCTGGTGGAGGAGTGTCTGGGAGCTCTGAACTGGCTGACGGTGGGAAACCTGATCCTGAGTAGGACACGTTATGAGGCATAGCCGGTTCGGCAGTCCTTTGGAAAGGTAGGAGAGAATGTCCTGGTGCAAATTCCGAATGTCTTGGCACTAACACGGGTGGCAGCACTGGGCTTTCTACGCGCTTGTAGTGGTAAGGGTTGATGCAGACTTCCTTCTGTTTGGCGCTGAAGGGATACTGGCAGAGCTCGAGCGCTTTCAGCTCGTGGTGGCTCTGAAGGTCCGGCCACCGCCACACTCGGCAGTAGATCACGTGAGGTAATCCTTTTCTGTGCGAAACCTGGAAGGTAAAATAATAAGGTGTAGGAAATGGTTTCAATGCATTTAAAAACAATGGAGGATTTAATATTTCATATCTATGGAGCTTGTTTTCAATAAAACAAGCATTTGATACTGGTTGCAATAAAGAATTATTTAATTTTCTACTTCAGAGTGTGGTTGGGCACTACGAGTTCTTTCCTCTCGAAAGAGATACGGTGAGATTTCCTGCCGTGGCTGCCAACCTTCGCTAGTCGGAGAGGCGCCTACAAAAGACAAAGTGACGAGTGATCGGTTTTCTATTTTACCTGCAACCTCCCGTCAAGTGACCTCGGAATGGTGACGCATTTAGACGGGGTCCCCGGGCACGACAGCGCCCTCTCTAGCTCCTCGATGGCACCCTTCCTCTTCTTCAGCTTCTTCACCAGACTGTCTACTGCCTTCTCCGCCCATTTCTCCTCTTCGTCACCCTGTAACATGAGAATTGATAATTTAGTACCTACATTGATTGTTATATTATTGTGCAATTAAGTATAATTCTATTATATTCTAGATATAAAGAAAAACATAATATTTACGCCGATGTCCCCGAAGCAATTGAGAGAGGTGCAATATATACCTTGTAACTTGTAATTTCGTGAAGAAGAATTGATATATCAAAACTGTCTTAGAATTTACATATTCACATATTACGTTTTAATCTGAGTAGGCATAATTAGAGATATTAACATACACATTTCGCCTAATAAACACAATTCGTGTTTGTATCCCTATAAGAACTGAGGAAGCAGCAATAGCTGTTTTGGGTAATTTTAAAAAATAAACATCCATTTATAGTAAGATGTGACAAGGTTGTCAAACTATTTATCATCTTTTATCAGTAAAATATTTTTTTCCTGCCCACACCCACCCAACATATTTCAACTTTTTTTATTGACATAATTTATATTGGCATTATCCATGCAAAATGAACACATTAAAATATCAAAATTACTCAATAAAAATATTAAGACATATTTCACTTAATTTACATAATAAATAATTTATATTTCCAAACAATTTGATGGCCTGCTTAATATAGTACCTACTAGTGACCTTGATGGTAAATCAAGAGGTCTTGGGTTTGAATCTGGTGTTCATCACACAAACATAGAGTCATGTTGAGTCATGTTTATTTTATTGCTACATTTAATATACTTCAAATTTATTACATTTTATCCACATCATAATCAAGTAGACTGGTCAATTTTCACTTATGATATGAAAGGAATTATTATACCCTGTTTTAGTAAGCAAAATTCTAAAATGGTAAAAAAGATCCATGAATATTACAGGCCATAAAATAAATAATATAATAATTCTACAATAAATAGAGCATGCCAGTTTCTATAATTAATTTTCTGTAATATATAAAAAAAAATGTTATTTCTGTCACCATAACACAAGTCGGCTAGCTGCTTACTTTTGGCTAGTTAAGTATGAATATTAGAAGCTATTATATATTTAGTTATTTAATTATCCAGATGCCTATAATCTACCTGCCCAGTAGAAGATTCAAACCCACATCTCACTTCAAATGTTTAGAAACAACCAAACATTATTCACAAACATATCTCTATTTCCTGTATGTGATTACTGGAAAAACAAATAAGGAGAAAACATAAAAATACTAATTCACTAATAATATTTATGTATTAACAATAATAAAAAATTTGATTCTTAGCATAAACAAGCACAATGTGAGTCAACATTCAGAGAACTGAAGTCACCAGTTTCACCAGGCCAGGTGACTCATACATACCAATAATAGACACCTATTTATTTTTTAAGTACTACCTAAATATAACCATGGAGTAACATAAATACAGATCTATACATATAGATAAAACTTTTTCTCTGATTTTTTTATCTGTCTGTAAACAAAAAGATTACAACAACCTTATAGAACCATAATAACAGCCAGAAGAAATCTATACATATAATAAAACTGTAGAGGTTGAGGTTGTGATGAGGAGGAATGAATGTCACATTAAAAGAAGGATGCTGAGCATGGATGTGGACGGACCTAGAGTTAGAGGAAGACCAAAGAAGAGATGGATTGAATGCGTGAAGAATGATATGAGGATAAAAGAAGTGGATGCTGAGCTGACGAGTGACATAGGAGAATGGAAGAAGAAGACATGTTGTGCCGACCCCACCTAGAGTGGGAAAAGGGCAAGAAAAAGAAGAATAAAACTGTAGAGGTTGAATGTCTGTACATAAAAAAAAATGCTTAAACAAGTCAGGGTATGTAAGAAAAGGGAAAATACCAAACATTTTTTTTTTGTTTCCCTATCTATTAGTACGGGCTAATCTCCGATATGGCTGCAGCAATTTCAATGAAATTTTGCATGTTGATACCTTATATCCCTGGTCAACATCTTAGATACTTTTTATTCTAGAAAATAAAAGGGTGGGATAGTTAAAAACCAGTAATGGTGGACGAAGTTGTAGGGATCAGCGACATATAAATATAAATATTTTAATCTATTAGATATAAAGAGATGCAAATGCAAAAATGAAATGATGACATTAAAGCTGTGGCATGAAGAAGAAAAGTAGTCTTTAGACAAGGCCTTGACACAAGACAAGAGTGCCATACAGGACCATGAAAACATAAGAAAATATATTAATCAAACATTCATACATCAATTGCCATTGAGTGGCTCTTTGTTTGTGTAAAAGATAATGATTTATTGAATCCCATATTTCTGGCTTCTCATAAGGTAGATAATTAAGTATAGTTAACAATGAAATAAATGCATCCAATCCAATATATTAGGAACAGGACAAGAGAAAGAGAAGAAATTATTATACAATGATTATACAAACACAAGGATGTTTAAATCCTTGTGTTTAAGGCCTCAGTTTATTTCCTGGTCTTTTTGCACTAGATGCTACGGACCTTTAAAACTGATGCAAGTAATACCATCAATAAAAGATATTTGCAAGAGAAAGTTATTTAAACTACAAAATATCAATTATATTTTAACTACTGTTCTATCACTGATATATCGCACATCTAGTTCTTTAAAGTTATAAATTAAATTTTCTAAATTTTTCACTAGAGCGCTTTAAAGATTTTTTTTGTCTTAATTGTGGTTATTACTAAATTTGGTGTGTTAATTGGATTTGGATTTTTGTACATTTATGACTTTTAATAACAAAGATGTGCAATATGTTAATCATGCAGTGACATTGTTTTAATTCCAACAAATGTAGGTAATTACTATTGCAATAACATAATTTAAAAATTTGCTAATTAATTTATTGGCACATGAATTATTAATGACTAATAAATTAAATTTAAATGTATAATGTCAATGAACATATTTTTTATTTATTCATACTTTCTATTAATTTCTAATTTAAATAATTATAGAATATGATATGTTAATTAAATAACAACACAATATTGCAGATAAAATATTGGCAGTACAAGCTATGAGCTCCTTAGCTGCACTTCAGTTATTAAGCTGATTTCTTTTGTTGGCAGAATCTGAATAATTCAGAGCTTGCTGGATGTTTACAATACAGTACAGATCTTTGGAAAATTTTGGGGAAGTCCATGACAAGGAGTTGAAGAATCTGGGTGCATATTCACATTTATTAGAAAACTATCTAGTACTACCAAACTACTACACCACAGACATGACTGCAAATATAGCTGAGACAATTCATTTATTTTCTTGTTCATTGCACAATTTTTTACAAGAAGTTTATAATTTTATGATAACTATGTATAGTAAGTACTTAATTATTACCTATTTGGGTTCAAAATGGTAAAGCTGGATTTATTTTATTGTAAAATTTCTGTGACTACTTGATTTGTGAATACACATTACAGATATTATAGTAAAAAATATGTATTTGTTTATTAGTCAACCCCCTTTGCCACATAGATTCATTCAACTAAGTTTGTTATATTAAAAAATCCAAGATACATAATAGTTTCTAAATATGCATATTAAAAAATTGTGCTATTAAACAGCAACAAAACTTGGAACTTTATAGTCTCCTCAAAAGTCTTATACAATGCAGTAATAACATTCAGCATTCCTTCCCAGAATACAAATACAATGTAAAATAACAAAGTAAATAGTCATCAGAAACAATAGATAAAAATCTCAGTGGCATTTTCTCAAGATAAAAATTGACAGAAAAATTTTAGTCTTGGAATCAAAACGTACCTGTTTCCACCCCAACAATTTCTTCACAGCGGGACTTGTGAAAGAAAACAGGCTATTCAAGCTGGACATGGGTCCGCTACTCGACGATTCTCCATCATCGGTGTCCATGGTTAAAAATCCTCAAAATGAGTCACTTAACAACCGCGGGAAGTCAAACCCCGCCAATAATTACACCTAAGAAACACTCATTCACCCATCGATTAAAAAGTAGCACTTGGTATTCCCCACAACGACCACGATCCAATTACGATTTACGACTGCAAAATAGCGATTAGTGTGACACAAGCGTCCATTCGGATCTCAAATCATACAGTTGACAATTTTCGTTTGTAACACTATGAAACTATTTAGGAATTTATTTGTCGCCGATACATAAAATTTATTCAGCGATCCCCATTGTAAAATTAATCAATGCTTTGATTTTACAAAAAAAAACTGTTGAAAATGAAGTGAGTGAAACACTTGTCAAACGACAATCTTTTTTTTCATGCTATAGATTAAACAAAAATAGTGAAGTATCAATAACATTTCAAACACGATTCTAAATCTAGGATTTCTATCTAAGGGCCACTTGCAGGAAATTTTAAACCTAGTATAAGTCTAGATTTTGTCGAAGAGCCATAGTAAAATAGACTAGTTGACTCATATCAAAAGTAATGAAAATATGAATAAAAATAATGTGTCATTCACATAGTATTTAGTACAAGGGTCCGAAATATACAAAGTTCGATAAATATAATTATGGGATTGCTGTAGAAATTCAATATGTTTTATTTTTACTTTTTTTTTCATCTGCCATCTGCCAGAAATGCTATCCACCATGTTCGTGAAATTTGTTGAGTAGACCAGGATCCTTTTTCTAAGAGTAGACCAGACAGATTAGAGAGATATGGTTGAGAAACGGTCAAAAAATTACAAAATCGAGTTTTAAATCTTGACTTAAATTTCCTGCAAAAGGGCCTTAAAAGCATAGAGCCTTAAACCTATTCTCATCATCATCATCAAGAATTTCGTACTATAAGATCTTCATCCATAATTTAAGTATAAGATGGATGCCAAACTCCCATACAATAACATGAGGCAATGTTCTGTCTCGATCAGTAGGTGTTCCCTATCATTCTATCACTATTTATGAATAAAGGCAATCCGTGGGTCCGTGGGATATCCTCTTTCTCTCTTTCTATCCATAGTTTCTGTCTCACCTGTCATATTTACGCCATTTTGACGCCTAGACTGAAAATTATTTAAAAAAATTGTAAGTTAATATTTTAAATAAAAATTTATAAGACTGGTGATGACGTGCGTTGTTTTATGTTGTGTAAGTGAGTGGTATCCTGGATGGCCCTTATCATTTCACAGGTGAGTCAATAATCACATATTAAATACAGTACAGAAAGACTAGTATCAAAGACCAAAATCAAGATCAGTATTAAAGACAGTATTTGTTTGAGAAATTTGTGTGTATTTTTGTGGGACGTCCTTAGTTGCAATAGAAAGCTTTACTACGAAATGTCAAACTCATTCAGAAAAGTGATAGAATTAGAAGGAACACCTCCTGATCGAGACAAAACATTGCCTCATGCTTTGTATGGGAGTTTGGCATCCATCATAAAGTACAAATTTCTTGATCATCATAATAATAAATGGCAGGTATTCACAGATGGACAAAAGCTTGTCCAAGCATTTCTCTAAGAATCCCTCTAATCTGTAATCTGACCGCCCTCTGCTAGATCAAACGGCGGCAGCAGCGGCGGCGCGTTGACGTCCAGAGATGACCTAAGTTTTTTTTATATAAAACATAGTATCACACAAGGTCTTTGAAAAGAATAATAGCTCATATAAACATCAATCATCACATATATTAGGGCCGATTCCGTTAGGAACAAACTGAACTGTATTTATCCATCTCTTGTATTATAAGATATGCCTGTATGATCTAGGTTCATTTGTCTGTTTTACAAATGAGACCTTTAAAACAATAAATCGCATTTTAGCGAGAATTGGCCAGAATTTTCTCGAATTTGTAGTGTCATTTCAGAGTTTGTAAGGCTTGTGTTGTGTTGAACTTGCTAGAATAGTGAATCTATTTATCATACCCAGCGAAGTAAAGAAAGTTCTTACGAATTAGGAATAACATAGACATTCAGTAATTTCTATTAAAAACTAAAATCATGGAACAGGTAAGAGGTTATACCGACGATAATCATGGTATTTTTCGAAAAAAAAAACTGTAACTGGTATTTATTGTTTATTTTAGGTAAATCAGTTAAAAGAGAGAGGTAATGCGGCTCTATCGTCGGGAAATTATGCTCTGGCGATTAAGAGTTACAGTGAAGCTATTGAACTGGACCCACAGAACCACGTTTTATATAGTAATCGTTCAGCAGCTCACGCAAAGGCTTGCAACTATGCCGCTGCTCTCGAAGACGCTGACAAAACCATATCTATTAACAGCAGTTGGAGCAAAGGATACTCCAGAAAAGGCAGTGCTCTAGCTTACTTAGGAAGGTATGATGATGCAATTGCATCCTACAAAAAAGGCTTAGAATTAGACCCTAACAACCAGCAACTAGCATCAGGACTTGAAGAGGTCAAGAAGCAAATGGAGGAGGCTAAAGATAAACTAGAGCAGATACTTGTAAAGCTGCAGGCAAATTCACAGACTAGAGAATGGCTGAAAGACCCTGAATATGTAAAAATAGTTGAAGTGAGTACTTTTCGTTCACCTAGCAACTTAAATATAAAAATATTGCAATGATTCACATTATTACAATACTATGTTTTGTTATGAAAAACACTTAGGCATGTGCTTTTATCTATATTTTTGCAATGAACATGCAGGTTGCATGCTCAAATGCATGATTAATTCCACAGCTGTCTATAAATAGGTGCATATGAATATTTTGTTGATATTGGAGGTCATGCCTGATATTTTTGTTTATTTATTTCAGAAATTAGCTCTTAATCCATTTGATGTCCAATCACTAGATGCTAGAATGCAAGACAAAAGAATTCTTACAACAATTGGTGTGATGTTCGGCATAGATCTCAACGTACCTATGGATGTAGATCCACCGGCACCCGACAAGAAACCCACCCAGGAACCAAAGAAAGAGGAGCCCCCGAAGCCGAAATATGAAGATTTACCAGAGAACCGTAGGCTAGCTTTATTAGAAAAGGACCAAGGGAATGAGTTTTATAAGAAGAAAGATTTTGAAAATGCTTTGACGCATTACTCTAAGGCAATGCAACATGACCCTACAGACATTACTTTCTTCACAAATATAGCTGCTGTGTATTTTGAACAGAAAGAATATGAGAAATGTATTAAGGAGTGTGAGAAGGCGATAGAAATAGGAAGGGAGAATAGGGCAGACTTTAAACTAATAGCCAAGGCCTTCACTAGGATTGGTGAGTAGGATTGTTTTATTTGCCTTTATAATTTTTTTCTTTTAAATAAAATGTAATACGAAAATATTTCATCCATTATTTGGAAACACATTAGGTACAATTGTATTCTCAGCAATACTCATTACAGATAAATAATTTCCAAGTATGTAATAATTGGGCCAGCGTGGTGGTGTTACGGCCCATACTCCTCATGTGTTTCTTCATGAGGAAGGCCTGTCCCAGCAGTGGGACGTATATAGACTGATGACGATGTAATAATGCTAGTTAATGATGAGTATCACTAGTTTTAAACTGCTTAATGCATGGTATCGGTCCCCTCTGATACATAGGGATATGCATTTCTATTCTGTGCGTATTGAAATTATATAATTATGCTTAATACCAATTCAAACCAAACTTTTCTCCCTCAGGTAATGCTTACAAGAAAATGGAACAATGGAAACTAGCAAAGACTTACTTTGAGAAGTCAATGTCTGAGCACCGCACACCAGAGATCAAGACGCTGCTGAGTGAGGTCGAGAGGAGAATAGTGGAGGAGGAGAAGAAGGCGTATGTGGACCCCGTGAAGGCTGAACAGGAGAAGGAATTGGGAAATGAGTTCTTTAAAAAAGGTATGTTTTGAATAAACAAGACATATGTAAGAACTATAGCAAGTAGAATGACGGAACCTCAGCCTACTTCTATGTTGGGAGAAGGGTGTGATTATATGTTTGTATGTTTGTTGAATAAACAAATGTATAATGCATAATTGCTCACCCATGTTGTTCTATCATCACTCATTTTAATCTATCTATCGGTTGCAATAACAACCAAGTCCATCTGCTTAACGTGCCTCCCGAAGCACAGAGGAGTTCAAGGTCACAAAGTTTTGGTCACCAATCTATGGCCTGACCGTAGCGAAGGTAGTTTTCAATATCGAAAGCCAAAGCGTCACCAAGATCCATATTTTGCTTTATGCTAAGTTTTAAATGACCATGACTGATCCTTAGAAGACGCCTTTTGTCCAGCACTGGAAGTTGCATAAGTACAAGTCAAATCAAATCAAAAATAACTTTATTTCATAGGCCAAACTTGGCACTTAAGATCGTCAACATTTTACATTTGAAATAATTATTTTACAATTTAAATAATAATTATTAATCATAATATTAATGTTCATTACCGCGAGCGCTTGTATCAAGTACAACCTCAGCGCTTTGATTGTTATTGTAATTGACACAAGCTGCCGGATTCCGAGAGTATGGCTTTTCATGAGAAGAACCCGGCAAGAAACTCATGAGCCACTTTTTTTAATAGCCAGTCATATAATTATTTTGTGATATTATTGACTGATATTATTCATTTGATTTTTGTAGAATTAAATTGAATGACGTTTGAAAATAATTATGTGACATGGTTTGACTTGCTAGAACCAGCTTGTCCAAAGAGGGCTTAAAATATATATGAGGCTCTGGCCCAGAAACAAAATAAGTGTATTTGGGTGGTTGACATTAAGAGATATAGTTAGAATAGAAATTATACTTTATTCCACAATAATAAAACAGTTTTCAACTATAATAGATATATTTCCCCTTGTTATTATAATCTCCTGTTATATATAATTATTATAATTTTGTATGCTAGCCTATTCTACTAATATTCTATATTTACAACGACTTTCTTGGTATGGACATGTAATGAGAAGGGAGAATGATCATGTCACCAGGAAAGTTATGGACTTGAAAGTGGATGGCGCGTGGGGAGAGGAAGACCAAAGAAAAGATGGATGGATTGTGTGAATGATGATTTGATGAGGATGGGCGTGAGTGTTGACTTGACGAGTAATAGAGGAGAGTGGAAGAGGAAGACATGTTGCGCCGACCCCAAATAGAATTGGGAACAGGGCAGGAAAAAGAAAGAAATTCTATATTTACAATCAGCACGATAGTTTACAAATACATACTTACAATAAAATGTATTAAAATTTTCAAATACAATAAAATAAACCAAATCATATTTATTATGAAATAAATCAATTTTGATTTGATTGCATCGTGCGTTTCCGTCGGGATAACCACCGTTAAGATACAAAAAGCTCGCCGCGGCTGTGACTTTCTGTAATACTTGCACCGCAATAAAACAAACAAAGGAATATAATTTTTGTTATTGCGCGGCAAATATACTTACCCTGTCCCGGTGCATGGCAACAGGTGCATCGTTCCCGTGGTCGTCGTTCGTCGTGGTTCAGCTGTTCCTATATAACGTCTTTAATATAATAATATTAGGCCTCTTTTTATTAATTCTTTTGGGAATAGAGGCGTGATGATGTTTTACGTTAATATTATTTACTTCAAAATTGTCTGCAATACCGTCATATAACGAGCTAAACTTTAAAGAGGGATTCAAAATAACAAAAAACTAGGAAAAAGGAACACCTTCTGTACCTATCTGCTAGCCTACCCTTAAGCGCAATCTCAATTAAAACTCAATAATAACACAATCCAATATCTCAAAATACCGAAACTAAAAACGATTTTAACAATTCAATGTCATTTATGTCACTCACAAATCAGCACAATTTGAATCCATTTATGACCCTGTCGTTGCAGAGTAAGAAACATCACAATCTCGATGTCGATAGATCGGGATTGCGTTCAAGTAGGGTAGCTGTTTCGACATGGTGTGTTCCACAGTCGCATAAAAATTTTAGAACCCGCACAAACTGGACTTTCAATCGGCCGAGGATTTAGGTTGAATTTGGAGCTCGTACATTAGACGACTAAACAATCGCGTTGGTGTTGTGTGAAGGGTATCAAATTCTACCCATCCAACTTTTTAAGCCGATACCAAATGTAATGTGTGCAGTTTTGACAGTGCGACATAACTATCTACCGACAAAAATTGTGCAGCCTGTGGGATCTTAAATTACAAAATAATATAAAATAAGCCTTTATTACTGTACCAAATTACAATAATTTCTTTCTTATTGCGCTAGTTTTTTCAATATTTTTTTATACTTATATCTAAATATTATGTATTCTATTTTACTAATCTTTAAGTAGGTACAGTATCTTCCGACAAAGTTTCCTCAAGAGTTCTCCATCCCTGTCTGTATTTTGCTTTCCGAGTCCATATTGATCCTGCCACTTTTTTTTAAATATCATCTTCCCAACGTTTCAGCTGTCGTCCTTTTTCTGAGATTCAAAATAATATATTTAACCTTAATTTCTTGCGTTAAAGGTGAATACAGCATAGCCATGAAGCACTACACAGAAGCGATCCAGCGCAACCCAGACGACCCGAAGCTATACTCGAACCGCGCGGCGTGCTACACCAAGCTGGCGGCCTTCGACCTCGGGCTCAAGGACTGCGACCAGTGCTGCCGGCTCGACCCCAAGTTCATCAAGGGCTGGATACGGAAAGGGAAGATCCTGCAGGTTAGTCATTCATCAATTTAAAATAATGGAGAGATAAAATGCTGTACCACATTCTGAGAGGATGAATGAGAGGCAGGTCTACAAGGCAGCTGTGCAGAGATCTAATTGGCCTGTTATACAGATTTTTTTGTTGTTGTTTTATATTATGTATTTCTATGTATGGCCAATAAACTCATTCTTTCTTTCTGTGAATTGAAAACTGAGGCGGACGACCTAGGTGAACGTACATTGATCAAATTGGGGAGTACTAAGGAAGGTGAAATACACCTGGGTTTGCACATTAATAGGGTTAATAAATTGTTATTTAGTTTTAATACAGCGCAGCGTAGTAGTACTCCCAAGGGAAAATTTTGGTGACCACGGAAGACCAGCGTCGGATGTCTGCGACAACTGACACATGCTGAGTGGCTCGCCATTTGGTGGCACAATTTTTTTAGGTATAAAGCTTAGTACTAAGGTTGATTTTGTGTCACAAATAAATTATTATCTTTATTTCTTCTTTCTTTAAACCGAAGAGCATGTATGTGTTAAGTAATGAGAGTAGAAGAAGCGAGAGCTGTGTGCCAGGTTAACAAGTGGAAATCTGTCATATCTACTGTGTATCGATTGTATGTATGTATATATGTAATGAGAGTGTTAAGAAGGATTTGTGGAGCTTCTTTGAAAGATGGATTAGGACCGTTAGTACTCGAATTGCACGGCTACTACACTAAACTGGCAGCTTCGAACTCGCGTTGAGAACTGCGACCAGTGCTGCCGGCTCGACCCAAAGTTCATCAAGAGATGGATTCAGAAAGACATCTTACAGATCAGGGTCCGTATTATGAGCTCTTAATTCCATGCAGTTTACTTTGTAAACTGAACTGCCTTTTTGTATTATGACCGTAACTTGTATAAAACTAATTAGCTTTATTTCTGAACTGAAATAGTTTTATAGCTATTAGCCAGGCAGAGACAAATAGGTAATCCATCCAGAAATTAGTGAGCTAAAAGCATGTCATAATACCAAAAAGAAAGCTGCCAGTTTGTGCCGTGAACTGAACTGCCCGGAATCAGGCTGGATTTTAAAAACTTCATAATACGCACCCAGAAGGGAATGAATGGTGTATCAGACTTGGCGGTAAGGACTATTTCTGAGGGAGCTGCTAACATTAAAGTAATTGTGCTATTAAAACCACCTTTTGTTTTGCGACAATTCCCTGACGTAATATTAGTTTTTCTAACAATTGTTGTTCCCCAGGGTATGCAACAACAGGCCAAGGCGTTGAACGCGTACCAGAAGGCCCTGGAGTTAGACCCCAGCAACGCCGAGGCTCTGGAGGGGTACCGCGCCTGCTCCACGCAACTCAACTCTAACCCAGAGGAAGTAAGGCTCACATTTGCATACTGATAAACATTATGATATAAGTACGGTATGTTGAAAATTACAGCCGAGGCGATATTGCTAGCCCGAGCCGTAGGTGAGGGCTATAAGAAGGCAGAGGCTGTAATTATCAAACCGCACGTATGTCATACGACGTTTTATAACACATTTGCGAGGAAATAAATAAAACTCAGACATTCATAAACTAATAAATCTTTAATCACTTGTTAAAGCAATTGCATCAAATGTTTATTTATTATATTGCATCTACTAAAGGTAATTTTATTAAGAAAATGTTGACTACCTTTCTGACATATAAAGATTTAAAAAAGAATCGTTCGTTTTTAGACGGAACATCATAAACTGTGCGTTTTACTTTACATTATCGCACAAGAACGTAATGTGATAGATTATGATATTGAAATTGGTGAAATAAAAGACCCTTTACGAGCAAATGTGTTGTAAAATATTTTATGTAAAAAGGGGGCAAACGGGCTGACGGCTCACCTGATGGTAAGTGATTTCTGCTGCCCATAGACATCCCATAGACACACAACTACAGCTGCAGATGAGTGGTCGACCCTTAAGGATCCGCATACGCACGCATACGCATATTTTATAAAATCTTGAAAGTTGTTTTTTACTTAATGATTCGTCAGGAACCACCACTCTTCTCTACTACTGTTGTCTGTGGCTCTAGGTATTTTCTTTGCTTTTTCTATAAAAAAGTTATGGTGTTACAAAGTCAAAAACAAAACAAACAGGACAACACTGCATTGCAACCTCTGCTCAGCCTAATGGTTGATTGGCAGAGAACGATGTTAGTCGTGAAGTCCGCCATACGTATATTCTTAGTACGAGTTTTTTGATCCGAAGTAATAGTTAACCCAATGGTTAAAATCTATACCAATGGCATCAATGGAATCACCAAATGTGTGTCAGTTTGACCAATGGTTAAATATGCGATGGAAATAGTGGCTTTCTCAAAGCAATATTGACGACCTCCGTGGTCGAGTGGTCTGTATGCCGGTCTTAAGGCGTCGCCATCTCGAGAGGTTCTGGGTTGCCCCGGTGGGGGTAAATGTTTGAGTGATGAATTTTCAGGCATTTGTTCTCCAGTCTTGGATGTTTACATATATTTATATATATTCAGCATATTTATATATATTTATCCGTCATCTAGTTAACTAGAGTAGTATCTGAAAATCGGAGTATTGTTTAAATTGAAATATTATGACATCATATGTTTACATCATTGGTCAATATTTTAACCACTTTTCATATTTTAATCACGGATCAAAAAACCGACTCCTAGTGCAATGTCGGTCGGGGTAGGAAAAGGTTCGTCAGTTTTCAAATTAAAAATAATTTAACAGTCATAGAAACCTATTAGAACATTACTTTATTCAAAATTATGCTTAATTATTATGAAGGCAAGGATAGCAACTTCAATGTAGATATTTAGTTTTTATTTATTTTTACTTATAACCTTTTCGATAATTGGTAATTAAGAAGTTGGCCTGTCATTTGGCTTGCTTATTGAAAACGCCAATCGCCATCGTTTCATTTGAAGTAAAATTTTGGCATGATTGACATTATTGCTCTATGGTTTTTAATCTGAGCACTACCTCCTCGTGCAATTAAATGAGAACTTTAAGGTGACGAATCTTATTACCCCGACTGTACATAAAAGTTTTAATAGAGAACATGGGCCAGCAGGAAGTCGGCTCCTCTTCTTGCCCTTTTTCCCACTGTAAGTGGGTTTCCCACTGTACATGTCTTCTTGTTCCATTCTACTCTGTGGAGTCAGGTCAGTAAGTAAGTGTAATAACTCGCGATGTGTCAGGTGCGCAAGCGCGCGATGGGCGACCCCGAGGTGCAGCAGATCCTGCGGGACCCCGCCATGCGCTGCATCCTGGAGCAGATGCAGCAGGACCCGCACGCGCTGCAGGACCACCTCAAGAACCCCGACATCGCCGCCAAGATACAGAAGCTGCTCGAGTCCGGCCTCATCGCCATACACTAAGCACTCGGCCACGGCACACGCCTCCACTCTACATGATCACCCGCAGACTGAACCCCGAGAATGCAACGCCACCTCGAAATCCAACGCTGTTGAGATACAGAAGCTTCTAGATTGCCATACACGGACTTAGGGCCTACTCGTGTACTCGAGATGATATCGAAAAGTTACCTTAGGGCTTGTTTATGGACACGCGGTGCGTCGAGTGGCGCGTGCGGCGTGGCTTCCCGCGGCGCGTCAGGCGTTTTTACCGTTTATGGTAAGGCGCGTCCCTGTCACTGTCATACACACTGTCACAGTCACAGTCACAAAAGCAATAAATCCTTCTTGCTTGCCGCGGCATCACCCGCCGCATGTGACGCTACAACTCGCTCCTTGAACGCACCAATACCTCGCCGTATGTTTGTTTTTCTGGTGCGCCGCCTCTAACCCCGCGTCTCCTTAAACGAGCCCTTAGGCTGATATCAACCAAGGTTCTTGCGCACTACACCGGAGCGTACCATCATGGTGTCACTTTCTTATGCTTAGAGAAAGAAAAGAACAGCGTTATAAGGGGTTTGCTCTCTATACCTGAACAAAAAAAAATATTCTTTTTAGAAAAGTTTAAGAAAATATCCTGGTCAGTGATGAAGCAGCCTAGCAGAGACCTTAGTTCTGTTCTTTCTCTCTCTTTCTCTGGGCATAGAAAGGCACCCATATTAAACCAATAACTTAAGCCCACTATTTAAATGAGGTGGTAAATTATACCTTATGCTCAGCTGGTAGAGTCGGTAATACTGTTTATACATCTTTTTGAGTGACTTAGTCTGGACCAGAAATGTATGATTATGACTCTTATTTTAAAGGGTCTACGGTTCGCGTAAGCCAGATACTTATTGATAATGTATTCATTCTAAATACAAAATATATGCAATGTTTAAACTTTATTCCCATGTAATAGAGGCGATTATACAATGGTTTGTATCTTTTACAACTTACAGCGGGACTGTCGCAACCTAAATTATGCAATTGTGACTCTTATTACAAAAGGGATATGGCTTATTATACATTTACATGTAACACGCGTTTAAAGCACGAGAAACTTCACATACTTTCTAATGAATTATTAAATTAAAGGCATTTTTAGTGTTAAACACATTACAGAGATGTCAATGGCTGAAATTCTACTCATGGCATCTTAAATCTCAGTAATATTTGAAATTATAAATTAAATACACAATAACAACATATATTTTATATGCTTCGGTGTAAAAGATATTCGCTCAAAATTAGAACTGTGCCAGTCTGAGACATGCTATGCACTTATAACTTTCGACCTTATACCTTTTAATATACGGGCTTAAATCCTTTGATATGTATATGGAAACAATTTAAACGTTATCCAGTGCATTTGCTGATTTTGCACCAAACAACGCACACAACATTTTAGTGTCAACGCAAATTCGTTATTCGGTGTTTGGTTTTAAGGTCGCTTAACCAAAACTACGTTTTTTACTTTGTCTCGATGCACCTTAACCTCTAACTAGTAAGGTTTAAAATAATTTTGTGTTTGTAAATGCTTGCGACCAGTTCTTTCTCTTAAGATTGTTTTTACATATAAATTTGAACTTGTTTGATCTTGCATACTTTGTCGCAAATTTTAAGAATTTAACGTAAAGGTTTTATTTGATTAAAAATATATATTTATTGAATAGATGAATTTATCAAGCTGCGTAAAATTGAATGCTTATTTTGTTCTCAAAACGAAATATGTTGTTACACTTTTTATTTGACTTTGTGGACTTTAATGGCTAATGAATGTATAAACATTTCATATAGTTTTATATGAAAGAATTGCCTATTCACAAATGTATATCAGATATTGAAACTAATTTCTACATTAAGCCCTTATTTATATTCGATAATTAACATAAAGCGACAAGAACCTTAAAGCTTTTAAAAGATGAGCGCTTAATTTAGAAAATGTGGGTAGATTTAAAATTGATGGAACCATCGTATATAAGGAGTATATTTTAATAGTAACGCTTGTTTCTTGTGTTATTTAGGAATTACATTTGTATTCCGGATATGCTTTAATCCATTCCAAAAACGTTTGAACAAATTCATTTAAAAATTGCCACAGAGATGTTTTAATTAATATTTTCATAGTAAGCTGCACTCATAAACGTTGGATTAGCTTTTCCGGTGAATAGTGATAAGTCTAGCTAGTTAAGTTATAACTTGCAGTTCTGTCGCATCTCTGTGGCAGTCCGATGTAGGGTTATTGGTGCAGTCTCAGTTTTTAGATTTACTTAATTTGAACGTCGCAGATGTACTGCCATGGAATTAAATATTACAAATTTTGTAATTTATTCAATAAAGAAATTATGTAGGTAATTGTTGTTTTATTTTAAAAATTATAAGAGTGTTTGTGTACCTCTGGCTCCCGTAACTATAGAATGCGGGTAGAATTATGAAAATATCAACATCCTGGTTGATAACGAAACGTACATACATCGTACATACGTGCAGTCAGCTTCAAATAGTGACACTCAGGGTGTTCAATTAAATTGAAACTACCAAAAAGTCAATAATATCGGTACAAATAAAGTTCCCATATTGTTGACAACACAAAAGAGTTTCCTTATTGTATTATAATAATATGGAACCTCTTTTGTGTGTTTAATTAAGAATAATTATGGAAACTTATTTGTACCGATATTATTGACTTGGTAGTGTATATTTAATTGAACATCCTGACCGTCACTATTTGACGCTGACTGTACATCGTATACATACCAACAAAGTAAGAAGAAGAAGAAGAAAGAAAGAAAGAAATATTTATTTGCAAAAACACGTGTTATAACATACTTACAAGCATATTTTTGTTAGTGGGTTTTAATATTGATTCAACATGTTTTGCCAATGCTGGCGTGCAAATTTAAGGTCATATTGTGAGTAAAATAATTATAATTGTTCAAAAAATAACAAGAATTTATAGATTAGTCCAATCAATAATAATACTAAAAACATAATGTCAAGAAATGAAATTAATAACAAAAATTAAAATAATAAAAAAAAATATATATATATCCTTTACAAATTTAAATGATTACAATCCATTATTTAAGTAATCTTGCACACTGTAATAGCATTTGTCTATTAGTTTTTTCTTTAATTGGACTCTGAACATGTTTTTGTTTAACAATTTATAGTTTTCTGGGATTATGTTGTAAATCAGTGGAGCCATACATAGAACACTTTTATGTAGTAATGTGGTTCTCGTGGGAAGTAATCGAACCAAATCACGTCTGCGATTTCGCACTACAGTCTTAGAGAGGAATGGGAAAAGATGTAGGTTACACCTTACAAATAAAGCCATCTCGAGTATGTACAACGACGGAAGTGTCAGAATTTTATGTTTAAGATAAAACGGTTTACATGAATCTGTTGTTTTTAGACCATACATTGCTCTTATACATCGCTTTTGCATTTTGAAAATTATATCTTTATTTATATCATTATATCTTTGAGTGTAGTGGTAACCTCACCCCCCGCAAGAAATGGCAGAAAAAAATGTTTGAGAAATTGACTAATGGCTACTCCAGTTCTGTTTACTCTGAGGGATTACCACGATAAAAATCTCATCGTTTTTCACACCACTTGACGATTATTTCAATGTTCCTCCATATTGCTCATCATTATTGACACTTATTACACAAAACCACACTAATTTTACGCAACAAGATCCACTCCGAAACAATATTACAATAACTGAAATAAAAATCACGACCACCATAATAGTTGAATGCCGCCAAAACCTCGGGAGAATCATTATTTTATGTTTTGTAAAAATGCCATGAGAATCTGTTAGACGACCTTTTAATACTTTACGGCATTACGAGAGCGCGCTTCGGACTCAACTGCCACATTGACATTGACAATGTCATGAATGATGTGTCATCTGTATCTGTCAAATTGACGTAAAACAGCCGATAATGCTGCGTGATTTCGTATTTTTATTTAGTTTCATTGTATAAATTGTGTTGAATGCACATATACATTAGATAATATGTATTTATTTTTTAATTAAATTTTTTTTTATAGTGCACATGTAATGTTTTGTTGAAATGGATTGTGCGCATAGTGATTGCAGTGACATAAAAATATTCGCGCCCGCTACTCGTCGGGTGTGTTGACTTATTAGTGTTACGTTTTTGCTTGTTTACTATTATTACGGTAATAGGAAATCAAAAGAAAGGTAATTATGTCTTCTTTTTTAAAAGATAAACTATTCATTTAGTTCGTTACTACTACTTAAATATTTATGAGCTTTAACCAAATACTATATAACGTTTACTGTTTTAATTGCTCAATTGCGAGCGAAATTTATCACTTGCACTTGTTTTTAACTTTTTCCGAATGTTCATTGATGGCGATTTTGTTTTTGATGTTTTCAAACTATTTGTTTTATTTCTAATAAGTACATAAAGCATTTTTAGTTTTTTTAAGATATTTGTGTTTGATGACCTACATATTTGTCTATCATATAATTTTCTTGGTGATAGTGTGTTGAAAACATGTAGTTTGCAATGAAAGCATGCTTTAAATGATTTTGTAAGTAATATTGTATGATTCTCCTCTTCTGTCCTGCCCTGTTCCCTATTCTATTTGGGCTCAGTGAAACTTATCCTGCTCCTCCATTCACCCTATTACCTCCCATATCACCATTCAATCTCTTCCTCATCATATTGAGTAGAAGTATGTTATCATTTGTTTTTTCAATTTAGTATCATACCATTTATTACTGAATTTATTTATATTTTATTATTATTAATCAATGAGGGTTTTCTCTACATTTTCTGCCAAGTGGTACGTAAAAGTTGGGTCCAACAGCTGTCAGATATCACAGAGCTGTATGATAATACATCTGTGGTTGTAGGTATTGTATTGAAAATGATAATCCACTATCCACCAGCTGATTCATCAAAAAAAAAAAAAATCAAAAATTCTTTATTGTTAACAATAATTCATCAATACGATCAATGATCAATGATTCATGTATACGTATTGATAGGTCATGGATGGAATTTCACACAAAATAATTATCAAGTCCATCATTTTATGTCAGCACAAGAGCAGGCATGCCGTCACAACTTATTTGTTACATATACTTTTAGTTATATACTATTATAATATTATTTATGTACTAGCAAATGTGAATCAAACAAAATCCAATCAATTTTTTATATGAAAAATAATAATTTTTTTTAAGATCTTGTTTAATCAGATGTAAAGATACTTAGATACCTACTAGGTGTGTCATAATTACATGATAAGATATAGTTATGATAATGTATCATATTTCAAAATTTACAAGGATTATACTTTTATCATGGATTGTAAATATTTAAATAAGTATATTATTATAAAAATTTAAATAATAAATCCTTTAACTTACAGCAAGGAATTAAAATATAATCAAATCAAGTTGGTAATAAAAAAAAAATTACTTGCTACTAATTAATTATTCCTCAAGTTTTTATTGTTACTTGAAAGTATCACAAATTCTAATATTACACCAGCCCTCAATAAGGGTGAATTTTTTGATACATAATCATGGTAACCATATTAGTTAAATTCTTGACAAATTGCAAAATTTAACATGCAAGCAAATATTTTGTCAGCAAAATAATTATTTGGGCAGCAGTATATAAATGTTATGGAAATGTATAAAATCTAGGAAAAATATCAATATAGGATCAAGGATCAATTACTAGGCAATGTATTCTGATAGATATTAGGTGAAGGTGGTTTTTTCATGACCCATAAAAACAATATTTGTGTCATCAAAACATATTATTAAACAATTTGGAAGTAGAGAAAACTTTAAAATTTCTGCGCAATCAGTTATTTTGCTGACATTAGAAATATTTGCTGCCCATAGGTTGCTGACCAATTTGTTATTTTAGCTGATCAATTGTATTCTTTTGCTGACCAGTTATAATATATAAAAGCTTTTTGATGCAGCCAAAATGGTGTCCTTTGGAATGAAGTGTGGCCTGCTCATGGGCTTCGGCTCAGTGATGGTGGTGTTTGGGGCCGTCGTGGTGGCCTACTGGCCACCAATCTACATGAGCTCACTGCAGAATGTAAGTTATTGTTTAATTACTATTTAAACAATTGCTTCAATATACCTCTTAGGTTTGAAATAAGTCAACAGATTTTGCTAACAACTAGCATTAATTCAATTAAAATTTTGGGGAAATAATGACAATAAGCACGGTGATGAAGCTGTTCTGTCGCGGGTTCGATCCCACCGCCCGTCACTGAGTTTGAATAAAACTTATGTACAGTTCATTGTGAATATCGCTTGCCTCACATTGTGCCCGGTGCATGGCACAGGCTCGCCATCTGTTACATGGGGACTTAATATATCTCGCGAAATGTGGGTGTTAAGACCTCTGCCTACCCCTTCGGGGTAAAAGGCGTGATGATATGTATGTAAGATGATATGTGAAGATGTTCTGACAGTTTTGAATAGTAGGTTAATGAAAGTACTTTTTATTCAGATATAACATGAAAACATGTAAGTACCTACGTATAATTGTAATTTTACGCGAGTCGCATCAATGCGTTGGATAGGAGTCGTATATTAACAACCGATTGATCACATAATTGAAAATCATGTAAACTGATATTGTCAGGACCGATCTACCCTTTAACCGTTCAAGTTTACTCCAAACTAACGTCCGAGTCGTATTAATCCGACAAATAAATTCTTCTCCATTTATTCACGGTCGTTTGATTATGTACGACTGAATGTACATGAAATAAACCACTCGAAAATATTGTTCGCTACAAATGATGATACGATTAAACCATTTTTCGCATTACAAAATTTTCTCTGCGTAAACAACATTAAAAAATTTCACAAACAAACTGCATATAGCTGTCGAAATACGTGGAGAATTTTTTTTATGTTTCATGACAGGTGAATCATACATACATACATACAGTCACGCCTGAAATCCCCTAAGGGTAGCCAGAGTCCAAGGAGCACTGTGTTCCTTAAGACCACATTTAGCCGTACAAAAATAGGGACAGACAGGTGATATTAAAACGATTTATCGGATCCTGTAAAATCGTGTTTCGTGGTTCAAACTAGGAGGGCTGGTGGTTGAAAGGAAGCAATACGAGTATCTTAAATTCTATTTTGTTTCCAGATGATGGCGCTCACACCATTGTCCATGTCATTCACAATTTGGCGCGAAGTCCCCATCCCGATGTACTTGGAGTGTTTCTTGTTCAACATAACTAACGTCAACGAGATTTTGGCGGGCGAGAACGTGTCCATCAACGTGGCGCAGATGGGGCCTTATGTCTTCAGAGAGTACCATAAGAAGGTACGGCCCAATTGGACGATCGAGAGTTAGAGCCTAACCCAGGGTTTGCCCATATATTTGCCCCAGGGTGAGGTGCTAACTCTCGAACGAGCAATTGGGCCTAAGTTGTTTATAATTATTAGGTCCTTACCTATGAAATTGGTGTTTTGAATGGAGATTTTAGGGAATTCTGCATTTTCCATACTAAATTTTTTTCAGTTTTCTTCACAACGACAAATCCAAAGATAATAATATTTGGCATCTATCATGAGACAAGTTTTAGTAATATGTGTAATATCACACTTCATAAAAATTATTTATCGTTTTTAAGTGAATGCAAATAAAATGATGTATTCGGGAGGCACTTAAAAAGAGTTGTCTCCGTGTCCAATTTTAACACAATTAAACCTACAACAAATTATCAAAACAAATCAAAAGAGCTCAAAAATATAGTCTATTTTTAGACGAGGTAATTATTTTTTAGGAATACTCTGAATCTTAATAGTTACAGACAAAATACTAAGAGAGAAAAAAACACCACTTTTCATAGGTACCAATATTATTAGTTTAACAGGCTGGCAGTTGAAACCGCTGATGGTCGCTTGTATCCTATTATTCTTTTGCGATGTGATTATCTAGTATGTTTTTAATTGGTTATATGACTCGTAAAGGACTTCACAGACGGCAGCTTTGATGTATATTAATGTACAGTCGAGGTAGGAGAAGGTTTTTATTTATCACTCAAAGAAACCTATTTCCTTTTGAAGAACATAACTGAAAGAAAGAAGAAAGAAAGAAAGAAAAACATTTATTAACATACAAACACACAATAAGAATAAAAAACAAAGAAAGAACAGACAAACACAGAGTACAGTGAATAATTTTATAAGATGCACAATAACGGTTAATTAGGACCCGGCCTCAGCATATAACACAAAATTATGCGTATCGTAGACATTTTTTTTTTTTTTTCAAAAAACGATAAACGACGAAATTTTATATAAGGTAAAATTAAGAAGATGATCTGTCATTTGGCTTGCTGAAAACGTCAATACATCGTTTCATTTGCTTATAATTTGAAGTGAAATGTTCAAGAAATGTTGGCATGATTGACATTACCTTGCTCTATGGTTTTTAATCTGAGCACTACCTCGTCGTGCAATTAGATGTGGACTTTAAGGTGACGAACATTTAATTACCCCGATTATTAACCCTCTATTTGTAAATACAGCTGTCAGATTAACATCATATCATATCATAAAGTATGTAAAATGTATAGCAATTATTGAAATGAGATTGTAAACTTGTTTGTTGGTTCAAATAAAGAGAAAAAAAAATCATATCATAATCTTTATTGCTTCATATTGGTACATATTATATAAAGATCTTAAATTAAACAAAAGTTCGCAATATGAACCCTGCAAGGTGTCGGAAAACTCTACACTAAACAATCAAAATATTTTAACATTTATCCAATAGCTTTTCAATAATGTCACTTTAAATTTATTTGTAAGTGTATAACAATATTTACAACCGTCTGATAAGTAATGTTCGACTTTTGACACCAAGAGTACAATCATAAGAGTCGTTTATGGACAATCTACTGTTCCGGATGACTAATTATATTATTCATACAGTTTAACAAATCCGTTTCTGTATGCAAACATACAGGTCAAAGTCTTACTTAGATAGTCACATACTTATAGAAATACTCTAAAAATAATATTATGAGGGTGTTATTTAAACGGTTAGCAAAATATTCCAATTTCGGTCAGCAAAAAATACATTTGGTCAGCTAAAATAACTAATTGGGCAACAACTCAAATGTTTTCTCTGCTGCCAAATTGTTTAATATTTATTTTGATGACACAATCTATCAGAATACATTTCCTAGGAATTGATCCTTGATCCTTCATTGATCTTTTTCCTAGATTTTATACATTTACCGTAACATATATATTGCTGCCCTAATTTTTGCCCTAATTTTGCAGCACAATTAATTATTTTGCTGCCCAAATATTTGTTTGTTCCCCAAATGTTTTTGCGGCTGATCTTTTTGTAAATAATAAAATGGCTACCCAATCAATTACCTTTCCAATATAATAATAATTTTAGAACCTCAAGCCTGTACTATACCACTTTTTGTACCGACCGTAAATATTCTTTGCGGACTCCACTTTATTTTATGATCTAAAAGAACTGTAAAACTGATACCGATCCCAAATATGTGAACTTTTTATGTAAATATTCGTCAATCCTCATTGGTAGCGTTACGTGAGGAGCAGGGCAGCAGGGATTGTCTCTTATGCTGTCAAAGTGTAAACAATAGTCAACATATTGCTTCCTCTTGATATTTCCAGAAGCCCTAGCACAGCCTAGCAAAATTACTCATTGCCTCTCGCTTCATCGTTCGCGCCAAAGCGAGAGACAATGAGTAATTTTGTCTCCGGGGACTTCATATACCGGGCCCGTGCTAGGCCTACAGAGAAGGCAATGCGAAGTCCACAAGTCAATGTTACGATATATCATTGAAGAAGTCAATGCATAATAAGCAGATCCAAGTACCTACTCAATCTTAATTTCTGTCACTCCAAAAACAAACAAATATTAAAATGTCTACAAATTACATTTGGCAGAGAACATTGAGATAAATATTTATTACATATCTATGTAAGTACTCATATATCGCTCTGCTCTATATCTATTATAGGTCGCTTATAGATATGTCCTTTATTTAATAGTAGATTGGTAACAATTGAACAATAAAAATTAGCCATGAATGATTTGTGTGAATGATGATGTTTGATTATAATGGCGAAGGAGAGTGACACGGCGAGTGATTAGAGACAGTAGAAGAAGAAGACACGATATGCATAGAATTAGTTCGCAATCAATTTTTTGTTTGAAAGTTTTGTCACACAAACATCTCCGATCCATCAGATCTCGAATTTGGGATCTCAGACGATGGCGCGACACCTTAAAACCGGCGTTAGACTCGACTACGGAGGTCATTGAAGTAAATTTGCAAATTCATGCAAATAAGAAAATGAATAAGGCGAGGTTGTCAGCAACGTACTAAATCTAATGCCTAACCTTGAAACCAAAGCCGTATTACTCGCCATATATACAAATAGCTACAAACATTATTCATATGGCTGCTGATAATACCAATATGTTCCACATGAGTCATACGCCGTGCGTTTTAAGTTATCAGTGAAGTTCTTGTTAAGTAAGGAAAGAAAGATAAAGAGGGATCACGCTAAACACAACCAGAATCACAGTCGAAAATGTTATAGACTATCCACACTCTTATACCAGTTGTTTCAAAAACAAAAAAAGCCAAAAGGAGTGTAACATTGCATTTTTTTATTATTTAAATTGAAAATTAATTAATTTCAAATTCTTTTAATTGGCTCAATTCTCTCATCTCGAAGTCATATACGTGGAAAAAAGATAAACAATAGACGATCGGCCGGGCAGGCGCGGCCTACGAGATGAGAGAACGATATCGAGTTGGTCATGCAATTTTTTCGACAAAATTTGGAAAATGTGTTAAGGTTAAACACGGAATATTTATTATTTTTTATTGAAAAACAATGTCAAATGACCTATGATTTAAGAACGGGTATGTATTTGTAATTTATTAATAAACATCTAATTCATGTTGCGATGTTTTGGGATAACTCTATATAATTAATTAAATATAAAAATTTTCATGTAAGTTTTGTGCTTTGCCCACAGGTGGGTTGCGGTGGCTTATATTTTGGTATTTTTCTTTGTTTTCACTTATTTGTTGTTTGTCATAATAACATAAGTTAATTTTGTTGGGCAAACTTTTATAAATACTGCGTTAAAACGAAGTAACGCTTGTCCTGTCACCCATAACATTTTTATTCGAAATGCAAGAGGCAGATTTAGGAAGCCCTATGTATAGCCTGACTGCTTCTCATAAGAAGACTGGATGGTTGCAGGATTCGTGAGAACATTGTTTCATTTACTTAGTTTTGTTTTATTTTTAAGTCACAGTTATATATTACATTGGAGAGAGCAAAAACACATATGTATAAGGAACCCGTTTTTTTCCTCTACCGACAAAGTTGTTAATATATTTTTTTTAGCTCTTAAAATAAATTGTTCTTTATCTAATATTTCTTTTTATTTAATTGTACATATTTTTCTGCTCTCAACGCTTTCCTGCCTCAGCCGGGCCAGGGAGCGCTGTGACAGTGGCGCCCATCTTAGTGGCCTGTACCTTTTAGTTTTGCTCTCTCTTTTGTTTATAATAGACAATGTAAATAATTTGGTAAATGTCTAATATATTGTGTAATTTAAAGTCTAACGTTGGCATTTTGACTGAGCTCAAAATATTCGTTTCGTTTTTTTTACCGTTTCATATTTTTTCATACATATTGTTATTGTGTTGCGTTTTGAAAATGGATTTGACACGTGTATATTACTATGCTCTTTTAAAAGATGAGCTTATATATGAAGTTTCCATCCGGGCAGAAACACCAGAGGAAACTGTTTTGAAATTAAAAAACCAACTGAAAACCCTATGTAACGATTTCTTACCCGAAGAAATAATTTCTTCTGATTTTAATTTTAGCGAGGAATTGCCAAAAATTAAAGATAAACTATCTGAAATAGATTCTAAAATCGGAGATTTCTTGTCGTCGGGTAATAGGAATAGTTTGAGCAGGGCTCGTGCTTTATTTTGTCATTTGTTTTTTCGCATTGACCGGGTAGCAGCGGAGACTGAGCAGGATGTAAGGGGCAAGTTAGAGTGTAAAAATCAACTTTTATCTTATGAAAGCAAATTGTCGAATGTACATATGTCAAAGACTGCTGTGGGAAACTCGAGCCACAATGAGTTGCAATGTATTGCAACTGGGGGGAACTGGGATGTAAATAAGTGGGGTGTAAAATTTAACGGTCGAAGTAATCCGCATTCCTTTTTAGAGAGGGTGGAGGAATTAGCTATTGCATATAATTTACCTCTTGATAAGTTATTTTGTTCCGCTGTATGTTTGTTTGTAGATGAAGGTCTTATATGGTACCGGGGAATAAAGGATTCCGTTTGTAGTTGGACAGATTTGCGTGTTCTATTGATTACTGAGTTTGAACCTGTCGATTATGAGTATAGGTTGTTAGGAGAAATTCGCTCTCGAACTCAAGGTAAGGAAGAACCTGTTCATATATATTTTTCTGTTATGTCGTGCTTATTCTCCAGATTGAAAGGTAAACTTAGTGAGGCTGAGAAGGTAGAAATTTTATTACATAACATAAGACCATATTTTACTCAACAATTGGGTTTGATTGATGTTAAATCGGTTACTGAGTTAAAAAATTTACTTCGTCGATTGGAGGGTGCCAGAGAAAAGTCATCTTTGTTTCATGAGCCCATGCGTCTTTCTCTAAATCCCGAGTTTTCTTATAAGGATGATAGAGCTAAGCCGAGTGTAAATACCGTAACCGAAATTTACTGTCGACGGTGTAGGACTAACGATCATACGTTGATGGATTGTAAAGCCGATAAGGTGGTAAAATGTTTTGAGTGCGGTCAGTTAGGTTTTACTATAAAGTCTTGTCCGAAATGCTCAAAAAAGGTTAAGGTGGTTTCAAAAAACGAGTAAGTCAGAATCGAAGTAAAAGTTTTCTAAAAAAGGGTGAATGGGAGAATTGGCTGAGATTTGTTGCCGATTTTCATAATCGGTCGGTTGCTTCGGTTCTGTTTACTCCTTCAAAAAGTGATATCAGGCCGTATATTAAACTGTCCGTATATGACTTGGATCTATTCGGCTTGTTGGATTCAGGTGCTGCGGTGTCTATTTTGGGTAACGGGTCTCATGTAAAGTTTGTAGATTGTGGTTTTAGTGTAAATAAGGCATGTAAAAGTAGTGTATTAGTAGCAAACGGAGCCGAGAGTAAGTCTCTTGGGTTTATACCATTACCGATTACGTATAATGGTATGACCCGGGTAATACATTTTTATATAACCCCCTCCATTGTGTCTGATGTAATATTCGGTGTAGATTTCTGGAAAACATTTTCAATTGCTCCTCAAATTTTTAAAGACACTGAATATACTGATAGACCCACAGAGTTCTTATGCCATTCCGCCAAGCTATGTCAGTCTATCCATACAATACAACCATTTGATTCACTTTCTTTTGAACAACAACAGTTAGCTAAGGTTGTCGTTGACAAGTTTCTGGGAATATCGTTTACAAAGGTTGGCTTGGGCAAAACACATCTTACTCAACACAAAATTGATACAGGAGATGCTCTGCCAATCAAGAGTAAGCCGTATCCTATGTCCCCAGAAAAGTTAAGGGAGCTTCAGAGGGAATTGGATTATATGTTACAGTTAGGGGTCGTTGTACCCAGTGAGAGTCCTTGGAACAATCCTACTCTTATGGTACCTAAGCCAGACGGTAGCTGGCGATTTTGTTTGGATTGTCGGAAATTAAATTCCGTTACTAAGGGCGATGCGTATGCAATCCCGTATATACCACAAATTTTAGATAGTTTGAAACAGGCAAGGTATTTAAGTTCAATTGATTTGAAATCTAGTTTCTGGCAAATTCCGTTACATGGTGCTTCCCAGGAAAAGACTAGTTTTACTGTTCCGGGCAGAGGGTTGTACAAATTTACTGTAATGCCGTTCGGTCTTTGTGGAGCTCCAGCTCGGCAACAAAGGTTGATGGATTCTCTGTTTGGACACTCATTTAATAGTGAATTAAGCGATGGTATGTGTTTTGTGTACATCGATGATATAATTATAGTAAGCTCGAGTTTTGACACACATATCCGGATTTTGAATAAAGTATTTGATAGGTTGAAGACGGCAAATTTGTCTATAAATATGGAGAAATGTAATTTTTTTCGAAAGTCGCTAAAATACCTTGGGTATGTAGTGGACGAACATGGACTGAGAACAGACCCCGGAAAGGTTCAAGCGATTCTGGATTTTCCATGTCCAACTTCGTCCAAAGAATGCTCTTGGTACCGTCGTTTCATCAGAAATTTCTCAACCATAGCTGCGCCTTTGAATGCTTTGACTAGCAGCAAATTAAAGTTTAAATGGACCTCTGATGCTGAGCAAGCGTTTAATACTTTAAAGGCTGCTTTAATATCAGCACCAGTATTAGCATGTCCGGATTTTTCCAAACCTTTTGTTGTGCACTGTGACGCTTCGGGTTATGGCATAGGGGGTATGTTATCTCAAAATTTCGATGGTGTAGAACACCCTGTTGCATACTCTAGCCGATCTTTGAACAAATGTGAACGGAATTATAGTGCAACAGAGCGTGAAGCATTAGCAGTCGTTTATGCAATAGAGAAATTCGAGCCTTATTTAGGAATCAGGACTTTTAGAGTTGTCACCGATCATGCTTCCCTCAAGTGGTTCATGCGGTTGGAGAACCCTACTGGTCGCTTAGCACGTTGGGGTTGTCGTTTATCGCAGTACAATTTTGAGGTAGAACACAGAAAGGGCAAGGATAATATTGTGCCGGATACCTTGTCCCGATTGATGAAAGTTGATGCTATATCTGCCATCACTGGTGACAATTGGTACGATCGGGTCTACGCTGGATGTTGTAATACTCCTCAAAATTTCCCCAATTATCGCATCCAAAATGGCATTTTGCTTCGGTATTCTAAGGCAAGCTACACTTTGATGCAGGAATTTGAGTGGAAGGAAGTGGTGCCGGAAAGTCAACGATCACGAATTATCAATGATAATCACTGTCCGGCTACGTCAGGACATTTTGGCATCTTTAAAACACACCGTAGGTTAAGTTTACGATATTGTTGGCCGGGAATGTTTAAGGACGTTAAGGATTTTGTAAATAAGTGTGATGTTTGTGCAACCTATAAACGACCAACCACACTTTTACCAGGACAAATGGGGGAACCAAAACGTTGTTACCGACCTTTTCAAGTTATTTCAACAGATTTGGTTGGCCCATTACCGAAATCACGTAAGGGGTATATGCATTTGTTGGTGATTACCTGTTGCTTTTCAAAATACACCATTTTGATACCGTTAAGACGAGCTACTAGCGTTGCAGTAGCAGAATCTATTGAAAGGTGTCTGTTTCTTACGCATGGGATACCGGAGACCGTGATTGCTGATAATGGGGTGCAATTCACGGGAACCGAATTCCAAGCACTTTTGAGAATCTACGCAGTGCCAAACGTGCATTTAGGACCACGCTACACTCCAAAGGTAAACCTAGTGGAACGTTATAATAAGACCATAATGACTGCTGTTGCATCTTATGTTAAAGAGGATCATAGGACGTGGGATGTAAATATATTTAAAATACAATGTGCTATTAATAGTGCAGTAAATGAATCGACAGGTTTCACGCCTTTCTTTTTAGTTCATGGTCGAGAACCAGTGATCAATGGTTCCTTTTATAGGGATACAGGAACCAGTGATTATGATATCACTGTTCCTCGAGAAGAGTATGCCGGGGAGTTAGGGCTACTAACGGACATTTTTGACAGGGTCCGTAGGCATTTGCTAAAGGCTCATCAGCATAACTGTAAATATTATAATCTGCGCAGACGCCCCGCTCCATCGTTTAATGTTGGACAGTTAGTTTTTAAGAAATCTTATGTACAAAGTGACGCTGCACAGTATAAGGCAGCCAAACTAGCTCCAAAATACGAGAAATGTAGAGTGAAACGAGTAGTTTCTCCTCTAGTTTTGGAGTTAGAAGGGTTAGATGGAAGGAATCTCGGTATCTGGCATGTTAAAGATATAAAGTTGTAAATATAAAACTCTGTGTGGTGTCGGAGCAGAATAACACTACCCCTACAAACGGGTGTCGTAGGAGGCGACTAACATGCAAAAAACAGCGCATACACAATCATAGCTGTGGGGTCGATCATGGGGGCTCTGATCGTGAGACTCTTGTTCGAAGGGCTGATGCTCCACAAGAGTTTTCAAGGGGTTTCTTGTAAATATCTTTGTGTATATAGTTAGGTTTAGGGTAACTTCGTTGTAAATATGTATGTTTTATAAATATGTAGCTATGTTTTCTATGTAAATGTGTATTTTTATATTAGTATTGGCCCGGAGTGTGGAGGTCGTATAGTGTTTGACTCTCCACACAAAGACGTCACACATTTATTTAGTATAGGTTTAGGTTATTTTTGAATTACATTTATACTCCCAGACCGTGCAGCCAATTTTAAGCCCACACTTGAGCGGTTAGTAACTCATAAAATAAGCCTTTTTACTATATTTTGGGGCGGGTAGTGACCCTAGGGCTTGCATGGAAGCAGGATATAAATGTAAATCAACCCTTCTAAGATAGGTATTAGGTATTTAGGTTAGGTTTTCATTATAATTAGGTTAAGCTTGAGTTGGTTTTGTACCATAGGTGAGTTGCGTCGGCCGTTAAATAAGCCTACTCAAATTTTTTAGAGCGGGTTGTGACTCTAGGTTATCAACGCGGAAGTACCATTTAATGTTTGCTTACGTTAAAGCTATTTTTTTTAATTTTTGGATCTCTCCTCTTAGGGCTTATATGTAATATTTTTATGTAACTAAGTTCCATTTTTAACAGCAAATGATTTTTCTGGTGTCTCTTTTGATTGTTATGTTGCTTCGCTTAGCTATTTCTTTTGGAGAACGCTGAGGGCAGCGTAGTTTCTCCCTCACGTTCGAAACTTTTATGGGAAGGGGGGTATTGTAACATTGCATTTTTTTATTATTTAAATTGAAAATTAATTAATTTCAAATTCTTTTAATTGGCTCAATTCTCTCATCTCGAAGTCATATACGTGGAAAAAAGATAAACAATAGACGATCGGCCGGGCAGGCGCGGCCTACGAGATGAGAGAACGATATCGAGTTGGTCATGCAATTTTTTCGACAAAATTTGGAAAATGTGTTAAGGTTAAACACGGAATATTTATTATTTTTTATTGAAAAACAATGTCAAATGACCTATGATTTAAGAACGGGTATGTATTTGTAATTTATTAATAAACAGCTAATTCATGTTGCGATGTTTTGGGATAACTCTATATAATTAATTAAATATAAAAATTTTCATGTAAGTTTTGTGCTTTGCCCACAGGTGGGTTGCGGTGGCTTATATTTTGGTATTTTTCTTTGTTTTCACTTATTTGTTGTTTGTCATAATAACATAAGTTAATTTTGTTGGGCAAACTTTTATAAATACTGCGTTAAAACGAAGTAACGCTTGTCCTGTCACCCATAACATTTTTATTCGAAATGCAAGAGGCAGATTTAGGAAGCCCTATGTATAGCCTGACTGCTTCTCATAAGAAGACTGGATGGTTGCAGGATTCGTGAGAACATTGTTTCATTTACTTAGTTTTGTTTTAGTTTTAAGTCACAGTTATATATTACATTGGAGAGAGCAAAAACACATATGTATAAGGAACCCGTTTTTTTCCTCTACCGACAAAGTTGTTAATATATTTTTTTTAGCTCTTAAAATAAATTGTTCTTTATCTAATATTTCTTTTTATTTAATTGTACATATTTTTCTGCTCTCAACGCTTTCCTGCCTCAGCCGGGCCAGGGAGCGCTGTGACAGGAGGTTGTAGAGTTCCTTAAACATAACTTATTGCCATAATATATGGACCGTAGCTTGATATTTTTAAAAGCCGAAACTTTATTAATTTTTTGCCAAAAATTTTAAACTATCGACATTAAAGCGCAACTCCTGTTAGCTAGTACTATGCGGTACTTTACAATTTTTTTTTATGATTGGCTATTTAAAAAAGTGACTTATGAGTTTCTTGTCGGGTTCTTCTCATGAAAAGCCTTACCCTCGGGATCCGGCCGCTTGTATCGATTACAACCACAGTCAAAGATGTACTTGTACTGTGCTGTAGATGCACTTGCTACAAGCGCTCGCGGTAATGATCTTTAATACAATAGTCTCTAATCTTTACATATTGATTTATTTTGTAAAATGCATTTTATGTAAAATGTTGACGGTTTTAAGTGCCAAACATAGCCTATGAAATAATTATTTTTTAAATTTTGATTTTTTGCTTAAAATTGATTTTTAGGGCTGAGTTTTGAAACACCATGTATACTCACGTACGTACTCGCGTTCCCTCGTGGAGTGTGGCTGGGCCGTAACGTTTTCGACTGTGATTTGGTTGTGTTAAATACGTTCTCTTTAAGCGCGATTTGGGCCCAGAGCATGGAATTCTTTTCCGACACGCGTGCTCCTCCCGTTTTACACGGGTCTTTCGAAAGGCAGTTTGTGCCAGCAAGGAAGTCAATCTGCTTTTAATATTTTTTATTTTTTATTCAGACTCATCTAATGCTTACCATCAAGGTGTAGAATCATTCGGTGAGCTTTGCTCAAAAAATAATAAACTCATTGTCATTTAATTTTGCATTAAAATATTTATTGACCACCAACATAAAAATACACCTAAGCAGTAAATAGATAAGGATAAAACTACTTTCTTCAAAATTACGCATTTGAAATAGATTATACAATTGTATAATAAAAACTTATTATCGACATTATAACCATTTTGTTGGTTCCGCATTCCGTTGTATTCTGTATTATTTTGTTGCACCGAGGTTATACCACATTTACCACACATATATTATGCAGGAGTAAAGTCCAAATAATGTGTGCATCATTAATTTTTTGGGGTGTGGACCATTAACCCACCACACTGGTCCAGTGCGGGTTGGAGATCGCCAGAGCCTTGTTCGTTGTAAAGCACCAAGCATGATGGTGATCTATCATAGCGCTATCTAATAATTGGTGATTTAACACCAATCAATAGATGGCGCTGTGTTACAAAAATCCAACCGGAAAAAAGAGACAAAAAGACAAACAAGAATGTGAGTTAATAAAAACGCGGTGAAATAAAGCAGTCTTTGTGGTTAAACCCTGAATGGTGACAAATTATTTACTTATCGGTTGTACTGTCACCAGCAAAAAGATATGACTAGTTTATTGATTTGTAATTCTAAGATTTAATGTAAATAATTTGTTTTTTCGAAACTAGACTCTAGCGATGTGAAAGTGACAAGGCACTAAAATATTCATATATGTATGCTGGTAGGTATACTATTATCGGTTACACTGGGTCTAAGTTTGCTTTGTTTGTTCACTTATTAAGATTATAGCTTACAAAGAAGCTAGACAAATACTATTATTCAAGGAGAAAGACGTAAAATCTATTACCACACAAATTGATTACGTCACGTTCGTCCAAGTATTAGTAACCATAATCAGTAACATTTTATGCAGACCTTGTATGTAGGGTTGCCTAGCTCCTTCCATACAAATTAAACCCCAACTTTTTCATTCATTAAGAAAAAAACTACTTAACCAACAGATTGAAAAGAATCGTCATCATCGTCATTGAAATTCTTCGAAATTTTACCAGTTTATAAGTATAAGCCAGTTAGTCCCACCACTAGATGCCGCTGAAATAATAACTACATCTAGTATCTTTACAAACTAGGTCTTTGTTTTGAGAAATCGAACTCTCTTGGCTTCTCTTAGATTTTGCTTCTTGTTGAGGTCTGAGATCAGTTGTGACTTGAGACTTGGTACTCGACTTGAGGCTCTAGATCAAGCTTCCTGTTAGAGCTTGCATGGGGACTAGCCCAGCCTTTCTATTTATTGCCATATCATTGTTAGGGCTTTTTATTTCATTATATCAGCATAGTTAGTATGATAACTATAACTCCACTCCAAAATACAATTGATATTCTATAGTTCATAGTCATTAATCAATTATCCGAGTCGTTCGCAAAGATTGCATGTGTAGTGTATCGAGGCAACCCTATAAGTATAAGCAATCATTTGCAATCAACTGATTGCTTCCACTTTCTTTATGAACGTGGTGATATAATATTTACTGAAGCTATCTGGGCTATATTGTTGTTAAGGTGACTATTGAACCGAAAGAGCCGCGAAATAAAAATAAAAATAATTAGTAAGCTACAAGTCAAACGCCACGCGACTTTTTTTTCCCTAATTCTACATACATAAGTACATCAAGTCTCTTTCCCGGTGGGGTAGGCAGATTTCCACTTGCTACGATCCTGGCACACACCTCTCGCTTCTTCTACTCTCCTTACGCGCCTCATACATGCTCTTCGGTTTAAGGTGGATTTGACCTGCCCCTTTCTTGGAACGTCCCCAATTTGATCAATGCACGTTCGCCTAGGCCGTCCACCTCCAACTTTCCCATTCACAGCACCCTTGTATACCCGCCACGTGAGTCTACTTTCATTCATCCTCTCAACTTGCCCAAACCAACTAAGCATCCTTTGCTCTATTTTTGACACCAAGTCCTCTTTCACACCACACCATTCTTTTATGTAACTGTTTCTTATCCTATCTTTCAAAGAGGTTCCACACAATAACATAAATCATTACCTCTGGATGTCAGGCCAGTGATATTAAATCTTCGCATATGCTTAACTGCTTAGTAACGGGTGGAGATTAAGGGATAGTTTTAAACCTCAATCTGAGCAATATTAGAGACGTTGCCCGCGACTTCGTCCGCGGTTACTGGTTTTTTTTAACTATTCCACGGGAACCCCTTAATTTTCCGGAATAAAAAGTATCTAAGATGCTGACCAGGGATATTAGGTATCACCATGCAAGATTTCATTGAAATCGATCCAGCCATTTCGGAGATCAGCCTGTACAGACAAGATCGCGCTGGCCCAATGCGCGTTGGTGCGGTATATTTGCGGTTACCAGAGAACAAATGTTAATGTGTTTTTATTGGGAATCATTTATAAATTGTTTTGGATATTAAATAATTGAGATAAATTTTAAGGTTATATATATATATATCCTATATACTCGTAGCCTGCATATTCAACCAGTTTTTGTGGATCTGTTGCACTACTAGGTACTTTAAATGAAAACCGCATTTTTTCCTCTCTTAACTTGCCTTGCTATGTGTTTCAGTTTCCGTGTGCTCTATGTAAATTCATTTAGCTTTCTGTTTTCAGTTAATGATATAAAACACATCAGTTAATAATATGTTGAACTTAATGGGGAAAGTTAATGGAGCATGTAAGAATCGCTTCAAAAGTATGGATTTATGTTATTTCAAATCCTAAGCAGAATAAAACAATATTATATTAAACAAGTCAATTGGTTATGGTTAATGTACAATATTAGGGTCTACCTAGAATTTTTTTATTATTGTAACAAGCTCTGTAGCGTAGTGGTTAGTGAGGAACTCGGTGGCCCAGTGGACCTTCGCCATTGTCAGGCCGTGGACGGGTGACTGAAACCTTGTGATCTTGAACTCCGCCGTGCTTTGGAAGGCACGTTAAGAAGGCCGTTGGTCCCGGTCGCTATTGCCACCGTTTCTACCCACCAACCCGCATTTGGCCAGCGTGATGGTGTTACGGATTATAATCCTCATGTGTTTCTCCACGAGGATGGCCTGTCCTCAACAGTAGGACGTATATAGGCTGAAGAAAACGAGCTATATAAAAGAATGTCTTCTAAATCCCTTTATTCCTTGTCAACAGGAGAACATAGCTTGGAACCGCAACCATACAGTGATTTTCTACAACAAGCGCTCATGGCAGTACGTGCCGGAAAAGTCCAACGGGTCCCTGGATGACCTGGTCACCAACGTCAGCCCTGTCATAGCCGTAAGTTACTCTGGTTATCAACATCATTAATTATCAGCTTTGGAGGTGGTGGCAGCACCAGCCACACAAGTTAGACGGGTCCATGATGACCTGGGCGCCAATGTCAGCTCTGTCATCGCCGTAAGTTACTCAGGTCACCTTCATCATTCATCATCAGCGGTGGAGGTCGTGGCAGCAGCGGCCGAACAGTCCAACGGGTCAATAGAGCCTCATCTGTTGACTGGCGGGTGCACCACGTGCTGGTCAGGATTCCTTGGTTCCCGTAAGGTTTTTCGAGACAATACACCTTATATGACGACCTCCGTGGTCGAGTGGTCTGTATGCCGGTCTCAAGGCGTCGCCATCTTGAGAGGTCTTGGGTTCGATCCCCGGTGGGGGCAAATGTTTGGGTGATGAATTTTCAGGCATTTGTTCTCCAGTCTTGGATGTTTATAATATATGTATTATATTATGTATATTCGAATAATTATATGTATTTATCTATTAAATATATTTGTCCGTCATCTAGTATCCGTAACACAAGCAGCATTTAGTTGTTTAAAATGGGACTAGTTGATAGGTCCAATGGGAATATCGGGATAAAAGGTAGCCTATTCTTTCTCAGGCTCTAGGTCTAGACTATCTGTGTACTAAATTTCAGTTAATTGGTTTAGTAGTTTTGGCTTTAAAGCGAGACAGACAGAGTTGCTTTCGCATATATAATATTAGTATAGATTGAGAAGAGATACACTGCGTTTATTTTTTAAGGCTTGTATTACAGTTTCAAGCGTAAATATGTCTTTTTGAGCACGGTTAATACTTGATAGAATTAAAATACATTTATTCCCACACCGATTGCGAAAATTTACTGTAACATTAGTGGATAGAATAACACAATCTCTTTCTAACTGTACTCCTTGAGAGAGATCTTGTGTTTGATTCTGATACTGGCCTTAGGCTCTGAATTATCATTAGCCCTTTTTTTCAGACAATTGGCCACATAATGAGACATAGAGGTCGAATTGAGAATACAGCAGTTGACTTTTTCTTAAGAGCCTATCACAGCAATATTTTTATGACAGCGACGGCCTCGGATTGGCTGTTCGACGGCATCGAGGACCCAGTGTTGGATATAGCCAATGAGATACCGTTCCTGCCGATACAAATACCGTTTGACAAGTTTGGATGGTTTTATCAGGTGAGACGCACTTTTAGTTGATCTATCTTAAGAGATAAGAATGGATAAATAATTGTTAGCAATAAAAATACAATAGCAACTAAAACGTCACTATACAGTATATATCACAACACCTTAGTTTTCTGGAAGATTGAATTACCACGAAATCAAAAAAATCAAAATCAAAAATAACTTTATTTCATTGGCCAAACTTGGCACTTAAAATCGTCAACATTTTACATTTTAAATAATTATTTTACATTTTAAATAATAATAATTAATCATAATATTAATGTTCATTACCGCGAGCGCTTGTATCAAGTACAACCTCAGCGCTTTGATTGTTATTGTAATCGACACAAGCGGCCGGAATCCGAGAGTAAGGCTTTTCATGAGAAGAACCCGGCAAGAAACTCATGAGCCACTTTTTTTTTTAAATAGCCAATCATATAATTATGAGTTCCTCCCTATCAAAAAAAGAGGGTTGTTATTGCAACCCTCTTTTTTTGATAGGGAGTGAAAGAGGGATGGAAATTTGAAATCCTTTCCCTTTGCCAACTTCTGCAGAGCAGAGAAGTTGACGGTTTCTAAAGTAATGGTAGGTACTTATCTACTTTATCTTCTATTCTGAACGTAGTATTTGCTGTCATCCGCTTCGGTGCATACCTAATTAGTAACATGGATGAACACTTAACAAAAGGCAATTGTAGAAATGAAGACCTATTGTTCGCAATGCTAGTTTTACCTTTTACACTTATACTTTCCTGAGGAGTAGTAGTGTACGAGGCGCTATATCAGTATTAGCGACTCTTTGCTGTAATTGTGCTATTCTCTGGACATTTCCTTTGTTTCTGTTGTTTCAAACTAACCAACTGTCTGTTTTGTCATTGTTTTGGTCTTCAATTTTCATTACTAATTAATAATATAATACGTAAAATATATCGTTATAATTAATCTAAAGGAATTTGTGGAGTATCGTACAATAAATTTCGAAAGTACCTTAAATAACTTTGTCGAGGCTTCATTTGTGACCATTTTATTAATAGATATACAAAGAAATACGTCCAGAACGTCATAGTAATATCACGAGTAGTTTTCTCCACCAGGAAGGTCTGTGCCCAGCAGTGGGGTGTAATAGGCTGAGGACTTATGCTATCTCGTTTTATCATAATCATCTATTGTTTAGATAAGGCAAGGAAACACGTGAGGTGTAATAATAACTCAACGTAGAATTAAGAACCATGATCTAAAAACTAGAAATGATCGTCACCTATCCTGGGTCTAACGATAGCGAAAGTTGCTTTGTTCCATTATAATCATCTCGATTAAATCAGTAAGGTCTCTATCACCGTTCTCGATTATTAAAAAAGTTGGTTTAATTAAATTATCATACTTCTATAATGTTACTAATGACCACATCCATAGATAACGTACCATAGATATACTTTGCTCCACTTTTCATACTCCTGAACTTTGCACTATACATATGAATGATTAATTATCTGTACAAGCAATCAAATATAGCTCTTGTGTCATACTACATAAGTGTCACATTTTATTATGTTATTCAACACAAAGCAAAAGCAATTCATGACGCAGTTTGCGATGTATTTTTTTCTGTATTTATATGAAACTAGTTACTTATCTTACTAGAACATATCAGTTAAGCAATATTTGTTCAGCATATTAGTAATATCGGTATTTACTCGAATTTGGCTTTGACTAATAACATTTACTAAATAATATTCCTAATAGTCATCTTGGTACCCAATAAAATAATTGTAGTGTAAATTCAAAAGTTATTTATTGCTTTAGGTACAATGTGTATACTATCGCGAGTTGAATTATTATCTTACGTCCGTTCATTTCTCCCTCCCTTTACATCAGAGGTTCCCAGACTTATTTTTCTCATAGACCACTTTCAAAATTTATCTGGTTCTGGTGAACCCCTGCAGCTACATTTCTACTATATTCCCAAAACTTGACAAAAATGTAAAGATGTGAAGACAAGAAGACCCGAAGAACATTGAGCGAGCGAAGAACACTGTATGATATAATAGCACTTTATAAAATGATTCACAATGAAATTGACTGTATTGAATTAACTAATCACATGCGATACCGAATCCCAAGTGCATCTCAGCGAATTAGATTGAAGTATCCCTACAAGTTATTCCACCTTAACACTGTAAACAGTAATGCTGGTCGTCGTGCGCCGCTTTATAGAATTATGTCCACATATAATGATCAATTTTATGGAGTTGATTTGTTTGCCCTTACAATTGCTTCTCTCAAGGAAGATATTGTTAGTATGTTGAAAAAAAAAGTGTAGTGTGAAAGTGGAAAGGAGTCATTTATAAAAATATGTTATTTATTGCAAAGATATAATATGTTTGCTTATATAAGTATGATATTTATTATATAATATTTATATTCTAAATTTCGGGTTATATGAAAAAAATATAATTAGACTAAGATGCATGTACTGTTAATGGATTTAGAAACTAATTTGTGGATGATGGTGCTGATTATATAATTTATAAATTGTTTACATACATAAGTCTTATAAGAAAACATGTATTGTATAATTGTTTGTCGTCCTTAATAAATGAAAAAAAAGACCCCCGTCGAGTCTCCCGTGGATTCCTAGGGGTCCACCTAGACCACTTTGGGAACTAATGCTTTACATTATTCATTGATATATTTTGAAAAGGAAAAGTACTTTTGATCAAAAGGGGAGACTAGGTAGATCCTTCAAGAGAGGCGTGTTAATGCACTACAAGCTGAAACCTTGCTCTGATTTCATTATTTTTCAGATTTTCCGTGCTTTTTATTAAATATATCTTTTTTTTATCTTGAGTAACAGCAGATGAGTCTCCTTATGCGGAAATACGATCTAGGGTTGCAGAAAACATGAAGCATAACCTTGTGACGACGTGGATGCCGGAGGTAAATAAAAGCCTTCGTGTCGTCTCTTAGACTTTTGTAAATAATATTTATAAAACTTATGGCACAAATAGTGCCTTGGTAAAGTTATTTCAATCGTGAATTTATGAATTTTATTATTATCTCTTAATTTTTATAATATTTAATAATTATTTGCGTGGAGACCACCGCTCCAGACGCTGACTCTGATAGGAATAAAATTGGAGACCAAAAACAATTAAAAAAGAGACAGATTAGTTTAAAACAGAAACAGAGAAAATGGCCAGAGAAGAGCGCATTAAAAGCAAAGAGTCGCTAATACTGATATAGCGTCTCGTTACAACCTTCTCCACCTTGCTGCCATAAGATGACTTTTCACGCCACTTTTAAAAGAACCTATGTTTTAGGTTAGATACAACTCTTTTATTGATAAAGTAGCTGTTGCCCACGACTTCGTCCGCGGTTAGTATGGTTTTTTAACTATCCCACGGGGACCCTTTAATTTTCTCTCCAAGTCTCAGCCCTATCGGTTTAAAATTGACAAAGTTTCATACAAATTTTTATCCCCTTGGGGTTAGAATTAATCAAAATCCTTTCTTAGCGGATGCCTACGTCATAACATCTACCTGTATGCCAAAATTCAGCCCGATCCGTCCAGTGGTTTGGGCTGTGCGTTGATAGATCACTATCAGTTAGTCACTTTTGAGTTATGTTTATACAACTTATGTATAATACTAACTATTTTGGTAGGTGCTATTATTTCATGGTACAAGATCTTCATATTGATAGATTAGTGGTCTATTCGTCATGTTTTTATTTTATCCGTACCTACTTATTTTCCACAAATACAGCTCCCCAACATTTGTTTCGCAATCGCAATGTAAAATCAGTTTAATTTCTTCTTGATTGACTTAATCGAAAGCTTTATCTGATTCTTTATCTGCCACATTTCTATTTGTCTAATCCTTTATTGTTGGTTTTTTATAATTGTTTCCTAGTAACCAATATCGCAAGTCGTTATAACGCTATTTTTGTTACGAACAATGAATACATGATACTATAATACTACATTGTTCCTTTATATTAGGTCCTTACCTATGAAATTGGTGTTTTGTATGGAGATTTTGGGGAATTCTGTATTTTCCATACTAACATTTTATCAGTTTTCTTCACAACGACCAATCCAGACATAATAATATTCGGCATGTATCATTAGACAAGCTTTAGCAATATGTGTAATATCACACTTCATAAAAATTATTTATCGTTTTTAAGTGAATGCAAATAAAATGATGTATTCGGGAGGCACTTAAAAAGAGTTGTCTCCGTGTCCAATTTTAACACAATTAAACTTACAACAAATTATCAAAACAAATCAAAAGAGCTCAAAAATATAGTCTATTTTTAGACGAGGTAATTATTTTTTAGGAATACTTTGAATCTTAATAGTTACAGACAAAATACTAAGACAGAATAAAAACACCAATTTCATAGGTAAGGACCCAATAATAATAAGACACCTTAGTCAATAATATACCCAGTTTAGTCGTTTCTACGAATGAGAAGTACCTACATTCCGATTTACTCATTTGAAAAATTTAAGGGAATTATATATTTTGATACTTATTTTTTGTTTACTTATCTTTTTAATATGTATAATGATTCGTAATTATGTTGTAATATCAAAAGAATTTGTGTGTGACTCATGGTTTTGAATTAAGATTTGTGTTTTCCTTTTTGACGACCTCCGTGGTCGAGTGGTCTGTACGCCGGTCTCAAGGCGTCGCCATCTCGAGAGATTCTGGGTACGATCCCCGGTGGGGGCAAATGTTTGGGTGTTTAATTTTAAGGCATTGTTCTCCAGTCTTGGATGTTTATATATATTTTTATATATTCAGGATATTTATATGTATTTATCTTTTAAATATATTTATCCGTCATCTAGTGTCCGTAACACAAGCAGCATTACTTGCTTAAAAAAGGGTTAAGTTGATAGGCGTGAATGTTTGAACATATTTATTTAGGCAGAGATAACATATCCCCACTTGCTAAAACCACCACCACTACTCTCATTACTAACTTCATACATGCCCTTCGGCTTGATGTGGATTTGACCTGACCGGTGGTTTTACTTTTTTTTTCTTCAAATAATAAAAGAAGTATTTAGTAAACAAGTCCGAGTGGAGTTCTTCAAAAGGGGCGTGCAGTGGTTTTTTAAAGGTCGGCAACGCGCTGGTGATGCCCTCGCTGTTGCAGGCGTCCATAGGCTACGGTGACCACTGCCCATCTGTGGGCCGTATGCTTCTTTGCCACCCTGGTGGTATAAAAAAAAACAAACATACATATGTTTACGCCTTTATTCCCGTGGGGGGCAGAGATACAGCCTCCCTATAAATGCTACGATCCTGAGCACCTTCCGATCACTCATTTTAAATATTTCATATAGATTAACACATACATACATACATAAAATCACGCCTGTAATCGCTTATTGGTAGACAGAGTCCAAAGAGCACTGTGACTGTGACTGTACCGTGAAAGAGTAGTAGCAAGTGGCTAGCTCATCGCCTACACAATCACAGACCCAGTACCCAATGCGCCCTTAGTCGCCTTTTACGACATGCTAGGCAAGGAAAGCAGTTGGTACATTATTTTGTGTCCCGGACCAATACGGATTAAGATTAACGTTATATGAAACACTAGCTGTTGCCCGCCACTTCGTCCGAGGTTCCTGGTTTTTTTAAGTATCTCACGGGAACCCTTTAATTTTCTGGAATATAAAGTGTCTAAGGTTCACCAGGGATATAAGGTATCACCATGCAAATTTTCATTGAAATAGGTCAAGCCATTTCGGAGATTAGCCCGTACAAACAAACAGACGAACAGACAGAAACAAAATATTAAAATATTTTTTTTTTTTTGTATTTTCCCTTTTTTTACATCCTGACTTGATGTTAAGGATTTTTTTCCTAAGTAAGTACAAACATTCGACCTCTACATTTTTATTTTTAGTATAGATTTAAAATGAGTGATATAAACGAATAAAGTTTAAAACTTCCTTAGAAGTACTAGTCGACCGCGGACTTCCTTTATACCAAATTGGACTAAATTCTTAATTTAACAATCGTTCCTAATTGAACAGTATTCGAGCAACATTTGGTAATCGATTGCGTGGATCGATTGCGCGGATTCTTCATGGATCGCGAAACTTTCCTCGTTACATAATATTTGGACTATGTTCACGTCACACCTCGTATCGCTTGTACAGTTTAGTTTGTTTAATTAGGAATTTGCTGTTATTTGTTTTTTTATATAATAGGTTGGGGAAAAAGTTTCTTCGCATTTTTTAAGAAAATTCAAAACATTTTTTAATATAGTTTATTTACATTTAACTAAAGTATGTAGGTACCATTTTGTTCGATAACTTTTTGCCATCTTGTAGGTAGGGACATGATCCCATTGCTATAGAAATTTTGGGACTTCTGGTCCAAATACCGCGACAAGTGGTTTTTTGGTAGTTCTCTCGTGATGTTAACCTGACACTGCCTAAAGAATTCTGAAGAGACCGAAACAGGTGGAAATCTGAAGGTGCAAGGTCAGGACTATACGGCGGATGCATTAACACCTCCCAGCCAAACTCTCTTAATTTTTGCTGAGTGGCTAAAGATGTGTGAGGTCTAGCTTTATCATGATGAAAAACCACACCCCTTCTGTTGATTAATTCCGGCCGCTTTCTCTCAACTTCTTGCTTTAATCTCATCAGTTGTTCGCAGTAGAGTTCAGAATCGATGGTCCTGCCTGGTGGTAACAGCTCATAATAAATAATGCCCTTCCAATCCCACCACACACACAGCATCACCTTGTTGCGAGTTAACCCGGGTTTCGCCACAGTCTGTGAAGCCTGACCGGCCTTTGACCACGACCTTTTTCGCACGTTCTTGTCGTACGTGATCCACTTTTCATCACCAGTTATCAGCTTCTTCAAAAATGGTTCGGTTTCATTACGTCGTAATAAAGAATCACGAATGAGTACACGGTTCATTAGGTTTCTTTCAGTGAGCTCGTGAGGTACCCAAATGTCGAGCTTTTTTGTGTACCCAGTTTTTTTCAAATGCGCCAAAACTGTTTTGTGGTCAATTCCCAGTTCTTCAGCTACGTCGTAACTACTGACATGCCGATCTTGCTCCACTTTTTCAAAAATGGCATCCATTTTATCTGTTATAAGGTTATAAGGTAAAAATACTACAGATGCAGGAATTGCACTTATGAAGCACATTTTTGACGCTTGGGAGCATCAACAGGATGCTTTAGGTATCTTTTGTGACTTGTCTAAGGCGTTTGACTGTGTTGATCATAAAACGCTTTTAGGCAAATTAAAGCATTATGGAATTTCTAAAAATTCATTAAAAATTATCGAATCATATTTAAGTAACAGGATACAAAAAGTTGTTATAAATAGAACTGAGTCTTCCGGAGCGCCTATGCGTATGGGCGTTCCTCAGGGATCGATATTAGGACCACTACTTTTTTTAATTTATATAAATGACCTACCTTACTACTCAAAATGTTTATGTGATACGGTATTATTTGCAGATGACACATCATTAATTTTTAAAATTAATAGAAATAAAGTTGACTTTGACGATGTAAATAATGCTATATCAAAAGTACTTAGCTGGTTTGAAAATAATAATTTGTTATTAAATTCAAAGAAAACTAAATGTGTTAAATTTTCTTTACCAAATGTAAGACAGGTCAACCCTCATATTAAAATAAATCATGAAATTATTGAATGTGTAGATTCCACAGTGTTTTTGGGTATTACATTGGATTCAAGATTACAGTGGTATCCTCATATTTCTTCCCTCTATGGAAGACTCAGCTCCGCGGCTTATGCTGTAAAAAAAATCAGATCCTTATGTGATGTGGATACTGCAAGACTTGTTTACTTTAGTTATTTCCACAGTATTATGTCATATGGTTTACTGTTGTGGGGGACAGCAGCTGATATTAAAGATATATTTATTTTGCAAAAAAGGGCTGTGCGTGCTGTCTACCAACTTAAGCCACGTGACTCACTAAGAGATCTGTTTAAAGAAATAAACATATTAACTGTTGCATCCCAATATATTTTTGATAATATTTTATATGTTCAGAAATATTTACACATTTTTAAAAAACAATGTGATGTTCATAATGTCAACACTAGGAATAAAAATAAACTCGCTGTTCCAAACTTTAGACTTCATAAGACAAGTCGGTCATTTATGGGGAAATGTATACACATTTATAATAAAATACCACCAAATTTAACTGAACTGCCTTTACACAAATTCAAACTATGTGTCAAACAAAATTTAATAAAAAAGGGTTACTATACAGTTCAGGAATATTTGGACGATAAAAATGCGTGGACAGATTGACACGTCTTTGTTACATATTGTGCTGACTCGTAATGTGGGATGTTGCCAGTCGCTTTTTAATTGATTTGTTTTTATCTTAATTGCTTAGCGAATTTCAACATCGTTCATTGTTTCAAGTGCTCATATATTCTTCCTGATTATAATGCTAAAAATCTATGTTCATAATATCTATGTTCACCCATTTGATTGTACTAGCCTAACATTTATAAAAAACAAGAATTGTAAAAAATGTGAAAAAAAGAGCAACCCTCGAGTTTCTGGCTCGCTCTTCTCGGGGATGTCTGCGTTCCGAGCGAGTGGTAGATTCACTAATTTATAAATTGACGTTTTTAAGTGTTTGTATATCAAGCCTATAAAATAAAGATATTTTTGATTTGATTTGATTTGATTTATAAGGCGACCAGAGCGACGTGCATCTTTGACATCAAAATTTCCGGATTGAAAACGCTTAAACCAAATTTGTGCTACTCTCACAGACACTGCACTAGGTCCATAAACATCGCAAATTTTTTTCGCGGCTTGCGTTGCATTTTTACCTTTTTTGTAGTAAAATTTTAAAATGTATCGAATTTCTTCATTAGATTCACTCATCTTGGCGGTACGAAAAACAAATGAAAATCACACATTTTCCTAATTTGAATTTGGAATTATGTTCTTTAAAATTTAAACTTTCAATGATACCAAAACCAGCCAGATACAAATAGTATAGCCAAAGAGATTTTATTACAAGTTTATACATACTATAATGCGAAAAGACTTTTTCCCCAACCTAATATAACTGGCTAGTTTTTGGCCTTTCTCATGACGTTAAGGCTCAAGGTCGAAGCCAGCATCACCTTTAACAACTGAGAATTCAATTCAATTCAATTCATTGCCGGAACATTACAATGCTTAAAGACAGACTTAGGCAAGACGGTGGTAGGCAGCTGGCCAGTCGGGTCAGACATACATACATACATACATACATAACATCACGCCTGTAATCCCTGAAGGAATAGGCAGAGTCCAAGAAGCACTATGTTCCTTAAGACCACATTTGGCCATACAAAAAAATTTGGTTTGGTCAAATGAATATCGTGAAAGAGTTGTGACAAGTGGCTAGCTCATCGCCTACACAATCACAGACCCAGTACCCAATACGCCCTTAGTCGCCTTTTAGGACATGCTAGGCAAGAAAAGCAGTTGGTACATTATTTTTGTGTCCCGGACCAACACGGGACCAGTCAGGCTTAATAGTTCATTTTAAATTAGTCTAGATGGTTTGACACATTCAAATGTCCTCAACCTATATTCGGCCCCCTGCTGTCCACCGGCCGGGCTAAATTACATTTCAAACTGTCAAATTACTGACTAATCAAAGAATGGACTTTAGAAGCCCTGCCATCAACCAATCTTGTAATGAAAATACCACTAGTGGATAAATACAGTATGCATTGATTTAGAAATTATCATTCGGTCTAAATTATGCGTCAGACCAATGAACTACCACTTCGTGTTGCTTGAAATTGCGCATTGTCACAATTCACTTTCAAGTATCCTGTAAATCCTGTTTTATAATTACTTACAAGTTTGGTGAATAGGTCGTCAAACTACACAGTCAAACATCCTCAAAAATTTTATATATACTTTATATCTAAGGTGATGGTTGAGAATCTATTGAAGAATATATCAATTTATCAATACTAGTCTTTTTCGTAGATTTTTAAGTATTAGGTAATCATATTAGTATTTTTTCGAAGATACTCAACACCTGGTATAAAAAGAATAAAATATTTCTAAATTATCAACCTTTATTATAGTAATGAATGATTTTGATAAAATATATCCACTAATCGACCGTGAACCATTTTTTTATAATCAATTATTGTATTTATCTTTATATCGTTTACTTGAAACATTCAAGTCTTTATAACGATCCTTTAAAATTGTTGTTTAATATCTTGTGGGTCTTAGAAGTATAAAACTGTCGTAAAGGTTTTAAATTCTTCGGCGATTAAGCGTCATGAAGTTATGTTTTACTTAATTTTTTTGTCTTTAAAGTTAAATTAATGAAATAAATTATTAAAATCGGCTACGGACATATTACTATAATTCACGACTATACCTAATATAAATCTTCAACACCCTTGCTCGTAATGTGAGCTTTATTAAATGTATAAATGTATTATTAAATTATTAAATGTATAATTTAATAAAGCTCACATTACGAGCAAGTGTGTACGCATGCGCGTAAAAATATTACCGCACTAGTGCGTAATCATAATCATCACTTTCATGCACTTTCACCCAGTTTTCGAATCGAAGGTAGTATTATATTCCTCGCAGGTGTGTTGAAAAATGTCGTATGGTACACGTGTGTATTGATGACTACCGTCCTCATAAGACCCTCGCCTGGCGGCTCGTTTCTCAATGTCGCCTCGGCGGTAATCACCAATAATATAATATACTATTAAGGCCAACAGAAAGTTATGGCATACTTATAACTAATATAGTAGTCATGTAGGACGGAGGATATGTTAATTATTTTCCTTTTTATTTTCTTCCAGCGCAACGGCTCTCTTGACTACGAAGGCGTGTTCCTAATGAACACGGGCACTGATGACTTCTCCAAACTTGGCAGCTTGGAGAAGTGGCGGCACTACAATAGGACCATGTATCGGGATGAGTGTGGAGAGGTGAAAGGGTCCACAGGAGAGCTGTGGGCGCCTGAGCTGGGGCAGGAGGAGGTCGTCGTCTTCGCGCCTGATATATGCACGTGAGTTGTTTAAATGAATGGTATGGATTTCATCTTTGCGTTGGACCCTGTATTAGGATGATAGCATTGCTCCTAATAGCTAATCGGTTTTAGGAGATATGGATCATCTTTTTATATTTTAGGAGCCTGTAATAGGATGAGACCGCTCATCCTAATAAGAATATGACAGAGCCAGAATTCAAAGTAACAAACTTGGTCACAAACTTGGTCTGAATGTTGCCGACTTTTGGATTAAATTTTGCGCCATTAGGTCTATCAGCAAGAACAAGATTGGCCAAATAGGATAATTGGTCGAATACATTGATTAGTCAATGTTGCCAAGTTCCGAATGCAAATTTGAGCCATTGTCGTCATCAGCCTATATACGTCCCACTTCTGGGACAGGCCCTCCTCATGGAGAAACACATGAGGAGTATGGGCCGTAACACTACCACGCTGGCCCAATGCGGGTTGGTGGGTAGAAACGGTCACAAATGCGACTGGGACCAACGGCTTAACGTGCCTTCCGAGCACGGAGGAACTCGAGATCACAAAGTCTTGGTCACCCATCCACGGCCTGACCATGGCGAAGGTAGCTTTGCTTTCGATCAAAGTCAAAACGCATTAATCACTACGCCACCGAGCTCCTCTTCAAAGAGCTCCTCTTTCAAGAGCTATTGGCTCTTCGCAAAAGATTGGTCATTGAACATCCGATCTGATATATGCAGGTAAGTTCTTCAACTTACCCATGAAAGGTAATACCAGAGTGCAAACTTATTGGTGAAATGAATCGTTGATAATTTCTGGAGTTAAATTTAAGTCATTGATTCAAAACAGGCAGCGGTAGCCGAGTTGGGACGAACAGGGCACTAACCGTTCGCTCGGCCGCGGGAAACGCGGGTTCAATCCCACCGCCTGTACCACTGAGTTTGAATAAGTTCTTCAACTTACCCATGAAAGGTAATACCAGAGTGCAAACTTATTGGTGAAATGAATCGTTGATAATTTCTGGAGTTAAATTTAAGTCATTGATTCAAAACAGGCAGCGGTAGCCGAGTTGGGACGAACAGGGCACTAACCGTTCGCTCGGCCGCGGGAACCGCGGGTTCGATCCCACCGCCTGTACCACTGAGTTAGAATAAAACTTATGTACAGTTCATTGTGAATATCGCTTGCCTCACATTGTGCCCGGTGCATGGCAACAGGCTCGCCACCTGTTACATGTAGACTTAACATATCTGACGAAATAGGGAAAGAGGTGTGAAAGAAGAGGAGGGAAAGAGAGGTGATATGTTATGCTATGATTCAAAGAGCAAGCAGATTGGTCTAATAGACCAATTTTTTCTTACTTGAATGCTTTTAATCATAAATTAGTTTTGTTATTCATCATATTCATATCAGCTGGGAGACATCCGCTATTAGAGATACGAGGGCGCCTTCTTATCATTCGTAGCAATCGATCGTGCGTAGACTGCATCCAGCGTTATACGCGACCAGATCGCTGGTTCTGTTATTCTATTTGTCAAGTATTTGAGTCAATTTTTATTTTAACAAGTATAGCCTTCTGTCATAGAGGCGCGCGTGTTTGCAAAGAATTTTAGAAATATCCTGGTTGTTTTACAGTACACTAAATGAAAAACGTCGACAGCTCTTGTAAACAAGAGGAAATGAATCAGGAATGGAGATTGCAAGCTTTCATCTCTCCTCCATTTTAATTCTATTTTAAACTAATAGATAATTTATCTCTCTTTCCAGTTACATGGTTCTTGCCAAGACCCAGACGGTGACAATCCAGGGAATCGAAGGCGTGCAGTATGCCCACAACGACTCGGTCTTTGACAACGGACACCGATATGAATATACGGTGAGACCTTCTGCTTCTATTTATTCGCCTTTAAAGAGATATACGAGTAAGGTAGGTAGGTGTAAGGTTTGTCCTTTTTTTCGTTTATTTAGGAAACATATATGTATACAAATCACATTCTTCCGTAAAATTTCCACGTCTAGTCATGCTTATACATGATAAAAAAAATTATGAGCCTTGGATGGACCTTACATATTTTAAAAAGCTTAATAATATGAAGATATTTTAATAACATACATACATAAAATTGCGACTCTTATCCCCTGAGGGTTAGTCAGAGACTAGGCAAAAGCACCGTAAAAGCAGTCCTTGGCCATAGTCCGCGCTTCACCAAGCAGTGATTGCACTCAGCGTGACAGGTGGTGAGCCCGCCGCCACTGTAAGCTATTAGATGTTTGTGCAGTTCTAAATCCATTAATCGCCTTTTACGGCACCCAAGGGAAGAGATGGGTTGGTAGTATTATTTTAATGAGCCGCTACCACACGGCTCCGAATAATAGTTTAATAATGGGAGAAAAAGGAGAATGGAAAAATAGATGTTGTGCCGACCCGATCTACAACAAAAAAAAAAGAAAAGGTACAGGAAAAAAAAGAGATGTTTTCTTTTTTTAATGTAAAGTAAATAAAGGCCCGTATTCGTATCTCAAGTGTTGATCTCTGCTTGTGGACAGCTAGAAAGAGATGGCGTTATGTGAGGATGGATAGCAGCATCTCTTTCTACGGGTCTCAAAGTGGAAATCTGGCGTAATCTATCTAAACATTCTCCGTAAGCGACAGCTAGCTAATCAAGCAAATGATTTCTGATTTAAACAACGGACCTATAGTCTGATTCCTGATAATTACAATGTTGTAGATATTTCGATACACGTTTTTAATCTGTGCGTTTGGCCTTGGATATAATTATCGACGCGTTTTTAATTAATTATATTTTTGGTGGAAATCGATGGAAATCTACCTTTCCATTTGTGAAGGCCCATTTTTTTTTTAGTTAACGTAGGCTTCTTATGGTCTGTGGGCAGGAGAAGGCGGGCACCATAAGTGCCTCCTTCTTCCTGCCCCGCGAGCGGCCGCGTGCGTTGAATGGCTTATTTATTATTTAAGAACAGTAATAATAATAATCCTAATAATAAGTCCTCTTTGCGAAATGCGTAAGTTGTTTATGGTGAGCGCAATAAAGTCTTCTTCTAGTACTACTCATTCACTCTCTTACTTATCTTCAAGTCCACAAAACGAGACACAATAGAATCTCGCGAACGCCGGCCTTCGCCCTCACCATATCATTACCATATCATTATTACCATATCATTTACAATCTTAAAATTTCTTCAGTCTTCCTCTCCCTTTTTTAGCGTTGAGAAACCCTTTATACATACATACATACATACATATAATCACGACTATTATCCCATAAGGGTTAGTCAGAGACTAGGCAAAAACACCGCAAAAGCGATTCACTGCCATAGTCCGCGCTTCACCATGCAGTGAATGCACTCAGCGTGACAGGTGGTGAGCCCGTCGCCGCTATAAGCTAAACCCTTTATGGCCTTATTAATATACCCAGGTCTTAGTGGGGCCGGCCTGGCTTATGAGGGAGTCTCCCCCGAGAAGCAGGGGCATACCCACTAAAACCGACGATTCTGCTAAAGCTTGTGACCGGATGCCGGAGGTTAAATAAAGGATACTCTTTGTCGTCACTATTCCTTTGTATATTTATAAATAAAAACTTAGCACACTGAAACAATTTATAAAAGGTAAATCACACAAAACACTGAACATACATTTTGAGATAATTATAAAAGTTAGGGCTACTTACTTAGGCACTATTGCCTTGACCAAGTTATTTAGGGTACTTTCGAAATTTATTACAAGATACTCCAGAAATCCCTTAAGGCTTAATTATAACGATTTGTATATTATATATTTTACGTATTATTATTAATTACTAATGAAATTGGAGACCAAAACAATGACAAAACAGACAGATGGTTAGTTTGAAACAAAAGAAACAAAGATCCAAATGGCCAGAGAAGAGCGCAATGACAGCAAAGAGTCGCTAATACTGATAAAGCTCCTCTTTACAAGGTCTTCGCACATTGCCCCCTGCGCCAGATGAGCGACTGTTGCCCTGAAGGCCCCTCAAAAGGGAGGAGAGTGCCCGCGCAAACGGTCTCCCTATAGCAGAAATATCTATTGTTTGAAAGAGAAACAAAGAAAGAAATACATTTATTGACCACAGGCACAAGCAAGACGCTAAATACACAAACAATCACATATAAGGTCAACTAGGACCCGACCTCAGCATATGCAGCATCAGGCGAAGCTGATACAGCGCTGGTGTACCGAATGCTGGTGTTGCGAATACCGGTGTTCGCGGTGACCGTCAAGTGTTAAGTCCACATTCAAAGTATTTTTACTAACTTCACCACGTCCTTGTATATTCTGTAGATACCGTCTTGATTACTGTTGTTGCGGCAATTATTAACCTAACTAATTAATCGTAAAGATCATTATCAAATGATAAAACGCTGATGTTTTTGAAGGATTAAGACGTGTTAATTAGAAGACCCCTCTCTCCTCCGCTTTCTGCCTACCCCGTGATATAGGCGTGATATATGTTAATGAAATGTAAAAAATATTTTTAATTTGCGGCATAATCAACATAGTTAACAAAGATAACGTAGACAAAAACAGATAATATATTTATTGCTTTTCTCTTTGTTTGGTCGCTTGGATTTTTCTTACTTAATTTTGAGTCACTTCCGGACTAGATATCGGATTGAAACATTGGAAATAGTTCATTACCCGGTGATAATGCAACTTGCAACTACTTTCAACTTTCTACGAGCACTTTCAGGCCGAAATTGCCACAACTTTCAGGTTTTGTATGGGGTTATTAATACCTATCAATAGATGCACGTTGCTGTGGTTTTTGTTCTTTTTAGGACATTAAAAACGTGGGATTTTCAAAACTTTTATGTATTGACTTAATTATTTTATTATTTATTACATAAAATAAATTAAGAAAAAGTAGGATTTATAATGACACAAGCAACGATTGCACAATGGTCTTATAGCTAAGTAACTAAGGGCAAAATTCTCTTTGTCAGTTAACCTTAAGAAGGACATAAAACAAAATCTCTAAAAGAATGAGACGTTTCGATGTATGATATAAACTCCAATGAAAAAAAATACTAAGATATCGAACATTCGCGTCTCTCGTAGCATGAAAATTGGTGAACAATATCAATTGTATTAAATGATTCATTCTTAATTCTGCGTTTGATAAACAACTTAATCATTGACTATTAAAGGCTAATCTTGAACAGCACAATCGTTACTGTGATTCGGTATCTTTATCTGCTGATTTGGAACGTAAAATGATTTCCACATTGAGCCCAACGTGACATTATCAGTATTATGAAATTCTTCCATAAATAAAATTATCATGTTTATGATTAGGCTTCGTTATGTTTTTTAATGAAGTAATTAATTGGGCAGCCATTTAATTATTTAATCAGCTAAAAAAAATCAGCCGGGAAATAATTTGGGCAGCAAACAAATACTTTGTCAGAAATATAATTATTTGGCCGACAAAACAATTTTTAGGGCTTCAAAATAATTATCTGGTCAGCGGATAATTAGTTGAGCCGCAAAATAATTATTTGGACAACAATATATATGTTACCGGAAATGTATAAAATCTTGGAAAATTATTAAGGAAGGCTCATAAATCAATTCGTAGGAAATGTATTCTTATAGATATTTAGTTAAGGTAATTTTTTTTATGATAATCAAAAACAATGTTTGTGTCAATAATCGCTTTGTCTTTATTGAGTAGACATTATAAATATTATTTTTAAGGGTCATACAAAATTAAATTATACAATTTGGCAGCAGAGAAAGCATTGGAGTTGCTGCCCAATTAGTTATTTTGCTGACTAATCAGAAATATCTGCCCATAAGTTGCAGCTCAATTAGTTAATTTGTTGACCAATTTTGAAATATTGGGTCCTTACCTATGAAATTGGTGTTTTTTTCTCTCTTAGTATTTTGTCTGTAACTATTAAGATTCGGAGTATTCCTTAAAAAAATATTACCTCGTCTAAAAATTGACTATATTTTTGAGCTCTTTTGATTTGTTTTGATAATTTGTTGTAAGTTTAATTGTGTTAAAATTGGACACGGAGACAACTCTTTTTATGTGCCTCCCGAATACATCATTTTATTTGCATTCACTTAAAAACGATAAATAATTTTTATGAAGTGTAATATTACACATATTACTAAAGCTTGTCTTATGATACATGCCAAATACTATTATCTCTGGATTTGTCGTTGTGAAGAAAACTGATAAAATGTTAGTATGGAAAATGCAGAATTCCCCTAAATCTCCATTCAAAAACCCAATTTCATAGGTAAGGACCTAATATTTGCTGCCCATAAGTTGCTGACCAATTAGGTATTTTAGCTGACCAATTGCATTTTTTGCTACCCAAAATTCGAATATTTTTCTGACCGTTTAAATCATGTTTATTTATAACAACATATTATTATTATGACATCTATTTCCTTTAAGAGCACATTACATTTCCACATTCAGTCATTCTCAGCTTTACATCTCATTGCTGGGCACAGGCCTTCCTCATAGAGAAACAAACGAGGAATATGCGTACAAGCGGTCATCCTGTGGAATTCTTTGCCGCTGGACATTCGATCTGCCACCATGAAAGCTACTTTTAAATTGAGGGTACGGGAACACTTTTTGAGGTTGTGTAATATGAGCTCATCTGAAGTTACATAATATAATCTTAATTATGTTATTTATTGTTATAATTATATGTATAGTATTAGATTATTTATTGTAATATTTAAGTATGAGTGTATAATTATTTATGTATTGTGTTTGTATAGGCTATTTATTGGTATAATATATATTTAAGGTTTTTAATTTAATGGTACCGCCACCAAATCTCTGCTTAACCTATGGTTGACTGGTAGAGAACGATATTTGTCGTTAAGTCCGCCATATGTACCTTGTTTAGAACATTAAAGTTTAAATAAATAAATAAATATGGGCTGTAACACCACCTCGTTGGCCCAATGATATTTGTAATTCATTTATTCAAATCAAATCAGGTTTTACCTATTTATTAATCTGTGGTATTACTGCTTTCGTTTTAGATCATTATCTTGGTATCAGTGCAACAGTGTATCGACTAAAGCTTATCAATAACAATTTTAAGTAGTCCTTACCATTTTTACTTAATCTTTATTTATTTTCTTCTTAATCTTAATCTTGATTTTGTAGACAATTATAGCCAAAGCAATAATCATAAGTCACAATCTGTAGACGTGCGTAGTACTGCGTATGAGAATGAGAAAACATTTATTCCGGGACACGAGACAATGTACGATCTTAAAAGAATATATACATGCATAGCTATATTATACACATTCAAAGCTATATTGTACACAAACAAAAAAAGAAATACATATAATCTACATAAATCTACATAGGAACTGTCTCACAGCTTTGCCAAAACAGGTAGCCAATTCAGCATGTCAGTTTTTTGAGTCCTGACGCTGATTTTCTATTGGCACCTTATATTTATTTATTTTTCGTACACGCTTGCGTACGGAACGTGAAAATAAATTATTTGTAAACTAAATAAGGTGCTATTTGATCACGATATCGTTAGTTAAATCCCCTTGCCCCAAACCTGTGTCATTGAGTTTGGATAAAGTTTTAAAACAGTTTATCAATATCGATTAGTCGATATCAATATCGATTGCTTTTACTGTGCCTGGCTCATGGCAACAGGCTCGCACTGGTAGATATAAACATATCAGGCGGATTGTAGGTGGTAACTACTCTACTTCAATGAAGCTATAAATGAGAAAGGGATGAAAGTGAACGTCAGTAACAAGAATTTTGTACTATAAGATGGATGCCAAACTCCCATACTATAACATGAGGCAATGTTCTGTCTCGATCAGTAGGTGTTCCCTCTCATTCTTTCACTATTTATGAATGAAGGCTATCCGTGGGATATACTCTTCCTCTCTTTCTATCCATACTTTCTGTCTCACCTGTCATATTTACGCCATTTTGACGCCTAGACCGAAAATTGTTATAAATTTTTGTGATTTAATATTTTAAATAAAAAAATATAAAACTGGTGATGACGTGCGTTGTTTTATGTTGTGTAAGTGAGTGGTATCCTGGATGTACCATATCATATCACAGGTGAGTCAATTGTGATACGATAAGGTACATCCAGTGAGTGTATTTTTGTGGGTCGTCATCAGTTGTAATAGAATACTGTACTACGAAATGTCAAACTTATTCATTAATGTGATAGAATGAAAAGGAACACCTACTGATCGAGGTAAAACATTGCCTCATGCTATTGTATGGGAGTTTGGCATCCATCATAAAGTACAAAATTCTTGGGCATTAAGACCAAGGTTATGGTGTTTGAAAGGGACATAAATATGACTATGCGTAACACCGTGATAGGTGGAGAATAAGTAGAGCAAGTGAAAGTTTGTATATTTGGGATCTTAAAAATGATCGCGTACTATCGTCGTCCTCAGCCTATAATATAGGCTTATACGTTTCACTGCTGGGCACAGGCCTTCCTTATGGAGAAGAACATGAGGATGAGGAGGACCGGCCGTAACACCACCAGGCAGGCCCATTGCGGATTGGTGGGTAGAAGCGGTAGCAATAGCGACCGGGATCAACGGCTTAACGTGCCTTTCGAAGCACGGAGTTCGAGATCACAAAGTTTTGGTGACCCAGCCACGGCCTGACCGTGTCCTAACCATACTAGCGTACTAACCATTACGCCACCGAACTCTTGCGCGGATGAGCTTTTAGAGAAACTTTTTGCCTCACGAGTTATCGGCAACACGAGGGATAACCCTTGTATTGCGCGCTCATAGTCTATGGTGTGCCGTTGGCCGTTGGTTGTTTGCTACCTGAGTTGTATACACACACATACAACCATGCCTGTGATCCCCGAAGCGGTAGGCAGAATCCAAGGAGCACTGTGTTCCTTATGACCACATTAAGCCATACAAAAATTGGGTTTGGTCAGGTGAAAAATCGCGAAAGCGTCGTAACAAGTGGCTAGATAGCTACATAATCACAGACACAGTACCCAACACGCCCTAAGTCACCTTTTACGACATGCTAGGCCAGAAAAGCAAATGAAATGAAATGAAATCCTTTATTCTGCAATTAGATTTTCATGAAATACGTCAGGTCGGGCACGTCAGGCACGTCAATATTTTTTTTCCTACTAGCACTTCGACGTGAATGGCCTGTTGAGAAGAAGTGCCGCATGAAACTCATTAGTAAGCCTTTTTTTAACAGCCATAATAACAAAAGGAATTTAGAACATTTTAAATATTGAAAAAAAAAGTATGTGCAGAGGTGCAAATTATAGTAGCTACGAATTTTTACCTTTAAAATAACCTTCTATTTTATAATACCCCTTCTTAATTAAACAGCTTTTAACAGTTGACTAAAATTTATGCAGGGGCAAGTCAATAAAACTTTGTGGCAGCCTATTATACATTCTTATGCTGATTCCTATAAAACATTTAACAGTCTCGTGAAGTCTGAGGCTTGGAACGGCGAGCTTATGCTTATTTCTGGTGTTGAGGCTATGGCAGTCAGTCGGTACATTGTTCTGTTGTATAAATGTAACGCTATGACGTGGTCGCGCAGGCGTGCTACTGCGACGAGGTCCGCGACAGCGACTGCCTGCCGTCGGGCGCGCTCAACGTGTCGTCGTGCAGGTTCGGCGCGCCCGCCTTCGTGACGCGCCCGCACTTCTACAACACCGACCCGCACTACCCCAGCAAGATCACCGGCCTGCACCCCACCGAGTGAGTCACACTCCACACCCACACTGGACGTAGGGCTCCGCCAATGCTCTACACGAATATAGTTGCGGCACGATATGTTGACCGTTTTGATATATTACGATAGTGATGTGAAACGTCCTACGTGAAGATCGTATTAGATTTAATTTTTAAGAATTTTGATATCAGAAAAACAATTTCCGTTGTGTGGTAAAGAAGTACACCAATAATTATGATTGTATAAAAATAGAAAATAAATGTTTGCAGGGCCTAATATATAGTGTAGAACTCAATGTAATAAATAAATTTTGTGTCCTAAAACTATACATTCGATAAATTTTATGACTAACTTCACCTCACTATTGACAATAAAGAACAGCAATTCGCCCCTTCAAATGTGAATATTATAATCAAGAATTTTGTAGTGTATGATGGATGCCAAATTCTTCTGTCTCGATCAGTAGGTGTTCCCTCTCTTTCTATCACTTTAATGAATGAATTTGTCCTTTCGTAGTTAAGCTTTCTATTACTACTAATGACGTCACACAAAAATACACAAATTTCCTCAACAAATACTCTCATTTAATATGTGATTTTTGACTCACCTGTGAAATGATAAGGTACATCCAGGATATCACTCACTTACACAACATAAACAACGAACGTCATCACCAGTTTTATAAGTTTTTATTTAAAATATTGAATTACAAAATTTTTTAACAATTTTCAGTCTAGGTGTTAAAATGACGTAAATATAACAGGTGAGACAGAAACTATGGATAGAAAGAGAGGAAGAGGATATCCCACGGATAGCTTCATTCTTAAATAGTGATAGAATTAGAGGGAACACCTACTGATCGAGATGCTATTGTATGGGAGTTTAGCATCCATAAAGAGTACAAAATTGTTGATTATAATTATGAAACTTCATGAGTGGACAAACGTCAAAACGGCCATCATAGCGTGCCGCAACTGTAGCGATCCAGCGCCGCCCGCATCCACCGACATTCTGCATCACGAGTCGTCGATAAGCGGCCGCCACTCGAGAACCTTTCCGCCCCAACGGCCGTCAGTTCTTCGAGCAATGTGCCATGCCCACTGCCACTTTATGTCTTTGTCGACCTCCGTGATCGAGTGGTCTGTACGCCGGTCTCGAGGCGTCGCCATCTCGAGAGGTTCTGGGTTCGATCCCCGGTTGAGGCAGATGTTTGTGTGAAGGATACGATGATATTTATCACGTTTTATCACGACCAACTGTCAAAATCCATAGTACTTTGACGGGTGAACGTGATAAAATCACGATATACACCATAATACGGTGTTCATGCTAAGAGGGCATGCATTTGTTCTCCAGTCTAAGATGTTTATATATGTATTGTATATTTTCTGAATATTGATATGTATATATCTATTGAGTATATTTGTCCGTCATCTAGTATCCGTAACACAAGCAGCATTAGTTCCTTAAAATGGGGCTAGTTGAGGGGTGTGAATGTTTGAAGATATTTATTTATTTCTATTTATAAAGCGGATTGTTTCAAACAGCACAGTTATTAGTCTGGTTCGCTCCATAACAAAGCTACTGTTTCCCAGAGAGCACAACTTCAGGCTGGCCCTCGAGATGTTCACGGGCATGCCGCTGGCGGTCTCTGCGCAGCTGCAGATTAACTTCTTGGTGCGCCATCGGGCTGGATTGACGTGAGTTTCTTATTATCATATTTACATATATTTTTGTGATGCGCTCGGTGGCGTAGTGGTTAGTCTTCGCCATGGTCAGGCCGTCGATGGGTGACCAAAACTTTGTGATCTCGAGCTCCGTGCTTCGGAAGGCACGTTAAGCCGTTCCAGTCGCTATTGCGGCCGTTTCTACCCACCAACCCGCATTGGGCCAGTGGGGTGGTGTTACGGCCCATTCTCCTCATGTGTTTCGCCTTGAAGAAGCTCTGTGTCCAGCAGTGAGACGTACATAAGCTGAGGACATATGTTTTTAGTTCTATCAATTACTTTTTTATCCTATTGAGATTTTTTTTGTCCTGTTGAGAAAGTTTAAGATCTCTTTAAAACCGCAAATAGTTTTAAAAGAACTTAAAAGTATCAATGTTAAAATCTTCATAGTAAACAGATTACCATTACAGTGAATAAAAAACCACATTAAAAAAAGTTTCTGATAAATAAATTCAATGCACACGTTCAATCTTACTTATTAGACTTCCTATTATTAGGGCCAGTGTTTCAATCTCTTTTAAAAGCGAACAAAATGGTCACAAACTTAGCCAATGGCGCCAATGAAAATACAAAAATGAGTGACGTTGTTTGACGAATGGTTATTAAGGAAAAAAATGAGTTTGGGAATTTTTGCCACCCTTTTTTTATCCCTCTTACTAACACAATAAAGCCCATATTTCTCTGTTGTCTCCAGTATAAACTATCAGCCCTCGAACCCGGAAATCCAAATGTCGATGTTTTGGTTATAGCAAGAGGTTCTTGGTTAATCCTCATTCTTGCCGTTCAACTTTTACCCGTATCCCAACCATAATAAAGCCCATTTTTCTTCCCCGCAATATAAACAACCAGCTCCTAGATCCGTACATGCTGGTATTACGCCACGTCCGATTATAAAGAAATAAACCATTCTTTTGACGACCTCCGTGGCCGAGTGGTCTGTACGCCGGTCTCAAGGCGTCGCCATCTCGAGAGGTCCTGGGTTCGATCCCCAGTGGAGGCAAGTGTTTGGGTGATGAATTTTCAGACATTTGTTCTCCAGACTTGGGTGTTCATTATATATGTATTATAGTATTCTCAATAATTATATGTATTTATCTATTAAATATATTTGTCCGTCATCTAGTATCCGTAACACAAGCAGCATTTAGTTGCTTAAAATGGGACTAGTTGATAGGTGTGAATGTCTGAGGATATTTATTTATTTATTATTTATTTATTCTTATTTTGGTAGTATGTGTAGTTTACGAACACTATCGTTCACACACACCGACTCGGAGAGGAGATTTTTTCACGTTTTAATTCATTATTTCGTTTCACTTTTGTTATTCGGAATGCTCGAGGGGAACGATATCTGAACGCGCTCAGTGAAAATTAGGAGAAGCCGGTCGGCTGCTGTTATGACGTACTCTTCGGCAGCCGACCGGCTCCGAGCAAACAATCCGCGCCGGTGTGAAAGGACACTAAAGCCATCTGAGTACATCCGACTTTCACCCTTTTGCAAATGGAATAAAGGCCACATTTGCCTGTGTGTGTGGGCAGTATAAACAACCAGCTGCCGGACCCGGACACGCTGGTGCCGATGTTCTGGTTCCGGCAGGAGGTGGAGGTGTCCCCCGACTACGCGCGCATGGCAAGGGTCGCCATCCGCGTCCGCTACTGGGTGCCCTACGCGCTCTACGCGCTCACGGTAAATATTACATTTACACACAAACACCTATACTAACATTATAAATATTAGGTCCTTACCTATGAAATTGGTGTTTTGTATGGAGATTTTGGGGATGTCTGCATTTTACATACTAACATTTTATCAGTTTTCTTCACAACGACAAATCCAGAGATAATAATATTTGGCATGTATCATTAGACAAGCTTTAGCAATATGTGTGTGAACACGCTTGATAAAAATTATTCATCGTTTTTATGTTAATGCAAATCAAATGATGTATTCGGGAGGCAGTTAAAAATAATTGTCTTTGTGTCTAATTTAAACTTACAAAAAATTATCAAATTAAATAATACGAGCTCAAATATATGGTCTATTTTTAGAAGAGGCAATTATTTTATAAGAATGTTCTGAAACTTAATAGTTACGGACAAATTGCTAAGACAGAATAAAAACACCAATTTCATAGGTAAGGACCCAATAATTACTTACATATCACAAACATTTAAATATAAGGCCAATAATAGTTACCCACTATTAGTTCAAATTTTCGAAATTGAATTTTTTGGCGCACCCAAATTTATGCGATATTGTATTATCTACCATTCGTATGTTTCAAAATTTTATATAAATTTTTAATAAGTCTCTTTCTTACTTAACATACATCGTATATCAGTTCCCCTAGTCCTATTGTATGTATGTTGCCATTATAAAAATACTTTTCACTCTGAGTTGCGTTAAGAAATGTCGAAAATGTCAATTTCAATGAGAATGTGATTTCAACCAGTTTTCGCTTCGGGCGCTTTTCACGTTTCCTATACAAATTGATGCTCTTGACATATCCCAACCCATCTTGTCTGAAAATGAGTAAAGAAAATATGCAAAAGATTGTAACAATAAATTTGCAAAAAAAAAAAAAATTTTGTGGATAAACGAAGTTCCGCAACCATTTAATGTAGAAAGAAATGGTGCTCACTCAGTCCATTTTCTAGAAGTAAACTCCCTATCTAAGAATAATAATGAAATGAAAAATTTACGCATATATTTTCTATCATTTGAATGCCAATTATTAAAAATTGATCATCATTTTCTATTTAAATTTTATTATCAGTCGCATAGTGACTAATGTTTTGAAGGCCGCGATATCCATTGTAATTCCTGTCCACGACCTGACGTAGCTTACCTATATGCACAGCCTACAATGATAAGCTAATTTGTAATTTTAATCTGTTAATCGAATTCTTATACCAAATAAAAAATTATGAATACCTTAATTTTTATTTGGTATAAATAATGATATTGGGTGAAAATGGTGTTTTTATTCTGTCTTAGCAATTTGTCCGTAGCTTTTAAGTTTCAGAACATTCTTATAAAATAATTGCCTCTTCTGTAAAAATAGACCGTATATTTGAGCTCGTATTATTTAATTTGATAATTTTTGTAAGTTTAATTGTGTTAAAATTAGAATATTACAAAGACAATTATTTTTAACTGCCCAGTATTTTGTGCGTGTACGCATGTGGTCAAGCATCCGGTGTGGCTCAACCTTTAGTCTTGTTACGTTGTTATCCAGACAGAGTTTACTCTAAATACACTTTTATAATACAGTTTACTCTTACAAAACATACATACATACAATCACGCCTGTAATCCCCGAAGGGGTCGGCAGAGTCCAAGGAGCCATGTGTTCCTTAAGACCACATTTAGCCATACAAAAATTTGGTTTGGTCAGATGGAAAATCGTGAAATAAGTAGTAACAAGTGGCTAGGTCATCGCCTACACAATCACAGACCCTGTACCCAACACGCCCTTAGTCGCCTTTTACAAAACATAGGTTTAAAATAACGTTTAAACATAATAGAAGTGAGGAGCTCGGTGGCGTACTGATTAGTACGCTTTGGCTTGCGATCGAAAACAAAGCTACCTTCGCCATGGTCAGGCCGTGGATGGGTGACCTAAACTGTGATCTCGAGCTTCTCCGTGCTCCGAGAGGCACTTTCAGCCGTTCCCGGTCGCTACTGCGACCGTTTCTACCCACAACCCGCATTGGGCCAGCGTGGTGGTGTTACGACCCATACTCCTCATGTGTTTGTTTCCATGAGGAAGGCCCGTGCTGAGCAAATATAACAGGGCCCTGAGTCTGCTAATTTACAAATGACACAATTGGATGGCAATAGGATCTCAAAGGTCACAATTTTGACATTTCGTAGTCTGAAAATCAATTTTGCTTTAGATTTCGACTACGAAATGTCAAAATTTTGACCATTGAAATACTATTGCCATTATATTGCCATAGTTGTAAATTTGCAGAAAAGAATAAGTAGTCCAAATCTTGTCAGATTTAAAGTAAAAATAAAACAAATTGATTGATTGTTAATAACTTTTTATTTTCAGGCGATAGGCATAGCCCTCCTTATATGGGCTGTGGTGATCATAACGATGAGACTGATGAAACGTTCAGGAGATAAGGAGCCAATCCTCAACGAGAGTGTTTCTGAGGAAAACCCGCCGACGCAGTGACGAAGGAGGCCTGGACTTAAAGCTATGTGCTTTATACATAGGTGACGAGTAAGGGCGTCCACGGTACTGGGGATATCTATAGAATACGAATACCTGTAAAATGTACACCAAATTAACGAGATATATTCCATATTCTTAAGTAAATATGATCACTAATGAAAATAGACCTTTTAGTCTGAGATTTAAATCTGATATTCCCTTATCCGGTTTTCAGGTTATTATGTTTGTAGTCTTGCAAGTTTTCGGGATTGCTTGTAATGTCTCGGCTTTGGTCGGGATGTTTCGGTGATGTTCGTAGATTTCGAGTCAGTAAATTCTAAAGATATTAACGTACCGTCCATCCATAGGGCGCCAACTCTTCTACGATTATTGAAATGTTAATAAGTGTTACAGAAATGTATCAATTTATTGAAGTTTTGTAAAAATCTAGAATGTTTAAAGTATATTATTTTTATATTGTTTGTAAATATGTTACAACGAGTATATGTGATTAAATATCTTCACAATGCAATTAGATTTGTAAAGAACAATTTTAATTTTTTTTTTTACTTTTTATGTAAGATCATCTTGAAAGATATTTTTTTCTATGTTATGAAACTTATTTCTAGCATTATTAGCTGAAGGAATAATAATGAAAATTAAGAGTAAGCCATTAACAGACAAACGATGAGACGGCATAATTGTCTATGAAAATTAAAAAGTAAAATGAGCAGTAGCAAACCAATGCTATAATTCCATATTTTTTTTATTTAGTCTGTAAATAAGTACATTCTGTTATTAAATAGATAGTGGTAATATTATGGAAGACTGTAATGTTTAGTCAGTAGAGGTATAGTCGACAACGAAAATAGATAATTGACCTAAGACGCTATTTGTTTAATTTTCAATGCGATTTTTCTTTTTTTTTATATCATTGTTGATCAATGTTGATGATTGTTTCTTCCTTGACTTGTATTTTATGTAAATACCGAAACAACCATATAATGACATTAAAAAATGTGTAAATCTCTTCTTGCTGCTGACCGTACCCAGGCTTCCAACTACTCTACTCTACTACTTGTAGTATGAATATTGTTTTTTTTATTCACTTAAGGGTTAATTTAATAACTCGTCTGTCAAATGTTATTTATTTACTGGGTAAGGCAATCAGTCAGTCAATCGCCAAGAAACAGATCATAAGCTTAATATCAAGAATAATTTTATTTTTTGAGAAAATTTAATTATTTTCACATGTAGGTATATAAAATATTAAATTATTTTCACATGTAGGTATATAAAATATTTACTATTTTTATTTCCTAACAATGTACCTTAATTTTGTAAAAACACAATAAGCAATCACATTTCTTTGCAAAGTTTATGTGCTTTTTCAAATTCGATTCGAAATTCGCTTTTCAGATGTTATTTTTAAATCTATGCCATTTGTTTTTTGCCAATCATTAGTATACCGACCTAAATGCCACTTTCAATATAAAATGTAAGTTTTTATAATACCTAAATATTTAAACACCGTTAAATCATTAGTAGTAAGTACCAAAGAGCTTTATATCGCGTTTTATGAATAGTTTTATGAAGCCTATGCAAGACACAAGTTTTGGCTGTTTGGCAAAGAGGAAAGATGGCTTAATTTGAAGTTTTTTATGGTTGAAAATGACTTGTAAGAAATAATAACCTTTATCTTTGACAATGCAATTTAGTAGCTTTTAAGTCCAAAGCAATTGGCAATAAAGTATTGAATAGCTTGTGTAAGGTAAGGTTCTTAAAATCTATCTTCTAATGAAATTAAAGAACTGTAAACTAATAAATTATCATCCTATTCACACATTACAGATTCTTTTAAAATTTTTGAAAACTTTAGATTTGCTATTTTTTACACAAAACATTTATGTTTAGTATTTTGATAAAGAGTGATGCAAATATGATATTTTTATTTTGAATCATTTTACTTTTGTAATTAGATGTGAAGCCTGACCAGAAAATTATTAAACCTGCTCTATGGGCGCCTGAAACTTTTTTGTTATTGCAACATTAAGAATACTTCAAAGAATAGAATAAATTTTGTACCATCGTATTCTTTCGTGTTATCATTAGACTAATGTAAACATCCTAAGCATTCTGATGCACAAAAACAACGAAAATGAAATTAATTAACGAAAATATAAGATGATTACACGACCAAACACATAACAGATGACATTTCAAATATTAGTTTAATGAGTCCAACCTGTTGCATAATGGTCATTATGTTACAGTTTCCATTTTAAAATTTTCGTTTTTATCATCTGTGTTAAAATGTATGTCATTATGAGTTCGAATCTGAGTTCATAATTCGAACATTATAACCTGAGTGTAGATAAATGAAATAACTGTAAATAATTAGTTCCTTAAATTTTCCGCAATATGGTGAGATATTTTATTTTCCTGGACAGGCTATAATATTATTATTTATGAATCAATAATTGATGTTTCATTCATTAGAGCCAAAGAATCTAATGCAATTCCAATCGAAATTCAACTTTATTTATGAACAAGGCTGAAATTATGAATGAAAGATAAAATGTATTGTAGTTTAGCGATCGCATGTAATATTTTTTAAATTTTAGTTAAAGAACTTTTAACTTTACAGTGATGATAACAAAGTTGAGTTTCTTCATTTATGCTATATTACGTTTTAGTTGGATATATATATTTATGTAGATTAGGTGGTTAAACTTTAATCTTTATTGAAATTTAAGTCACAAGGCTAATGTCATAGAGTCTAATTTCCTTATTACACTGGTATTCGTTTAGTATAAGCTATATTTTATATGATTTAATTACTTTGACATATTTATGGAATATTATGTATTTTTAAAATAAAAGTTATACTTATGATTATTCTTCAAATCCATTCTTATCGTTATATTTATTAAGATTAAACTTTAAAACAGCGTATGTATTTGTCCCAAGTTCTTGTTTTTTCTACAGTCGAGTACAAAAATATGTATGCACAATTAAGAGGTGACAATATGTAATTTCTTTCTAAGAATAGTAATTTACTGTCAAAAGTGATTACATATTTTTGTAGTTGACTGTACTTCAATTCTTTTCCGCAGATTTAACTAAGACTAAACTATCATAATTTTTTCACGGATATTTACTGTAAAATATACAACAGATACGGCATAGAGTCAAAATTGCTCAAGCATTTTCGGCAGCTTTTCAAAACCTAATATCCTTTTTACAAGCTTCCAATGTATGTATGTATGTTCGGATGAAATCTTACAATCTTTTGATTTCAGCAGATATCTTTAACTGATTGAGGTGAAATTTTGCATCTGTGTGGAAATCGGAGGACAATGCAAAATTTCTGACTTGAAGCTGATCTGGATGATGGAGCTGGAAGGTGGCCATAGTAACTCAGTAATTAAATGATACAATGCCATCAAGTTTGGGCTCGTTTGAATCACCTTATTGAATACTTTGGTTTAAACACTAAAAAGTTAAAAAAAAAAAAAAAAAATAATAAAATCGTTTTATAAAGAGTGTTACAATTTGAAGAACATCTTTTGAATTCTCAATAAAAAAGCGGTAACAAAATCCTGTTACCGCTTTTATTCAAGAAAATAATAAAAGTTTGCTGTTAAAAAATTATATTATTTTTTATTTTTTAACTGATTTCAACAATGTATCTTACAGTTTTATAAAACATTATATAGTATTATATTTTAATATTATAAAGGGTATAATACAACAATATAACTTAGTAAGTAGATAGTGGTGGGTAAAAATACTAAAAAAATATTGTTGTGTTTATTAGAGTTACCATCTATTTATGTTGAATAATATTATTAACTTTATGAATAACTTGATATGTTATAACTAATGAAAAATTCGCAGTGAAATTTGTACTTTAAATGTATGCTTTAATATTGAAAATTAGATAGCATTTTTTAGGCAATTGACAATTAAATTCTTCAATCTAAGTTGATTCAATAGGTGTTGTGTAGCTAAACAATAAAGACTGTGATTCGCGTGTGTCAATTATAGTATTTAATTTAGAATTTCAGATTTAGACGAGTTTTGTCTTCCATCTCGGTAGCGGAGTACAGTCAGCGTCAAAAAGTTAGCGACACTCAGGGTATTTAAATAAATAGATGCTACCAAGATCAATATATAGAATCTTCAAGAAATTTCTAGCGGCAAAATAAATTAAGGAATTTATACTGTTTGGTAGCCAGATAAACGCTGTGTACAGTCGAGTTCAAAAATATGTATGCAAGTAAATGGCTTTTATTTGAAGCGAATAAAGACTATCACCTGACAAATCTGCATACCTCCATATTTTTGAAGTCGACTACATTTTGATGTAAAAAACGCAAATTAAAATTCGAAATCTATTTTATTACATCCGTGTATAATGTAAATTTATTGGGATGCTGTATCAAAGGATGGTAGATTTTAAAAGATTTTTGTTTAAATTTTATTACACCGCTGTATATTTTCTGTAAAGGCTAATATTTTCTGTAAAGGCCCTTTTTGTGCACGATCACCCTATAAGCCTTAAATGTGCGCAAGAAGGACTACATATTTTATTTTAAAAAGAAACAATGTCTCGTTCGTCATTCCAATTGCCTTTAAAGGTGTTCAGAATAAAGATTTTGATATATTTACATAATCGAGTGTATTAATAATGATCCTTATTGTTAACCTGTCAGTATTGCTTACCATCTCAGTATCCGTCAGCTTATATACGTCCCACTGCTGGGACAGGCCTTCCTCATGGAGTAACACGTGAGGAGTATGGGCCGTAACACCACCACGCTGGCCCAATACGGGTTGGTGGGTAGAAACGGTCACAAATGCGACCGGGACCCCTTCCGAAGCACGGAGGGCTCGATATCACAAAGTCTTGGTCACCCATCCACAGCCTGACCATCTCAGTATACTTGATCAATATTCGGAAGCGATATTAAAGAAAAGTCACTTTCGTCTTGGTCAGTCCATGGAAGCCATCCAAGGATCGACCATCGCCAGTGGCTTTGCCGAAATCTTTGTGATCTCGAGTCAATTCCTCCGTGGTTCAGTGGCTATTGTAACTTTCCCACCAATCCACATCGGGCCAGCGTGGTGGTGCTACGGCCCATACGCAATGTTCAATTATTAATAGTTAACATTTTACTAAATAAGAGGTAGGAATGTTTTGTAAAAAAAAATGCTGTGTTCATTACGAGTATACCAACAAATTGTAAACTTTTTTCCCCATGTAGCCTGTGCCCAGTCGTGGGACGAATATAGGCTGGAGACGTATAGTACGTCTCAATCCAAGTTGCCAGAAAGGTAAAAAAAAAAGCCAACTTACCGAATTATATAGCTCTCCAGTACAACTTTACTGATCGATTTCGACTTAATATTATACTATATCGCTACCGTATGATATTAATAAATATTACACCGTACCATATCGCATATTCACTACCTGAACTAAACAGATCTGTGTCTAAACAGATCTCAATCGTGCGGCATGCCGCGCAAAGATTTTTTTGTTAAATTCCAAACAAGTACGAGTCACAATTATCGCTAGTCTCAGACAAAGAGTATACAATAACGTCTCAGCTAATGGCATCAAAGTGTCAACATAGGCAAAAAAAGGCAAAAAATGACAAATATGATGTTCGAACTTCAACGAGATGCAGTGGCGGCGCAAGACCTAAACTTAATGTGGGCAAAGTACATTTTGCGAGGCCCTCTATTGTCGCGAAAAGAGTATATAAAAAAAACACTTGAAATTAAAAAACCAAAAATATTATTCATACTTCTCTGAAAAAATTAAAGAAACTACTTTAAGTTTTACTGAACTCCGTAATGACTGGTTCGTAATTTATGTAAGATGCAATATCTGCTTCAATAGACAAAACTGCCAAAGCCGAGTCTTTCTTGACCCATTTAATTTCTTAAATAACTTTTAATTAATATTTATTTTGAAAAGCTCCTTTCAGCTGAAGTACTTACCGGTATCGTTAGCAAAATTCTAATGACAATGTAAAAAACTTCAAACTATTACCTATTGTTGTTTTGAAATATTTAAATGGTCAATAAACTATTATTATTATTAACAGCAATGTAAGGATTTGGGTAAATTTCTTTAAAATCGTCTCTCTATCTCTTTGATATATTGTAGCAGATATTTTACGAGTTGGGTAAATTTGGGATCATATTTTGTAACTCCTCATACAATTCATAAGGTTGGAAGTCACTATCGCTCTCACCTACTTGCAGGACTGTTTGTAAATGCTGACAGTTTTTCTGTATTTGCTCTTTTGGTCTATTTTTAACATGTTTAAGGCATAGAGAAAACCAAAATGTTGTTCAAAATGTTGATTTAAAGGCAAAAATCTTGAGTCCGCACAATCAGCATTAGTTGCTTAAAATGTGGCTTGTTGGTTGGATAGGTGTGAATGTCTGACGATATTTATTTATTTAATTTACTTTATTAATTTTTATTTCTTTTATTTTTTTTTACGGCAGTGGCGCGTGGCCCTTTTCAAGACGAGGCCCACACCGCCCACGCCTTTCGCACCTTTACACTAAATAATAATCAATAAATATCTTCAGACATTCACACCTATCAACTAGCCAATTTTAACTAATGCAGCTTGTGTTACGGACACTAGATGACGGATAAATATATTTAATAGATATAAATATCCCGAATATTAGTATAAAAACATCCAATACTAGAGAACAAATGCCTGAATTCATCACCCAAACATTTGCCCCTACCGGGGATCGAACCCAGAACCTGTCGAGATGGCGACGCCTTGAGACCGGCGCCGGCGTACAGACCACTCGGCCACGGAGGTCGTCAAACATAGACAACATTTGCATAGAGCTTAGTATTTGCGACGCAAAATCTTATTATTATGTAGCACATGGTTCAGACACTGATTGTAGTGTTTATAATTATTCACTATGTCTTGTTTGAACAAGTGACTTAGCGTTGATAAAAAATCTACATTATTCGCTGTCGTCAACATTTCGCTAGATTATACAACTGTCAAAATTCCACAAAAGATATTCAACCTTAATTTGTTAGAAATAAGATCCAAAAGTGACTGAGGCAATTTGACATACAACAGCCATGTTTATAGGCAATCCTAAGAATCGCAAATTATGAGCTATCAATTATTTTGATCATGCGTTTGGGTGTGGTGGTCAAGGTCTTTTGTCTTACGTTTGGCTAGTCGCACTTTTTTTGTTTGTCGTTGCAGAATAATTGGCCGTTTTGATCTTCTGGCTGACCTGCCAGAAATGAAATGAAATGCTTTATTAAATCATTTAGGTAAAAAGTTACACGTCAAAAACATTATAAAATTTACAAATTTTTTTCTTCCTGTTCACTACCGGGAAGCTGAGTCAACAGAAGATACAGGCAAGAAACTCTGCAAGGGTTCTATTCTTCCTTTACATAAAATTGTCTTAAATACAAAGAATGAATTTCTAGACAAACTCAAACTCAAACTCAAAGTCATTTAATCAAATTGGTATTATCAAATACACTTTTGACAAGTCAAAACAAAATAAATTACAATTATCCTAAAATTGACAATACCACTACTTTTTTTTCGGCCTGTTCACTACCGGAAGGCCTTGTCTAGAGAAGATACAGGCAAGAAACTGCAAGGGTTCCATCCTCCCTTTACATGAATATGTTCTACAACCTAATAAAATAATAATTAACGATTTACACAAAAGTATGCGTTGGAGCTCTTACGAATTGTGTAGGTAGACACCTATACGAAGAAGTCGATATTTACTATAAACAGCGTATAGATTATAGACACTGTTTATAGGTAGCGTAGACTCTACAAGGTAAAACAGTAAGAAAAATACCTACTTAAGAAACATAAGAAAAACAAAAAAAAGCAATATCTAATGTATCACTCGTACCACGTACAGCCGTGTTTCGTACATCTCTTCCCTTGGGTGTCGTAAAAGGCGACTAATGGACTAAGAACTGCACAACCATCCAATAGCTTATAGTGGCGACGGGGTCACCACCTGTCACGCTGAGTGCAGTCACTGCTTGGTGAAGCGCGGACTATGCCGGTGGACTTCTTTTGCAGCGCTTTTGCCTAGAGTCTGACTTACCCTTAGGGGAAAATAGTCATGATTATATAAATAATAAATAATAATAAATATTCTCAGACATTTACACCTATCAACTAGTCCCATTTTAAGCAACTAAATGATGCTTGTGTTACGGATACTAGATGACGGACAAATATATTTAATTGATAAATACACATAATTATTCAGAATATATATAATATTATATATATATATATATAATGAACATCCAAGACTGGAGAACAAATGTCTCAAAAATTCATCACCCAAAAACACTTGCCTCCACTGGGGATCGAACCCAGGACCTCTCGAGATGGCGGCGCCTTGAGACCGACGTACAGACCACTCGACCACGGAGGTCGTCAATATATATGTATGTATCTTTCGTAGCATTTCGCAATCGCAATGCATTTCGCAATGGTCTAGCCATGGCGAGAGTAGCTGTTGATTTAAAGCGAAACCAAAGCGTGCTATTGCGCTTCCGAGAGCTACCCCATATATATTTTTTACAGAATGAGGAGCCAAGCAATTGAACATGGCTCACCATCACTCTTATTTTCAAGAATTCCATGGGGAATATCAACGTGTCCTCTCGCTCTAATATGCAGGAATAAAAAGTGATAAAAGAGATTTCGTGATAAATTTTTCGACAGTTGAGAATAAGGGTCTGATGCGGTATATCCTGTAGAGGTAGGCGTTCGTAGCACCCAACACCCAGGGCACTACCTACTTACCCACCTATTCTACCTACTGACCCTACTTCTGAGACTCAGTTAAAAAGAACCCATAGTCAGTTTTCGATAACGATACAACGAGTGAACATTAAGTTGCGAAAGCGAACTACGAAGTGATTTATCCGTGCAGTAAATTAGTTGTTTTTTCAGTATTTATATTGGGTCCTTACCTATGAAATTGGTGTTTTTATTCTGTCTTAGCAATTTGTCCGTAACTATTAAGATTCAGAGTATTCCTAAAAAATAATTACCTCGTCTAAAAATAGACTATATTTTTGAGCTCTTTTGATTTGTTTTGATAATTTGTTGTAAGTTAAATTGTGTTAAAATTGGACACGGAGACAACTCTTTTTAAGTGCCTCCCGAATACATCATTTTATTTGCATTCACTTAAAAACGATAAATAATTTTTATGAAGTGTGATATTACACATATTACTAAAGCTTGTCTAATGATAGATGCCAAATATTATTATATTTGGATTTGTCGTTGTGAAGAAAACTGAAAAAATTTTAGTATGGAAAATGCAGAATTCCCCAAAATCTCCATACAAAACGACAATTTCATAGGTAAGGACCTAATAATTTAAGTAAATTTATTTAATAAAATTATATTTTTGGTAGAAAACCACGCATAGTTTATTTAGAAGAATCGCAGCTAATAACAGTAGTACAGTCGACCCACGGGCAATTAGCAGGGGTAAGGGAGAAAAAGGGATTGCATCCATACTCGATTCTTCTTGATCAGGATCAGGAGTGGCACGTATACGTTCCACTGCTAGGCACAGGTCTTCCTCATGGTCCTCCGTGCTACGGAAGAGATCACAAAGTTTTGATCACCCATCCAAGGCCTGACCATGGCGAAGGTAGCTTTGTTTTCGATATCGAAAGCCAAAGCGTACCAATAACTACGCCACCGAGCTCCTCAGGGTAGTAGAGTGGATATATGGAAAAACTAATTAAAAATTGGCGAAACCAGCATATCGCGATAGTACTAAAGGCGTAGAACCACTGAATAGTGATACCTATGTACTGATATGCCTACGTCATAATTTAAACTTGCCGTTCTGTTACATCTTCAAGTATGTTTACGTTTACATTCAACGAATTGACAACTATACTATAGCTTTTCTTTATCGAATGTCATAGTATATAATGTGTAATCTATGGATGCCTCTTATCTTTAGATGTCGCTCAGTCGCTGGCTGACACACGCGTGCAACGCACGCCGGCCGGTATAATATTTTCCGTGCGAAAACTTACGAAGTTACTCATGGGAAATATAAGGGTAAACACTTAAATTTCGCATCTAAATTCTCGTGTATAACTCAAAAGTTTTTGAGGTAACAATTGTGTATTTGCTGTGATATAAAATAATGAATGGTGTTAGTAAAAGTTTATAAAATTAGAGTAATTTGTGATTAGTACCTTTTCGGCTTATCTTGCAACGGAGGAGGTAAGATTATCAATATTTTCTTGTGTATTTTATGTAGCAAGTGAGTTTATTTTAGTTATAGGCGTCGTTAACTTACTATTTAAGTTGCCTATTGTTTATTTTTATATAGCTTTCGTACGAAATTTTTGAACTTGAGGTAAAACACAGATCTTGAAACTTATATGAAATAATATTGCATCGATTGCCATTAAAAAATCGAGTATATTTTGCAAATAATCTTTTGCGATTTTTTACTTTTTAGGTGATATTTATTTGATAACATCACACAATAATGATAACACGACAAAAGATTACTAAGTTATTTGGTCATAACAACTGTAAATGAAATAATATTTAACTAGCTGTGTTAGTAACTCCGTTGTTATGGGGTACAGGGTTCGAGTCCCGGTAGATACTGATGTTGGTGTAACTACGAAAATTTGTTTTCCACTAATAGTCAGGTATTAGTCATTTCATAGTGCTTATGCTGTTTAATTTGCTCGTTCATTTGTTGTTGTTTACTCCCATTCACACAGTATCGGAACTTTCGGAACTAACTGAATTTTTACGGTATACAAAGTCATGCGAAACTCTGAATGCCTACCAAATACGTAATTTTAAACTAAATCCTTAAGGATCCGGCGAACAGTGAATTTTTCATGCAAACGTAATACCAAAATCATTTTTAATTTGAGAATATCTAGAGATATCATCGCTGTTATTCGGATTAAGAAAGTATTTTTCTATGTTTCTGTTAAAAAAAAAATTGTTCAAAATATTTATAAACTTATAAATATATGCGATTATATTTCGTAAATTTTTCGACGTTTTCGGACATATTTTCCGCTTATTTGTTTCATATTAAAAACGCAATCAATCATTATGTAATTTAAACAGAAACATAGAAAATTACTTTCTTAATCCGAATAACAGCGATGATTTCTCCAGATTTTCTAAAATTGAAAATGATTTTGGTATTACGTTTGTATCAAAAATTCACTGTTCGCCGGACCCTTAATTCAGGTATGTACTATAATATTTTACATATCTTTAAAAAAAAAATGTATATTACACATAATTAGTACCTACAAATCCGAGCCGTGAGGTAGCGGCTCATTAAAAGAATACTACAAGCCCATCTCTTCCCTTGGGTGTCGTAAAAGGCAGACTTAGAACTGCACAACCTCCAATAGCTTATAGCGGCGGCGGGCTCACCACCTCTCACGCTAAGTGCAGTCACTGCTTGGTGATGCTTTTGCCTGGTCTCTGACTATACATACATATATATCTCTTAGGGGATAATAGTCGTGATAATATGTATGTATGTATGTACAAATCCAAATAAGGAAGACATGGAAAAAAGTCCATTACATTCATTTAGTTACACAAGGATATCGTTAATGCAGTCTACTCGACGTATAATTATTATTAAGTAGTTCTTTACCTACTTAATATATTATTTTTAAGGAGATTATACGTAATCAGTTTCAATTAGTACCAATTAATGAGTTATTTCAATAAAATTATAAATATAATTCATTAAAAGCAGTATAATTTACCTTTTATGTATGGCACTTTTCATTAATTAAGTGAAAAATTATGTAATTTGAAAGAAACATATTTATTAGCAATTGGAAATTAGTAAAATTAAAAAAAAATACCTTTGTATTTTTTTTCCACCGCAAAAGCAGCAGTGTTTGCATTGCTATCCATCATTAGGCGTATGTTAGGTATTTTGTAAAATTTTGAACAATAAAATCGCTGGTAACTGTGGTAAAATGCACATCTTACGACGTCCTCGGTGTAACATAGGGATTAGAGATATAATAATATGCGTAACAGAAGAATAGTGTTAGTATTTCATCAATTAAGCCAACTCCTACGGGATAAGTGATGATAGGGCTATTGTTAGATCTGGGACACAGGGTCCCATCATACACTGTGGTCCCTGTAGGATTTTCTGGCAGATGCAAAACTTATAACTAAACATCATCACGCCTCCATCCCCGAAGGAGTAGGTAGATGTGTTTACACCAACATTTCGCCAGAGATATTAAGTCTCCATGTCCAGGCCTGTTACCATGCATCACTCGATCGGTCCTTGTCGCTTTTGCGACTCTTTCTACCCACCAACCCACATTGGGCCAGCGTGGTGGAGTTACGGCCCACACCCCTAATGTGTTCCTCCATGAGGAAGGCCTGTGCCCAGCAGTGGGACGTATATAGGTAGAGGACATTTCCAACTTGAAAAACTTGTAGGTAATATTTTATGCGACTGTCTAATTATTTGCCAATAATTTATTTAAAAAGATACAAAGTAGAATTTTTTGTGTATCAAGCTAGGTGCATATGAAATAATCAAGTTCCAAATCCCAAAAAAAATCGAAGCTAATTTAATATTTATGTCATTTGCTCTCATTTTTTTCACGATCGCAGACTCGGTTATTAATGTAGATATTAAGGAACAAAGTTAATGCCTGAATATTTGCATTAACATTGCAACACTGCTTTTTTCTTCAGGATGTGACATTAAAATTCTTCTTAGTTATCATCTTTGTTATTTTGGAAATACCTGATTGATATCCATACAATTGAAGTTTTCGTGACAGGGATTCCAAACAATTGTATAATTTGATTTAAAAATAATTGCAGCAAAAAATGGAATTCAGAATTTTAGATAGATATTTAAATAAACAACACAAAAAAGTAATACATAATGCTAACACAGTTTCCATTGATGAATATTACTTAGCATTGAAACTGACACGCCCGAATGAGTTTAAAGGAAGCGAATTATTATGAATCTGACTATTATTTGATAATGACCAGCAATTATCTACACTTGCAATTATTATTAACAATTGCTTTAACTATTGAAAAATTTTCGGCGAAATCAAAATTAAGGAAAAAAGATACCTATGTGGAATAAGGGACTAATTACATGTAAAACGACCATTTTATATGAGATGCTTACGCGGCTTATCTGAGGAGGCTCCTTACAAAACAGGGGTTTAATATGGATAAAAGCGAAATTCAGCTGCACAAATGTAATAATCCCTAAGTCTTCTTTCATTGAAGATAAAGAAAATTACTGTTGGCAAAGGATCTGTCTTATAAGATCTTTAACTTAACTTGCAACGTTTCTTGACAAAATATAGTTTCAATAATTAAATTCCAGTTAATAAGATTTTTTTTGCTAGTGATCGTTGATGACTAACAACTATCGTTTAAAATTACTGAGGTATTAAAAACCTGCTCCGACTGGGGCTCGAACTCAGAACTTTAGTAATTGACACAGATTGAAACCAACGTACGTATATAAATGAAGCGGCCACGAACCATGTACACTTAATAATTATTAAGTATTAATAAGTAATGTAGATTAGACCAAGCACGCACATGCTCTACACATAGTAACAAACTAATTTATCAAACAACGCAATGTTGTAAATTTTTCTTTAAAATTTAACATAAATTACCATAGATAATAGTACCTAATCTGGTTTGGTAGGTTTTTTAAAGATTTATGGTGATCATAAAAACCGTCAACAAATGTTCATAGAATTTGTGTGTAAGATAGAAAAAAAAAACAAGTTTTTTATTATTACCAATTTTGATACTTTTATAATAATTCTAATTCCTATTAGTTAACTTGCAAAGATGTCGTAATATTTACAATATAACATTTTATGAGAAAGATTTTTGATTATGTTCCTGCACCCGAAGTAGTATATTGTAATAATAACACAAAATATTAACATGCCTATACCCCCGAAGGGGTAGGCACAGGTGGTGAGGAAGGGGTTGACATCCCAGGTGTGAGCCAGTTGTCATGCACCGGTGTATAATGTTATTCTGAAGTTCAAAGTACATATCCTATTAGATTGAATTGTTTATCATCAGTATATATGACACAATTTAATGTGTGTAAATAAAAAAAAAATGCATTTTAAAAAATATACAAAACATATAATTAGTAATATTGTTTAAGGCGGACTTATCCCTAAAAGAGATGTCTTCCAATCAACCCATGAATGATCATCAAAGTAACATAGCCAAACATTAAGACCTCTTGAAAAACCAATGCAGTATTTCCACCTCGGCTACTACATAATGTACTGTGGTGTTAGTTTAATATAAAATCTTTATATACCAAGAAAGTGTTATGACACATTAAGTCCTATTAATATAATAGGGTAGTAGAAGCGTGTGATGTGGTTGGTGGTGATATAGAAATAAAAGGAGAGATGTCACTTAATAACATAACATATCATAACGCCTCTCCCCGAAGGAGTATGCAGAGGTGTTAAACACCCACATTTCGCCAGATATGTTAGGTCCCCATGTAACAGGTGGCGAGCCTGTTGCCAAGCACCGGGCACAATGTGTGGCAAGCGATATTCACAATGAACTGTACATAAGTTTTTGTTCAAACGCAGTGGTTCAGGCGGTGGGATCGAACCCGTGTTCCCCGCGGCCTCGAACGAGCAGTGCCCCGTCCGTCCCAACTCGGTTACCGCTGCCTTTATTACGCTGTCACTTAATTTATATAATTTATTCAAAAAGCAAAAAATAATGCCTTGGAAAAGTTATTTAGCTTTTTGACAATACTGTTCAAATATATTATCGACTTTACCACGATATCCACAACAACTTATAAATTTGATATACTAATTAATAAATTATTAATTAAGAATGAAAATTGGAGACCAATAACAATTAGAAAGAGCCAGATGCTTAGTTTAAAAACAGAATTAAAGAGGAAATTGCCAGAGAAGAGCACAATAACAGCAAAGTCGCTAATGCTGATATAGCGCCACGTTATAAGCGTCAGTTACTAGCTAAAGTGCTACGAACTAACGTCTACGAGGCTACGGCATTCGATCACAATCAGTTGGACCGTATGCTTAATTTACTTTTACTAAATGAGGAGCTCGGTAAGTACGCTTTGGCTTTCTATTCCGAAAACAAAGCTACCTTCACAGGTCTTGGATGGGTGAGCAAAACTTTTTGACCTCGCACTCCTCCGTGCTTCGGAAGGCACGTTAAGCCGTTGGTCCCGGTTTCTACCCACCAACGCGCATTGAACCAGCGTGGTGGTGTTACGGCCCATTCTCCTCATGTGTTTCTCCAAGAGAAATGCATCTGCCCAGCAGTGGGACGACTTCTAAATAATCTCTTAACTTTTTCTCAGTTAAAACTCACGACATAAAAATGACCTCGTGTTAACCCTTAACCATTACTATAAGCCATCACTCACAATTATGCCCAAACTTTTCTTGAACCTTATTTAGATATACTAAAGGGTTACTTTCGTTCGCGATTCTATATCTTAGTATGCTTGGATCCCAGCGTCTTGTACGAACGGATGCAATCATTATCTATTTGAAAAGACCAGTGCGGGAGTACTGACGAGATAATTCCGTCATAACTAACTTCCTGTGCTGATTCTATATTACTGACCATAGCTGCATTCTTTGTTCAGTGAAATTAATCTCAGAATGAGGTTTTATTCACTAGCTTCTAGGGAAAAGGGCAAGAAGAAGAATCTAAAGAACGGTTCTTTAGAGATACTCAGATACAGTAGATGAAGGGAGGTGTAGTAATCAGACTGTTGCTTAGCACCGGGCACAAAGTAAAACATGCTTCATTCGACGATTCGATACGAGAAAAATATTATATATTATTATTATATTATCATATAAGATTTTTATCGTTTCAGATTTATATATGAAACTGCATCAGAATTTATATGTATTTGTATATAATTTGAATATTAGGTATAAGGTTTTTTCCGGTTGAATTAGTTTTTATGTAACCTTGTAAAAAAACATTTTTATTTTTAGTATGCACATAATCTTAATTGAATGTCATTGCCAGATTTTTAAATATTAACAAAAATATATTATAAATATTTACACTTACACACTCACTCACACACACACGCACACACACACGCGCACACATACGTATGAGTAATCTTCGAATTTGTACGAGTAATAGACATTTTTTAATTATCTATACATATAATAAAACGGTAGTGAGAACTAAATTCCAATAGCTATCGTTAACACTGACATGAATATATCTATCAACACCAACCACCTAAAGTATTTAATGTAATACTTTTTATTTTATTTGTATTCAAATGTAGGATTTTAAAGCACTTAATGACATTAATAAGTGACGAAGAAGAGATTTGTTAAGAACTAGCTGTTGCCTGCGACTTCGTAACCCTTTAATTTTCCGGAATATAACATATCTAAGATGTTGACCAGGGACATAGGTATCACCATACAAAATTTCATTGACATCGGTCCAGCCATTTTGGAGATTAGCCCGTACAAACGGACAAACAGACAGAGAAACACATTTTTTTTGTATTTTCCCTGTTTTTCCATCCCCCTCAGTTGGTTTTAAGCATTTTTTTCTATGTACAGACATTCGACCCGTACGGTTTCATTATATGTATAGATTATTGAATCCATATTGCTGATACAACTATTTTTTTTATTTTTTGTCAATTCACTATAATTATTTAATTTTTACAGAGGTCATTATGTTTTTTTCTAGTTCATTATGTTAATGGATTATTGCATCGATTAAAATAAAATCAAAATAGAAGTTCTGGCATCTTCAAATGTTAATGGTGTTTTTAATTGGGAATTATTGTTAATTAGTGATAATATTGTAGCTTATAAATTTACTTTGGAATTATTCTTTCTTGTTTTTCGTAATCGCTGTAGTAGATGTCGTGTTTTATCTTTGAAATTAATGATCTAAAGTCAATTAATATTATAAAAGTACTGTAAATCAATATTGTCAGTAAAAATCTTCAAATGTTTGTAGAGAAAAATACACAACTTACATACATACATTTTTGATTGTTTTTGGTACTTTGCGATAGGTACCTATATTAAAAAAAAATTAAATTGGTCGTAACCACACAAGCCCAGAAAGAGATGGTGACGGATTTTATTTCCGTCTCATAACTAATTCGTTTGTTAGTCATACAATTTATATGAAGCCCAGAAAAAGCCGGAAATCTATAAATATTAACTTGCATTAAAGTGCATCCGCTGTATTACCGCTTATTGAGTGAAGTGTAATCTATATGTTGTTCTGATAATTTTAAAGGATTTGCAAAATAAACGCTCAAAAAAAGAGGATAACCTCTAAGAATATAATCAAAAAAATTATAAATTTTCTATCAAAAAAATAGATTTACCGTAATGACGTTTTGCGTAGCATTTAAATTCAAGTTAAAGTCACCTGTATTCAGGTTTCCTTGAAAACGTACGTAAAAACATCTTAAGTGCAACAGACACTTAATTATTATTGTAATTAAATTATTGTTAAAGTGGGTCATAAGTCTGGTCATAAAACGATAGTACATACCTATCTATGTCAATGAAGTTGTACGTACAATTTATTAAAGTGATTTTAAAAGGTAAAACTATTATTTATTATTGTTTTCACTGCCCCCTTCAGGAGTGGAGAGGGGTACTGTGTACATTATTATAATTATTTATTATATTAGTTATAATATTATAAATCTATATGTTTTTAGCAATATATCTTGTCAACCTAAGTATCAAAACTACTTAGTCAAATCATATTAAAAAAATACGACTATCTTTACTGACTCTACCACCACATGAGCAGTCCGTGACCTAACAATAAAATAATATAGGGTTCCGTAGTTTTCCATTTTGTAAAATTTATTAAAAACTGTTCAACTCATCAAGTTCAAAATAATTTTCCTAGAAAGTACTTATTAAGTTCTTCTATTGGGAATTTTTTGAACTTATGGTTCAAAAGTTAAAGGACGGACACATTTTTTTAACTTTCGTTGCGATTATTTCAGAAAATATAAAGTTTATCGTAAAACGATGTTAGAAAACCCTTATTCATTTTTGAATAACTATCCAACGATATATCATACGTTAGGATGCAGAAGAAAAAAACATCACTCCCTACATTACGTGTATAGGCACCCCCTAATTCAATATTTTATTCCACTTTTGATTTGTGCACTTTGTCGGCGTTATTAATATACATTTTTATTCAAAATTTCAGCTCTCTAGTGCTAACGGTCACTGAGATTATCCGCGGACGGACAGACAGACATGGCGAAACTATAAGGGTTCCTGGTTTACTACGGAACCTTAAAAACTAAAAAGAAATTAATAGCATAATTTTTTTTAACAAAAGGTTATTTATATTTTTGGATGTAGTACATACACAGCTGCAAGTGAGTTATATTGACATTGTGATCATATCTATTTCCTATGCAATAAAAGCTATTTTCGTAGTACAGATTAATACCTTAACATACTCTTGATTGTATCTTAAAAAAGTAAACGCAGACAAAATAAGACGTCCACCTTTGAGGCCCTGATGCTAATCTAGAACGTGGTTTATTGGAAAATTACTCAATTACTTGATCTTGAGACATGCGATGTCTAATATAACTGAAGTGCTTTAACGCGGGGTAAAAGACCCTTAAAAAAGAAGTAAGACTTTAAAAAAATATATATATCTTCAAACATTCACACCTATCAACTAGCCCCATTTTAAGCAACTAATGCTACTTGTGTTACGGACACTAGATGACGGTTAAATATATATTTAATAGACAAATACATATAAATATCCTGAATATATATAAATATATATAAACATCCAAGACTGGAGAACAAAAAAAAAGTAAAAGTAGCAATACATAGTCCTTATTCAAATAATAGGTCTTTCTTTACCTATGAAATTGCCGTTATTTTCTCTCTTAGTATTTTGTCTGTAACTATTTAGTTTCAGAGTATTCTTAAAAAATAATTACCTCCTCTAAAAATAGACCATAATTTCGAGCTCTTTTGATTTGTTTTGATAATTTGTTGTAAGTTTAATTGTGTTAAAATTGGACACGGAGACAACTCTGTTTAAGTGTACCCGCCCGAATACATCATTTGATTTGCATTCACTTAAAAACGATAAATAATTTTTATGAAGAGTGATATCACACTAAAATCTGTATCATTAGAGAATATACATGGCAAATATTATTATCTTTGGATTTGTCATTGTGAAGAAAACTGAAAAAAATTTAGTATGGAAGATGGAGAGTTCCCCAAAATCTCCATGCAAAACGGCAATTTCATAGGTAAAGAAAGACCTATTATTTGGATAAGGACTATTTATTGCTACTTTTAAAGACCTAATAGTAAATTAATGTCAGTGATTCACGATCCATTCATAACACGTACTATAGTTATTTTAATTCTAAACTGTTACATTATAACGCAGATCGTCCACGTGTCAGATTTGCGCGCAGATCGACTCCTGCGCATGTCATGACTAAGGCGATAGTAAACACTTACTTGTCACACGCGGATAATAATTGGTTGTAATTCTTTGAGTGTGTTGACGGCTTGGTGTCACTGACCTCCTTATTTAATATGTCAAAATTAATCAATATCGTTGTGAGCATGACAAAAAAACATTGACATGTACAAAAGACATAATTTATGTTGGAAAAACATAAATATAAAAATAAAACATTTTTTGGTCTATTGTATATGTCGCAGTAAGATGGCTATAATCGTAATATCCCAAGGAATATAATTATATACTGGAACTTATTTATAATCAGTTATGATACAGTAAATGTTTAAAGTTTTAATTATAATTACTAGATTAAACTTAGTGACGTAATTGTAGGAGTAATGCGGGTCAATTTACATAGAACTGCAAAGAAAAGGGGTCGCTTAGAATATGATATTCCTTGTAAGATTGTAATAAATCTCTATAGTATAATTATGTTCCGGTATATAATAATATTACTAAGGATATAATTATATTGCGCATAATTATCCTGCGACATATACACTAGATGAATATATACAAAAAAAATGTCTATTGCCGTGGTTTATTATTTATTAAACGACTTTTATCCTTTTCTGAAGTAAGAAATTTTCTGAAATTTTCGGTAACCGTCATTCTGAAACTTTTTTTTTGTATTTTTACAGTATGATTTTTAACCACCTCTCTGGACTAGTGGTTCACACCACCGGGTGTTGATCGGGAGGTCCGAGTTCGATTCCTCATGGGGGCTGAAGTTTTTCTGCTCGGTTTGGTTGGTGGTAGGGCTTCTGAGCGCCCCTGGCTAGCTACCACCGTCTTACCTAAATTTGTCGCCATAATAACAATGTTATAAGCATTGCTGTGTTCCGGCAATCGGAGGAAAGATAGCCAGTTCCTCAGTTATTGAGGATTACAGGTGAAGCTCGCTTCCGCTTCCACCGCCTTATAGTCACTTACCATCAGGTGAGATGAAGGCCAAGAGCATACCTGTCATATGTAAAAAAAAAGGATTTACCATGTCTTGTTTCGGTGTTAGGTATACTTACAGGTTTTTTATTATTATAGCCCTTTCCAGTCTTTTGTAGATCTATTTATACTAATATTATAAAGCTGAAGAGTTTGTTTGTTTGCTTGAACGCGCTTATCACAGGAAGTAGGTACAGGTCGGATTTGAAAAATTATTTCAGTGTTAGATAGCCCGTTTATTGAGAATTATAATTCATTCTCCCACCCAAACGCATAAGTAGAGATTTTCCAAAATCAAGTTATTTACAACACTGTTGGTTCATCATTCATGACCTTACAGGAGACAGCAATTTTTTATATTGAAGCCGAGGGGAGAAAAGTAATTTCACAGACGGTTATAGTATCTGTTTAGTTTATTAGCAATAAGGCTTTTAATTTATCATAAACACATCCAATTTTAATTTATCATCAACACATCCAATATAATTAGTTGTTTACTCAGTTTAACTAGATGGCGCCACTAGTCGTCATACGTATCCACAGCTGTTATAATTTTAAGAAAAAACAAATGTCAAAATTAGATATGAAAAATCCCGCTCAATTTTCTCTCTCGGCGTCACGTAATGTCAAATAGTTCATAGTTTTTGCAAATAGATAGTTTTCTACCAAAGTTAGCGTTGTTTTATTACAAATAGTAAACAGTATCGCTATCTTTTCCCCAGCCTATATACATCCCGCTGCTGGGCAGGCCTTCCTCATGGCAAAACACATGAGTATGGGCAGTAACACCACCACGCTGGCCCAATGCGGGTTGGTGGGTAGAAAGTGAAGTAGACAGCGACACAACAGTGCTTTCCGAAGCACGGAGGAGCTCGAGATCGCATAGTTTTGGTCACTCATCCACGGCCAGACCATGGCAAAGGTAGCTAGCTTTTTTTTGAATCGAAAGCCAAAGTGTACTTACCACTACGCCACCGAACTCCTCGTCGCTATTCGTATGTCTATATCTATTAAATATACATATCCGTCATCTAGTATCCGTGACAAAAGCAGCATTAGTTGCTTAAAATGGAGCTAGTTGATAAATGTGAATGTCTGAGGATATTAATTTATTTTATTTTTCTTAAACACAACAAATTATCGTTATACAGGAAAATATTTATTATTACGACGATTTTTTTATGCATATTAAATTATTATTAATATAAATCTACGACAGTTGTTAATAATCTATTCCAAACGAGTTTGTCACTATTTTTCACCAAAGTTGTTCTTAATTAATATGTATTTGTTTTTTGTATGATAGTAATAGTAGATAAATCGACACTACTTGTAAAACAGATACCATAAAGAGGCACTTACTATTGAAGCTATTTTTTATTATTTTATAATACCTATGAAATTGTATGGAGATTTATGGGAAGTCTGCATTTTCCATACTAACATGTTTTCCGATTTCTTCACAACGAAAAATCTAAGGATATTAATTTTTGGCATGTATCATTAGACAAGCCTTAGCAATATGTGTGATATCACTCTTCATAAAAATTGTTTATCGTTTTTAAGTGAATGCAAATTAAATGACGTATTCGGGAGGCACTTAAAAAGAGTTGTCTTTGTTTCTAATTTTAACACAATTAAACTTACAACAAATTTTCAAAACAAATCAAAAGAGCTCAAAAATATGGTCTATTTTTAGAGAAGGTAATTATTTTATAAGAATATTCTGAAACTTAATAGTTACAGACAAAATACTGAGAGAGAAAGAAACGGCAATTTCACAGGTAAAGACCTATTATATTATTATGTTAGAATATGTCTAACCTTATATGCCATGGACCACACAACTACCCGTAAACAATCACACACACAGACAATTAACATGAGATTTGTTTTTCCAAAATAGATATGAGTCACTTTTGTTTACTAGTTCATTGGTCAAAACATTTTCCTGGTTATGGTTCGTCTGAAAGTAGTAACAAGGAAGTTGATTAAAATAAGATCATAAAAATTCTAAAAAATAACATAGCTATCATCACTCTTATCATCTATCCCCAAGGGGATAGATACTTTATAAGTGTTTAAACTCACATTTTGCAAAAAAATATCTTGAGTTGTCACGAAAAGTTAAAAAAATGCAATGTGATAATAAAAACGATTGAAATTTCGATTAGATGTTAATAACTAATTATCATTGCAAAACAAGATAAAGATTGTTTACAAAAATGAAAGGTTTTGAATCACGCATTTACATATGTCGCAGGGTGATAGATATATCTATACATATAATAAAACTGTATCCCTAGACAAATGGCAAACGTTTCATATCTATTCCATTTCGACAAACGTTTACGACTAAGCAATATCGTTTTGCAGTTGGTAGCCAACTGTACTAAGAGTTGTCGAACGCTTAATCTATTCAAACGCCACCAAAAAAAAACAAATATTGTGTATGGTTTCGTTAGCGAACGTCATCGTATTAAGTTTGACATTTACATTTTGCCGGTAGTGTGAATTTGTAAATTCACGTAAATCACGACAAAGATTTCTAAAAGTAACTTTGTCCAATCGAAACCTTTCAATAAATAATAAGTCCGGCATTTCACAATTTTTTTCCAATTTACTCCTAGAAACATTCCTTTGGTGCTTTCTGTCCCACACTTCTTCAGCGCCTCCCATAATAAATGTAGTGTATACATTTTTTATTATAATAGAAACAAACACAGTTTTAAAACATGCACCAGCTGATCAAATAAGCACCATTTTGTAGCGTTAACTACAAGTGTTTGGCGTTCGTTTAGTTTCGTACGCTGGCAGTTGAATTTTTCTGTCAAAAGTGCCACTTGGCTAGGGTTTCGATAGAAAATAATGTACTTCCGCAACGTTTCGTTACACCGTATAGATAAGATTAACATTTGGCTTCCAATTTTTTATTCTATTCGTCTGATCTTAATACGTAGCGTAAGCATATGTCAATTCCATACATTGAGAATTCTATTCTAATAACGTTTCTGCCGTTTGTCTAGGGGTGCCGTTTGTCTGCCGTTTGTGTAGAGTTGCCCTTTATTTTTTCCAATATAATCATAATTTTCACAAAAACAAAAACCCAACAGAAACTTACGATACTCCAAAGACGTAAATATAAATATGATCAATAAATCACTTGTATCGGTGTCTTCAGGATATCTCTTTACACTGGTCTTAACCAAAATCGACCCTGACGTGAGCATGACCTAAAAATAGTGACACACCAAGTTAGTCGTGGTTAACCACACGACAAGATGTTAAAACGAGCCGAAAAATACTCCTGTCGCCGGGCTACTGTGGGGTCAACCACGAGACGATTCATTAAAGAATACAATGAAGTCAGTATAAACATACGAAGGATTTCCTCTCTAAAGTCGAGTGATGACTTTCGAAACGTTCCTGGCAGATGATGGATGCGACAAGTGGAAGACAGTTTGAAAACACTCTATGTAAACGAAAGCCTATATCCAGCAGTGGAGACCTAAGTCCAATGGATACCTATGTCCAGCAGTGGACTAACAATGTTGATGATGATTCAGAGGGTTGAATAGGACCTTCTAGAACAACTCGCCCCATAGTAGAACTCATCATCAGATTAAGGTCAGGAGTAGGCCAATAATGAAAGAGGTTTTGATTATAGTTATGTGAAAATATTAGGTGGCTGTACCATCGCTTGTACACTGAACATAACAACATAACAAATCATCACGCCATTTCCGAAGGTAGACAGAAGGTGGACTCACATTTCGCCAGACATGTTATGTCCCCATCTAACGAGTGGCGAGCCTGTTGCCATGCACCGGTCACAATGTGAGGCAAGCGATAATCAGAATGAACTGTCTATCTATCTATCAGCCTATTGTCGTCAACTGCTGGACATAGGCCTGCTCCAATGATCTCCACAACAACCGGTCCTGTGCCGCCCGCATCCAGCGACTTCCTGCGATCTTCACCACATCGTTGCTCCAACTTTGTGGGGGAATCCCTACGTTCGCCTCTGAGTCGACACTCGATAGCCTTTCTGCCCCAACGGCCGTCATTTCTACGAGCAATGTGTCCTGCGCACTACCACTTAGAGTTCTCAATTCTGTTGGCTATGTTGGTGACCTGTACTTAACTTTAACTCAGTGGTGGTGGCGCTGGGATCGAACCCACGATTCCCGCGGCTCTCGAACCAGTGGCAACGAGTAGTGTTCGTCCACTGAGTCTGAATAAAACTTAATTCCTGGACGCTCAGCTATTGGTCGGATTTGACACAACGGCATTTTAAGTTTACTTCTTCCTAATAGTTTTTTTAGGCCGGTCATTCTGAGAGGACAGAGCTTATCTATACATAATAATTTGTACATAGAAAAAAAATGCATATTATCAAGTCAGGGGGAAGTAAAGAGAGGGAATATACCAAAACATATTTTTTTTGTTATTTCTCTGTCTGTTCGTCAGTTTGTCTATTTATACGGGCTAATCTCCGAAATGGCTGGACGAATTTAATGAAATTTTGCATGGTGATACCTTATATCCCCGGTCAACAACATCTTAGATACTTTTGATTCTGGAAAATTAAGGGATTCCCGTGGGATAGTTAAAACACCATAGTAACCGCGGACGAAGTTGCGGGCAACAGCTAGTTATTAATATCCGTCATACTCTGCCAGGTGCACAGCAACAGCCTTGCCTCCTCCGGGACCAAATACAACTTTCCTTACACCTTTGGCGACACAAGCATGATGCTTTGTTTGTTTATGCTACACTCCGGCTAATTCGTTTGAGAACGAGACGGTATTTCTGGCGTTCTTTAATCAATTCTACGAGCAATTTGATAGCAAGGAGCTATTAATAATTTGATAGCCCATATTGGGATGACGCGTCGGCTAACTTTAGAAGATTTTTTAGTATAATAGATGGCCGTCATCGCGGTCTGGCTGACGAGAATGCGCGCACGTGCCTTGTTTTAATTGATCATGCGTTTATTCGTTGGTATAATTACGAAGGAGAGGGGGAGGAGCTCGACGAGAAGACGAAGGAGCTCGGGGGCGTGGTGGTACGCTTTGGCTTTCGATATCGCGAGCAAAGCTACCTTCGCCATGGCCAGACCTTGGATGGGTGACGAAAATATTATGATCTCAAACTCCTCCGTGCTTCGGAAAGAACGTGGCGTGGGCGTGGTGGTGTTACGGCCTACTCCTCATGTGTTTCTTCATGAGGAAGTCCTGTGCCTAACAGGAGGACGTATATAGGCAGAGGACGACACTTACGAATGAAATTCTTGTATAAAAAAAAATAGACGCTTCCGCTATAATGAAACTATGGACGCTCTGGATCCCTGGTAGCAGAACCTCTATGGTGCCTAGTTCCTGCCTTATCATTATCTTCAACTTGCAGCTTTCCATAAATCTCCCTAAAGCCCTGTATCGATCTCAGGTCTCAATCCTCGGTGACCATTCAGCACACGCTCCAGTCAGCCTAAGAATATTGTCATGCCATCTGATCGCTTAGAAAATTCTGCAGGTGCCGAAATTCTGGTCTTTCCCAAGAAAAAAAGCTGTCTGTGGCTAACAGTTAGGGCCCATAAAAAGCAGCCTCCTCTGTTACAGTCCTGCCGATAACTACCTATCGATTTTTACTCGAATTTGGAGAAACCTTTTCGGAAAAAATAAATAAATAAATATCAGACATTCACACCTATCAACTAGTCCCATTTTAAGCAACTTAATGCTGCTTGTGTTACGGATACTAGATGACGGATAAATATATTTAATTGATAAATACACAGAATTTACATAATATTATACATATACTATAATGAACATCTAAGACTGGAGAACAAATGTCTGAAAATTCATCACCCAAACTTGCCTCCACTGGGGATCGAACCCAGGACCTCCCGAGATGGCCTTGAGACCGGCGTACAGACGACTCGACCACGGAGGTCGTCAAAAAAAAAATTTTGTATAACAATATGTGTAGGTATATACGAATCAAGGATATCATTAGGTAAAATCCCAAATAATCTTCTATATTGTGTGTAATGGTAAACATATCTGTTATTCTCCATGTTTCTGTAACCAAAAAATGCTGTTTCTTAAATATCAAACTAGGCAAACTTTTTTTTTGCTTTCTTTCTATTTGTATATATACTTTCTAATTTTATATTTGTATGAACCAAAAATATTCAAATCCGGAAAAAAGACTTAGTGGACTATCAACAGCGAATGAAGTAAGTACCCGTTTGGGTTATGTAAACAGTAATCAAATTAAATTCCTTAGAAGGTCTGGCCAAAGCGAAGGTTTTTTTTTTTTGGTAATTATGCTAGGGTTTGTTATAGCTAGAGAAAGCGGAGCGCTATTTACTACGCTCACACTTTATCAGCTTGTTTTAATGATGAAAGTATATGTTTTGCTTTTATGTTTGTTTACTTAAAATGGTTTGATTTTATAATTTACTTGGTATGATTTTATTATTATTAATAGTATTTTTTTTTTTTTTTTTTTTTTTAATCTTTTATGATTTTAACTATACACGTGGAAGATGAGAGTGAAAACGTGCGTGTATGTTTATTATAGATATTCATATATCGACATTATAGTATATAAATACTATAATAATAAATACTAAATAAATAATATACTTAAATATATATATACATATAAAAACATATTACAACTTTTTACTTCATAAATTATACTTAATAAGTGTATAAATTGAAGATATGTATTATATAGCTTATTTTAAGGGGTTTGGTGATTGTTTCCTTGTTGTTTTATTAAGTTTACTATGTTCCATTGAAATTCTTTAAATTATCTACTATGTATGTTATGTGATCTATAAATGTATTTAATGTGGTCTCTTTTTTAATAATTTCCATAAGGTTAAATGGATCTATGTTATGAAATTGGCAGTATGTGAATAGTTTGTTTCTTGTTTGAGTAAACCGGGGACAGGAAGAATAGAGGTGGTCGAAAGACTGGACAGAAGAAGAGTCGCAAGGGCAGAATGGGTCTGGGGTTATATGGAATCGATATAAGTATTTTTTGCAGTATCCGTGACCAGTAAGGTATTGTGTGATTGCAAATCGAGGAGTAATTTTTGTTAAGAATCTACAAAGGCTCGAGTAGTCGGGTAACAGTGTTTTTGTGTATAAGCAGTTTTCCGGTTTATTGTAATATTTTTCTTTTTCAGCTGTCTGTTCTAACAATTTTATATATTTAACATGGCTTAATGGGAAGTTTTTATAGCTGAGTGTAATGTCAGATGTGGCAGCTTTCTTGGCAGCCTCGTCGGCAATTTCGTTACCGATAATACCGACGTGTGCTTTTACCCATGCGAAGTGTATACTTTGATTTTTTGCGTGTATTTTATAAATATATTCAAAGGTTTTAACTGCTAGTGGACTATGAGTGTTGGGGTTTAGTAACTCTTGCAAGCTGGATAGACTATCAGTCAGGATGTAGGAATCTGTGATGTGATTTTGTTCGACCCATTCGCAGGCGTGTGCTATTGCAAGTTGCTCGGCTTGAAATACTGAGCAACTGTTGTGTAGCCTTTTTTGGATTATGTGCCTCTTGCCGTCGGGCGCGTAAATAGCTATAGCTGCACCGACCCCACCGTCATGCTTACTTCCATCAGTGAAAAGCAGGTGTGTGTTAGTCTGGGATATTTTTATTTTTAATTCTTCTTGAGTCTGTATTTCTAAATATGTGATTGGTTTTCTGTTTGCAGGGTGGAGTAGTTTATCGGGGGGGGACAGTGTTTCAAGACGAAGATCAGGTAAGTGACTTGATGTTTTATTTGATTTTATAATTTCTACTTCAGCGACAGCCTTTATTTTGGAAGGTAGTGGTATGAGGTCAGCTAAGGAGATAGCGGCAACGGTGTTGGCTGTTTTAAAAGATCTTATTATCTGAATCGCAAATAATCTTTGTAGAGATATAAATTTCTGTCTAATATATTTATAATTAAGAGCTGAGTACCAAATGTTTGCGGCATAGCATATAATGGGTTCCACCACCTGATGGTATATCGTTCTGATATTTTCAGGGTGGACTCCCCACGTAGCTTTAACAAATATGGACAATTTATTGTGCAGTTTTTTAATTTTCTCTATTGTTGTTTTGCAGTGGTGTATGAAGTTTAGTTTCTTGTCTATGGTTACTCCAAGATATTTTATTTGATTTGTGAATTTTAATATTGAGTTTTGCATTTTAATTTTTAGTTTTTGACTCTTATTGGTGAAGCCGATGATTTGGGTTTTTTCCGGACCAAAATTTAGTTTAACTGATTCGCCCCAGTCAGTTATTTTCCTAAGAATGTAGTTGGTTTTCCTTTCTAGTAACTCCAGGTTTCGGTGATGGACTATGAGTAAAAGGTCGTCTGCGTAAGCCTGAAGAAGTGCGCCGCTATGTTCGTGTGCGTCGAGGAGGTCGTCTAGAATTAGATTCCACATAGCAGGACCGCATACAGAACCTTGTACGCATCCGCGGGTCAGGTTTTTTGTGACCTCTTGATCTGCAAATTTAACTGAAACACTCCTGTCTTCAAAATAACTTAAAAATGTGTAATATAAATTGTTGGGGCATCCAATACGGCGTAACCTTTGGAAAATGGAAGGCCACCAAGCACTATCAAAAGCAGCTTTTATATCGAGCGAGATGGCCAGAATGTGGTCGCCTTTCGTTTTCGCTTCCCTAATAGAGCTCAGTGCCGCTTGAAGAGCTGTGGTGGTTGACACTTGCTGGCGGAAACCATATTGTTTTCGGTTGACTTTACTTTTTGTGTACATAAAGTAGTCCAGTCTGCTTGTTAGTAGTTTTTCCAAAACTTTTCCGAAGACGCATATGAGTCCAATGGGGCGATATGACGAGATCTTATGATATTCAGCTTTATTTGGTTTTGGAATTATCTTGGCTTCTGCAGTCTTCCATATTTTAGGAAAGTAGTGTAATTCGAGACAGCGGTTCATGATATTGGTAATGACTTCAGGAAAAAGTTTAGCAAATCTTAAGCATATGTCCGACGTGAGGTGATCGTTTCCTGGGGCTTTTTTCGGGTTAATTCCTTTTAGGCTTTCGACAATTTCGGTGTATGTAAAAGGAGGGTCGTTGTTGTTGTTAATGGGGTTGTGCATGGCTTGTCTGACTCTGCTTTGAGAAATATTGTCAACTGTATCATCTGGGAAGAGTTTGTGGATTAAGTATGCTGCCGTATCTTGGGAGTTTTCGGTGTATTTGCCATCATCTTTGAGTAATGTAGAAGGCGGTTGGGCAAGGGGTTTGGTTTTAATTATTCGATTTGTGACAGACCATACGTTTTCTTTATTCTGTTTGTTGCAAAACTCTCGAAAATGTGCATTGGATGCTGCCTGAATTGCTGCCGAATATTCTTTTTTAAATTTTGTTTTTTCTTCTAACAGATCTAGTATAGGTTGGTTCCTACGTATGGCTTTCCTAAGATTGCGATGGTTTATAATAACTTTCCTCTTAAAGTCATCCAGCTCCGGGGACCACCAGGGAGGGCGCCGGGAGAAGCCAGTTGATTTTGGTAAAAGTTTATCACAAACTTTTTGTATCTTATTTGTAATTGTTTGTATATATTTTTCTATATCATTGGAATTCATTTTATTTATATTTATATTAGTATCTATGACAATATTTAGTTCTTTGTAGAATATGCTTTCAATATCTTCCCATGTTTTGTTGTTAGTAATATTATATCTCCAAGTAGACAGTTTTGCGTTCTTTATTACTTTATCCTTGCCTAATTGTATGTCAAAAGTGATGGCATTGTGATCTGATTCTGTAATTATATTTAAATCAACGGACCATTTATTTACGGAGATGTGGTGATTGTTGCTTACTAAGGTGATATCTATAAACGATTCTCTAATTCGGTTTCTATAGTTGGATTCAAACGTAGGTACTTGGCTATTATTGCAGACGTATAGATTGTTATTGAATATTATGTCGTGGAGAAGGTCTCCTCTACGATTGTTTTTAGAAGAGCCCCAAAGTGTGTGCCATGCGTTAGCGTCGCCTGCAACAATGTGACTAGCATTTGTATTTTCGCGAAGTATCTGTTCTATAGTAGTAAGGATATTATGATGATCAGTTGTGGGCTCGATGTAGAGTGAAGTAAGTATAAGATTCTTGTTATCCATTGTTCTCAATTTTATAACGCTTAAATTTGAATTGGAATATTTATTAATGCCAAGTGCGTTGAATTTGTTGTTCCGGATTAAAATTGCTGCTTTGATTGGTCCGTCGGTGTAAAACTGATAAATTTGGTAGTTGGGAATGTTTCTAATGTAGTTTATGTTGCCGATGTAGGGTTCGCTAAGAAATATTATATCTATTTGGTTTTTGTCTGTGTATGTGATCATTTCCTGAAATGCATTTTTGCTTCTACCTAAATTAATCTGTAAGCATGTAATTATTTGGTTTTTATAATGTGTATTATGTTTATTTCGTTTTTGTGTGTTATCCATAATTTATTCTGTTTTTTATGTTATTGAACATATGCTTGTATCTAGGGCAGTTGTGAGATGTTGCACTGTGTTTAGTTGAGATTTGTAAGTTATATTTATTATTGAAATTAGTACAATTAAAGCAGGTTTCTTTATCAGGATTGTTCTTGTTTGGACATTCTTTATATAAGTGCCCTTCTGCAGAGCAATGTGAGCAGATTTTCTTAGTGTTGGTGCATCTTTTCCGCGTGTGGCCATATTGCAGACATGAAAAACATTGCATTAGCGGTATGAACTCATCTGCAGTAATTCGCTGGTGGTCTAAATTTATTTTCTTTAATTTGATTATTTCTTTAAAGATGGTTGGTGTTGTGATGATGATAGCGTCGTATGTTTTTGGGTTCCTATTTCCACGCTTAAACTTAAATGCTATATCGTCTGGTTGGTTGGCATATTGTAGGAGACTTTCGTTTTGATGCATAATAATATCTATTATATTAGAAGGTAAGATACTATCTGTAATTCCTTTTAATATTATCATTGGTCGAAGTTGCTTGGAGACTTCACATTTGATTTGACAGCTAGGTTTGTTTAATTTTTCTAGGGTTTTATTTCTTTGGTCTTCATTGTCGAACTCCACGCGCACTTTCTTATTTGAGATAAAGCTCACTTTTGCTGGCGCGAAGTTTGTATCCTTAAAGGTTAGCGATTGCTGCCATATTTGGAGAGTTTCAGCTGAACTCTTGACTTCGCGTTTTGCAGATATTATAATGGCCGGTTTAGATGAAGCAGGTGTATTATTCAATGGTTTAGGGGCGGATTTCACGGCATTTGCATAGTTTGTAGTTTGTTTAAGTGGTGGATTAATTTTACTTATTTCTTTCTTGATAGTATTAGTTATAGCGTTAAGAGTACTAGGGTGAAGGGCTGGGGTCATAGACTGCTCTATTTCCTTGGTAAATGAGTCAGTTTCGTATTGTATTGATTGTATTATTTCTACTATATGGTCTTTGTTAGCCTTTGTGAGACTCTTACCTTCTTTAAGTTTGGCTAATATTATGTTGGTTTTAGTTATTATGTAGTTTTTGAATGTAGTTGCAGGGTCTATGTCATCGGGGATATCATGAAATATTTCTTCTCCATCCGAAATGTTAGACGGAGAGATGAGTGCTCTGTAGGCTCTGCTGGTGTAAGGAGGAGTGTTAGTTTGGATGCCTGTTTGCTTTACTTGAGAAGGTGTGTTAGGGTGTGTAGTTTCTTGAAAGGAGTTTCGGTGTGTGGCAGTTTGTGATTGAGAGGTAAATATGGGTAAAGACATATTATCTTGAGTTGAAAGAGTGTCTGATTGTAATAGCTGTGAAAGGGTGTTAGAGTTGTGAATATCAGCTTGAAGGGTAATGGTATGGGCACCAATTTGTTGAGAGGATATGTGGTTGTCATGTTGTGTCATATCGTCTATGTTATTCTGGATATCAGCCAGCTCAGTTTTGTTTGTGTTGGATGTTTTGAAATTCATGTTGACAGACATTTTTCTAGTCAGACGTCCTTGGTAGTCTCTGTTTGCATTTTGCTTGTCTTTACTTATGGTCATTGGTTTGGATTTTGTCGTTTTTATGTGTTGAGATGCAGCTTGGTTCATATTCGTCGCAGTAGTTGTCGTGCTAGCTATCAGTCTGTTGTCCATATTATTGTTTGCCGAGGTCGTTGTTGATTTAGAGATCGAAGGTAGGTTTAAATTGAATTCGTTAAGTTCCATAGAAGTCCCACGAGTAGGGCCGATTTAAATATGCGCTTCTGGGTGACGCCCATTCCAGGAGCGCTGGTTATATACTGACGGAGGTCACCTGGTATCCGTAGGTTTCAACGGGGGTTCTCCCGGGTTTTAAAGACTTTTCCTTGTCGTGGGCCGGCCAGTTAAGGCAAGCCATCCGTTCCATCCACGACCAACGACGTATCCCCATAGACGCCTCGAATGGGGGTTGTTGACGAAGGTAGGACGGGTTACGGAGAGAGGGGCTGGCGTAAGGCCCCTCGAGGACAGCTTTTTCGGGCCATCGTCAGCTGTGGAGCTGTTAGTAGGAGGGAGGATACGCCGATGTTGTTGGCAACCGGATGTTATTGGCAAATACGTGTGGTCCTCCCTCAAGCCCCCCTACCGCGACAAGGTCGCTCCACCAAGGAGGGCAAAGCGAAGGTTATCACAGTATAATCCAGCTTAATTGCTCATGATATTGAGCATCCTTCCGCCCAAGGCCAGCCGCAAACGAGCGATCGATTTATGGATCAAATTACGTACACACGTTTTGCGGGAGGCGCGCGAAAAGACTTCTAGATTCAGAAACACATTTCATCACGTGTATCCCAAAACATATAAGTACCTACAGAAGACAATTTTATGGATATATTTCACCTATATTTCGATGCACGTTAGATTTATCGACATTGGCTTTTAAACAAAACTATCGTGGAAGTGGTGTTCGTCCGTCCTCATCCGGGACCAGCGACTTAACGTGCGTTCAGAAGCACGCAGGAGTTTGAGATCACAAAGTTTTGGTTACCCATCCACGGACTGACAATGGCGAAGATAGTTTTGTTTTCAAAACCACTACGCCACAGAGCTCCTCAGTGGTCTCAGTCGTCTTGTATCTAGTTATTTTGATATTTTTTATTTATAAAAAGAGCCACAGCACTTGCAATAAAATTCATAATTTTGAACGGAACAAATTGCAAATCGAAGTTTCTTAATTATTTAATTGCAAGGAACTATTTTTGTTAAGAAATAAACAGAACGGGAATATTAAACAATTATGCCAAAACGCGTCGGACCGGTCCGAGATATCGTGCTCAAGCGCACTTTGTATGTAAATTGTCTTCTATCTTCTAAACACAGTTTTTGTTCCTGTATCTTCGAAGGGGTTGGCTGAGGTGTGATAGGACTCATCAATAGTTTCGGTTCCTATTTGATAGAACGCGATCCTGTTGCCACTTGCACCCGTCGCAGTGTTAACAGTGATCGACATCGAGTATCTGGCGCTGGGTAACCGCAGCGGCTCTAACTAGAATGGACGGTCCGCGCACTAATTTAGGTATTTCTTTCGTATCATAAAAATAAATATACATTTCGACAATATAGGCAAATACTGTATAATACAACAAATTTTTAAACACCCCCGTTTTACTGGACTAAAAAGGGGCAAATTAATTTTGTGGTTTAAATACATTTTGAAAATTTTAACTTTTAAGTTGTACGTACATAAGTAAGTAACAAGTAGTTACACTTATGGCGCATCAAAAATTTTAAAAAATTAACAAATTATTATACAATTCTACTTGTTCATCTCTACATTTTTTCTTCCTGTTCACTACCTTGTCAACAGAAGATACAGACAAGAAACTGTGCAAGGGTTATATCCTCCCTTTACATAAAATTGTCTTACGTTACGTCTTACTCTTACAACTTGAAGACAACTATATAAAAAAATAGGTTACCGTTAAATAAAAAAAAAAATACAATGTCTAAATTGTTCTGTGGCAACTTTTTATTTATTTTCTTTCCCCGCCGTGCATTGCCTCGCTCGAGATTCTAGCCTTATCGAGAATTTTGTAGGCTATGATGGATGCCAAACTCCCATACAATAACATGAGGCAATGTTCTGTCTCGATCAGTAGGTGTTCCTTCTTATTCTATCACTATTTATGAATGAAGGCTATCCGTGGGATATCTTCTTCCTCTCTTTCTATCCATAGTTTCTGTCTCACCTGTCATATTTACCCACGGATAGCCTTCATTCATAAATAATGATAGAATGAGAGGGAATACCTACTGATCGCGACAAAACATTGCATCATGTTATTGTGTTGTAAATACAGGGATTTTTGGCGAATAAAAAAAGAGAACTTTCGATGTAAATTTTATGTATTAATAATTTTGAAGTAAATTTGAATTGACAAAACAGCACATGGTTTTCTAAAAAGTCAATTTAAAACATAGACACTAAACAGAGGAGTTCTCAACATATTGTATGGAGGTTAGCATCCATCATAGAGTACAAAAATCTTGAGCCTTATCACCAAAACCTGTCATGTAATTTATTCTGCAGAGGATATCTTGCTTAGAAAAAGGATGATATAGAATATACATACGCGTACACCCGTAAAGGACAGAAATAAAGTATGTGTCAAAACTATGTTGCTATGCTAATAAACATTTTCCCAATAATCATAATGTTAATAAATAAGCAGTAACATATTTGGAATAATAAAACCACTTTTGTATTGTTGTTATTATTTATTTTATTTTATTTTTCTTGTGAGAATAAACATTATCACAGTAAAATAATATTACTTAAGATTAAAATACATATAAAAAAAAGTAATTGTGGAACCCACAACATTCTCCACAAATTAAGTTACAAATCATGCCAAAGACGTATTATTAACAAATATAAGTATATATCCCGTCCCGTCCCGTGTTGGTCCAGGACACAAAAATAATGTAGCAACTGTTTTTCTTGGCTTTTTTTTTTCTTTTTCACCATAAAAACAGTCCTTTGCCATAGTCCGCGCTTCACCAAGCAGTGACTACACTCAGCGTGACAGGTGGTGAGCCCGTCGCCGCTGTAAGCTGTTAGATGTTTGTGTAGTTCTAAATCCATTAGTCGCCTTTTACGACACCCAAGGGAAGACAATATTTTAATTTTAATAAATACTTACAGATTTTACAATAACTACAGCTTCCCTTTCTTGAACAGAACTATTGGTGTTATCAGTTGTACTAGGACTCTGAAAACAGTTTTGAACAAGCAGTTTAATAAACAAAATATATCCAAAATTTTAATTCCATAACGCTATTTTAATTGTAATGAATTTACCACAATCAGAATATCTTGTTGAATCGTAGCATCTAGGGGTTCATTAAGTACTTTATCATCATAATTCTGAAAATCAGAAAACAGACATAGAATTCAAAATATATTCAGTTCATTTTTAGTTCTTTGTTTAAAAATACACAAGAATTTATTTTAAACTATTTTTCAAAAAAAAAAAAAAATTTTGAAATCAAAGAATTTACATGTATCCACAATTTTGGAAATTCACTTTTATCCAAAAATACTTTGCGTAGAGTCTTGCGAAAGAATCGGCTCTCAAAATGCTTAGAGCATAATTAATTAAAATTAAATAATTTAAATTAAAATAATTTACCAATTAAAAAATTATTTGCGATAATTGGTATAACAAAGAACTATGTATAAATCAAGTAAGTTGTAAAAAATGGCAGGTAATCTATTAAGAATATTTAAAATAACTAATTTTAAATATTTCCCTTTAAGTACGGGTAATTTACATTTTCTTCGACAGGTATCCCTAAAACGCATAAAACCCGGCTAAAATCAGATAACACTTAAAATGGCAGCCTCCCTTGACTTTTGTTGACATGTTTTCTTAGTCGGCAAATACGATAAAGCAACAAATTTTCATTAGCTATTTATCGTATTTTTTGCACGCTATTTTGTACACGATTTAATGTAAATAAGCGGTAACTAGTAATAGTTCACTTAGTGATTTAGATAAAACGATGAAATATGGGACTTACGTGTGAAACGTTATGTTTTCGTGTTTTCGTTCACTGCGACTTTTGCAGCCGATAATACAACACTGTACCATTGCTTATAAAGGTAGTGGAGTAAAACCCATTAAATACTTGTATGATTAAGTAGTAATCACAGTCCAAAACGTAATATTTCACGACGACACAAAGAAACACACATTACTGTTTGGCACATACGGTACGTGTCAGACAAATAAAAACACGAACTCTAATAAGGACAGAAAATAGTATACCTATCTCTACCGCACTTAGGAAAACATTGTTTAACTAGCTTGTTCGCTCTTGACATTGACATAAGCATGTCAGTTCTTAATCATCCTTTTTTTAAGATATCTTGCAACTTCATCTGTCACTCTTCCTTATCTCTGGTACATTTGTTGCATTTTATGACGGCGAGTCCCTCTTCACACCTTATGATAGGGTCTAAATTTAAATGATTAAAGCGTCCGCCAATTGTAATATCTATACATCATCTTGAGGGTTGGGATTAAGCGCCTGAGTGCCCGAAGATAATATTATATGATCGGCTGGTTTTGCTGTTCCTTATTTTGTTGCAAATTTGAAATGCAATTATCATTTTAAAGCCTGTTTATTAGAAAGACCCGGAAAGAAAGGCCGAAAAGCTGTATTTTATGGTTCTTAGTGTCCATATTTTTAAAATATTTGAAGTATACATTGTAATAATTGTAATTGTTGTTGTTGTAATAATTGGGTAGCGGTAGCTGAGTTGAGACGGACGGGGCACTACTCGTTCGGTCGGCCGCGGGAATCGCGGCTTCGATCCCACCGCCGCGCCGCCACCACTGAGTTTGAATAAAACTTATGTACCTACAGTCCATTGTGGATATCGCTTGCCTCACATTGTGCCCGGTGCATGGCAACAGGCTCACCACCTGTTACATGGGGACCTAACATATAGTATACCACCTCCCACCTTCGGGACAACAGGCGTGATGATATGTTTTGTGTAAATAATTGTATTCAGACTACCGATAACTCATAAAGCATTTTGAATTATTTCTATAGCCATTTGAATTTCTTTTGTTTTATTATCATTTATTTAATCATTTAATAAAAGCAGTTGATATTATATCTTCACATTCGTAATCAATAATAAATATCTTATAAATAGCTTCCATTGTCCAATTCGTCCCCTCTCATGTGCACAAATCACGAAGGTCGCTTTCCTATCAATTTCCATATCATTATTGCTATCTTTTGGATTTCCCTAATGTATTATATTCCTCTTAATATCAGATGACACAGGAACAGGATATTAGTTACAAGGATAAATTTTAATTAAATCTCCAGCTACGATGTTGTTCTGTTTTAGGAAACTGATAAATGTAAGACTTTCTTATTATTTTTGCTCTTTCAAGGTAAAGCGAAATAAATAAATAACCACGGAATAAATAACATATACTTACCTATCTCTTTCACAAGTAACTGCTTCAACACCTGTATTAATTAAGTAGCTTTTGCCCGCGACTTCGTTCGCGTAGAATAGCTACTTTGAGATAGTGTGATGGTATGTAGCCTAGAGCCTTCCTCAATAAATAGGCTATTCAACACTAAAATATTTTTTCTAATTGGAAATTTTTTCAAATGAAAATTTACTTTTTGGAAATGAAAATTTACTCCTACTCTATTATTGGAAGCAAAGTTCATAGTGGCGTAAATTTGTCCTTCATTTTTCTGGGAGGCGTTATTAATTTTTTTTGACATTCACCCGCGTGGAACCCGTTGCCATGGGAATATCGAGATAAAAGTTAGCCTATGTCCTTTCGCAGGCTCTAGACTATATGTGTAACAAATTTCGATTAAATTGATTAAGTAGTTTTGACGTGAAGGCGAGACAGACAGACAGACAGAGTTACTTTCGCATTTATAATATTAGTGTGGATTTAACGAGTAAAGGTGTCAGTAGGTCATTTTGCTATATTTTACATTATATCGAATTATTATCAAATTAAAGATAGAGGCATAGTGGTTAGTACGCTTTGGATTTCAATTTCGAAACCTAAGCTACCTTCGACATGGTCAGGCCTTGGATGGGTGACCAAAAATTTATAATCTCGAACTCCTTCGTGCCTCAGAAGGCACGTTAAGCTGTTGATCCTGGTGCTATGTGTTTGTTTCCATGTGGCAGGCCTGTGCCCAGCAGTGGGATGTATATATACTGAGGATGAGTGAAAGTTTGTAACAAAGGCCATTGTTCAAGTGGATGTCTTTATGCTGAAGCAAAAGAATTTTTTTTTCAATATGTCAAGAGTGACAAAAGCCCATGTTCAGCCTTAACTGAAACCCCCGAAATCAAGAGAAAGGGATAATAATAAATATCCTCAGACATTCACACCTATCAACTAGCTCCATTTTAAGCAACTAATGCTGCTTGTGTTACGGACACTAGATGACGGATAAATATATTTAATACATAAATACTTATAAATATATATATATATAAACATCCAAGACTGGAAAACAAATGCCTGAAAATTCATTACCCAAACATTTGCCCCCACCGGGGATCGAACCCAGAACCTCTCGAGTTGGCGACGTCTTGAGACCGGCATACAGACCGCTCGACCACGGAGGGCGTCAAAATTATATCGACAATTCAGAAATGTTTTTTATACTTCCATTATATATAAAAAACTAAAAAATAATAGCAAGAGTCATAATATGATAAATATTGTAACAAATGAACGTATTAGATGAAAAATATGAGTTTATTCTCTAGAGGAAAAAAATGGTTATAATTTGGATTGTTATTTGGCTCTACATAACAAAAAGAGGAAAAATACAGTATTTTCTATTAAGTGTTAATTTTACTTTGTTTTCTGTGTAATGTATTGTAGTTAAATTTATTCACCAATAAATTTGTTAAGTATTTTTAGGAAAGATGACGTTTGAAGTATTCTTGTAGTTTTTTAAATATAGCTAGGGATTTTGTTAACAGTTATTACTCAAGTATTATAAGAATACATTACAGTTCAGAATAATTCAGTTTAGTTGTTAACTGAATTATTCTGAACTGTCATTCTTCTATGAAAAGGTTTATCAGTTTGCTTTTCTGTGAAAACGGTGAAATTTTTCATTGTCAATGTTATCTTCCTTATGGGTATGCTCAAATATACGACCAAATCCACATTTTACCTGTATTTTGCCTTATTGCCATGCGTCATGCACAGTGTGAGCGAGCGATTTTAGAAGATTTCTGTGCTGTAAATAGGTATAATTAAAATTTTAAAAACAAGTAAAATGAAAGGCGATTTTCGCACATAATATTTTTTACTAGCTGTTGCCCGCGACTTCGACCGCGGTAACTGGTTAATAACTATCCCACGGGAATCCTTTATTGTCTGGAATAAAAGTATCAAAGATGTTGACCAGGGATATAAGTTATCACCGTGCAAAATTTCAAATGCTCAAGCATTTTTCTCTCCATTTCCTCTATAGAAAGAATAGAGGAAATGGAGAGAAAAATGCTTGAGCAGCAGGAAAAACTAGAAATAGCAGAAAATGAAATTGAAAATTTGGCAGCAGAAATTATCTGCTTGAAAAAAGAATTAACGAGTCGTGAAAAACAAATAAGACACTTAAAAGAACTAATTAAATGTACGCCTAAGAACTTAAGTACTAACAAGAAAAAATCTATAAAAATTCTACACAAGAATAAATTACACTTTACACAAGGAGAGGAAAGTTTAACTTCACGATACATTTCCTTGGAAAGGAGTGATATACAATCTCCTCACAATAATTTACGAACTACAACTCCGTCGCCGATACTAGAACCACTCCAGAGGTCGTCCCCAACAAACTCCCAACCTTTAATCGACTATAAAGAAAAAGAATCAAAAGACACTAAGCCTGCAAATATTTTTATTTTCGGGGATGAACAAGTTCGTGGTCTCGCTGTAAGATTGAAAAAATCCCGATATGACAAATGGAACGATAAATACAACGTTTTTGGAATGATTATGCCCAACGCAACTTCTGAGAATGTCTTAGAAAGTGCCCATAAAATATCATCTAGCGTGAGGAAAGACGATATAGTGGTGATAGCAACCGGTAGCAATGACTCTAATCCAAAAGTTCTGTTTTCTAATTTGTGTATTGCACTACATGTGTTAAGAGAATGTAATGTTATTATTTTACCTAATAACAGAAGCACACATTTAAATGAAAGAAAGTTAAATAATGAATTAAAACTATTAACAAATTCTTTTCCTAATAGCATTTTTATAAGTGTTAATCAAATTAATTTAGAACATTCAATTTATTTAGATTTTTTATGTATAAAATTAAATGTAGCAATTGATTATCCAATATATAAATCATGTTTTATTAATCAGTTCAGAGAATTGACTCTGCCACGGGCTGTACAAAACAAGTCTAATAAGGAATTAAATAAACGTGTAAATCAGCCAAGTAAGGGTACGATTCCTTACTATTTCCAAGTGATGAATCGATGTCAATCTAAAGTGCTACCCCATAAAGTAGCTAAAGATAGTATGCTTCCCTCTGATGGTCCACTAGGGTTTTTTCGTGTCTAAGCAATGGGATTCAAAATTTATTGTATTTCATCAGAATTTTGCAGGACTGTTAAATAAACTGAATAGATTGGAAATTACTTTGGATGAGCTTCAGGAGTCAGGTGTGATTGTTAGTGTGATATGTGCCACAGAAACCTTTCTTAAGAATGGGGACGAAAAAAATATAAGGCTGTTCGATTATAAAATAGCATCTTATTTCTCTAGGTCAAATCAAAGACGAGGAGGTGTATGCATATTGGTTAAAAACCACATCTTCTTTAATACAATTAGTACGAGTAAATATGCGGTTCCTAAAAGCTTTGAATGCTGTGGTATCGAAATAAAGACTAGTAATCTAATTATACTTTGTATTTATCGCACACCGGATTCTAGTTTGGAGATCTTTTTTTCTAAACTTGATGCGTTACTTTCGAATTTAACTAGAAAAGGTAATAAACGAATAATCATGGCTGGCGACTTAAATATCGATACCTTGAAGACAACTTCATCTTCTAAGAGTTTGTCAAACATACTTCATACTTACAATATGATATTACATATAACTCAACCTACAAGATTAAGTAAATGTATTGATCACATAGTTAGCAATGTAAAGAAAGCTAAATCCTTAGTTTATGATTTCGGGTTGTCAGATCATACTGGTCAAACTGCTGAGTTCAATATAATAATAAAAAAAGCGACTTTGCAGTGGTGGGAAGAGCGAAGAGACTATCATATAGAAAATATCAGCAAATTTTGCGAAGCTATTGCTTCAATGTCATTCTTTAATGCCTTGGCAGAAAAAAATACTAATAAAGCTTTTGATGAGTTTCACTCGTTATTTCTGCTCGTCTTTAATCTTTGTTTTCCCACAATCCGAGTAAAAGTGAAGAGAAAATTCAATAAAGCTAGATGGATAACTAAAGGAGTTAAGAAATGTACACGAACAAAAAGACGATTATATAACAATTATCAGTTTGCTGAAAAAAATGATAAACTATTACGTCGACATGAATATAAAATGTATGCTAAAACTCTGAGACGATGCATATCTGCGCTTCAAAGGCAGGGTAGCAAGAGATATCTAGTCAGTTCCAGAAATAAATCTAAGGCCGCCTGGAATATTATTAATTCTCAAGTGTCTGATCCTACAACAAAAGCGGAAATTGATGAGATTTGTTTTAAAGGAAGAAATGTTGTGCTTCCCTGTGATGTCGCAAATGCATTAAATAACTCTTTCATCGAAACAACAAATTGTGATATCAGAGTAAATAATATTAAGCAACCTGTTGTGGACATTTGTCAATCAAGTATATTTTTTTACCCTACTGATCCAGAAGAAATAGTGGAAATTATAGTACGTCTAAAAAATAGTAACTCTGTTGGATATGACGACATATCCACAAACATTATAAAAAGAGTTGGAAGTCATATAGCTCCTATTCTCAGTTATATTATTAATGTATTTCCGGAGTCTTTGAAAACATCAATTGTAAAACCCATTTTTAAGAAAGGGGACAAAAAGGACCCAAATAATTATAGACCGATCAGCATAATACCGATATTTTCAAAAGTATTTGAAAAGGTAGTCCACAAAAGACTCAATGAATTTATTGATAAATTTAAAATAATTGGAAACGAACAATATGGTTTTCGCAAGAATTGCAACACTACATTAGCTAACTTCACATTAGTACACACAGTAACACAAAATCTTGACATCAAAATGTCAGTTATGGCTCTGTATTTTGATATGAGCAAAGCATTTGACTTTGTTATTCATGATAGACTCGTTTCGAAGCTGGAGAAGTATGGTATTAGAGGTACTGCTAAAGAATGGTTTGTTAGTTACTTGAATAACAGAAAGCAATGTGTCGAAATCAGTAAAATGGAAAATAGAAAAGGTCATCACACACTCGTCAGGTATAGATCAGAGTACAGGAAGAACCATTTTGGGGTGCCACAGGGAAGCATATTAGGCCCACTCTTGTTTATCCTCTATATTAATGATCTACCTCTTATCACTACACATAAAACTATATTATTTGCTGATGACACCACATTCATAATTAGTGCTGAAAACAGTGCTCAACTTAAAAGGGAAGTAAGCCTAACTGTTGGTAAAGCGATGAGCTGGCTTAGTGATAACAATTTAAAAGTAAATATACAAAAGACAAAAATGATGCATTTTCAAACCTACCAATCTCAGACCGGTTCTGTTACCATAAATTATTAAGGGCAGGTAATAGAACAAGTAAATATGACTAGATTCCTAGGTATAATAATTGACGAAAACCTTAGTTGGAAATTCCATGTAGAAACTGTATGTGAAAGACTAAGTAGATTTGTGTTTGTCCTAAAAAAGCTCAGAGAAACAGTTTCTGTAGAGGTGGCTGTACAAGCCTATCACGCTTATGTGGTGTCCGTACTACACTATGGTCTTATAATATGGGGAAATTGTACCGACATTGAATTAGTGTTTAGAGCCCAAAAAAAATGTATTAGGGCTCTCTGCCGTGCAGACTATAGGGACTCATGTAGACCATTGTTCAAAAAAATGGGACTACTAACCCTTACGTGCTTATATATTAAACAGATATGTATATTCGTAAAAAAGAATCCTTATTATTTCTCAGAAAGACACGTAGTTGCAACTAAATTCCTAAGAAAACGTCCTGCAAATATGCTGCAACGACCTGCATTTAGGTTGACATTGGTAAAGAAAAACGCGTTTCAAATGGCAATCCAGGTATTTAATTCAATGCCTGATGACTTAAGAGCTCTTGATGGCTCTCTATTTAATTCCAAACTCCATTCATGGCTCATGGAAAAGTCATTTTACTCGCTGACTGAATACTTCAGTAGACATACTATTATATAAATGGAAAAACTATTATTTTTAATTTTAATCCTAATTCAATTGTGTGTTAATAATATATATTTTATTTGACATCTTTAATGGTATAATGTTGCGTTTAATTACTTTTTAAATTGTTTTGAATGACACATGTTTGAATTAATTAATTGTATAACTTTTTATTATAATATTTGCACGCTTTGTAATTATAAAGCAAATTTTAGTGAAACTCTCTAAAAATTATAATATCACAATACATGTACCTAAAATTATGCAAATAAAATTTCTGATTTCTGATTTCTGATTTCTGATTTCAACAAACAGACGAACTGACAGAGAATCAAAAATCTTTGGTATTTTCCCTCTTTTCACATCCCTTGACTTGATTTTAAGCACTTTTTCTGTGTACAGACATTCAATCTGTACAGTTTTATTATATGTATAGATATTTTGTACCTATTATTTTTATTTTTTAAATGATAAAGTTTAGGTTTAATAAGATAGCCCTGTAAATTATTTTGTAGTCAGATATAAACCATACTTCCATACTAATATTATAAATGCAAAAGTAGCTCAGTCTGTGAAAGGACATAGGTTACTTTTTATCTCGACATTAACGGTAAAACCGCGGGAAGCCACTAGTATTATATAATTTTAACTTCCAGTAAAATGATATTAAATTATTATTATTAACGTGTACCCCCGTGTGTGTGTCTTTCCCGTTGAAGTCACCTTTAAATTCCGCTACAAATAAATATTATAAATAAATTTACCGCGCACTAAGATTTTCATTCATTTCTTTGTCACACCAACCATGAATGAAACTGCCAGTACATGTACAGTACAAACACACACCTCCTTGGATCATTCATAAGCGTGAAACGGTCTACCAAACTAGTCACGTATCAGTATTTATTCAGAATGTGTACCATGCTTTATTAGGGCCCAGTCTTTGTACACAACTGATGGAGCCGTCTCTCGGGAAATTCACTTGGGTTCACTTTCATTCACGATTTGACGATATTACTTTTAATTTATTAAAGTGATTCCTCGAGGTATTGTGTAATTCGTTGCGCACGAAGTTTGTCAGTCTTTAGTACTTGAATCGATTCCTATGAGAGGCTTTACGTGAAAGATACTTACTTAATGCCACGTAGATACATTTTGTATAGGCTTCTATTTTTTATGTAGTGAGTGGTCTAGGTTGGTGTGGCAGGGTTCCAACTACCCTTGTGTCTGTTTTTGGATCCCACTTTTCGGTAGGCGCAATATTTCAATTTTGCTTTTTGTAAACCGAATGTAAAATTGGGCCGAAATTCGGTTAAGCCGAATGTTCGGTATATGAAAAATGGGTAAAATATCCGTAGTACGAGTATTATGCCTAAATTTGACTTTTTTCTTATTCTCAATTTTTTTACAGTTGCAACGTGCAAGTTAAATGACTTTGAGTTCACTTAAAATACGTAAAGTAACAAATAATGTAAACAAAAACATTGTTTGTTACTTTACGTAGTGGGTTTTTGTTTTTTATTTAATTTTGTGTTGGTTTTTTCTTAAATTTTGTTTTTTTTTGGTCGCTTAATCCCAAATGCAGATGACTTGATTTTGATTGAGCGACCAGCATAGAGAAACCAGGGGCGTTGAGTGCAGGAGGCTTCTAGCGACCACAATTGGCTGGGGGCCTCCATAAAAAAGTCATATTTTTCTTCCAGCGACTGGTAACACCTATTAAATTCATTTAATGAAATAATAAATCGAAGATTTTTTGTTATTCAACATTCTTATTTGTGGTCCCAGACTCTAGTAAAATATTAACATTTACTGGTATTAATAAACTGCTCATATGCGGTGTCGCACACGCATTATAACAAAAAAAAATTATTCTCTTAATGGTGTAATAAATACCCTGACGATATTTAATATAAAAAATGTACACGTTTTATGGTATATCCTGTGTAACAACAAGATAATCAAAATGTGAAAGACTTCAAATAATATACTCGTAGTACATATCTACAATCCACAATGCCGTCTTAACATGAACACCGCATTATTATATAGGTACTGTACAAAGTACATTGTTAACATTCTCTTGTGTCAGCATTTCTAAGTGCAGCCGGCGCGCGTTCATATTTTATTGTAATTCAGTTTACTTCCTAACCAAACTCTTAAGTGTGCACACATTGTAACAAGCAATTAAATAATTATTATCACAATCAACTTCCTTTATGTATGACTTACTCCATACAGGTATATCGGCTTCTATCACGTTCAACTGTCAAAGTACTATGGAATATTACAATTGGGCGTGATAAAAACGCGATAAATGTCATATCACGCTGCTCATGCTATTTAGGCTGTAACTCGTAATCGCTTATAGCGGTCAGGCGATAACTACGCTGTGATAAAACGTATTTACGTAGAAGATAAATTTATTTCTACTTGAAAATCAATATTGATCGATACAATCAATACATGTGGTTAATTATCATTATTATATTGAATGAAGCGAATTCTAATAAATACACGCATTGTAACTGGTCGGACGAAACTTATAGGGTTTTTGTGAAATCTAGATTACCCGTAGTATCATTATATATTTTTTTAATTATTGTTATTAGCGTTTTCAGTAACACTGTACTGAAAGTGAACTTCTTCAAAGGATCAAGGATCAATTCCTAGGAAATGTATTCTGATAGATATAAGGTGTAGGTTATTTTTTTATGACCTTTTAAAACAATATTTATGTCATCAAAACACATACCTATTAAACTGCTACCTAGCTGTTTCCCGCGACTTCGTCCGCGGTTACTATGGTTTTTTAACAATCCCACGGGAAACCTTGAATTTTCCGGATTAAAAGGTACTTACGAGTATCTAAGATGTTGACCAGGGATAAAAATTTCATTGAAATCGCTCCAGCCATTTCCGAGATTAGCCCGAAACAGACAATTTGAGTTGCTGCCCAATAAATTATGTTGCTGACAAATTATATAATATAATTATATGATTGGCTATTTAAAATAAGAAAAGTGGCTCATGTGTTTCTTGCCGGGTTCTTCTCATGAAAATTATTTATAACTTATATACATTTGAAAATTCGACTATTGGACAAGCTGTCATATCACGACATTATACGTTTTCGCCATTGGTCCATGTTTTAACCTACTGATCAACCTGAGCACGGATAAAAAAACTGACCCTTAGTGACGTAATAGGCTAGTTGACCTTTGTGTTATTGGACCCCAAATGATTCATTACTGTTAACCATCACCACAAAAATAATATATATTTTTTAGTATAACTATGTTCAGGTATATAATTATATTCCTAGAGATATAACTATTTACATATATACCTTTCTATCATCCTGCGGCATATACATTTCTCATATGAAACCAAAAACTGAAAATTATGTTACCTTTTATGCACAACTTTTTTCATTTTGTGAAAACACACTAATATTGGGTCCTTACCTATGAAATTGGTTTTTTTATTCTGTCTTAGCAATTTGTCCGTAACTATTAAGTTTCAGAGCATTCTTATAAAATAATTGCCTCTTCTAAAAATAGACCATATATTTGAGCTCGTATTATATAATTTGAAAATTTTTTGTAAGTTTAATTGTGTTAAAATTAGACACAAAGACAATTATTTTTAACTGCCTCCCGAATACATCATTTGATTTGCATTAACATAAAAACGATGAATAATTTTTATCAAGCGTGTTCACATACATATTGCTAAAGCTTGTCTAATGATACATGCCAAATATTATTATCTCTGGATTTGTCGTTGTGAAGAAAACTGATAAAATGTTAGTATGTTAAATGCAGACATCTCCAAAATCTCCATACAAAACACCAATTTCATAAGTAAGGACCTAATATACACGTGTATATAAACATGCACTAAACAACGTGATTCACTTCGGTATATTATCTAACAGATAGCAAGAAATAACGATGTAAAGATACGTACAAATGGTGTCCATTTTATTGTTACGAGAATTTTACTATATGCTGTTGAGTAGATTGCGTTACTGGTGTATCAGAATAGAAGAAAAAAATTATGTGTATAAGATAGAGCACATATACTATATTTATTAAATACATACTTACATAGAAACACTTACATACTACAATTAAACATCATGTAGAAGCTTCTATTCTACATGATGTTACCTATATCTTCGCTTGGGTGTTGTAAAAGGCGACTAATGGGCTTAGAACTGCACAACATCCAATAGCTTATAGCGGCGATGGGCTCACCGCCTGTCACGATGAGTGCAGTCACTGCTTGGTGAAGCGCGGACTATGGCAATCACTGATCACTGAGAGCCGCTTCGCTTATGGCAATAGACGGCTTCTGCGGTGGTTTTGCCTAGTCTCTGAATAACCCTTAGGGGATAATAGTCGTGATTTTATGTATGTCTGTATTGTATTTGTTGTGTGTAATATGTATAGTATAGAAAGAAAGAAAGAAATAAATAAACTTTATTAAGAACCATGATACACTGAATATAATAATAGATTCGACATGTTGTATACATCACGATACTTAATAGGTATCTACTCAGCATAGTCGATGCATCTGAATAATGCTCCGACGCTGGTCTTCCGTATCTGCCAAGAAAAAAAAAAGAGAAAAAAAATATGTATGTACTTCAATTCTAGATGGTGCACTGCTACTCTCATACACCATAAAAGATAAAAATACCTTTAGCATAAAGACATATAAAATTATATGCCTACACGCAATAAATAATCTAAATAATATTTCAAGTTATTCAATGAATGTATTGTGTATGATAATAAGTGGCAACATACATTTAATAACTGGTAGTAACTGGTAAGTATAGATACATATTGCACCATATGAATGAATTTAGACTAAGAAAAACGGAGACAAATAAACGTTAAAAGGATATCAAATACTACAATGTCATAGCAATTAGTTGACGTAATTTTCTAATAGCTCTAAAGCCGTCGTCTCTGATTCACAGTTTCACAATGAATCGTAATTTTGACCAAAAACTAACGTTTGGTTGTGTTGTGAGATCTATTGATTAGAAGTTCCTCTGCGGGGCGCAGACCGATACCGAGATGTTTGTATTAGCAACGAGAATTCATGTTTAGGTTCTTTGTACATATACGAGTCGTTCATTAGAGTACCTGGAGGTTTAACTATGAGGGAACGAACAAGAAGCAGCGAGTAATACTGGAGAAACATTAAGAGCGTTAGCAATAAAATGTCATAAAATGTAACATCTTATGTACTTATGTAACATCTTAGTAGTCGTGGTACATTCAAGTATAAAAATGTGTATGCACGTTTGACAGTAAATGACTTTTATTCCCTTGGGGCATCGCGAACGCCGGTGTTCGCAGATCATCGATGTTTCTAGTGTGTCTCGTTTGGTGCCCGTTGACTAGTTATTGGAAGGGAATAAAGCATATATGTCTTTGAACTTGACTGTACTTCGCGGTCAACCAGTAGAGATTTTTTTTAAATGCGTTATTTGAAAAGGTATGAAAGTAAAGTCAGAGCCTTGATAAATATTAAAAAATTGATATTTTATTTGAATTATAAATGATAACTCTAACTTTAACTCTATTGTTCTTTGGTCAAACTTGAACCTTTTTACAGGGCCGTAAGTAAGGATAGAATCTTGCTTTGAGGAGTGATGTGCCCAGCAGTGGGACGTATATCCCACCACGCTGGCCCAATGCGGGTCGGTGGGTAGAAACGGTCGCTATAGCGAACGGGACCAACGGCTTGACGTGCCTTCCGAAGCACAGAGAGCTCGAGATCACAAAGTTTCGGTCACCCATCCACGATCTGATCATGGCGAAGGTAGCTTTGTTTTCGATCGAAAGCCAAAGCGTACTAACCACTGCGCCACCAAGTTCTTCGAAACATGGTTAAATTCAAATAATTTGCTTTGTCACAGTTACATTGAATACACTCCACATTGAATACACTCCTTTCTAAGTATACACACCGTCACCTGAACTTAAAAGTCATACTTATCTTTATTTGTTCGTGCAAAATGGTTATCCAAATTATTTTATCAGTATTTATCAACAAATTCACGGTATTATCTGCCAGATAAAATAGTACACCTTTAGACACTTATTGGCACTAGCGCCATTTTTATCTATTCTATTTCCAATAGATTTGCTATCTATACGATAGTTACACAAAAGGTTGTAATATTCTAATTCAATGATATAGAAACTAATATTCCTAATTAATAATAATAACAACATATTTATGTGAGTGTTACACTCTGCCTATATCTCTTCGGCGATGTAGGCGTGATGACATGTTTGTATGTTGTTTGTTATATATAATATATATTATACACGTCGACTTTCAATAATGCAATAATCCATGTAACAGGTTCGCCCGATGGGGACATTAAAATAAAATGATTGATTTTGGTTTTCCAATGTGAAATGATACGTAAATCTATGAAATTGCCGTTTTGCATGGTAATTTTGGGGAACTCTGCATCTTCCATACTAACATTTTTTCAGTTTTCTTCACAACAACAAATCCAAAGATAATAATATTTGGCATGTATCATTAGACAAGCTTTAGTAATATGTGTGACATCACTCTTCATAAAAAATATTTATCGTTTTTTAAGTGAATGCAAATCAAATGATGTATTCGGGTGGCTCTTAAAAAGAGTTGTCTCCGTGTCCAATTTTAACACAATTAAACATACAACAAATTATGAAAAAACAAATCAAAAGAGCTAAAAAATATGGTCTTTTTAGAAGAGGAAATTAGTTTTTTAAGAAAACACTCAAACTTAATAGTTACAGACAAAATACTAAGAGAGAGAGAAAAAACGGCAATTTCATAGGTGTAATATATCTCTTTGTGCTAATAATGTTCTAACATGGTTCTGACATGCTTTTCAAGGGCGGCAACTACATTTTTGTCAGTAATTTGTAAGGTCATCCGCTCCTTGGTTATTTTTGCATGGAATGTCGTGTTGCTCAATGATGATTAATTATCAATGTCTAAAAGATTTCATACTAGCTGTGCCCGCGACGTCGTTCGCGTGACTAGCCAATAAAAGTTTACAAAAAGTTTTTGTGTGCATCGTTTTTTTACAAAGTGCTCAACATTACATTCCTACTTCTTATTAGCAAAATGTTGTTTGTTAATAGTTGCACTAAAACCTCTAATTATTAAAATTTCTTGTCAGAGTCATCTGATTGTTGTCATGGCTATAAATCCCTGCTGTCATGTCATTATTTTACAATGCCGAGAAATTTTAAAATTCGAAATGATACACAACTTACTAAGTTTATTGGCAATGTATCTTTGTGGATACATAGACATTCAAAATCATATTATTTAGAGCTTAATAAACAATTACTTCAATAGTTTAGTTCAGTATAAACAGACGATGACAAAAATCATAAAAATACAGCAAAAAAATAAGGTTTCAATTCCGATATTAGTTCCGGTTCCGATATTCTCGTGACGTTCCATCATCTCAGTTTGTTATAAATAAGGGTAAAATATCTGGAAATAATGTTGGGTTCCTACTTTAGCATAAAATTTATCAATTTCTAATAGAATACGTATTTAATGCATAAGATGTTTTTGAAATGACATATTAGGCAGAATGTAGAAATACGTCTGCCTCCTCTTCAGGGATAGAGTCGAGATATTTTAAGTTTTGTAAAATATTAAGTTATGTTTGTTGTCGCAGCGATGCGCGGGCACACTCCTCGGTGGCGCTGGCTGGTGGCGGGGGGCGGCGCGCTGCTCGCTGTGGCCGCTCTTGGCGCTGCGCTCGCTTGGAGCGCTATCTTCGACTCCGTGCTTGCTTCTGTGAGTATATGCGGTAGCAATACGCGTCACACCCCTCGGTGGCGCTGGTTGGTGGCTGGCGGCGACGCGCTGTTCGCTGTGGCCACTCTCGGCGTTGCGCTCGCTTGGAGCGCTATTTTTAACTCTGTGCTCGCTTATGCGTATTTTGGAGATAAAGGATAAAAGAAGGAAGGACTTACTTTTTTGCCTAGGCAAATGTATCTCCGAGGACGTTCTTAATGGCCAGGTAAAATTGACCTTAAACGGAAGCATTATATTCCGTATCTTACCAAGTAGAGATAAGTTGCCTCTTGGAAAAATTCGTGATTATGTGTACCTAATTGTGGCAATACCTCTAGTATGTACGGTAATCTTCTTTTTCTTGTTCTTTTCCCACTCTAGGTGGGGTCTGCACAACATGTCTTCTACTTCCATTCTCCTCTGTGACTCATCAGCATCCACTTCCTGTAATGTGACATTCATCCCTCCTCATCCTAATACAAAACATACATCCTGTACATCCTAGTAAACAATTATGGCATTACTATGAGATTCTCAAAGTCATTTCACCGATTGTGGTTTCCGGCCGGTTAGAGTGCTGGATTGCCGTCGGCTGTTGTGCGGCTTCTAATATAAGCCGCTGGCCTAATTCAATTTTTTACTGTTCACGTGTTCTAAGGCGTTTAATTGGCTTTTTGTAATTGTCGGTCACCTGACATGTTAATGCACTTAGAGAAACTATATGCATTTTTATTTTATTTATTTTGATTTTTATTTTTTATTTATCTATTTATTTATTTATTAAAAAGTTAAATTTAAACATACAAACAATATTAGGAAATTAAGACGGTAATGCTCCATTTATGAGACAAAGTGTCAATTACTGTCTACGAACCCATTAATAATAATAATAATAATAATAATAATATACTACTACATACATTACTTCCCCTACCAAACGCTTATAAACATTTAAAGGTATATGAAAAATGTCGATTTCGCTTAGTTTATTATTATAAAGCACACAAGAACGCCTAATAAATGTATATTAGTTTATTTTATTCTAGGTTGATCAATTGTTTTAAAAAATAAAAATAAATATACGGTTGTGAGTTCACTTCCAAAGCAGCCTCATTGCTTTGGTTTCATCGTAGTCGAAGTTTTCGTAGCGTATAACGTTCGTTCGTGCTAACAATATCGTGCAACTTAGAATTTGTCGACTCTATGACAGTAGTTATGTTGCTGTAATGTACTAAAATTTTGACCTAATTTCCTACAAAAGTTCCTAAAGGCGTTCCTAAAGGCACGTTCGGTTAAAGTCACAAATAAATACGAATTAAGTTACACAAGAATTCATTACAGTAAGGTTTCGATGCGTAAATATATGTATTATTACGTTTGCGCGTTTATTTGAAGATTTCCCGATCAAACATCTTAGTTGAAACAATTCGGATATTTCAATATTATTATATAACTTTCGAAGCTTCCAGAGTTTAGGTAATTTTGTAGAAAAGTGGAGATTTTTTTGCATCGTTCTGAAGATATTGTTTAAAATTTTCAAAAAATCTTAAAAGTGTCTAGTCGTTAGCCATGATTATTATATAAAAACTCCTGCGCGAAAAATATATTGATGTTAATCGTCCAGACCGGTTTTATCCAAAAATATAAAGTTTCCACAAACCACCATTACCACAACTTTTTGCCGTAACAACGCCATTACGAGTTTTTTTTTTATTTTTTTTATTCTGCAATCTCCTCGCGAAAACAAACAAAAAAAAAACCAAAATCTAACAGTAAATTTAAATATGGCAAAAAAAAATATTATAAGAAAAAATCGTCTGCATGTATATCCGTCGCTGGAAATGTACCAAAAAGGCTGGCTGAATTACCTCTCTGAATAGCAACGCTTATTCTTTGAGCAAAATACAGACCAGACTTCTTGTCACCATATTTGTCTGCAATTAGATTTGTATGAAATACTTTTGCACGTCAATATTTTTTTTCCTACTAGCACTTCGACGTGAATGGCCTGTTGAGAAGAAGTGCCGCAAGAAACTCAACAGTTAGTTTTTTTTGAACAGCCATAATAACAAAAGGAATTTAGAACATTTTAAATAATGTAAAATAAGTATGTGCAGAGGAGCAAATTATAGTAGCCACGAATATTTATCTTTAAAATTATCTTCTATCTTATAATACCCCTTTTTCATTAAACAGCTTTTAACAGTTGATTTAAATTTATGCAGGGGCAAGTCAATAAAACTTTGTGGCAGCCTATTATACAATCTTATGCTGATTCCTATAAAACATTTAACAGTCTTGTGAAGTCTGAGGCTTGGAACGGCGAGCTTATGCTTATTTCTGGTGTTGAGTTTTTATGTACATACATAATGCAATCAAAGATATATTGAGACGCCACAGTTAATATATCAATTTCCTTAAATAATTCCTTGAGCGAGTCACGTGGTCTAAGGTTGTATATGGCACGAATGGCTCTCTTTTGAAATACAAAGATAGTCTGAATGTCAGCAGCGGAACCCCACAACAGTAGACCATACGACATTACGCTGTGAAAATAGCTAAAATAAACAAATCTCGCCGTTTCCACATCAGTGAGCTGCCTTATTTTTCTAACTGCATGCGCAGCTGAACATAGTCTTCCTGCTAGAGCCGTAATATGTGGACCCCATTGCAGTTTAGAGTCCACAGTAATTCCAAGAAAAGTTGTAGACTTAATTATTTCTATACGGTCCTCCTTTATACAAATTTGAGTATCGACCTGCTTTACGATAGGCATACAAAATTTAATACATTTTGTTTTCTTAGAATTAAGTGCAAGGTTATTAATATTGAACCAATGCAAGACTTGCGAGAGAGCATTGTTTACTTCGTCAGATACGTTATTACGTCTGTCAGTTTTGAAAATCAAAGAAGTGTCATCAGCAAACGAAACTATCTCACAAAGGTCTTCAGCAAAGTAAGGCAAGTCATTAATATATATTAAGAATAATAAGGGGCCCAATATAGAGCCCTGGGGCACTCCCATATGCAGAGGCGCGCCGGAAGAATTAGTACCATTTATGTTAACTTTTTGTATTCGATCCGTAAGATATGATTGTATAAGGCGGATAGCAGTTTCCGAAGCTCCATATGTTCAATTTTACTAACAAAATTTGGTGATCCACACAATCAAACGCTTTTGAAAGATCACAGAAAATACCTATTGCATCTTGCTTGTTCTCCCATGCGTCAAATATATGTTTGATGGGTGCGACGCCCGCATCCGTAGTACATCTATTTTTAGTGAAACCAAATTGCTTTTCATGTAATAATTTGCTTATGTTAAAATGTAATAGCAACTAATTAAATATAATTTTTTCAAAGATTTTACTAAGTGCAGGTAGAATAGAAATTGGTTGGAAATTTGATGGATCACTCTTATCTCTTGCTTTAAATAGTGGAATGATTTTACTGTGTTTTTATCAAATCAGGGAACTGTCCTTCATCAATACATTTATTGAATATATATGCTTAATGAGGTGATATTTAATTTATTATTATTTTTAAAAGGTCTGTTGATATATCCCATAGATCTTTTGTTTTTTTAATATTAAGTTCTGTAAAGGTTTTGAAAATATCAAGTGGAGTTACGTTATTAAAGTTAAAAGTATTTTCCCATATTTTAATACTTGACTCAAGTAATGATTTAGCATGATCAGTACTAGAATTTAAGAGTTTTGTGGTTGTGAATATAGCATATTAGAAAAGAAAGATTCAAACACGTCGGCTACATCTTTATTTGTGGTAGCAATACAATCATTGAATTTTAAACAGAACTTTTTTTCTTCTGATTTATGTTTACAAGTCTCTTTATTAATGATATTCCAAGTTGCTTTTATTTTACTTTTAAAATTATTAATTTTATTACGCAAGAAAATACATTTTGCAGTATTACAGACCTTTTTAAATATTTTGGAATAATTTTTAACATACTCAAAACATTTCGGATCATTAGTGTTTGATTTAAGATCATATAAGTCATAAAGTTAATTTCTACTTTTATAAATGCCGGGTGTGGCCCAATCACTGAATTTACTTTTAAATTGATCTATTTATTTGATCTATTACTGTTTTCTCAGTGAAAACGGAGTCGAATTCATCTTTTGTTAATTCAAAAAGATTTATGTACAGGTAATCGATATTTATATCCTCACCAAATGGTAAATTTACGATTTTTTGGGTAATGTTACATTAAATTTTTTTTGTGCGACTTTTAGTTACCGGCCTACAATTAATATTATTTTTTTTTGTAACATAATGGTGTTCAAAACTCACTAACTGCCCAGTATGGTCCGATTGTAACCGATTAATTATAGACTTATTTAAAAAGTTAACATTTTCACAGAATATGTTATCTAAGCAGGTAGCTGTTGTGGCCGTTATTCTCGTTGGTTCAGAGAAAAGACTAAATTAAAATTAAAACATTTAAAGAGATTTAGAAACCTATGAGTATTTTGTGAATCAACCAATATATCGATATTAAAGTCGCCACAAACCTTCATAATAGAGTTATAAAGTTTCCTAAGTACCTCTTCCATACCTTTTCAAATAAAATATAATCAGATGATGGAGGTCTATACACCTATACACGCACACAATTATAAAATGCTCCAACTCTGCACATGATAATTCGATTGTTCGTTCAATAGATAGTGCCATTATATCCTTCCGCTCTTTCGATTTAAATTTATTATGTAAAAGTATTAGTGATCCACCACGAATAGCCCCCTTTCTTATGAACGAACTAACCACACTAAAATTATCGAATGATATTAGACATTCGTGTTGTCTTAACCAATGTTCAGTCAAACATAAAACATGTATTTTCATGGAATCTTAGTATAAACCTACTTCTAGTTCCTTTCCCGACAAGCCTTGTATATTTTGGTGTACAAAATTAAGAGTGCTATTAGGCTGATTCTTAGAATGGCGAGAGGCGTCCTCTATTGTCACAATATCTTATTTCGATTATTTAGACAATAATCCAAGTCACTACATCGCTCAATAGAAGCGGGTGAGTCTCGTACACTGAGTACATAAAAAAATATAAGATAGCATAGATATCATTCGAAGATTTAACTCTTATATATCTAAATCAGGATATTCTCCATTTCTTTAAAATAAGAAGCTTCTAGCAATAAATAGTAAACACAATAAATAAGTAAACATACTCTCGAACAAGCAGATTTATGACTTTTTAACAGCATCTCTGGTCTATCGGTTGACACAACCGGGTATTCCGCTAGGTCCGGGGTTCGATTCCCCATGGGGGCAGGGGTCGTTACTGTCTTGTACTTACGCTTTGACGTACGTTTCTAAAGCCGGCAAAATGACATTATGGTGGGTCAGAAATCTATTATTTCGACACTATCAAAGGGGATGGTGGGAAAAACAATTCCTATAGCAACAAGGACATTCGGCTTATCATTATTATGTTCGAAAAACTAAATGCGAATATTTGTTGGTGTTCTGGTCAAAGCCGTTGCTTCCGATTGGTGCCCTTGCCCAAACATAACCTTAATTTATTATCCCCTCTTAATTCACTCACCCGTGAATATATTACTGACTAAGTTATCAAGCAATATTGCTCCTTATTAACACTAGAAAAAGAAATTAAATTTGTACATTTTTTATATGGAAATTCACAAGTGATTAATTGCCAAATTTAATTACTACCAATCTGACGCAAAACGGCTGACATGTGTGAAATAAATATATTATACTGATTTGCAAGCAAATGGCCAAATTATGAAATCAATATTATAATGGCCAAGGTCACGTCTGTATACATAAAAAAGGTAAAAAATCAAGGGCTTGTGTCAGATTATGTTTGGTTCATTAAAAATATCCAGCAGTGGATTGTAAAAAGCTGATGATGAAGTACTGTTAGTATAATGTATACCTATGTGTTATACTATATAGTTTATATAATATTTTCTTATAATTTTTCATGGATCTATCGATGGTAAGAATGCCGTACAAAAATATATGACCAAAATGTACTCACTCTACCTGTACTTTTGAATTCTCACCTACACTCAGTTGGACAGCTTACAAGGGACGGCATAGTGCTGAATCTTATTATTTTATGCTCTTATATCGTTCTAGATCGGTCACCTGGTGGTTAAAATGACCCACCATTTTTTTGACACGGGCCTGTAGTCTAATACTCCTCGTGTGTTTCTCCATGAGGAAGGCTTGTGCCCAGCAGTGGGACATATATAGCCTGAGGACGAACGCAAGTATAACGATTTGTATTGTAACCACGCGTGTCAACTTTTTAACGTCTGTGACGTCACAGCCGTAATTTTGAGATGGGATAACTGAACTGATTGAAAGATATGCAGCCGAGGCCCCTCCGCTAATTATTGGGTCCTTACCTATGAAATTGGTGTTTTTATTCTGTCTTAGCAATTTGTCCGTAACTATTAAGTTACAGAACATTCTTATAAAATAATTGCCTCTACTAAAAATAGACAATATTTGAGCGCGTATTATTTAATTTGATAATTTTTTGTAAGTTTAATTGTGTTAAAATTAGACACAAAGACAATTATTTTTAACTGCCTCCCGAAAACATCATTTGATTTGCTTTAACATAAAAACGATGAATAATTTTTATCAAGCGTGTTCACACACATATTGCTAAAGCTTGTCTAATGATACAAGCCAAATATTATTATCTCTGGATTTGTCGTTGTGAAGAAAACTGAAAAAAATTTTGTATGGAAAATGCAGAATTCCCCAAAATCTCCATACAAAACACCAATTTCATAGGTAAGGACCTAATATTACACAACGAGCATTTTTTTTAGTTCTTGCAGCCATTCGGATGCAGCCAGACTAGTTAACAGCAAACCCCGACGCTTTGTCGGGGTTATCGAATAGTGCAACACATTGCGTCATCTTAATTTATATCTAGTAGTCCAGACAGATTTGTGTTTATTGGAGACCTATTAGGTGAACAGGTTGTGACGTGGACCGATGGATAGAAGAAAACTCCAACACTGACGTCACTATACTTCTATTTATGTATTAAGGTACAAAATAGTGCCTTAAATAAACTTATAGACTTTATAAATGAACTGTTACTGATAAATTACGAATCCTGAGTCCTCTGACTGTTTTACGATATGCTTTTAACACTTATTTATGTAATAATTATAATTAATTAAAATTATTGACAGTGAGCCAACCGCTCTAGGCGCTGACTCTTGCAAGAATGAATTTCGAGAAGAAAACAAATAAAAGGAGACATACAGAAGGCCTAGCACGGGCCGGAGAGAAAAAGTCCCCAGAGACAAAAATCGTCATTGCCTCTCACTTCTTCGTTTGCGCAGAGGCGAGAGGCAATGAGAAATTTTGTCTCCGGGGACTTTTTCTCTCCGGCCCGTGCTAGGCCGACAGGAAATTTAAAAACAGAAACCAAGAGAAAATGGCCAGGAAAGGGCACAATAACAGCAAAGAGTCACTAATATAGCTAAAGCGCCTCGTTACAAGGTTGGATGATGACGTTGGCTAAGGATGCCCAACCTTGAAAACAGCTGTCTTTTACGTTGTAGTAGGCAGATGACGATACTGTAATCTCGGTCACGTGTTTGACCAGCTTAGCAAATATAAAAGGTTTCGCGACATCGTGGGGAAGGAGTGAATTTAGTGTTAACGTTAACGTGATTAGGCACAGAATTACCATTAGTTATATTAGGTCCTTACCTATGAAATTGTCGTTTTGTATGGAGATTATGGGGAATTCTGCATTTTCCATACTAAAATTTTCTCAGTTTTCTTCACAAGGACAAATCCAAAGATAATAATATTTGGCATCTATCATTAGACAAGCTTTAGTAATATGTGTAATATCACACTTCATAAATTTTTTTTATAGTTTTAAGTGAATGCAAATAAAATGATGTATTCGGGAGGCACTTAAAAAGAGTTGTCTCCGTGTCCAATTTTAACACAATTAAACGAACAATAAATTATCAAAACAAATCAAAAGAGCTCAAAAATATAGTCTATTTTTAGACGAGGTAATTATTTTTTAGGAATACTCTGAATCTTAATAGTTACGGACAAATTTCAAAGACAGAATAAAAACACCAATTTCATAGGTAAGGACCCAATATTAGCCCCTTGGAGGACACTGCGAAAACCAGTGTTCGTTTTGTGTCCATTGACTAGTTAATAATAGTTTGAATCCAAAGAACTAAGAGTCAAAGAAGGCCTACGATTGCGAGCCATCATACAAATTAATTTTGAGGCAGATATTTTCAACCAATGAAGCTGAAATTTTGCATAAAAAAACTCGTTTATACACGTTTAGTTTATATGATATTGCATGGTTAGCTATGTGTCGCCATGTTGGATGTCATTGTCTTCCCATCGCCTAAGAAATACAAGGTAACAAAACATTGCTCACCGAGATCGTACGTTGACTCAACTCTTATTAGCTGTCGTATGGACCACGTAACATCCATTATTGTTAACAGGTGCACTTACTCCGATACAATGTAAAGCAACCTCTTACCCAATTTCGATTAATGCAATTTTGATAAAACAAAAATGGTGTTAATAATTCTATAAGTTTTTAATTAAAATCTTTTGTATCCATGTTCTAGCAAATAGGTGAATTATTATTTATTATCATAAGCTTAAAAGAATCAAGCAAAAGTGATATTTACTTCTATCTAGTAATTTCAACTTAAAACATCAAAGGTAATTTTTACTGAACTTATTGCTTCAATGGTTTTTGTAGGTGAGTCGTGTGCCGCCCCCCTCCCCCCATTTACGTTAAAAAGAAAGGAAACATTAGAGACTAAGGGCGAATTCGAGCAAATTTCGTACCAAAGATACACGGCCAAAAATCGGCCGTGTAAAGCAGGACTCCGCCATTAGAGCGGATTCGACCAATGCAATTTATTATTATTAAAATATAATTATTTAGTATCAAAATGCTTATTGCCAACCATTTCTATGAAGAACTACAATAGTTTCGCGCCAGATGTTTAACATCTTCCCAAACGAGTTAACATAAGTGTTGAAAGCATTATAGAAGCCTTTGAAGATTGTATGCAATAGTTTCTGCGATTCTTTATTTCGGTATTCAATATAACTTTTTCTTTTGCATTACCACTATTACAAAAACATGCATGGCAAACCATCAACCGAGCCGTATTCTTTAATTTACCGTGGTAAACTACGGTAAAAATTTGGAACAAAATTCCAATAAGCTAGGACAATGAACGGCCATTATAATTATTATTATATGATAGTTACATAGATTATCTTTATCTATTCATATCTATTTTAAATAGAACTAGATATACTTAAAGATATTTACAGTCTAGGTTTGACGCACGTACTTACAAAATCTAGGATTCAGAGCCCTTTTTTAGTTGTGTTAAGAATGGCAGTTTCTATAGGAAATGTGGAAAGCTTCTATTATAGAAATTGGCATTCTTGACTTTTCTTAATTTAACATATTGGTAAAACTACGGAAAAACTGTTTTCTTTTGTTCTAATAATCTAGGACAATGAACGGCCATTATAATTATTTTGATATGAAAGTTACATAGATTATCTTTATCTATTAATATCTATTTTTAATAGAACTAGTTATACTTATAGATATTTACAGTCTAGGTTTGACGCAGGTACTAACAGTACAAAATCTAGGATTCAGAGCCCCCTTTTAGTTGTGGGAAGAATGGCAGCTTTATCATAGAAATTGGCATTCTTTACATTTCTTAATGCAACTAAAAAAGTGAATTTTTTTACATTGCAAACTTGTTCTAGGGATACCGAACCGACAACTTTATTTTTTTATATATTGAGAATATTTTTTGTTTATAAGTACATACATATAAATAAATAAATTAGTATCCTCAGACATTCACACCTATCAACTAGTCCCATGTTAAGTAATTCAATGCTGCTTGTGTTACGGATACTAGATGTCGGACAAATATATTTAATAGATAAATACATATAATTATTATTCAGAATAAACATTATATATTATTGGATGGTTGTGCAGGTCTTAGTCCATTAGTCGCCTTTTACGACACCCAAGGGAAGAGATGGGTTGGTAGTATTCTTTTAATGAGCCGTTGCCACACAGCCCTTTTTGTATAAGTAGAGTATTAATACAATTTTGTCACTTTAGTTATTTGAATCGACATTTAATTTTATATAATTTAATGACAATTGTTTTATGGCTCTGTTAAGACTTAATTAATTAACTAATAACTTAATGATGTTTGTTTTTCTGTGTTTTCTCTAAATATTAGGTCCTTACCTATGAAATTGGTGTTTTGTATGGAGATTTTGGGGAATTCTGCATTTTCCATACAAAATTTTTTTCAGTTTTCTTCACAACGACAAATCCAAAGATAATATTTGGCATCTATCATAAGACAAGCTTTAGTAATATGTGTAATATCACACTTCGTAAAAATTATTTATCGTTTTAAGTGAATGCAAATCAAATGATGTATTCGGGAGGCACTGAAAAAGAGTTGTCGCCGTGTTCAATTTTAATTCAATTAAACTTACAACAAATTATCAAAACAAATCAAAAGAGCTCAAAAATATAGTCTATTTTTAGACGAGGTAATTATTTTTTTGGAATACTCTGAATCTTAATAGTTACAGACAAAATACTAAGAGAGAAAAAAAACACCAATTTCATAGGTAAGGACACAATATTTAAGAGTTTTTTTAAGACTTGAATTTTGAATGCCGTTTTTATGGCAGCTACATGCAAAAGATATTATAGTTCTCCTAAACTTGCAATATGCATACTCATGTTCTTACAAATAAAATGATTCTATTTCATTCTATTCACCATCAGGGTGGTCTGATAACACGTACAGTTCGATATTAATTAATCAATATTACGCAAGAGTACTAATTAAGTAAGGGTCAATAGTACGAATCAATAATTAATATGCGTGTCAATTGTACTCAATTCACCTTGATTGAGATAGTTTAATGCTGGATAAGCTTCCATTAGGATTCTGACTGATCTGTCAGCTGTTCGTAATAGCGGTCAATTGATGTTTTATGAAGATTTCCTCCTTACGTCAATGATCGATCGAATAAACTCGGCGAGACACTCGCTGCTGTGATCAGAGTCACGCTTTTGCGATACAATACAACGTTAATTGTTTTGTGTACAGATCTTTGCGAACCACAAATTTATAAAACTGCGCCTAACACGGTTACTCATTCATTTGAATTAAAACAATACAAAATACAACCAAGGTACAACAGCAGCACGTGTTTCTTATGTTGTCGTATACCTACATATTATTTTTTTATTATTATATTCTGAAATTATTACGCTTATTGTTTGTTTTCGCAACGGAACGTCAAAAATAAAAAAATAGCTATTTTCCGGATTTTTTCTATTTTATTTAGACTTTGAAGCATACGACATCTAAATGAATGTAAACAATAATAAAACAAGAAAATCAGCCAGTTTCTTCGTCACTTTATGGATTGAAGCTGAATTTGTTGTCCGTTCCAGAATATTGCCCGTTTTTCTTAGATCTTGTCCTTGTGCAATGGTTGGCATAATTTGACGTCCACAAAACTATTGCAAAATGCGATAATGATTTAAGCGTTGTCTTAATCTTCTGAGCAATAGGCCAGTTGACTCAATCAAAAGTTATGAAAATAATTCACATTGGATTCAGTACAAGGAGGGTCCGAAATATACCAAGGTCAATAAATATAGGTAAATGAGGGATTGCTGTAGAAATTCAATTTAAAAATGTTTTATTTTTACTTTTTTTTAACAGCCGAAAACGCTTATCCACCATGTTCGTGAAATTGGTGAAGTAACGCTTCATGTAAACAATTACTACGCATGGTCGAAATCCGTCAAACGCTAGTCGCAACCAATCAAGCATTTCTGTCACGCACGCGTATTGATTGCTTACCTAAATCTTGACCACACCGCACAGATAATTCATCATGACCGACAGCGTTTTTACCTGTCAAGCAAAAAATGATTTAATATGTGAAATTTATTGTATAAGGCCTTAAAAAAATTATATTATTTTTCATGGTGGTGGTTAACAGTAACGAATCATTCATTTGGGGCCGAATTAAAAAAAGGTCAACTAGCCAATCAAACTCAAAGATAAATAAGAGTAGGGTAGTTAAATAAATTGAAATATTTACTTAATATACTAATCAATGCCACAGAGGAGAATGGAAGGAGAAGACATGTTGTGCTGACCCCACCTAGAGTGGGAAAAGAGCAAGAAGAAGAAGAAGACTAATAAATACCACTTGTTTCAGCAACTGGCCCTAACTCCGTCGTCGCGGTCGTACAAAAACTGGGAGGCGCCGTCGGTGCCGCTCTACTTCGAGATATTCTTCTTCAACTGGACCAACGCTGCCGACTTCCCGTTCGAGAAGCCCAACTTGGAGCAACTAGGTATGTTTGTACCGCGACTCATAATTATCTTAATGTTACTGGGGTGATTTTTGATCCGTAGTAATAGTTACCTCTATAGTTCTTCTTCTTCTTCTTCAATTAATGGCGTCCGAACGGAGTGTTTTACCACTTAGGATACACTGTTCCGTCAATGTCACGTGGCAACAGGATATTAACTTACTTACTTTACTTATATTTTTACTGATCCATCTAAAACACAAGAACAACACAACAGACCTCTATAGTTAAAATCTAGACCAAAGCGTCAATGGAAACGTCAAAATGTGCGACAGCTCGACAAATTGTTAAATTTGCAATGAAAGTTCAAAGCAATATACATCAGCTTTGCCGCCAGCCGCCATTTTACCAATTCCAGCATCGCATTGTGGTTAAATTGTCTATGCTTATTTAACTTTAGTTATATTTGAAAATTCGACTATTGGACAAGCTGACATATCACGACATACGTTTTCACCATTGGACTATATTTCAACCTACTGGTCAACCTAACCCTAGTTTCCCCACTGACCCATACTGAAACTGAAGGCGGTGATTTCAATAAATCATATAAACATCATGTCACATCATGCATCACTTTTATTTTAGTTCTTTTGTTTTATTTTTATAATTCTTGGCCGTATGTTTTTCACAGGTTTTTGCCTCTATTGATGTATCTTCATTTTTATTACAGTATAGGTATTTAAAACGATGCTTAATTTTTTTTTGTTGTTGTATTGTTCTATGACAATGAACGTGTCTTATTATATATTCCAACTTAAAAATGTACGATAAAGACAATATATTCTCAATTTCTACAAATTACTCAATGTTTTCTATGTATAACAGTATTTCAAAAATAAATATAAATAAAATGAATGACTTGCACACAAAGTAAATGATTACTCTGAGCTTACATAATAAAAAATTGAATTGCACCATTTTCCAGTTAAAACCAAATTCAATGTTTAATACGTAACGACCAACCGTATGATCAGCAACGAAAGAACTAACTCATATAACTTATTCAATATTTAATGAAATATAAAGATACCATAACAGTCTGGTCAAACTTTGAGATATTAGTTTCCAAAACTGTCAATATAAGTTTCATCTGTCAAAGCAAACAACAGCTATCTTTGTATTCCTAATCCTATGGGAAAATTTTGTTATTGTTATACTCGTAAACTCATAAACTTGTCATAACTTGTCATAAACTCGTAAACTCATAAACTTGTGTAGCGTTTCAATTAATCAATAAATGTCAATAACATCAATCAAGGTGCTAATTTTGAAGAACAATGAAGTTATTCCAAAAGTTTCAAGGAAACAGAGTGTTTAAAAAAAAGAGAGAGTGTAGCTGCGATATAAAAAACCTAAAAGTATCCAACAACATATTATTTAAATGATTACACAGGCTAATCTATTTAGGTTTTTATGAAACAGGAGGCAACTTTATTACCACTAACTAGGCATAGTTTGGATGAAACTATGCTAATATGCTTATAATATTCTAACACTTACAAGCCAGGATTGACCCGGGTACCTTTAGAATTGGTAATTTTACACAAGCACGTATTGCTTTGCAAAAAGAATGGTCCAACTGCTTTTCTTGCCTAGCATGTCGAAAAATGCGTCTAAGGGCGTATTGGGTACTGGGTCTGTGATTGTGTAGGCGATGAGCTAGCTACTTGTTACCGCTTTTTCAGGATTTTTCATCTGACCAAACCCAATTTTTGTATGGTTAAATGTGGTCCTGGAACACAGTGCTCCTTGGACTCCGTCTACCCCTACGGGGATTACAGGCGTGATTTTATGTATGTATGTACCTATTGCTGTCTTCCATAGTTATCGCGCACATTACTATCACTGAATGAATGTCATAAAAAGATCAAGCATTGTGATATTCAAAACTAGAATCTTGCGCTTCCGCCTGTGGTAGCACTTCTCCCTTGCAGAAGATTGCAGTTAACTTTGCAGAAGATTGCAGTTAACGGAAACGATATATTTGAAACTAGCTTTTTCCGCGAATTCGTCCGCGTGGAAAAGTTACTTTGAAATATTGTGATGGCCTATAGACTTCCTCAATAAATAGGCTATTCAACACTGAAAGATTTTTTCAAATTGGAACAGTATCCTCAATTGGTGGAATTGAAAATTTACTCCTACTCTATTATTAGAAGCAAAGTTCATATTGGCGTAAAATTGTCCTTCAGCGCCTCCCACCTTATTTTTTTTTTAATATTCACCCGCATGGCATCCGTTACCATAGGAATATCGGGATAAAAGGTAGCTTATGTCCTTTCTCAGGCTCTAGACTATCTGTGTACCAAATTTCGGTCAAATTGGTTCAGTAGTTTCGACATGAAAGCGAGACAGACAGAGTTACTTTCGAATTCATAATACTTTTAATTTATAATAATGATTTTTAGTATTTTTTAGTGTTAAGTTCCTGTGGGTTAGAAACAGGGTTCAACTCCTGTACATTCAAAATAGCACTTTTGTAATGTAGTGCCGAAGGCTTCGAGCGTCTATGACTATGTGCTCGCCTAGTCCTTGTTTGCGAAACTTATCATATAAAATACATACAGTAAGTAAAGTTTATTGGTAAATGAATACTTTAATAGTATCGGGACGAACTTGCCATCTTAGAACTGCTGACCATACCTACAAGGTAATTTGACATTGATGAACATAAATGATGTATGTATCATGGAGCAATGCGTGTTTATTAATTTGTCTGGCGATCGTGACCCGTCGTTATTGCTATGGATCGAAATGTATTTTAAGATCCTATGAATGAGGTATCAGTAGAAATAAGGAAGTGAGAAACTTATCAACATAAATTCCCGGAGGGCGCACATAATACAAAAGAAAAACCCTTGGCAATACACTTAATGTTTTATTTTTGATAAAAAGCAAAGCTTTTTTAATTAACTCTACAGACATACTCGTAGTTAATGACTCATAATCGATGTTACTTAGACTTTACTAGATAAGTTTTAGATTAGATTTATTTATTTCATTTTGAGACAGTTGCATGATAAGTCATTTTAAAATTCAATTAGAAAGAAAATGATTGACAAATGTTCAATTTAAAACGATCTTTAAATATTGAGAAATATTGGGTCCTTACCTATCAAATTGGTGTTATTATTCTGTCTTAGCAATTTGTCCGTAACTATTAAGTTTCAGAACATTCTTATAAAATAATTGCCTCTTCTAAAAATAGACCATATATTTGAGCTCGTATTATTTAATTTGATAATTTTTTGTAAGTTTAATTGTGTTAAAATTAGACAGAAAAACAATTATTTTTAACTGCCTCCCGAATACATCATTTGATTTGCATTAACATAAAAACGATGAATAATTTTTATCCAGCGTGTTCACACACATATTGCTAAAGCTTGTCTAATGATACATGCCAAATATAATTATCCCTGGATTTGTCGTTGTGAAAAAAACTGATAAAATGTTAGTATGTAAAATGCAGACATCCCCAAAATCTCCATACAAAACACCAATTTTATAGGTAAGGACCTAATAATTCAAACAATGCATATAATAAAATAAAATTGGTAATAATTTAATTAATGTCAAATATAGATGGTGTAATAGATTTCATCGAATTGTGATAATAGAACTTAAATTTAAATGGTCCCGATATCAATTAAGGCAGGTAAGCTCTTGGAACTGGCTATCTTACCTCTGTTTTGCCGGAACACACACACACATAACATTGTTATTATGGCGGCAAATTTAAGTAAGACTTACTTAGTGTAAAGTCAAAAAAACTAAAACATATAATTAAATATAACTGTCAAGTAGTAAAATAGTAGTAAAATAATTGACAATATTATTATGCCGAATTGTGAACTGTTTGGTCTTGTACCTAGGACTAGTACCAAGGTAGATGAGTCCGTATGTAAACTTAAGGCAATAAAATAGAAAAGCATGCTTAGCAATCACCACCGTGCTGACGAGGTTTATACATTTGATGTTGAATACAAATATTTTTTTAGTATCTTGTTCATAACTTTCTTCTGTCCTCCGTTAGCTTAATTCACACACTCAATTCACGTATTGTTTGGTCTTCCTATTATTCTAGGTTCACCCACATCCATACTGTACTCATGTGCCCATACTAAGCTTCATCCGCCCTCATCAATTCTTCCAGCTACGCACATTCATCACTCATCTCATCACATATATATAGCACGCGATTAAAAAAATTGTTTTTCTTTTACCACAAGGTCCATACCGGTTTCGCGAGTTCCGCCGCCACGTGAACGTGACGTGGCACGCGGCCAACGGGTCCATCACGTACCGGACCCTGCGCTCCTGGCAGTTCGACCCCACCAGCAACGGGACTCTGCAGGACAACATCACAACTCTTAATGTCATCGCTGCCGTAAGTAATTTATAAATATCCAAATATTTCCTTCTTCTGCTCATCTGCCTATCGGACCCAGGTCACACATAGCAACATCTTAGAGACGTTTCTTGGACGTTAATTGGACGATAACCGCAAACACGTGATCGGTGCCGGCGACCGGCGCGGGCTATGAAACCACCCTTACAATCATCGTAAAATCATTCAGCCAGAGGGATCATTAGATTGATGTACCTGTTTTTACTTATGTTATCACAAAAACAAAGAAAACAAAGATGATGAGAGACAACCTGATGGTAAACAGTATGAGTCTATATGCCAGAGAAAAGGCCTAGACACCTCCGCTTTGCTGGCCCATTTTGAAGACGGGAATTCCATGCACAGCGTCTTATCATGTTTTGATTGGAGCTAGGGGGACTTTTATAACAGGGGCGCGTCTTCCAGTAGGTATTCAAACAAAAATAACTTTATTTCATAGGCCAAACCTGGCACTAAAAGCGTCAATATTTTATAATTTTAAAATTTATGTAATTAAATAAAAATGTTAATTATAGATTAAGGTTCATTACCGCGAGCGCTTGTAGCAAGTTCAACCACAGCGCTTTGACTGTGGTTGTTTGTAATCGATACAAGCGGCCGGATTCCGAGAGTAAGAATCCGGAAACTTTCCACTTTTTAAAAATAGCCAATCATATAATTATAACTATTCTTTAAATCATTAAAGGCATATTTATTAACTTTTATCTTTAAAGTATCGTACACGCGCACTCATTCGCAGCGACCTATTGACCCCCGATAATCGCGCGATAAACGTCCGGCTGGAATCTCTAAGTGCATTAGTTATGTGATAATTATCTAATGTGTTGATGCCGCTTCAAATTGCTCAATAATTATTTCAAATTATAAATGATACGTTTTCTTTCATGTTAGGGAAGATATGACAACTCCAAGATTGGTCTGTCCACAAGAGTAAATATGATAAACCATACAATACCATATTATAACCGATATAATATGGTAACGAGTAAATTCAGAAAGTATTGGACATTTGAATGCTTTCGTTGCCATAGTCGGGGACTCGAGTGTTTGGGATGCAGCCCTGCGACTCGATTATAGTCCCAGGGAGCTAATGCCGCGTGAAGCCCGTCTTTCCACGGGTAGAGCGATTTAGGCCGAGACTCCACCAAAGCGGAGATGTGTGCGGTGTGATGAGATGTTTTTTGAAACAACCAATAGAATTGTGATATTGACATATCTCTTCTCCACTCAACTTCAGTGGAGATTGCTGTGCGGAGATGTATATATTTGTATGGCACGATGGAAGCGGAGACGTGAGCTGTCCGCGGACGACGCTTAGTGGAGACGACATAGTGACGTCATCTACCTTTTGGGTCTGAATGCGTACTGACCCCTCAACGAGTCGCACCCGAGCTGAAATACATCTCTTCTCGCACAGCACACCGCACATATCTCCGCTTTGATGGAGTCCCCCGAGCTGAAAAACATATCTTCTCGCACAGCACACAGCACACCGCACACATCTCCGCTTTGGTGGAGTCCCGGCCTTATGGCGGACTTAGTGCGTGCCGCTGGACGTTTAGTGGGTAGGATCGTTCCGAGACCTGTTGAATGGAGGCCCACATAACCCTGAAGCGGCTGTTCATCCTACTAGGCTAGGGTATGCCTAAATGCGCTATACCAGCGTAAAGTAAAAATAGGGAACTGCATTAAAACTAAATACCTATCTCCCCGATTTTTAAATACCTATCTACCCGTGCGAAGCCGAGGCGGACCGCTAGCATGTAAAATAAAATGGACATTAGGAAAGTTTCTGTCTGTACGCTACTTTTAGATACGTAAATTCCTTACTTCAATAAATGATATGATTGACAGATCTCTGACCAACACAAGATTACTCCGAGATTAACCTCAGAGAAGCTATCTTGCATATTTCATGTCATTGCTAATTACACAATAAATGTGACTTTCGATATTAAGATATAAAAAAACAAAGACATTCAGTTTTTGAAACTGCAGCGACAATCTTAAATATCACACAGTTGCTTATTGATTTAAAAATCGTGAAGTTTTATTACCAATCGATATCGATAAGTCGAAAGTTAAATTCCTCAGTAGATTCCCCGCAATAAATCACATAGAATAACAAACACTATTGATAACAATTAATTATTTATTACAACAATATAAACAATGCTTTATCAGTTGAAACTTATACAAGGATATGCTGTTAGAAATAATTTAAGTGCTTATAATCTCTAGACAACCTTTCTAATAAACAAATTGTTTTGTAGGTTAGTGTAGATAGGAAGGGGCTTGATGGTCGTAGTGGATCGTAGGTCTCGTACCCACTCGTAACCAAAGACTCATAACCGAAATATAAAATAAGTAGCAACTCATAACTGTTATGAGTACCCATTCAATTATGAGTGGGTACTTATATGGGTATGGGTAATTATATAGCGGTGAATTTAATTTTAAATCGCTTATCTCCTCGCGAAAACAAAAAAAAAAAAAGAAAAATTTTTAATTATCAAAATAACATCGTACTCTTTGCGACAAAACTATGACATTGCCTCACGTGCCTTCCACGATAGAACTCAATATTAAAAAGGGCTTACATAAATAAGGATTATGAGGGATTTAGGGCTTACATAAGCGATAATATAAAAAGTTATTCATCACGTAATATCTATTCTGGAAAGATCAAACGTTGTAATCCGTCAGTCGCTCCAGAATAGGGTCCTGAAAGCCATACGGGATTATGTAAACTTATAACAACCAGACTCAATGTTCCCTTGAAATTCATAACTAGTTGAATTTTCAAAAGCCATTGTGGAGTTTCCGAGTTAGTTTTTCGACTGCCCAATGCGATCTATTTCATTCAGGACTATCATAAAATTTATATAGAGAACTTATATTAACTCTTTATTTCACATAATCAAAAAAATACAATGTAAAAAGCAGAAGTATACAAGGGAGGACTTATCTCTAATAGGGATATATTCCAGTCAATCCTTTACAGGTGTGTGAGACCTCAGGATCTGAGAGAAGTGCCACCAGTGCACAAGACAAAACAGAAATCTATGCAAACATATAGGTACCTACATTACTAAACAAATAAAATGATATATATAATTAAACAATATATAAACTCAATAAAATATATATACAAATAATATAAATAAATAAAAATAAATACATAATACTATGCCTAAACTGAGAAATTAATACAGCTGAGAATCTTGATCGAAAAAAAGTCGATAATGTAAAATGATAGAAAATACACTTAGAACTTATATTAAGATAAATTATATAGAAGCGCCCACATAGTGTGGGACGCCCTGTGACTAGTTGGGATGACGATATTCGTACTTAGGCTGGCTGGAAAGGATGAGAACGGCTGAAAAAAGTTTGCGATGAAAATACGAAACAATAAACATCAGCTGTGCCGCCAGCCGCCATTTTACTAATCCCAACATTGTGGGTAAATTGTCTATGATATTTTGTGTATATTATTTGAAAATTCGACTATTGGACGAGTCATATCACGACATCATATGTTTTCGCCATTGATCCATAACTTAACCTACTCGTCAAATTGACCACGTATCAAAAAGTTAAACATTTTTGGAGCTTGTGGAATAAACAGTCCATTTCTTCCCCAGTCAGCGGTCTACCGGTCCCGCTTCTGGGGCTTCTTCCAGCAGAAGGGCCTGTCGATGGGCCTGGCGATGTTCGGGCAGCACGTGTCGGTGTCGCGGACGGCGCGGGAGCTGCTCTTCGACGGGTACGAGGACCCGTTACTGGACCTGGCGAAGAGTCTCCCGCCGAGCACCACCGGTGGAGCCCCTCCGGTCGATAGGTTCGGCTGGTTTTATGAGGTATAAAAAACCTAAGTAATTTTTTTTATATACTATTTTTTTTCAAATAGGCTTTGTCTATTTGTGTTAAATATTATATTCTACGATTGACATGTTATCCTAATTCAATGGCCAAAACAAACACCCTGTGGACTATAGCCCTCAGAGTATTTCCTCCTACTATGAGCGCTCGCACACGGCGACTTTGACAGCATCGCCACTAACGCGTTTTAGTCGCATTTGCAACGCAGATTCGCTACAGCAGCGATAGCAACGCACTACCAAAGCGCTACTGCACCGAGACTGAATCGATGCAAACGCGCGACCGTGTTGGACGACATCAGGGAGAGGACCAAGCAAGTGCAATACTTAATCGCGTTTGCATCGTGACAGAAGCAAGACAGTATCGCGTTTGCATCGCGAATGATTCTGAGCGCCCCGTGGGCGAGGGCACACAGCTAGTAACCGCTTAGCGACTGTATCGATGTAGCAGTGGGAGCATAGAACTTCGACAGCCGCCATATTTGATCGACAAAAGCATCCGTCCTTTTCACTCCTTAGGATTATCTGTCAAATTAATCGAATTTTTCGACAGATGTCGATCTTAGACGTCAAATTTGTCTTATTGAAAGATCTATGCTCGTAGCGCTGAAGCACGACCGTATCGATAGAAAAAGTCGCCGTGGGCGAACACTAGAGTGCTCGCCCACGGCGACTTTTTCTATCGATTTGTTTTTTTTTTCATTATTCCACATTATAGATAATGTGGAATAATGAAAAAAAAAACAAATTTTCGGAACATCAGCCAATTCTCGACTGTCGTCGGTTCAATTCGGAAAGTCTCTTCTGTCTTGATCTAATTCATAGCAAGTAGCGTAGTGTTTTTCGACATTTGAGGTTCTCAGTTCTGGAATAGTCCATAACTGAGTCCAGAACTGAAAAAAAATGCATAGCTTAGTATGAATAGCTAAGCTATGCATTTTTTTTGGAATTGATAAATTACATACATACAATTTTGTCTTTCCCCCCATTCATATCGGTAAGCAGATACTAAGTACTTCATTAATCTACGGTTCTTATATTAAAAAAAAATTGATTGCACTTATCCACAATCTGAGCCACAGCTGAGATGAGGTGTGATGGAGCGAATTTTCCCATAAGATGCCTATTAATATTTAAAAAATCTATGCCATATATAAACAAATTATAATACTTACCTTATGTTTTTAAACCATCATTACCCATCTCACTTTACCTTGGTCCGCAAAATCATTCATTATTATTAAAAAAGAGAAAATAAAAATATCTTGGATTATATAATATTATTAAAGATAACCGTTAATTTTCAGAGGAATAACTCGATAGAAACTGACGGATTCGTGGAGGTGACGTCTGGCCACTTCGGCTCGCTGCCCGGACAGATTCTGCGATGGAACCACCAGGACCGTCTGCCCTATTACGAAGGCGAATGTGCCAAGGTGAGATACGAAGACCAAGTCAACATTTGTCCTCAGCTATATACGCCCCACTGCTGGGCACAGGCCTTCGTCATGGAACACATGAGGAGTATGGGTCGTATCATCATGACGCTGGCCCAATGCGGATTGGAGTTAACATTTAAAATCCTGATACAAAAGACTCTGAGAGGAACAGTGTACATTTATGGAGACGTTATTTTATTTGAATTAGATCTACATAGAAATTATCAAACTCAAAAATAAAAAATAATCGAAGATGTTGGCTAGGTATATAAGGTATCACCATGCAAAATTTCGTTGGAATCGATCTAGTCAGACAAATAGACAATCAGACAGAGAAACAAAAAATTAAAAAATATATTTTTTTGGTATTTTTGGAAAACTTTTTATATCCCCCTGACTTGATGTCAAACATTTTTTTCTATGTACAGACATTAGACCTTTACCTACAGGTTTATTATAGATAACGTCAAAAACAAACATCAGTTTAAAAATAGCTGTGATAATAATATATAAGCTATTGCGCGATTTTCTCATGTTCCTCATATAAAATATAGGATTTGTTTTTTAAAATCAGCCAGCATATGACTCTACACCATCTGATGGTAAGCAGTATATGAGTCCATACCCGAAGGATTCTAGGGCAGCACCAAAAACTATTTGAGCGCTTTGAAAAGCGCTTTGACGACCTCCGTGGTCGAGTGGTCTATACGCGTGTTTGGGTGATGAATTTTCAGACATTTGTTCTCCAGCCTTGTATGTTCATTATATATGTATTATATTATGTATATTCTGAATAATTATGTGTATTCTATCTATTAAATATATTTGTCCATCATCTAGTATCCGTAACGCAAGCAGCATTTAGTTGCTTAAAATGGGACTAGTGAATGTCTGAGGATATTAATAATAATAAAAAAAAATGAAAGCCATCTCCACCTTGCTGGCCCTAGATGTCTTATAAATTGGCTCAGTATAACTTTCAATAGTAATAATTTTCAAATGAAATAACTCCTAACCTCGTTCACCCAGTTATCAGGCAGCGTGGGAGAGTTCCTGCCGCGAGACCTGACGGAGGAATCTCGGCTGACGATGTTCCTGCCGGACCTGTGCCGCACCGTGCACATGGCGTACCAGGCCAGCGGCGCGTACGCCGGCCTCCAGTACCACAAGTACGCGATGGGCGCTGACAGCTTTGATAACTGTGAGTAGATGTTTTGAGATTTTGTTTGTAGATTATCATCACTATTATCCATATTGTATCTGAATAAACCTTGAACTACCCAAGTACTTAATAAGGTTATTTAATCTTCATAAAATTAAACCAAAATGTGTATATTTAAAAATGAGCCTAAAAGTATATATAACATCTCAGCAGTATCTTAATAGCGTGATTCAAGCTTGTTCTCAATTTACACTCACTACACTACGATTGTTAACAGCGCCATCTAGTGGCGGACTCACGAACTAATCATTCTATAGAAAGAGTTATGCAGTATCCATTGCTAGATATAGGTCTATCGCCATTCAATGATCCCTAGAGTCGAGTTGTAACGAGGCGCCAGACCAGTATTAGCGTCTCTGCTGTTTTTGCGCTCTTCTCTGGCCATTTCCCTCTTTCTTTCTTTTTAAAAACGAACCGTCTCCTCATTGTTTTGTTCTCCAACAGCCCAACTTTCAATCCAAAATATTATAATAATTAATATACCTACTACATTTATAACTTGCAACTGTCGTGTTGGAGATTTGCTCAAGTTTGGTCTAGATTGTTGAGGTATCTTAATGCCCACTCGGCTGGTAATACAGTTCCATTCTACGAATACGCGTGCGACTGCGGCGGCATGATGAACGTGTCGGCGTGTAGATTCGGCTCGCGCACCTACATCTCGCTGCCTCGCTTCATAAATTTCATGATACATTTTGTTGGCAGCGTCAATATCATCCCGCAACGCGTGCTTCTGCAACGGCGCCTGCGAGTGGGGCGGCGTGATGAACGTGTCGGCGTGCCGCTTCGGCTCGCCCACCTTCATCTCGCTGCCGCACTTCCTGAGCGCCGACGAGCGACTCCTAGACCAGGTCACCGGCCTGGAGCCTGACCCTGAGAAGCACTCCTTCTACTTCGCTGTGGAGCCTGTAAGTTTTTTTTTAATGTTTTAATTAAAACAGAGAGAAGTTTGGTACTGAGTGTCTAATATACCTATGCAAAGGACTGCCATAGCAGCAGTGCGAGCATAGATCTGAATAATGGAAAAACTTTTCGTTAATAAAACAGACAAAGGTATAAAAAAAATAGATACACACGAACACGCGCAAATAATTCCACAAAATTTTATTCTTATCGAATGATGAAGAAGGAAGAAGGAAGGAAAGATAAATTGAAGGATCATATGGATAGCGAGAAAAAATTTACATCAAGTTATGTAAAAATATAAACTATGTACATACTTTGTCAAATAAATTGAGATGCATACTGCTCAGTAGTGTTATCTAAGCCCATTGCTTATCTCAGCAACAATATTACTTCTCTGACTTACGATCTGTCATTTCAAGTGATATTATATCTACGATAACTCCATGGATTTAAAAAGTGAATGTGTCAATTTAGGATGGATTGGTAATGAACGTTATTTTGTATGCGAACCTCGCACGTTAATAATGCGTCTTTATTTTGTCACTCAGACTCACTTTGTTATTTTGTCACTCTGTCACTCAGATAGCAATAACATACATTAGAAAAAGATGACATTGTTATGGTAAAGTACGTCATAAACAAACACGCTTTTATAGTTTTATTAAATTATAAATTATGCCCCCAAATTTAGGAGTGAATTTATTCAATAACTATAGCATAATACCTACCTGTTTATTATCGGACAAAGATCGATTGGTTAAGTGACTGACTTCTCAATTATTAACTGTAATTTTATTTTGTCATTTCAGAGACTCGGGATCCCAGTGGACGTGTCTGCGCGGTTTCAAATCAATATTTATTTGGAGCCGAATCCTAATGTTGCGTACGTTATTAATTATTAATAATACCTTTCGTATTGCCTATATGCACGTCTCACTGCTGGGTACAGATACTCACACCCATGAGCATTAGATTATGGACAGGAACATCACCACAATCAATAGCAGCGTTAGCAAAAATAGCAGCTCAAAGCAGATGGTTAGAAACGGTTTCGTTACAAACAAGAGCTAGGGACTTTCGAAAAGTTGCCGTTACCTTTACAAAATATACAGAATGATCAATCCAAATGGGTCAGTGAGGAGAGATCCGATACTATGAGAGATAGCTAAATCTGTTCTTGGGAACCATAACATCGATTGTGGATAAATTAATAATGGCATTAAAATTATTTACAACTCTCATTCCTAACGGGGAATCGTACCAAGTCGAAATAAAAACAAACATTCGTTGATTTTCTTGTCCAAATAATCTAAAAAATTTCAAAATATTTATAGTTTTTTTAACAAAGTAATTTTCAAAATTGTAGTAATTATCCTTGTTGCATAAGGTTAATTGTCTTGGTTAATGTGGGTAATACTGCCATTTTTTTCGAGGTGCATCTGTGTTTAAACATTCTCCAAGCCTCTTTTTAAATCTTAAACAGCATCACCCCTCATGTCACCCCCCTCTCTTCCTTATAGTTATTAAAGATACAATTCACCCACAATACTTATTTTTGGCAAAAGTTGCAGTTGTAATTAAGTAAAGCCCTATTTTTCCAGTCTCTACGAGAACGTGCCCCGAATGCTGTTCCCGGTGTTCTGGGTCCAGCAGCGGGTACTGATAGACGACACCGTGGTGGCTGAGCTGGTCCTGGTCCGAAGCATCTTCGACTGGGGCGCCATATTCTGTGCAGGCGGAGCGCTATTCTTCGCTGCCGTAGCAGCTATAGCCACCTGCTGTCCCAAGAAACCATTCCGAAAAGACCTCTCAGAAAAACTAGAAGAAGAACTGAAATTAAACCTTTGTTCCGCTGCTATGGACTACAAAGCAGAGAGCAAGTTAAAAGACGAAGAGTCGATATTAAATCCCATGTGATTAGAGGACTTTATATGATCAAAGAGCTTGTTTTAGGTACCAAGGCCCAAGCTAGATATATGATATGCTGGAAATTTTGTTCAGTTTTGAACTGACACCGAAATTAATAGCTAACTCATAGACAATATTATTTACTGATGCAAATAGTTTTACGCTTAATTTTTTTGCGTTTTTGAAAGGGCCGAATTATATGCATCCGCGCGACCGAATGGCCTACCCTGCACGGCGAAATAACAAGCAACTGTCTGCAACGATTTATTTGAAGACACTCCCGCTACTGGATTTTGCATACATTTGCTTGCTGCTTTCCGTATAATTGCTGTTCTAGTTGACATTTAGATTGTTGAAATAGTAATGGGTTCTCATAGAAAAACCGTTGATACTTTCTGAGTCTGCAAGGCCCAGGAAATGTACCTATGTCACAAAGTAATTCATGAATGTTGATTCAAAACTCATTTTCATGTAAGCTTTATGCTTTAAAACAACATTTTAAGTTCTTAGCTTTAACAAACTTCTTTAAAAGTGTAAATATATTCTTGATTATTAGTTTAATGTTATATAGAGAGAAAAGATTAGTGAAAACACTCAATCTTTATAGTGCTATATATTTCTAGTGCCCCAAGCGGGGCGCGGGGGAAACGTATGCAAGTTACACTTCTGATTGGTCCGTTCCTGACAATTAGTGCACATTTCTGTGTCTATTCGAGTCGTTCTAAATTTCCCGATGATTGTCGAAGATAGTTAAAATAATTTGATTAAAACATAAAAATAATTTGAAATAAAATATGACATTTCTTTTCAAATTTAAATGGTTTACCTTTTCTTTTGTTATGGTTATCTCTTTTTAAAAGACTAATATTATTATTATTCATAAATTAAGAAGGTAGTGATATTAGTAAGTTACAACACAAAAATGACATTTATTAATATTTACGGAATGTGTTATTAATGTTAAACGAGTATGTGTGAGAGCATTTTGAATGAAATGAATGAGTAATTATATGAAGTTACACAATGAATTTAATTTAGATGTATGGTAGATATATAATTTTCGTGCCATATTGATAAGTGTTAGTTAATGAAAATTTTATATATGTTATGTAGACAATATTACATACAGGAAGCATTCGGATATTTTTGTATTAACTAAAAATTATATGACTGCCTGCCGTTAGGTACTCTATGACGCAATAGGCAATGTTTGGACAAGTAGAAATAGCGTTATATTTATTGTAAATTGTACATACATATAGATATTTTTGTAATATCCACTTATTGTTATGTTAGCTGTTATAGTAACAACACCATTAACAATTTATTTTGTAAAGATCGCCCCAATGGCACTTGTAAAAAATCATAAATATTAGGTCCTTACCTATGAAATTGGTGTTTTGTATGGAGATTTTGGGGAATTCTGCATTTTCAATACTAAAATTTTTTCAGTTTTCTTCACAACGACAAATCCAAGGATAATAATTACATCTATCATTAGACAAGCTTTAGTAATATGTGTAATATCACACTTCATAAAAATTATTTGTCATTTTTAAGCGAATGCAAATAAAATGATGTATTCGGGAGGCACTTAAAAAGAGTAGTCTCCGTGTCCAATTTTAACACAATTAAACTTACAACAAATTATCAAAACAAATCAAAAGAGCTCTAAAATATAGTCTATTTTTAGACGAGGTAATAATTTTTTATGAATACTCTGAATATTAATAGTTACAGACAAAATACTAAGAGAGAAAAAAACACCAATTTCATAGGTAAGGACCCAATAGTAAATTATATAATATTTTTGTATGAAATATACAAAAGACATCACAAATACGATAAAAATATATTTTCATCCCACCACCTCGGAAAGTGTAATTTTGCGCTTCGAAATCTGGCTGGAAAATTCTATTTTATTCGCTTGAGCGGCAAAGTAGATTTGAATTTAGAACATCACATATAATGAGTACTCAATATAATTGTAAATTCAAAACGTCATTAAACCTATTTAATGTAACCTCTATGGTGCCAAATTTATGATTAGAACTTTTTAAATTGTGAAAAATATTTTGTCATTATAAATTGTTTTCTTTTTCATTTTGTCATTTCCTCGCTGAGGTGGGATGAAAAGTTACGTATTGCACTCGAGTGGAAAGATTTTTCACCTTGTGCTCGTTTGTTTCCCTCGCTGACGCTCAGGATTCTAATTTAGAATCACTCGCTGCGCTCGTGATTCAACTTAAGAATCCTTCGCTTGCTCGGTCATCCAAATCGAGCACGCGGTTAAAAAGGAACTTTCCACTCTTGTATAATAAATAACTATTATTATAATAATATTTAAATAGCAAGGCAATATTATTTGCAAAATGTAAATATACGTACAGTCAGAGCTTTAATTCGGGACCCATTTCCATGAAATGTTGTTTGTACATTCAGAAGGCAATAAGGTCGAAAACTTCAATTCGATATCTAGGTAGAAATGTCAAGTTATGGCATTTATTTGTCTTAGACCCGATTTTTCAATCCTCAGATAAAATTATCCGCCATTTGAAACTATCACTGTCACTTTCTAAAGTCATAAAAAGAAAAGGGACAGAGCTAACATTTGACTGACAGATAGTTTTATCTAAGGATTGAAAAATCGGGCCTTAGTGACAGTTACTCGAAAAAGTTACTCTAAAATTATCGTTTGCTATCGCGGTTTCCACTACAAACATAAACAATGGTAATTGTTGATGGTAAATAGGTACATGACATAATATGTATGACATTACGTGAAATTAAATAACAGTTTTAAGTAGTGTCAGTTTGCTATACGATATTACACCTAGGTAAGTCCCAAATTAAAACTCGTGTCTGTACAATAATTCAAGAACGACAGTAAGAAGAACTTCCTTGATTCTTAGTATATTAATTACTACATTATTGATAGTACTACAGCAATCAATATAGTTGTTTAACGCACTTTTGATAGTTATTGCTTTTATATTAAACGAATAAGTTACGTATAAAATCAACTATCAGTTTAGTTCATATATACATACAATAATTCAAATCTAACGGAGTTTTCATAATACTCAGCATAGCCATAAGAAATATTTGCACATAAATATCATAGCCATCAAATAATGCAAGTAATGATAATGCAAATAATGGTTACTCAAATTATGTGTAGCAAGCCGAAAGACTGAGAAAATACACAAAAAAGTGAACAACATCTTATCGAGCACTTTCATGAAAATAAATTTTTAGGAGTAGTTTATGAAAAGAAACTAAAATAAAAATTTATTCGCTTAAAGATACGAGTTCTTTTAAAAGTTAATATCATCATCAGTTTCAAGACGTTTTGTGAAAAATATCTGTGACATGCAAATTATGATAATAAAATATTAATTAGTTAATAAATACATAATAAAGTTCTTTATTTTTTTATTATAAGAGGATAATAGTTATCGATTTCTGAAATATAAACGTGAGCATAATATTAGTCGGGGTCAGTACCCCTGGTCCTAGTTATCATTGTAAAACACTCAACTAACACCCAGTTGCAGAAACGAACTTTAAAATTTAATTTCAGCATTATCTCTAATGCTCCATTAAATTAATTTATTGAAGTGTCAACACCTTAGCGTAGTTTTACGTTGCACAAAACGACATTAGCACCCTGTCAATGCTAAAGAGACATTAGCTAGAACTGTTTTGTGTAACAACCTTAACTTTAATGAACTTTAAAGTTTTAATGTCTCATTATCAAATGTCGTCCTTTAAAATCTTTGTGCAACTGAGTGTAAGTATTTTTGTTGCATTATGAATTTCAATTCCTACTCGTATAGGATACGTCAAAAGCGCGTAGCGGAAAGTAGTTGAAATCACGTTTCGCATAGAAATTGACATTCATTACGTCATTGGCTAAGGCCCGTATTACAGAACCAAACTCAAGCGTAGATCTCTGCTTGAGCGCAGTTAGAGAGGGATGGCGCTATTGATCCCACGCAGCGCCATCCCTTTTGAACTGCGCTCAAGCAGAGATCTACGCTTGAGTTTGGTTCAGAATACGGGCTTTAGATCCTTACAACCTGGTACACCCATTTTGAGTAACCCACTAACTATAACTATGTAAAATTCTTCAAAATATTTGCAATTTAGCTTGTAAATATTATGAAGTGTAAAATTATATACGTATTGAATTTTGACAATGTGTTTTGATAGTTTGTGATAACCGGCGAGGTATCGTGTAGCTGTGTATAATGAGTAAATGTAAATTATTATAGCTTTAATTTTATAGACATCATCTAATATGTAACCAAACAACACATTTTTAGTAGTTATATGAATCCAATGTATTTGGGACTGAAGTTTTGCAGTTTTGTATGCCGTATTGTATAAAGTTTTTTTATACGTTTTCGTTATTTATTTCGCAACCAAGAAAAAACCTTTTGAAAGACAGAAACACCAGTAAACATTGACCTGATGTTTCTTCAGAACGCTTTCGATTTGATCGACCAAACACTGTAAAAAGGTACATTATTGTATAATTTTATTGAAATCGCCTCAAATCCTTGATCCCATAGTAAAATTTGATCTTTTTCGCAACGGATACAGTATTTTTTTTCCATCGATTGGGTATTTGGAATAATCCTGTAACGTACCCAATGAAAATTATAAGTAATAATTATTTATCATATATATTGTGACTTGGGTTTGATAATACTGATAATAAAAAAAATTATTTCTTTATTTTATCAATTTACTTTGATATTTATCACTGTCTAACCGAAATCTTGAGTACTGCATGCCTATACTCTATCCATTTTGATATGAGACAAAAGGTAAACAAAGAATTTGTGGTTCTCAAACTTTTTATCCAATTCTGGGACAAAATAATATGGGCTCTATTTTTTTTAAATAAAATAGAAAAGGAGTAGCCGTAGCCGTACTTCATATACCAATATCGTCATTGAATATAAACATTATTTATTTGTGTAATGAAGTAATGTTTTATGAGTATTAGGTATGTTAAGTGTATTTAAAAAACAAGCTATCATTGCCATCATCCAAATGATACTAAATATTAAATATATCAATTAAATTCAAAGTAGATTCAAGGTGTCATGAACATGTTATGATTGTTCATCTCCTTTTGAAAGTATTCTATACTCATAATAAAAGTTTGAGAATACTATTCGTTTTAGGTCTTTTTTAGTAGCAACGATTAATTTAGTAATCTAAAATTACGTTAAAAATATAACATTGAAATAAAAATACCAAAAATTATTCAGGGGACAAGTAATTACTTAATTTACATCATTTAAAAAGTTTGTAATAATAAAATATTAAATAGTCATATGTTTTTGATAGAACTTTTCGACAATGAGTGACGACATCTTAAAGAACCCTTTTCATGGTTTGTTTACATTTTGTCTCAGATCAAAATGGATAGACTATAGATAGGTTTTGAAAATAACAGTCAGTAAAAATGACAAAGCACCAAAAAATTTAAGTTATTCGATTCATATCGTATGATAAGACAGCCAAATTAATATTTTTATCAAACGACAAACTCAATAATAATAATATGACTATTTGCAGTTTGAGAATGGGTATAAAGTACAATCGAGTTTAAAAATATATACGCATCTTTTGACGGTGACGGTCTCTATTCCCTTCCAATAGGAGTCATTATTTACTATCAGACGTGCATACATATTCTTGAACTCGACTGTACTAGGAATTATAGAAATCGTCAATATATATACACAACTTGTTCCAATTGATATACCATAACTTTAAGGTTATATTCTATATGTAAAAAGACTAAAAAATGCCCTACATTATGTGGTCCAAAAACGAATAGTTTCGAAGATATCGTCAATCGTAGTTAATTCAATACAATTTTCACCTGTACGATTGCGACGTTTCAATTGACACTTTTAATTAAATAATTTGAATTTCGAATACACCATGTTCATTGATAATTCGTCTGGTTGAATTTTCATTCGTTACTTTCATAATAATTAATGGTAATTTGAAACTCTATTTTGTAATTTTTTGACAATTTTACAATGGCTCTTATATTTATAAATTTACAGAATCAAAGAATCATCAAATCAAAAACAAATTTACGATAAGCTAGGTGTAAATTTCCTGCAAGTGGCCGTTAGATAATGAATTGTGACTTAAACGATTAATTTTGTATGAAAAGTTAAAAATTTAAAAATGTTTTAAATAAAAAATTTATATACAAATGCCGTTTCATTCTTATAAGTCATCTAATTCTCATCAACACCCTAGAGTTATAGGATATCAACAGGAACACGTTGTATAGACAATAATGGATACAATATAAGTTGACAAATATGTAGAACATTACAATCACGTACCTAGACGGATTGTAATATTATACATATTTGTCAACTGATTTTTTTACATAAGTGCAGTGTTACGTGACATTTGGAGAAATAAAAGTTTTCCTCTGGATGTTGTTGATTATTGTATTCATTTTTTACAAAACTTATTGTCATAAGATATAGATCTCCATGTTTGTAACAAAAAATTTAATCATTTGAACAACATTGTTTTGGAGTTTTTTGTAACTATTTTGTTATTCGCACTTTGGTATTATTGCTTCTTTTGTTTGTAGTTATTGTGACAAAGTAACAATTAGTTAGTAATGTAGGTAAAATTTATTATTTAAAATATATTTTTGGACATCAATAAAGTAAAGTAATAAGCAATATTTAACCAGTACATATATTAAGCGAAATGGAGACCTTGGATTAAAACTGTAAAGACGTAGTAATTTTTTATTATTTAAATGAAAAAATGCCAGTTGATTGTTATAAAGTATCTAATTCGCATATTTATTATATTCCCCCATAGTTTGGATGGTTGGCTGTGCACGAACCTTCGCTTTTCACTCATTTTTTGCCGCGTACATCCAATCTATGGAATCAACTGTCACCAAAGGTATTTACAGACCAATACGACCTTCAAAGTTTTAAAAAGAGAGCTATTCCCTCCTTAAGGGTCGGCAATGCATCTGCAACTCTTTCTTTGTTGTTGTCTATGGGCGGCGGCTTGCCCCCTGTTTACATTGAAAAAAAATCTAGTGAGTTGAATTTCATTATCAAGCTTCAAAATTTCCAAAGTAAATTCAACAAAAGTTTTCAGGGATTATTTCTTATTCTTATTTTTAAGAATGGCACGTTACTAATAGCGTGTATAAGATAGTTGACTCATATCAAAAGTAATGAAAATAATGTATCATTCACATAGTATTTAGTACGAGGGTCCGAAATATACCAAATTCGATAAGTATAAATAGGGGATTGCTGTAAAAATTTAATTTAAATATGTTGTATTTTTTCATCTGCCAAAAACGCTGTATCCACCATGTTCGTGAAATTAGTTGAGTAACGCTTCATGTAAACAAATACAAAGCATGGTAAAATCCGTCAAACGTCAGTTGCAACCAATTAAGCATAACTGTCTGGTATGTCACGCATGCGTATTCGATTGTTTATAATAATCGTGACGCTACGGCACAGATAATTCATAGACCATCAGGAACGAAGGCGTTTTTGACATTTAAGCAAAAACGTAATTAATAATTTAAAATGTTATTGTGTTATAGGCTTCAGAAACAAATTGTATTTTTTTTTATGGTGATGGCTATCAGTAATTATTAATTTGGGACCGAATAAAAAAAAGAGTCAACTAGCCTATTAGATGAAGAAGATTTTTATGTAAATAACCATTTCATAATCGTCCAAAGATATAGTGTGAAGAAAAATAGTAGGCAATAAAGGTTATATTTTATTTTTAATTGTATTTTTATTTAACCTTATAACTTATTATTGGGCTGGATTTGTAGGTTATTTATTATCTCTTGCTTTGATGCACTGCCTGATGCATTGCAGTAACTTCTCTTACAGGGGAAGCTAAATACTTCTATGTGTATGTTAACACATCTGCGCACTACATTAAAGATAAATAAATAAATAAAATACATAAATATGCGTATTTTTTATTCTTTGTGGTCACACACGCCGGAATAAAATTAACATAATATTATACATAATTCATACACTTAAAAAGTTTTGTAATTTTTAAAAGCTTTATAACATAGCATATCATCACGCCCTTTCCCCCGAAGGGGTAGGCAGAGGTGTTAACACTCACATAAAGATATATAAATACAAATAAATATATAGATACTAGCTGTTGCCCGAGGCTTCGTCCGTGATAACTATGGTTTTTTAACTATCCCACGGGAACCCTTTAGATCACCATGCAAAAATTTATTGATATCGGTCCACCCAATTTGGAGATTAGCCCGTACCTACAAACACACGAACAGACAGAGAAACAAAAAATTTATATTTTCATTCATTCATTTCTTTTTGTATTTTCTCTCTTTTTACATCCCCTTGGCTTGATTTTAAGCATTTTTTTCTATGTACAGACATTCGACCTCTACAGTTTTATTATATGTATAGTTAAAGATAACCGGGGACGATATGTTCACGAGTTTGTAGATATTTTTTTCATGTTTTAAAGATCTATCTCGTAAATAAGAAAACCGATCAAAGATAACGTTGATACTACTACCTATGTGACAGATATGCGATAATAATAGGTTGGGGAAAAAGTTTCTTCGCATTTTTTAAGAAAATTCTAAACATTTTTTAACATAGTTTATTTACATTTAACTAAAGTATGTAGGTACCATTTTGTTCGATAACTTTTTGCCATCTTGTAGGTAGGGACATGATCCCATTGCTATAGAAATTTTGAGACTTCTGGTCAAAATACCGCGACATGTGGTTTTGGCAGTCCTCTCGTGATGTTAACCTGACACTGCCTAAAGAATTCTGAAGAGACCGAAACAGGTGGAAATCTGAAGGTGCAAGGTCAGGACTATACGGCGGATGCATTAACACCTCCCACCCAAACTCTCTTAATTTTTGCTGAGTGGCTAAAGATGTGTGAGGTCTAGCGTTATCATGATGAAAAACCACACCCCTTCTGTTGATTAATTCCGGCCGCTTTCTCTCAACTTCTTGCTTTAATCTCATCAGTTGTTCGCAGTAGAGTTCAGAATCGATGGTCCTGCTTGGTGGTAACAGCTCATAATGAATAATGCCCTTCCAATCCCACCACACACACACAGCATCACCTTGTTGCGAGTTAACCCGGGTTTCGCCACAGTCTGTGAAGCCTGACCGGCCTTTGACCACGACCTTTTTCGCACGTTCTTGTCGTACGTGATCCACTTTTCATCACCAGTTATCAGCTTCTTCAAAAATGGTTCGGTTTCATTACGTCGTAATAAAGAATCACAAATGAGTACACGGTTCATTAGGTTTCTTTCAGTGAGCTCGTGAGGTACCCAAATGTCGAGCTTTTTTGTGTACCCAGTTTTTTTCAAATGCGCCAAAACTGTTTTGTGGTCAATTCCCAGTTCTTCAGCTACGTCGTAACTACTGACATGCCGATCTTGCTCCACTTTTTAAAAAATGGCATCCATTTTATCTGTAATAGGGCGACCAGAGCGACGTGCATCTTTGACATCAAAATTTCCGGATTGAAAACGCTTAAACCAAATTTGTGCTACTCTCACAGACACTGCACTAGGTCCATAAACATCTCAAACTTTTTTTTCGCGGCTTGCGTTGCATTTTTACCTTTTTTGTAGTAAAATTTTAAAATGTATTGAATTTCTTCATTAGATTCACTCATCTTGGCGGTACGAAAAACAAATGAAAATCACACATTTTCCTAATTTGAATTTGGAATTATGTTCTTTAAAATTTAAACTTTCAGTGATACCAAAACCAGCCAGATACAAATAGTATAGCCAAATAGATTTTATTACAAGTTTATACACACTATAATGCGAAAAGACTTTTTCCCCAACCTAATATAAAGCAATCTCTCCACATCAGGTAAAAAGTGAGCAAGAAAAACGTGGTAAAAATTATTAGTTAGGTTTTCCTAGCATTTAAAATATACTAAGAAAATTTATTAATGTATACCTATATTTTGTACCCTTAATTATCTACCCCCATTTCAAACATATCGTGAGCCCTGTGGCAGGGGCTCATTAAAAGAATACTACCAACCCATCTCTTCCCTTGGGTGTCGTAAAAGGTGACTAATGGACTTAGAACTGCACAACCATCCAATAGCTTATAGCGGCGACGGGCTCACGACCTGTCACGCTGAACACGTGCAGTCACTGCTTGGAGAAGCGCGGACTATGGCAATGGAGTGATTTTGCGGTCCTTTTGCCTAGTCTCTGACTAACACTACAATATTATGTATTACATTACATTACATTTCTGTAAGGAAGAGATGTTCCGGCACACAGAATATTGTTTATTTTTATAAATTGAAAACGAATCAGCATCTTCAACGTTATAGTTTTATACATGAATGCTAAAATCACTCTTCCTTTTGAATCTTTTAGTCCGAGAGCTGGCACGAATTTTTGGGTAGGTATTTGAGGCAAGCTGAAAACTTGTCCTATACCTCTCCTATTATACCCCAACAGGGAACTGCAGACCTGGCTGGTGAGTAGTGGGGCTAAATTAACCCCTAAATTTTTAAAAATATTATTTTTTTATTTTGAAAAATATATTTGAGGCAATATGCAATTTTTATATGTTGTAGTTTAATGTATAAAGAATAAAAAAAAAATAAGCCAGACGATTTGGTCGGGATTTTATAATTGCCAGACGCGTGCAAAAATATTTTGCAAAAAAATATAAAAAATATATTTGAGGCAACTTGAAATTTTAATAGGACATTATTTATAACTAAAAAATAAGATCCTCAAAAAGACAGGTCATTTCTGTGGGACTTTATTCATCTGAGGATGCTCCTTCATCAGAGCTATCAGAATCTTCTTCCGATTCATCTGCATCAGATTCGGCTACCTCTGCACCTGGCAGGTAGAAAGTCCCACAGAAATGACCTGTCTTTTTGAGGATCTTATTTTTTAGTTATAAATAATGTCCTATTAAAATTTCAAGTTGCCTCAAATATATTTTTTATATTTTTTTGCAAAATATTTTTGCACGCGTCTGGCAATTATAAAATCCCGACCAAATCGTCTGACTTATTTTTTTTTTATTCTTTATACATTAAACTACAACATATAAAAATTGCATATTGCCTCAAATATATTTTTCAAAATAAAAAAATAATTTTTTTAAAAAATATAGGGGTTAATTTAGCCCCGCTACTCACCAGCCAGGTCTGCAGTTCCCTGTTGGGGTATAATAGGAGAGGTATAGGACAAGTTTTCAGCTTGCCTCAAATACCTACCCAAAAATTCGTACCAGCTCTCCTACTATTTATAGTTGGGTAAAAAGTTCCTTCTGTAATTATCTTTATAGCAATAGACATAAATAACGATAGTCATAATATCTTTGTCGTAACTATGCTATGGGCATAAAACGAGACGTAGAAACATATGTTTTTTGCGAACCTCGTTGATCGCGTTGCCCGCCAAGGAGTTTATTTGGTGGAAATGCTACCTTATCGATAAATTTCCAAGTAAACCTGCGGTACAGTATAGTATGTCCTCAGTCGTGACGCACCAACTTCCAGTGGGAGTCCTTGCCACAAATCGCGCTATCCGACTCAATAGCGACTAAATTGGACAATTTGCCAATCACCACCAGACAGTCTCCGCCGGTTGAGTGCACAGGACTATGAAATAACTGCTGGTTATATACTTTTTTAATCTTTTTCTCCGAGATGTGGCGGTTAGCGGTGCTGCTGGCTGTTGCAGGTAGGTTTTATTGTAATAAAACCTTTTTTATTCCTAAAATAAGGGACCATTGCTACTGACCATATTACTTAAGTCTAATAACTAAATGCAACGCAAAAGATGCTTCAAAGAGCTATATCTTTATTAGTGTATATTTGGGGAATATTTTAGTTAGTACACTCAAGTCCATCACGCAATCAAAAATCTGTTATAACTTTTTATTTATTTAATTTATTTATATATAATTTATTGCACATAATACATTCATAAAAACTTCTTCAAATATTCCATCTTAAGTTACTTAAATAGTGCAAAAGACATTATCGAATTTTGAATTTTGAAAAGTCCCGTGTTGGTCCGGGACGCAAAAAGAATGTGCCCACTGCTTTGCCTAGCATGTCGTAAAAGGCGACTAAGCGGGTATTGGGTACTGGGTTGTGTAGGCGATGAGCTAGCCACTTGTTACTACTTTTTCACGATTTTCCAACTGACCAAACCTAATTTTTGTATGGATATGTCTCAAGGAACGCAGTGCTCCTTGGACTCTGCCGACCCCTTTGGAGATTATAGGCGTGATTGTATGTTTGTATGTATGACAGTTTGTGGTGGTCTGAAGTGCTTTCGACTGTACTTTTATTTAAGTAATTAAAACAGCTAAGATTTATTATAATTAGGTTTATTATACCAAAGATTTAACTGTTGAGATTGACACTAATATTGTTTGATGTAAGCAATGTCATTTGGTTTGGAAATATAATATTGTTATGTAACAGATAACTATTCAATTAGACCTAATTACTAAAAGGATATAATTATAAGTAACTACTATAAAACTTTACTATGCAAGAGAAAAATACTGAATCCACTTCAAATAACAATAAGTAGATCAACAATACCTACCAGATATAAAAATTTGTGTAAAATCCATTTTAGACGTCTCCAATTTTGTTTATCTAAATTCACGTCGGTGAAGATGATGATAATCTTGATATCATATCTTTAGTAAGTAACAGAGGTCAATTTAATATAAATGTTAAGTAAGTTAAATGGCATCTGGAAGGATCTAGAGTGCACTGTATGTACCTATACGTACCTATATAGGTACATACCTATATCCTATTCAGATTACCTACGTCGTTAACTAGCTAGGTCGGTCGAGGCTATATTAGTTATGTGCGATTTATCAATATCTTATTTTTCTCTTCGCTGCAGTTTAGTACAAGGTGAAATTCGCGTCAATTGAAAGAATATTTTAATAGGGAAGGCATCAGCATTTCGCGAATTAGGTCATAAATAAATAAGCTTTATGTCGAATGTTAAATTGAACTAAAATCAATGTTGTTGTTAGTTTAATTTAACATTAGACATCGACTAAAAACAAGATGTTCATATTCTTGTTTTAATATTGAAATTGAGATCTAAAACGTGAACATATTTATAACACATTTGCTCGTAAAGGGTCTCTTATTTCACCAATTTCAATATCATAATCTATCACATTTCGTTCTTGTGCGATAATGTAAAGTAAAACGCACAGTTTATGATGTTCCGTCTAAAAACGAACGATACTTTTTTAAATCTTAGCAAAGAGTTTTTATGTCAGAAAGGTAGTCAACATTTTCTTAATAAAATTACCTTTGGGGGATGAAATATAATAAATAAACATTTAATTCTTTAATTTCATTTATGAACATTTCATTTCATATGAACTCTGTGGTCTCGTTTCTCCTACTTTCACTCAAGGGAGCGAGAGAGAGACTGGTGACATTGTTTCTAATATTAATAACTTGACAACATTGAAGATGCCAACTGGCAACGTAATAACCAATTTTACAAATTGTTAAAAATTTTATTACTGCTTTTACAAGTGATTAAAGATTTATTAGTTAAAAATGTCTGAGTTTTATTTATTTCCTTGCAAATGTGTTATAAAACGTCGTATGACATACGTGCGGTTTGATAATAACAGCCTCTGCCTTCTTATAGCCCTCACCTACGGCTCGGGCTAGCAATATCACCTCGGCTGTAATTTTCAATTTACCGCACTTATATCATAATGTACTATTATACATTCTTAGAAAGAAATAAACTTTATTTCGTGTTCTGATGCAAAAAAATATGGTATTCATTTGTTTTTACCTACGTAATTATTACGTGTTTGTACTTAAATGAAATGCTAAAAATGTCACAGTCAACTCCAATAATTATGTAACCAGTTTTGACAGTATATGACTCTTATTAGAAAGTAAAGATTTTCACCTATAAAATGTGTCTATATATTTTTGTACTAAACTGTACCTATTTATATTCTCAGCATAGTCGATGCATCTCAGCGATGCTCCGCCGCGTCGCTGGTCTTACGTAGATGCTTAACTAGTATATGTGCTAGTATAAATATAAATATATGTTCATTAAACCACGTTTAAAATGTGTAATAACAACATTGATTCAAACTTTTAATGCCGCATCGTTTTTGCGTCCATACTCCAAAAGAACTACAGAATAGAAAAAAATATCAACGTTAGCACAAATAACTAAAAGAAATATTTTATATGTGCAATGAAAACTTTATTTAATTTTCGTTGATATATGTTATTCAGGGAATAAAGAAATAACATCAGATCTTTTTCAAAAACAAAAACACCGTCTTACAAATATGCATCGGCATTGTACTGTGATAGCAACATTGCTAATGTAACTTTTAGGCGTTGAACTTCAGACAAAATTTGATAAATTTTACTAGTGCTGTGATTTCAGAGTAATATAATATTTTAAAAATTGTCCTATAATGAAAGAAAGATACTATAAATGCATAATTTGTAGGGCAATTTTATCATTTAAATTTTACCACGGAAAAGCTTTGACGACTTCTTAGATTATATATTACTATATATATTAGGTTTTGTTGGTCATACTAGATAGAATGGAAGCCCATGGTCATTGACCTCTTTAAAACTTTAAGTAATCTAACTGATTCTTCGAAATGAAATGACTAAAATAAACACTACCTATATTTCATGCATTAAGTTTGCATTCAGATAATCATCATAAAATGATTCACAAGTACTAGAAACCTTATTTACCTGGTGAGAGAATTTCCGGATGATAACTAGTTTGACCAAACAAAACATTCACTGATAAGTGTTGGTTAGTACTTAAATATTTTCAATGTGTATCAGCAGACACTGATTTTTTTATGATTAACTCTGAATTGTCAGTTAGAAGAAGGAATAAGATATTACTACACACACTACCTACTACATTTAATTTTTTTTATTTCATAAAACCACACACTCGTACAAAAATCCATCAATTTGCTATTGAATAATGACAAGCTTGTATAATCTATACCCATTTCAAAAAATTGGCTAATTATGCACAATCTCCAATCCACAATCGGCCATTTTGTATAATACGACCAGATTGAGAACACCCGTCTATCTGTTACCAAGAGCGCGATACTAGCGCCACGTACATACATCCGTGTTGTTACTGTTTTTTTGTTTGTCATTGTAAAGATTTATATTTATTATTTTTGTTACTGGTAAGTAGATTGCTTTTAGTTTTGTTTACTGTGGAGCTTTATACATTTTAACGTTTATTTACATATTCATTAGTTAACTTACAAGTATTGTTAGTCATCTGTTACACATTTATTACAAAAACAACACAACACGGCCATGCAACAAAGTCTTTCTCTTCGACGTGTATTGTATGGTGGCAATGTTGCTAGTATATAAAATTTAAAGTAGTATGGTATTATGTACGATAAAGTATGGTATTTCTTAGTTTATAAAAATATACTTACAAAATTTCCTTTAAAAAGTTAGAGTGATAAGGTAGGTATTTAAATTTAAGTAAGTTCGTGGTCCACCAGTAGTTTTTTATAAAATAAAAGAAAGATTTTTATAAAATAAAACAAAGAAAGTAAATAATTAGTACTGTTTTAGTTTAATAAAACAGTGGTTTTTCGCGTTTTCACCCGCGCGGTACCCGTTCCCATGGGAATATCGGGATAAAAAGGTAGCCTATGTCCTTTCTCAGGCTCTAGGCTATCTGTGTACCAACGATTAAATGGGTTCAGTAGTTTTGACGTGAAAGCGAGACAGACAGACAGATTATATTATTAGTAGGATATTTTTAGTCACATTTGTCGATAACAACTACAGTCAAAGATGTACTTGTAATGTACTTGCTACAAGCGATCGCGGTAATGAACTTAATTTTTTTCTTTAGTCATTCATTACATGTTGATTTATTTTGTAAAATACGAATACATATTATATAAAATGTTGACGATTTTAAAAGTGCCAAACTTGGCCTATGAAATAAAATCGTTTTTGTGTTTTTGATTTTATATAACAGCATTTATAAAACAAGTAATAAACAGGTCGACCGGCAACTTCCTCAACCCTACCATTAATGGCGTTACGTACCTTCTGAACTAGATATTAAGATAATGCTCACAGAGTCGGAATCGTTTACTTGTTCATTTCACATGTTTATCACGCCTATACTCCCGAAAGGGTAGACAGAGGCAGACCATGGCGAAGGTGCCTAGCTTTGTTTTCGCTCGAAAGCCAAAGCGTAATAAGAGCCCTTTCATACGAGCGATTTAAATCAACGATTCCTCAGCGGAGCGAGATCGCAGCGAGCACGCGGCGGCTCGCGGCGTGCACGCAACGATATCGCCACGAGTTATTAATCGCCGCGATAACGCCGCGTGCTCGCAGCGTGTCGCCGCGTGCTGGCGGCGAGTACCTTCAGACTTCGCATAATTATTTGTTAGTAGCAATCTACCCTCATTCTGACACCGTTTTGTACCGTTTCGTTTGTTTTGTCTGCTGCACTGCAGAGTTCGTTATTTTTAACACGTCTGCTATAAATCATAAAATAGTCACTCTCAGCTAAACGGTTACTCTACGTGGCATCCTCCCAAATTTTACGACAGTTCTTTTTCTTCTATTCAATCGTTTTTTGAGTAACATAGCTAGAAGTAGCACCTCGTCTGAGTCCATTTTTTAAATGACGAAAGCCGTTACCGACGGAATACCAAGCGCGACTTTGCCGCGAAAACGCCGCGTGCGCGAGCACGCGGCGTTTTCGCCGATTAAAATCGCTCGTGTGCAAGGGCTCTAACCACTGTGCCACTGAGTTTCGTATTATGAATATCGCTTGTCTTTATAAAGTGCCTAGTGCAAGACGAACATTTATCAATAGGCGGTATAGGTACCTATCAGGCAGAGCGGAATATCGGTGTTACGGCCTCAGCCTATATACGCCCCACTGCTGGGCATAGGCCTTTCTCATGGAGAAACACATGAGGAGTATGGGCCGTAACACCACGACCCTGGTACAGTGCAGGTAAGTGGGTAGAAACGGTCGCAATAGCGACCGGGACCAACGGCTTAATGTGCCTTCCAAAGCACGGAGGAGCTCAATATTACAAAGTTTTGGTCACCCATCCACGGCCTGACCATGGAGAAAGTAGCTTTGTTTTCGATCGAAAGCCAAAGCGTACTAACCACTACGCCACCGAGCGCCTCGGTCGGTCGGTCTTAACATGCCTATTAATCTTTACCTGCCCTTCAAAAAATTACTGTTAATAATCAGTGTATTATTGTAACACGACGATGAACTAATGTTGCCAATGTTGTGGTTGAGGGCAATATAAAAAACTTACCACAAGAAATGAAGATATTATTACAACTATCAACTAGTACCTACCACACGACTAATACTTATATAGAGCCTCGTTACACAAATTAACCTGAAGTTCATTTCATTCATTAATTTAGCCGTGAGTTAGCGGCTCATTAAAAGAATACTACCAACCCATCTCTCTCCTTGGGTGTCGTAAAAGGCGACTAATGGACTTAGAACTACACAACGTCCAATAGCTTACAGCGGCGACGGGCTCACCAACTCTCACGCTGATTGCAGTCTCTGCTTGGTGGAAGCGCGGACTATGGCAATGGAGTGTTTTCGCGGTGCTTTTGCCTAGTCTCTGACTAACCCTTAGGGGATAATAGTCGTGATTTTATGTATGTTTGTATGCACCCTTAGTATGAACACCACATTCTGATATTTATCACGTTTTTATCACATTCAATTGTCCAAGTACTATGAAATTTGACAATATAGCGTGATAAAAACGTGATAAATATTATATTACACTGCTCATGCCACTTAGGATGAAATGAAACAGAGAATTTTTTAGGCTAGTTAATAGGCGTGAGTTGTTTTAATTTTCATAATTGATATTTTTGATTTCAGCCAGTATAGCAAGTTCAGACGACGAGATGATGAAGAACCTGACCACGGTGACGTGGGCGCATGCCGTCAACAACAAAACCTATCTTGAAAAGGTTTTAGCAAGTGAGTCATAGATACAAATAAAATATAATTATTACCCCTTTTTCCCTGAAGGGTTAAGCATCTTGTTTTGCAATAAATTGAGTAAATGGAGTATTGAGGGGTGGACAGAAGTTCACACGCCCACACTTTGCCAGTTGCTAGTCCCAAGTAATGGGGGAAAGCTTATTACTGTTACATTGGGACTGTTACTTATGTTACAGAGTTATTTTTTATGTGGTAAATATGAGGGTGGTAAATAGCTCTCCCTACCCCTTCGGGGATAAAAGTGCGAGGATAGGTTTCGTTTCTTAATTATCATTTGCTTAATTTATTATCTTATAAATTATCATTAATTTTAAAAAAATCTCCTGAAAATCACTTTTCTTTATTGTAAATCTAGCAAATTCCACCATAAACTTCTATGAAAACGCAGAATTATTATTATTATGATTTGAATATATATTTAAAATCTATGATTTAAATAAATATATTCATACATCGACACCTGTCAACTAGCCCCATTTTATGAAACTAATGCTTGTGTTATGGATACTAAATAATGGATAAATACATGTAAATATACAATACATGTATAAACATCGAAGACTGGAGAACAAATGCCTGTATTCATCACACAAACATTTGCCTCCACCGGGGATCGAACCCAGCACCCCTCGAGATAGCGACGCCTTGAGACCGGCGTACAGACCACTCCACCACGGAGGTCGTCAAATGTGACTCAAGTGAGATAAGGGACAAGAAGAAGAGAGATTGCAATAGACAACTGCTTTAACTTAAACCACACAAGAAGACCACTTGTGAGCTATTAATTTAAAATAAAAGATAAATAAGTAATTTAGTTTCAAATATACAGAATTTAATTATTATTGTTATTGTTATTATTGTTAAGAGCCTTTTAAATATTGGGTCCTTACCTATGAAATTGGTGTTTTTATTCTGTCTTAGCAATTTGTCCGTAACTATTAAGCTTCAGAACATTCTTATAAAATAATTGCCCCTTCTAAAAATACACCATATATTTGAGCTCGTGTTATTTAATTTGATAATTTTTTGTAAGTTTAATTGTGTTAAAAAGACACAAAGACAATTATTTTTAACTGCCTCCCGAATACATCATTTGATTTGCATTAACATAAAAACGATGAATAATTTTTATCAAGCGTGTTCACACACATATTGCTAAAGCTTGTCTAATGATACATGTCAAGTTACAAGACAAGTTAGATAGTAAATAAAGAATTTTCATTTTTTTTTTCAAATATTATTATCTCTGGATTTGTCGTTGTGAAGAAAACTGATAAAATGTTAGTATGTAAAATGCAGACATCCCCAAAATCTCCATACAAAACACCAATTTCATAGGTAAGGACCTAATATTTGTCCTGAATGGGTGCTCTCATTATTCGGGGGACCCGTATCCTACTTCATTGAAATTATAAATAAATCTATACATATAATATAACTTGAATCGAACTCGGGTCGAATGTCTGTACATAGAAAAAAAATTAAAACCAAGTCAGGGGGATGTAAAAAGAGGGAAAATATATAATATAAATATATATATATATATATATATTTTTTGTTTCTTTGTCTGTTTGTACGGGCTAATTTACGAAATGGATGGACCGATTTCAATGAAATTTTGCATGGTGATACCTTATATCCCTGCTCAACATCTTAGATTCTTTTTATTCGGGAAAATTGAAGGGTTCCATTGGGATAGTTAAAAAACCATAGAAACAGATGACGAAGTCGCGGGCTACAGCTAGTTTTAAATAAAAACGTAAGCCGAAGGGCTCGTATGAAGTTAGTATTGGGGAATTGAAAGTTTTACCGAGTTATTCATAAGAAATAATAAAGTCTTAATAAACCTATTTCAGTTACAGATTGTTTTGTTTTCTTCTTTCAAACACAAAGCTAAATTAGAAAGTGACAAATCACTTTTTAATTAAAATAGGTTGATTAAGCCTTTAATATTTTTTATGAATAGCACGGTTATTTATTTATCTTTAAAAACATGCTTACATAACAATTAAAGGCATGTAAGTACTATGGTCGTAGCATATCTGTTTACTCTGAGTAGCATATGGAGGGTTGTAATGTCTGCGCTCTGCTTACGTCACTGGGATAAAGGGAGCGTATGTAATTAAGTAAACATTATTATTAAATAGCCATTCGCAAGCAATTATTCTTACGATCTAACCGTGTTATTCATAAAAAATATTAAAGGCTTAATAAACCTATTTTAGTTACAAAGTGTTTTGTTTCTCTTTCAAACACAAACCTAAATTAGAAGGAAAGTGACAAATCACTTTTGAACTAAAATAGGTTTATTAAGGCTTTCATATTTTTTATGAATAACACGGTAAGGATGACATCTAAATAATAATTTAGATTTAGGCGACTTTTCGCCTTGACAGGTTTCTAAGATTCTTTCCAAAATATAGGATGATTAATTATGCTGTTTTAAGTTATAAACATTTATGGCTAGATAACAAATAATTATTAAAGTATACATTTATATACGTACTAGAATATTATACTCGTAGATATATTCAGATTTTTTTAGTCATAAGGATCCTTAAAACTTCATCAAAAGAGGAATTAAACCATATCGCCTGCCAGCACTTTATGCTGATAGAAGGAAGGGCATGCTAATGAATTCCATTATTTTAACTGCCACCGATAAATAACTGGTCATCCAGTGCTGCCAGATGCAGTTCCTATCATATGCTTATTTGGACGACCGTAAAACGTAGTCTGTCTCGCTCGTTGCGGTGCTATTAGAGAGAGATGGACGCTAGCTGGAGTGAAAACAATATGACTGGATATAACGTAGGAGCAGCGCGAGATTGCTGCGCGTGTGGTATAAGTTATAGACTTTACGAAATTTAAAATTTTATATTTTTAATTGTTTCATTTGAACTGTTCTTGGTTAATGTCTATCTCCAACAGTGGGCGATTCTCTGCTAAAGACGATATCATTAAAATGATACAAATTACACCCTTATATCCACCCTTGTATCTATCTACTTTATGCAACCATAGATGACCTAGGAAATTACATGGAAATTGACGTGACTTTTATTTACCTTCCAAAAATATATAACTAACATACAATTTCTTCATAGCAACGGCAAAAACTAAAAAAATACGGTATTTTTAGAATTACTCGAAAAGCACTAAACCAATTTCAAAATTTCAATAAATTGGACTAACTTCCAATCAAACCTGATATAATAACGTTTGAATCATAGAAATCGGTTCAGCCGTTTCGGAGTAATCGGTGAACATACACAAAAAAATATTAACAGACGAACATAGAACCTCCTCCTTTTTTAAAGTCGGCTAAAAACCAGTAAACCTGTGCTATTTGCTAATATTATTGCTACGATTGGTTGTTGTGTCAGGAGTTATCAGAGAAGACCGTTAGCATAGAGCTGTTTTTGTACATGATTAAATTGCTTTATTTGAACTAAATCTAACTGTTGTGCACCTCTTTTGTACTTAGCTTAAGCTCTTTGGTATACGAATTTGACACCAAAATTCCAAGTGATTTTGTCATACTTTTATTATTGATTTTTCTTGTTGTTGGTTCGTTCGTACATGTACTCAATATATTTCATAATCAGGATTACAGTTCATTATCATTTCGTAGTTACTATTTTAGTCCGTCTCTCAACTTTTGCGAGCTTAGTCGTCGAAACCTCCGAAGAATAAAAACATAGACGCCTTTCGTATCTTTTTCTTGAGCTACAAGACTATTGATAGTCTTCATGTCCGTCTACCCAACATGTCATTAGTTGTTTTCCATTCTCTTCTTTTCCTCTCCTTACAATCACACATACAAATTATATCATTTTTGGTATTTCAGTCGTTCTCGGTCCATTTACATCCATACTTAGCATTTTCCTGCCGTGTGTACTATGCCATTAGCTAATTCATGTTTCATTCACCTAAGATCATCACATATCCAAAAATTGTTACTGTTTATCACCAAGTTAATGTGGAACTAATTCAGGAGAAAAATGTTACACAAAAAAATGTTTAATGCGATAATAATGACACAGCGCTAAGCCTTCACGTAATATAATCATAATAGCTGACTTTATTAACAAAGAAATTGATTTTGAAATGGAAAATACCCATAACCGCCGCCCTCCTGTCCCTTAGACCACTGCATCCAGAAATAGCATCGCCGTTTCCCGGTAGCCCGCTCCCGTAGGAGCGTTCCCGGAACACATGCGATTAATAACGATTGCCACACTTGACGACCGGTTAACACGTATAATTGTTCTAATTGGAAAGAAGCACTAGACATTTAATGGTTTACCAGTAAAAAGGATGCAGACTAGAGTGGCAGACGAGCTAAAGAAATTTATTGGTTACGAGACATTTATTATTATTATAGTCTTCTATTGGATATTTTTTCCTGAATGAGATCCAGCAGATCGTTTTACTGAGGCAGGATGAGGATAGGATTGAGGATAGGTGTGAATGTCTGAAGATCTTTATTTATATTTATACTTAAAAATCATAAATGTTATTAAAAAACCTGTAATTACTGTCAAAGCTAATGGGAGCATAGAATGATACCTTTACTTTAGTAACATTTATAAATTATGACTTATTTTTTTCACGGTTCTATTTAGCCTGTCCTCCGTATAGAGTGGTCTGTGCATGGACTAGGAGGATATGAGGTTGCTGGGTCTGTGTTTATCAGCGCCCTACTTTGTAACGTGTTGACAAATCAATATCTATTGATAATTAAAAAAAAAATTTGGATAGAGAGGAGGACAGCTGGTAATTATTGTTTTATGTTGTATCTTCTTTGCGCAGGTGACGTCTCAATGCTGGAAGCAGACATCGTGCTAGGCCACGTCACTGGTAAAGAAGGCCCGCCAGTGCCCATAATGGCGCACCCGCCCGCTACCACCTCTGACTTGAGCCTCTCCGACTTCCTGTCCACAGTGGCGCAACACAACAATGTCAATTCGAAGCAGAAAGGCGTCAAGCTGGACTTCAAGTCGATCGAGGCGTTTGAGAAGGCGCAGGCGCTTATTGCGCCTTATAGTAAGGCGGAGGTAAGTTGTTGTTGGAGATTGCCATAGGAAAAATTAGTCAGGCCATCAAAATGTTTTGACATATAACAAATTCACTAAAATGTTTTTTTACACATGGTATTTTTAAACTCACCCCTAAAAATCAATTTTAAGCACCGGCTAGTACTTACTAGCTATCAGTAATAGGAACAGAGTTGAAAATTTAGGAAGAAATTTCTACTGATAAACTTAACTAAGCCCTCAGAGTAAACAGAACTGGAGTAGCCTTTGTCTAACATTCCCCTCTGCCAAATGCACAAGCATCGGATGCTTGCACGTTTAATAAAACTAGTTGAGCCGCCATTTTGACAGCCATAACATTGTAAACGTTGCGGCGAACAGAACTCCCGCAAAAATGCCTGCCTGTGCTGTTTTTTGTTGTAAAAATAAATAGAAAACATCGAGTATGCTAAAAGATGGTGTCACCTTTTATTTGTAATTATAATTTTTAAGATTTCATGATTATTTACTTCATTATTTCTTGTTTTAGAATTCTACGATTTCAAATTTCGAGCGCTAGTCTCGTGGGGAGTGCGGCGGTGACGTCGTCAAAACGCACACCCCACGTGACTATTTTAAGCGTGTGTGTGCGTGAAATTTAAATTTGTGTGTCCAATTATGCATGTGTGCATTTGTAAAAACGTTGTGCGTTGTGCTGGCTTTGAGTGTAGTGGTAACCTCACCCCCCGCAAGAAATGGCAGAAAAAAATGTTTGAGAAATTGACTAATGGCTACTCCAGTTCTGTTTACTGTGAGACTAAACCTTTAATAGAGTTGCGCTTTAATGTCGATAGTTTAAAATTTTTGGTAAAAATAATAAATTTTTCGGCTATTAAAATATAAAGCTTCGGTCCTCATATTTTGGCAATGAGTTATATATAAGAGCCCTACAAACCCCAATCCCTTTCTTTTGTTTTTGAAACACCTTGTATTAATTTGTGAAGCAAAATTGAATCAAAATTACATGCGTATAAAGAGAAAAAGAGTCTGAGCCTCAATCGATCAATATTATGTAATGCTTACGGCATTAGACTTACTATTACGTGGGCCCAACGAAATTACTGCCACTTCTGCCTACCCCTTCGGGGATATGTGCGTGAAAATATTATGTATGTGAGGAGGTAAACGCTTTAACGCATCATCCATGAGAGATGTTGCACGCGTGCGCATCCACTTTAATCTTGTCGAACTTGACGCATTTCTGACTGTCCTGTATGGTTTGCTGCAGTAACGAGAAATGTCAAAACGGACAGATTATTTAAACTGATTATTGTTTGTGGCAAAGAATTGCAGGAAGAGAAAAAAGAGAAAAAATTTGAATAAATGCTCCATTTCCTATAAGGCAATGTCACCAGACTCCTCACACATTCCCATAGAACAACATCTGGTGTCACAACTTTAACCTTATGTCATTAAAATACGGTTCAATATTATTAACCTTCGGTTGTCCTAGCGTCTTCAAAATAAAGGAATTAGAGCCTTGTCTCCGTGGAATAAAGACGATGGTGTAATTGAACGGCAGACATGTTGATTGAGTTGTGACAGATCGTGAATAATGGGTTTATTTCATTCACTTTGTGTGGTCCTTTTGATGTACAGGTTGATCTATTTGAACTAAAATACAGCGTGATTCTTTTATAGTTTATCATGGCTTTTGTACAATTTTTTAAACTTATACCAATAAGAATTCCAATTGTAATTGAATAATGTATTATAGGTACTATTTATTACTTATTATGATCTAATTAATAATTTTCGTTAAGTTTGTTTAATTTTGTGTTAAATCTTTAATTTCTACGCTAATTTATAACCCAATATAATATATATCTATATTTCCTTATTACATACTACCTACATTTACAAATATAAAAGGCAGTTTGATTTAATTTCATAGACCTGTAGAATTTTATAAACGACTCATAAAGAGAACCCCGAACATCTAGACATTTATGAAATGAGATGAATCACTTCTGAAGTCTTTTATTAAAAAAACGAAGAATGTAATCCACTCATTGTGTCAACATAACAAAATAACTGAAAATTTTACTGTTTTCTGTGAATAAATAAATTGGTGTTTATTAGCTGAGTTAAACTCAATCAGTTTTATGTCTTTCTCAGAGTGATGAATTGGTGATTCACGGTCAGATGTATTACTAAACATAATCAGAAAAAAGCTATACACCCACTAAAAGCTACGCGGAGCTTACATATTGCATTTTACCGCATTCGCGTATTTGTTATTTTTATATTTTAAATAAAAGAAACATAAAATCGCTATACGAGGAACTCACTTTTTCAAATCAGAGTGAAACAAATCATGAATTTCCAAATCGAATCCGCGACCTGACGCCATTTAATAATAAGAGGGCTGGTGGTCAACCACGAAAATCGTTGACGACGAAAATCGTTGAATCATCGTAATGTTAGATATTTGTCCGTAATAGAAGTTTTTGAACGTTGTCCTATGGTTATTACCAAGTCATAGTAACTGTACCAAATAATCCAAGAGCAAATAAATCACATAATTTGTCTTGATGTCCTATTTCGTTCACGAATTTCGTAAACGTTATATACTATGTTCCTACTTGTCGACCGCAAATTTCTTCGACAATCATTATTATAGCTCTGTAGTGTACTCGTGTCCTGCAACCAGGCATGCGTTTGCACATGTGCGCCCGCGCACGTCTTCCGCGTAACTCCACCAATTGTAGCCCGTCTGCGCGCCGCTCTTAATGGAACGAAAGTGTTTATTTCAGTCTTGTGGCTTTGAGAAGAATGGCTGAATAGAGGTTTTGTTTTGGAATTGAAAAACTTCTTAGTAAATTAATTTAACTATACAATGTGCATCTCAGTTACTATACCGCATTGATTTAATTATAGATGGATTTGCAAAATCCTTTTACTCCTTTTCCTTTTTCTTTCCATAACACACTTATAAAAAGCATACAAATACCAACCCATCTTTAGGAACTATGACCAGGAATTTACTTAAATTTATAAACATTTACACATAATAATTCAAAATACAAACACTTGTGTAGACAGTAGTGATGTCATTGCAATTTTATTATATTTATTATAGCAAACACTACTTTGTCTTGAGCCAAGAAAAAAATCTTTAAACTCAAAAAAGAACCAAGCTAATACCAAAACGGAATACTTAAGAAAGTCATTATGAGTAATCGAGCTAGCTGCATTTGTGAAACTACTCCAACTTCTTTTTACATACAGAAGAAGAAGAATAGAGAACTTCTGGTCTATTTAGAGGATCACTATGGAAAATCCGCTTGCTTTGAAAAATCTAATTCCATATTTGTCCCCAGGTGTCCTTCCCTCTCTGGCTGAACGCCGACATCTTACCAGGACCGGTAAAAGCCACCACGAAGCCCGTGGACCCTGCCAAGTTCCTCAGCCTGGCGGCGGAACACCCCCGCGCAGTACTCTCCGTGGGGTGGACTACCAACTTCGGGGGAAACATCACCGAGGGCGAGTACAGCCGGGAACAGATCGGGACCATGCTGCGGACGCTGCATGAGAACCACGTCAACCAGACAGTCACGTTTCCTGTTAGTTTTTAATATATTTCTTTAGTTTACTCTATGAGTGCTCGTGTGTGAAAAGGGGAGGTTAAGACCTGTATTATAGGACACAGAAAGAGATGACGGTATATGGAATTCATAGCTCCATCCCTTTCTAACTTTAATGTGTGCTGACTTATTTGGGCTAGTTGGTAGATAGTGTGGGACGCCCTGCGATAAGATGGGATGCCGATATTCGTAGGCTGACTGGAGTGGGCTGGATGAGAACGGCCGAAAATTGCGAGCGGTGGCGTGCGGTGGCGTGCGGTGGCGTGCGGTGGCGTGCATTAGGGGAGGCCTATGTCCAGCAGTGGACGGGGGTAGGCTGATGATGATGATGATGAGTTGTTTTTTTTTTCCAGCACCGCCAAGATCAGCCTCTGGGCTTATTCTTCCCGTCCTAATGATTTCTTAAAAATTTACAGATGAAAGTAAAGTGTAATAAATCAGAGTGCTAATAATCATTTGTAGAACCTCTTATGATAAACAGATTTACAAATTGTAAAATAAATGCAAAATGTGGTATGAAAGCGGATGAAGTGTTCAAATTACAGAAAGATGAGCTGCCTTGTTGGCTCGAGAGAAAATTAATGAACCTAACACCTTGCGTTAGTTGAAGGCATGGCGACAAGATCAGAAAGTCCAAACAAAAGAAAATCAGAGAAAATTGCAAAAGTAATTACCCAAAATTGTAGAATTTAAATCTGTCTAGGTTCATTCTAATAAAGCTTCAATTAACATCAATTAACACGTCCGTCGCCGTTACGACTGTAAATAAACTAGTTGATTACGGGATCTTCTTGATTAGACAATAGGCTAGTTGACTCATATCAAATGTTATGAAAATGTTTAATTCACACAGTTTTTAGTGCTAAATATACCAAGTTAAAGATAAATAAGGGATTGCTGTAGAAATTCAATTTAATGATACTTGATATTGATATTGCACTGCTTAACAATAAATCCATTCATTTGGGTAATTTCTAAAGCTTGGTTCCTTTTCCTTGGTATCTTGATATTTTTTGTATAAAAGCGAATGCTTAATCGGGAAATGTTGGCTTTAGATTGTATTACCTATTGTATACTGACTACAGCATTTAAGCCAATTGTTGACAAATGTCATCACCCGACTAAACTATGAGTCGTGGTGTGAATCCCGAGCCAGTCCATTCACTCATTCAATTGTAAATAAACATGATCAATTACTTTGTTTGCGATGCATTCGCACGATCTGACCACGGTCATATTACTATGTTGATATGTTTAATTGGGGAATAATACGTGTATCATTTTCTGAGAACAATTCGGAGAATTGCCTGGGTAAACCCGAGACACTCTCGAGGAGAGGCTCGTCGGTATATTGAGGAGTTTTAGGATGGCTATTCTCTGCCACCAGACCCTGTGTGATTCTGGTTTGTTCTCACAAACACCAAAAGAATTCGTTGAGGCCCAGTGCCTGAATTTAAGGGTAGGCAGAATCCAAGGAGCACTGTGTTCCTTAAGACCACGTTTAGCCATACAAAAATTGGGTTTGGTTAGATGAAAAATCGTGAAAGAGTAGTTACAAGTAGCCTACACAATCACAGACCCAGTACCCAATACGCCCTTAGTCGCCTTTTACGATATGCTAGACAAGAATAGCAGTTGGTACATTCTTTTTGTGTCCCGGACCAACAAGGGACCTCAACATGTGAATTTACATGCATAAAATAAAGGACACATACCCCGCCAGCGTTTTCTTCTCACTTGTCACAAAATGAGACCTTTTGTAGCATTATCAGGCTCTGGTCAACTCCCTCTCTAGATTTCTCGCCATAAGCAACAATACCCATATCACAAGGGATCAAAGCGTCAAAGCTGATTCTTAAACGTAACAAATATAAGTTCCTATGAAGTTGGTGTTTTGTATGGAGATTTTGGGGAATTCTGCATTTTCCATACTAACATTTTATCAGTTTTCTTCACAACGACAAATCCAGAGATAATAATATTTGGCATGTATCATTAGACAAGCTTTAGAAATATGTGTAATATCACACTTCATAAAAATTATTTATCGTTTTTAAGTGAATGCAAATAAAATGATGTATTCGGGAGGCACTTAAAAAGAGTTGTCTCCGTGTCCAATTTTAACACAATTAAACTTACAACAAATTATCAAAACAAATCAAAAGAGCCCAAAAATTAAGTCTATTTTTAGACGAGATAATTATTTTTTATGAATACTCTGAATCTTAATAGTTACAGACAAAATACTAAGACAGAATAAAAACACCAATTTCATAGGTAAGGACCCAATATTACCCACTAAAATGCAATAGCCAGAGCATGTTAGTGTTACTTATGTGTTTCTTCAAGCAGGATCTCAGCAGAAAGATGAAGTAAAAATAAATTATTATTATTAACACCTTCAGGTCCGAGCCGCCATCGCTTCCAACAGCCAGCCAGTGGTTCTAGACCTGCTCCGAGAGACAGCTTACCTGAATTCCTCCATGACGGTCTGGTCGGCCGAGGGTGACGCGGTAGAGGTGGACCGACTGCGGGCCCTTATCCTGACTGTGGGCCTGGAGCGGACCTACCTGGACGTCCCCAAGGACCTGGCCGAGAGGCTGCACCTTCCCCCCGCTGCTAATGTTAAGAATTAAAGGAATTTGCTTATAAGTTGTGTTTTATTTTAAACTGTCTGACGAAGAAGCTTTATTTATAACTTGATCGCTCCACTTGTAAAAGAACGCGCGATCTATTGCTTTCTCTCTTCCTCACTACTATCAGTTTTTCCATTATTTTTGACACATCTGCACATTGTCCAAGTGCCCACCAAATTCCACATAGATTCCGATGTAGATCATCCATTACAGATGCATGCCTGAAGCTGCTTACATTTCTTAAATACGAGGATCTTTCTTCAGAAAGAGAGAGATTTATCTCACACACGCACTCACATTCTTATGGCGCTACGGATGATGGTGCCCTCCTAGGTTGCAGCATATGTTAAGAAGCGTCTATTTGTTTATCCTGTTTTATTTTTATGAATATGGGAGTAACTTGTGTGTAAACAAAAAACACATTTGAATATTTATAAGTCCAGTTCTTTTTGAATAGGTATCGCTTGTCTTACAATGTGCCCGTTACTTTGCAACAAGCTGGTCCTATGTTACATGAGGATCTGTTCAAAATAGGTGTTAACCCCTCTGGTCTATCAGATTGCGGATACATATTTTGTCTATATTATTAACAATGGTCCATTTATTAAATTTCTTCTCAAAAGTATTAAAATAAAAAACAAAATCCATAACGAAGTTGTTCAAAGAACAACCACATCGTTTCCTAAGCGATCTTCGGAATGGCGAGTCCTTGTTATTGAATTTCCCATACAGATACCATACGATTTGTCTATAGCTATTCACTTAACTTCTTCAAAATGGACTTTATTACTTAGGTCGTAAGTTTGTATTGGGTGCAAATGTAAGTTGGCGTGTAGGGTGTCGACCTTAGCATATGGTGCGCATATGAGGCGGCAACAAGAGTGATTGTCATTCATGATTTGTAGCCGCTCTGTCTGGCGGTGATGGTATCTTAGTAATATTCTAGGAAATATATGAATGTCTCATTTTTTGAGTGAGAGAGCAAATGAAATTAAAAATTAACTGTACTTTCATCAAAACTTCCCACATAATGATTACGTCAATGCAATTTTTGGCGCAGACCTCTGTTTAGTAATGGTTGTCTTCTAATTGAAAAGATGATCATAATCATAAGATGTACTACCATAAATAAACAAAAAGATATCTATATTAAAAAGAAAAGTACTACATAGATATCGAAAGTGTGTTAATGTATTTAATGACATAACCTTTAGAAAATAAACTAGAAAATTTAAATTTTTGACTGCGAACACACCCAATAAATTAAAAAGATTCGTAAATTGATATCTTATAACTTCTAAAATAATGTCTCGGTTATGTACGACTCAGTTCCTCTTTGTATGGTTTTAGGAAGTACATTTATTGTAATTTCATCAATAAAAAACAATAATAGGTTTGTCTTGTTAACACAATTTACAAAAACTATATTTTATGATTTAGGTCGATGACTTAACTATACGAACTCTTTGATGTATTCCTGATTTATATTTTCTTCAAAATCATGAATGTCAGTTTTGCAATTGGGTTTGATGTTTCTGTTTGAATCCGGGTCGTGTCTGATGGTTTTGGCACAACACAGCGATGAAGAAATGATGGACAGAAACAAAGGGAATTAGAGAAATTTCCGCTTGAATATAACAAAAGACGAGACAAATGTTACACATAAATTATCTTTAGAGAAATTGCGGAATATCCTCATTAAAATTGACACCAATGAACAGGTTTATTTTTGTGACGATGGTGGCAAACAGGCACAGAATATCTAATTGACGCAGGGCTAAAGATTTTCTATAATTATATGAGGCTTAGAACTGCAAAGCCATCTAATAGCTTATAGCGGCCACGGGCTCACCACCTGTCACGCTGAGTGCAGTCACTGCTTGGTGAAGCGCGGCCCATGGCAGCGCTACTTTTGCGGTACTTTTGCCTAGTCTCTGACTAACGCTTAGTCGTGATTGTGTATATGAGGCGCAGCGCCCGTCTTATCAGCTTGTAGCACCTTTGGTACCAACTGCTTAATCGTTGCTTTGTACTGTGAAAAAATCTGATATCTTTTTCCTAAATAATTTTCTCCCCAAGATCTAAGAAATCTATTAAAAGGGATTTTTACAGTTTTCTTTCAGTCTATAAATGTCGTGCTATTGGTACGATACCATATAGCGACTTTGAGATGTCAGTGGAAAAAGGCGTGGTTGTATGTATGCATGTAAGGCGTCACGGTACCCAAGTTCCGAGAAGTCGACTGCGTGTATGAAGACTTTCTTCTTGAACCCGAGACAGGGTTCCTTTGTATGCAACTTACAAGAAAACAGTAATTGTTGCACTATTGTTGATTATTTTGTTGCAAGCTTAATTATTCAAGGAAAGGAAAAAAGAACATTTAAAATATACGGATAGGGGTATACTCAGAAAATATTCTACGGAGGTACCACTTTACCTACGAGTATAGACAACTTAATACGACATGACCCGTCGTATTGTTTATTACAGAATGTATCGTCGTACATTCGCGACTGTCGTTTATTTACGACAGCCCCTGACCCCGGATTGAACCGCCGTGTGTCGCGAAATACGACGAGCTATGTGGTTACTATTTATTAATCTTGGTACACGCGATTAACGTCCTCGAAAGGAACTTAACATGATAATTAATAATAGTTAAATTCTAGAGTATTGCCAATTCTTAACGACTTTATTGAATAGGTAACTTCCTTAGACAGAACGTTAATGTTTAATACTTAAATGGACAGATTGAAGAGAGCATCATTTTGACATTAAATTGTAGGTCATCATTATTAAGGACATGTTAAATAGAACAATTTTTTTTGTTTTACATTGTATAAGACAAATGTCTGTATTCACCACACAAACATTTGCCCCCACCGGAAATCGAATCCAAAACCTCTAGAGATAGACTTAAAGATAGTACAAACAAGATACGTACAAACCACTCTCGTCGTCAATAAAAATTATTTTAGATTAGCTAAAGGAAATAATAAACTGAGCCAACAAGGCATGCTAATAAAATGGTCCAAATATTTATTTATTCTCAGTTAGGAAATTCTGCTCCAGATGTGATCGCTCACAATATCTCGTAAAAATATCAAACAAATCAGTCTGGGGTTGGCAAAAAGAACTATATACTTGAAAATAAAGTACGTCGATTTAAAAAATATAATTATTATTTTTAAACTCTATTTGAAATATTAGGTCCTTACCTATGAAATTGGTGTTTTGTATGGAGATTTTGGGGATGTCTGTATTATACATATTAACATTTTATCAGTTTTCTTCACAACGATAAATCCAGAGATAATTATATTTGGCATGTATCATTAGACAAACTTTAGCAATATGTGTGTGAACACACTTGATAAAAAATATTCATCGTTTTTATGTTAATGCAAATCAAATGATGTATTCGGGAGGCAGTTAAAAATAATTGTCTTTGTGTCTAATTTAACCACAATTAAACTTACAAAAAATTATCAAATTAAATAATACGAGCTAAATATATGGTATATTTTTAGAAGAGGCAATTATTTTATAAGAATGTTCTGAAACTTAATAGTTACGGACAAATTGCTAAGACAGAATAAAAACACCAATTTCATAGGTAAAAAAAATTAAGTTTCAGAATAAAAACTTTTCTTCTTCTTGCTCTTTTCCCACTCTAGGTGGGGTCGCCACAATATGTCTTCTTCCATTCTCCTCTGTTACTCGTCAGCTTAGCAACCACTTCTTTTATCCTCGTCAGTCTTCACGCATTCTTTCATTTAATCCATCGCTTCTGTCTTCTTCCCACTCTAGGTTCGTCCACATTCATTATTACCACGCTAACCTATTGCTTCTAATCCTCTGTCACTGGCGCTACTTTCTCTAATATTCTCATTCGTGACCTTGTCCATTCTAGTGACTCCACACATCCATCGCAATATTCGCAACTCTGCTGAGTGCAGTTTTCTTTCATCCATTGCTGTCGTTGCCCAACATACTCGTATAATCCCGCAGTTTTCCCGGTGCAGTACGGCCTCCAAGCCTTCAAAAAAAGAGTGTACTCCCATCTGAAAGGCCGGCAACGCATCAGTGACGAAACGAAATGTTCATGGGCGGCGGTGATCACTTACCATCAGGTGACCCGCCTGCTCGTTTGCCGCCTATACAATAAAAAAAAAAAAGCAACCCAATTTAAAATATTTTCTTAAGGTTAAAATTCTCTATTGTTTTTTCAAATCTTAATACATATTTTCTGATAAAAATCTTTACATCCGTAAAAGTTGACGCTAACAATTAAAACGTTCTTAAAACAAAGAAGAATTGTTAGCGTCAACTTTTACGGATCAAATTAAACTTAATAATCACCGAAGGCACAAGTAGAGGTGCCAACGCCCAACGACTGACACGTTTAGGGCCCATGTTACAGGCGGTGACCCTGGGGTAATCCACGCGGTAATAAGACAGGCGCCAATGTTAAAAATAAATTTTACTTATGTTTTAATTAGACACGTGGGTATTGAACCAGTGACCTCCTGCAAAGTTGCTTATTTCTTATGCAAAACAAAACAATACATAACATAACATATCATGACACTTATTTCCCCAAAGAGGTAGATATCATGGGAAAACCTGATAAATTATAATAATTTGGACCTGGTAACCCTTATATCAGCTGATGTCAAGGAAGTGCTATCCGCTGAACCATTACGTCTTAGATGTCTTGCTACTAGATACCGCATTGCTTATTGAAGTCATTTGTCTGTTCAACAAATCTACAATAGTATGCTTATCTTGCAAAAAGAGCGATAGCTACCCACCGGATGGTGAGTAGCTGTACAAACGACTAGTAGGTACACATAGAAATAGAAAAATGTACTATGTACAGACATTCGACCTCTACAGTTTTATTGTATGTATTATACTCTTTATTGCAATTCAAAAACAAATACATAAAACAGGTTGTTAACATATGTTTGCAAGGGCGGACATATCCCTAACAGAGATCTCTGCCTGTCAACCCATGAAAGTAAGTTAAGAAAATAGATTATAGGGGATACAAATGCATAAAGAAGACAATATTGAAAAACTTTAATAATAAACATACCTACATAATAATAATCCTACTTAAATACACGTATAAAAACAAATACTTAAATAATTACACAAATATATACATAAATATATACATATTAATAATATATACCTTTAAATATATACAAGATACCTAGATGACAAAATTCTGATTAAGCGGTAGTTTGAGTATTTTGAGATATATAATAATGCTTCAGCCTGGTTTTGAAGGAGTGTATAGAAGGACTGGACTGTGCTGAATAGAGGCTGGAAGACAGTTCCACATTTGAGCAGCGTGGAACGCGAAGTGATTATGTATAGATTATAGGTTGTCATCAAGTAAGTGCAGAGTACGTTTGTTTGCGTTATATGTTATTAATATTATTCTGCACATATGTTATTATAATTTGTTCTATTATGCCCCTCAAAAATCACCAAGCGCTATGTGCCAGCCCCAGAAGTATTACTTAAAATCACCAACAACACGAAAATCGTGCGTGGCAGTAAGTTGGTATAATTTGATCCCCTTAACTGGCCAAGCTCGAGCTCCCGATAAATTGGCCGATAAAATGTTTATTACTCGCTAGCCACATTTCGCGGGAACACGTAAACCCCGGGAACAGGCGGGATGTGGGTCGACACGTAAATAAATCTGGAAGGGCGGATTGACAACAGTTTTAATCATGCATTATTATTTTCATTTCTGAATACAGCTCAGCTTGCAACTGGTGTTTAATGAAGAAAATGCAGAGTTTATGTAATTAAATCTAGTAGGTATAGATCTAATTACATAAACTCTGCATTTTCTTATTATATAATAAAACTGTAGAGGCTGAATGTGTGCACATAAAAAAATCCTTATAAATAAAGTCCGTCTTTTTGAACGGCTAATCTCTGAAATGACTGGACCGATTTCAACGAAATTTAGCACGGTGATACCTTATATCCCTGGTCAATCTTAGATACTTTTTGTTCCGGAAAATTAAAGGGTTCCCGTGGGATAGTTGCAAAATCAGTAACCGCGGACGAAGTCGCGGGCAACTGCTTGTATTTTATAATACAAATTAAAAAGTTTTAACATTCCAGTTAGCTTATATCACGTAATTAGCATGTACCGCTCTGTACATCAAAGACATCGTAGTGACACATAATAAAAACAAAGCGCGATACTAAGAAGCGAAGGTTGCGGACCTCTGACTTTAGTATACACGATCGGTTATCAGAAATCGCAAGTTTATTGCGAACGTAGCTATTAATGTTTAAGGGAGATCGATCTTGTATTGTCTAATAATAAAATTGCCTGTCTGAGTAGCATGAGCAGATTAATATGATAATTATCACGATTTCATCACGCCCAAATGTCAAATTCCATAGAACTTTGAATGTTAAACGTGATAAGAACCCGTTTTATATCATAATGCGGTATTCATGCTAAGAGGGCTGAATTGAAATGAAATGAGATGAAATCATTTATTCTGCAATTCGATTTACATGAAATACTTTTGCACGTTAATATTATTTTTCCTACTAGCACTTCGACGTGCATGGCCTGTTGAGAAGAAGTGCCGCAAGAAACGCAACAGTTAGCCTTACTATTATATCGGTGAACACAGTTTAAGTTGAGAAAGGTTTTGGGAATCACCTTATTAAGGACCTTGTACGAATATGAGTAAAATTGTGGTTGGTAAATATAACTCACAATTTAACGCATTATTTTTCAATCAATTATACTTTAAGAAATGGCATGCGACAGAATTCATCTCGCGCGCTGATTGGTTCAACTTCAAGGTCATCGTCGCCATATTTGATTGTCTCATTGGTTGTCAAACATAAGCAACAATAAAATCAGTAGAATCAAACAGAGTTAAACCAAATCACAAAATTACCTTCTGCTCACCAATCAGTAACATATTTTTATCAGTGGTCAGGTTGACCAGAAAGTTAATATGTAGACCAATGCCGAAAACGTATAATGTCGTGATATGACAGCTTGTCCAATAGTCGAATTTCCAAATATAATTAAAGTTAAATAATCATAGACAATTTAACCACAACACGGTGCTGGGATTAGTAAAATGGCGGCTGGCGGCACAGCTGATCTGTACTGCTTCGAATTTTCATAAACAATTTTTATGCATTTTTAATTATGAGTAATGTGATGTATTTGTAATGGAAAATGTGGTAAACTGCAGAGTATATAACACAGATACTTATTTATTTTTTCTTCTAAAACTTCAATGACGTTGTAGTTTATGACATTTTTAAAAAAAAGAAAAACAATGTAAAGGGAGGATAGAAACTTGCTGAGTTTCTTGCCCGTTCTTCTCAGAACAAGGCCTCCTGGTAGTTTTGTGAACGGATGGCGTAGTTTATCGCTTTCACGAAAATTTGTAAAATGCTTTTGACGTTCATAAGCATGTGCTAAGACGCATCTACATCGAATAAACGATATTGAATTTTGAATTTTATATTTTGGACTAATAAATAAATAAAAATAAATAATAAAGTTTTGGCGTTTCCATTGACGCTGTTGTCAATCTGTCTTAATTTTAACTATTGAGGTTACTATTACTACGGATCAAAAAACACCCTAGGTAAATCGTTATAATAATTACAAAATTTGACGTCATAGTGAACATGTTAGCACATGACTCAAGTACGCGTCGTGAGCAGTTTGATTACTGATTACACATTTAATTAATTATTGTGGTGTTGACGAAGCTCACTGGCCTGGATGCGGTGATTTATAGATAAGATAACCGGACAGTTAATTGTATAACATTACTTTGGATAAATAAATAGATGCACTATGTCGCCTTGCATCTCTTGTCTTATAATGTGTATCGCAGTGGGTTGTAAAGGAAGCAGAGAGGTGTAGTTTGTAGATATAATTTATTAAAAGATATAAGGCACAACTGACACATAGAAAAATATAAACAAAGTGTAACTAGGTAACCAGTGTTGCCTAGTACATCGACACCATAGACACCAACACTTCCCCTCAAACGTACACCATCTCAACCATTCATCACGCAATAACATAACTATATCAAAAAACAATATCAAAGCACTAACACTAACTTACAGATAACTAAACCTATGTTAAACCTAAAGCTGAAACACATTTCTCAAACTTTATACGGCCTAACGGCTTGGTCAGAACATCAGCTACATTTTCCTCGGTGGATACATACTGTAACTGAACAGTAGAGTCTTCGACACACTGACGAGCATAATGAAACCTAATATCGATGTGCTTCGTACGTCTATGTGCAACCGGGTTCTGAGCAAGCTTAATGGTGCTCTGATTGTCAACATTGAGAGTTACAGGTTGCGCTGGTACTCGCAACAGCGATGCAAGAAAACCTTTCATATAAGTAGCTTCTTTGCATGCCTCTGAAAGTGCAATGTACTCAGCCTCTGTGGATGACAACGCTACGCAGGATTGCTTTTTACACTCCCATGACACAGGGTTTCCACTTACCTGAAAGATATAACCAGAAAACGATTTTCTGTCTTTCACGTTTCCTCCCCAATCAGCGTCAACGTAGCCGGTAACATTTGTGAAGTTGCTGGCACTGGTTTTGAATACCATGCTGTAGTCAATCGTTCCCTGAAGATAACGCAGCACCCTCTTTGCCGCCTTCATATGAACCTGATGACAACATGAATTGTATTGAGACAAGAAACTAACAGCAGCCGAGATGTCCGGGCGCGTGTTACTGGCTAAATAGTTCAATGCTCCTACCAACGACTGGTGTCTGAGCCGGTTTGGGTGATCTAATACATCACTTCCTTCCCCTTCAGCCAAGACCGTGTGAAGATCAAGCTCCATAGGAGTCTTCACTGGTTTACATTCCGCCAGACCAAAATCAGCCAACAGTTTCTTTGTAAAGTTACGTTGTGAAACTCGTAACGTACCTTCGTCTCGCGTAAGCTCCATACCAAGAACTTGTCGTGCCTTGCCTAAGTCCTTGATCATGAATTTCTCTCTCAGACTATTCAAAAGTTGATTTTTCTTCCCATTATCACTATAAAACACCAAAAAATCGTCAACGTTGAGAGCAATGTAAACATTGTCTTTGTAATACAGACAACTGTCATATTTTGACCGAATAAATGACAATGATAACAACACGTCATTTACTTTTTCGTTCCATGAACGCGATGCTTGTTTGAGGTCGTATATTGCCTTCTGTAACAAACAAACTTTTTTGCAATCTTGTATGCAGCCTTCTGGTTGTCGCATATAAACTTTTTCGTGCAGTTCACCATTAAGAAAGGCTGTGTTCACATCAAAGTGATCAATTTCAAAATTTCTGTGAACAGCCAACGATAGCATTAGTCTTATGGTTGATCTCCGAACAACTGGTGAAAATGTCTCGAAGTAATCAACTCCATAAGACTGCGTGAATCCTTTTGCCACAAGTCGAGCTTTATAGGACTTATTCCTATCGGCATCGAACTTGTATTTGAAAATCCACTTGCATCCGACAATTTTGGCTCCAGGTGGTTTGTCCACAAGCGTCCAGACCTTATTTTCATACATAGAGTCCATTTCCTTTTCCATGGCCTCTCTCCACTTCATCGTATCTACTCCACTCAGTGCTTCTTTGACAGAACGAGGTTCCTCTTCAGTGACGAGACAGACCAAATCCTCGCGATCGCGCAATCTGTTCCGCAAAGGATATCTAGGCTGTTCCTCTGCAAGATCGGCATCACTCTGATCGTCATTGACCTCCGAGTCCTCTGTCAGCTCTGCGGTAGTGGAAGATGGTATTTCCAAGTGTGAGACAGGATCTGGTTCAGCTGGCTTCTCATGTGCAATCTCCCATGTAACAGAATTCTCATGTCCGTTTGAAAGCTCCAAGGGTGTCACATGTTCTGAAGTATCGCTAGTAACATCTATATCCTCTATGAAAATGACGTCTCTTGCCTTTATGACATTGCGTGGACATTGTATGTCAGCTAAACGGTACCCCTTTGTATCCGTACAATATCCTACAAAAAGATATTTTTTAGCTTTCTTGTCCCACTTTTTCCGAGCTTCCTTTGGAATATGCGCATAAGCAATCGATCCAAAGACCCTAAAGTGACTGACAGTCTGAGCTTTATTCGTCCAAAGCTCCTCCGGAATCTTCCCCTGGTTGGCAGAATGTGGCAATCTATTTTTTATGTAAACTGCAGTATTACAGGCTTCTGCCCAATACCGTTTACTTAGATTATCTCCCAGCATAGTCCGAGCCATTTCCACAATCGTTCTGTTAGCTCGCTCTGCAACGCCATTTTGTTCCGGTGAGTAAGGGACTGTCAATTGATGTTTTACTCCCTTACTTGACAAATATTGTTTAAACATAAGATTGACAAATTCTGTTCCGTTGTCCGTTCTTACTGCCTTGAGTCTCAAGCTTGTCTCGTTCTCCACATGCGTCACAAAGTTCTTGAAGTACTTCAAGCTCTCAGATTTTTCCTTGAGAAAATATGCAAACATTTTCCTCGTGAAATCGTCTATTATGACAAGCATATAACGAGAACCACTGTATGAACGATCTGACATTGGACCACAGATATCCATGTGTACCAATCCTAACTTGTCAGTTGCTCTATCTGCTTCACCTACTGGAAAAGGTAATCTGTGTGACTTACCCTTAATACAGTCAACACAAGGTTTCATTACACTCTTTCCAAAATCGAGACCCGGTAGCTTACGTAAATCCCGTTCATTTACATGACCAAGCCGCCGATGCCACAACAACAACGAGTCTCCAGCTTGAACTGTAGCCAACGCCCCATCTACAACAGGAAAACAATTATCAAGCTTGTAGATACCTGAGACTTTACTAGCAGTCGCCACAAGCTTACTCGATATGTGACCTACCGATTTGTGAAACATGTTACAGCCATCTACATTAAAAACTACTTTCCATCCTCTCTCTACTAATTTAGATACTGACAAAAGATTTACTTTCAAGCCTGGCACATACATAACATCCCTAATGGGCAGCAGAACCCCATTCAGTCTGACCATAATGTTACCTATTCCCTCGCTCGAAATCTTGTCATTATTTGCACACGTCACATCATTCTTACCACTAACCTTAATGTCTCTAAACCACTGTTTTTGAAAAGACATATGATTCGATGCACCACTATCAACATACCAGGATTCCGAGTCAAATGTGTCACGAACACTCAACGAGGTGATTAAACCTGTTTCGTCATTCCTCGATCCTGTGAGGAGTGGGCATTGAGGTTTCTTGTGTCCTTTTTCACCGCATTTGAAACATTTCACAGGTTTCGGTTTCGTGATCTGCTTCCTGTTTCTCCCTTTAGCATTATGAGATGCCAACGCCGAATCGCTAGTCGAAATGGATGCACTGCCCTTGCTAGAGTCCTCCTGTAACAACTTCTGACGAACATTCTGTGAAGTGAGCATCATACCTGAGTGTTCCATAGCCATGCGCATAGGCTTATACTCATCCGGTAGACCTCTCAGTAGTATTACCGCTACAAGTTTGTCATCAACACAATGATCGATCTCCCTTAGTTTCTGAGTATGACTCATGACAGCGGCGATATACTCATGCATATTCGTATGCCTATCCAGTCTTTCGTCTAATAGCGAATTCAAGAGACTTATCTTTCTGTTAAAACCCTTGTCCTCGAAGACAGCAGCTAGCGCTTCCCATGCTTCCTTCGCTGACCTGGCCTCCTGCACGTATGGGTACAAGTGTGGCTCAACGTGAAGACAAATGGTAGCTAGCGCTTCTTCATCTTTTTGGATACCAGAAGGATCATTTGAGTCTGGAGTAACCGACGTATAAATGAAAAGTTTCTCACGTAACAGAAGCATTTTCACGGCAAACTTCCATGATGAAAAATCTTCGATTCCGTTCAACTTCGGGATGGAGAATTTTGTGAGGGCCATAACCTCTTATAATGTGTATCGCAGTGGGTTGTAAAGGAAGCAGAGAGGTGTAGTTTGTAGATATAATTTATTAAAAGATATAAGGCACAACTGACACATAGAAAAATATAAACAAAGTGTAACTAGGTAACCAGTGTTGCCTAGTACATCGACACCATAGACACCAACATCTTGCATCTGGAATCACTTCACATATTTCACTCTCATCGCATATTTTAATTTTCCTTAGGGACCAGTTCGGAGAATTGCTTCGGCAGACCCTGGGGCGCTTCCACGGAAGGGCAAGGAGGATATCGGGGAGTTTTAGTGGGTATCCTTGGCCAACGCCGAGCGAGTCCTACACACGCCTTCCGCCTCGCCAGCGGTTGGTGGGTCGATAAATGGATTTTGTCCTCGAAAAAAAAGGCAAAATCACACTACATGTTTTTCTTTATTTTAAACTTTGGGTTTTTTAATGTAAGCCAGTGCATGAGACTTTAATTTATTTTAATTGTCATGTTTTTTCATTGGGATATTTGCACTGTATCCATTCGATGCTATTGTGTTGTTTCTATCTACGTACTTAATTCCTGGGTTGCTTTGACCAAGTAAGCAGTTAATGGTTGCCCAAGATACAGGCACTGCCTAGTTTGGGGACCTCTGTTCAATATTATTAATGAAATTCGTCTATGCACAACTGTAATTATTTTTGTATTTATAACTCTTACTGTCTGTACCAAATTTTGTGCAATTAACATATATTATTATTATATTATTATTATGTCCGTACCAAGAAGTTTTTGGCCCTTATGATCTGTCACCGGTGATGACAGAAAGACTGCTCTAGTTCATAAAAAAAAATACGCTTACGTTACAGTTGTCATCAGCCTATACGGCCTTCCTCGTGGAGCAACACCCACACTCCTCATAGTATGGGTAACACCACCACGCTGACCCAATGTGGGTTGGTAGGTAGAAACGATTGCAAGAGCAACCGGGACCAACGGCTTGACGTGCCTTCCGAATCATGCAGGAGCACGAGTTCATATAGTTTTGGTCACGCATCCACGGCCTGACGCGCGTACCTTTGTTTTCGATCGAAAGCCAAAGCGTATTATATTGGGTCCTTACCCATGAAATTGGTGTTTTTATTCTGTCTTAGCAATTTGTCCGTAACTATTAAGTTTCAGAACATTCTTATAAAATAATTGCCTGTTCTAAAAATAGACCATATATTTGAGCTCGTATTATTTAATTTGATAATTTTTTGTATGATTAATTGTGTTAAAATTAGACACAAATACAATTATTTTTAACTGCCTCCCGAATACATCATTTGATTTGCATTAACATAAAAACGATGAATAATTTTTATCAAGCGTGTTCACACACATATTGCTAAAGCTTGTCTAATGATACATGCCAAATATTATTATTTCTGGATTTGTCGTTGTGAAGAAAACTGATGAAACTTGTGAAGAAAAATGTTAGTATATAAAATGCAGACATCCCCAAAATCTCCATACAAAACACCAATTTCTTAGGTAAGGACCTAATACAATACGCTATTGAGCTCCTCCCTCCTTCTTACAGTCACAATGTTTGTGAAGCATATTTCTTATTATTGTTTTTTATGTTGATTTGATTGTACTAGTTGATTTTACTACCTCACTACCCACTTGATTGTACTAGCCTAACATTTATAAAAAGAATTGTAAAAAATGTAAAAAAGAGCAACCCTCGAGTTTATGGCTCGCTCTTCTCGGGAATGTCTGCGTTCCGAGCGAGTGGTAGATTCCTTTATTTATAAATTGACGTTTTTAAGTGTTTGTATATCAAGCCTATAAAATAAAGATATTTTTGATTTGATTTGATTTGATTTTTGAAAAGCACAGCAAATGGCTCAACACCATCTATTATAATGATAAGCAGGAGAACAGCAGCCCTAGCCACTTCCATCCTCCTTCTTTTTTTTTCAAAAATATATTAAAAAGCTTTAAAGTCGGTTATAATTAAAGCAGACTAAGACGGCAGTTCAACCACCTTATTATACCTATCATTGAAATACGAGTTCTTATCTGAAATACCAGTGGTCAAGGTCGAAGCGGGGTAAAGATACCTACTTAACAATCACGTAATTCAGATTAACTTCTTTATTAATAACGCAAATTATAATCTATGGTATTGAATGTCCAATTTTGATCTTATACTCCTCCTGTTGACTGTAAAACTATCTCCTACACATTACCTATGAAACTGTGAAATTAAATATAGCTTATTTATTATTGTGGCTATATTTTGAATATGTTGTTTGACGACCTCCGTGGTCGAGTGGTCTGTATGCCGGTCTCAAGGCGTTGCCATCTCGAGAGGTTCAAACCCAGTGGGTACAAATGTTTGGGTGATGAATTTTAAGGCATTTGTTCTCCAGTCTTGGATGTTTATATATATTTATTTAGATTCAGGATATTTATATGTATTTATCTTTTAATATTTCATAATATTTTGTAATATTTTATTCTATTAAAATCTAGTGTCCGTAACACAAGCAGCATTAGTTGCTTAAAATGGGGCTAGTTGATAGGTGTGAATGTTTGAAGATATTTATTTATGTATGTGGCTCGCCCCTTGTATACAGGGATATAGTGGTAATGATATACGAAGGATATAAATAATGTTATTTTTTGCTGCGTTTTGAAACTACTTTTATTTTATTCAACACGTTGGCAATAAGCAGATTGTCTAACTAAATGTACTATAATAAATTTACCTCAATATAATATTTTATATTTATCATAAATATCTTAAATATTTCATTGTAGACATTAGCGCTGAAATATATAATAGTATAATAGCTATTGTCATTCCAAAGCATTGTTACAGTCTCAGAATTCAGATGATTCATGTAATTTCATCCTGCAACTCCTACAGAGATAACAGAGTACGTACCAACATGACACATAATTGTTCACAGCATATATACGTCCCACTGCTGGGCACAGGCTTAGCTCATGGAGAAACATATGAGGAGTTTGGGCCGTAACACCACCACGCTATGCGCACGCAATGCGGGTTGGTGGGTAAAATGGTCGAAATCAATGGCCGGCAACCGGGACCAACGGCTTAAAGTGCCTTTTGAAGCACGGAGGAGCTCGAGATCACAAAGTTTTTGGTCACCAATCCAAGGCCTGACCATGGCCAAGGTAGCTTTGTTTTCGATATTGAAAGCCAAAGCATACTAACCATTACGCCGACGAGCTCACTGTGACATAAATATGATAAAGAAGAAATAAACAAAAAAAAAAAAGAAGAAGCCATAGCGCCCAGCAATTTCACTGCCAATCTTCTCTTTACACCGAAATCTTTGCAGCATAAACCGGAAGAAATGCGGCATCAGATTTTACAAAGCACAACCTGAATATTTGCAGAGAAATCTTAGTGACTGCCAATGTGATACTGCGAAAGCAATTTGAAACCGATTAACTCTGTTCTTAATGAAACTTAATGTGACATGGGTGTAATAACAGTAAATTCTTTAACATCAAAGTGATTTTTATTTCATTACAAGATAATTTATACAGTGTTTCGAGTCAGTTGAGAATCTTCCATTGTCCTGTCATGAATCATAACTTTCATAATTCTTCACGAATTCAATCCATCGTTTCTTTCAATTTACGTGGATATTTTACCCTTTTTGTCATTATTTTCTTATTCCGTTAAAATATATTGTGGTTACCAACTGCTCTGAAAACTAACAGTGTTGCACGATGTCGCCCCCTGCGTATAAGTATTTTTAGTGATACTGACAATGAAGTATTTTCATTCATATTAACTACTAGTTTTGCCCGCGTCTTCGTCCGCGTAGAATAGTTACTTTGAGATAGTGTGATGGTATGTAGCCTACAGCCTTCCTCAATTAATAGGCCATACAACACTGAAAGATTTATTTAAATTGGATCAGTAGCCTTAATTGGTGGAATTGAAAATTTACTCCTGCTCTATTATTAGAAGCAAAGATCATAGTGGCGTAATCCTTCATTTTTATAGAAGGCGTTATTAAAAAATTTTAACATTCACGCATGGCACCCGTTCCTATGGGAATATAGGGATAAAAGGTAGCCTATGTCCTTTCGCAGGATCTAGACTATCTGTGTACCAATTTTCGGTTAAATTGATTCAGTAGTTTTGACGTGAAAGACATACATACAGATATGGATTTATGTTTTGTAATTTTCATGTGTTTCTTTAAGTTTTGCAGAGTGACACATTCCATTAACCTAGGTTCTTGTAGCCATTACACATATAGGTGTACATTTAATATCTATACATAAAGATTCAATTGTCACGCAGGACAATTGTTTTTGCTTAGATTTATGAAATAACATTTTTATTATTAATTTCAAATAGCTCAAATTATTTCATAGACAAATGCTTTGTTTTCGTTCATAACTTTTTTAATAAACAAAAAAACATCAAAAGAATTTTTTATTCATCAAACATTGTTGGTTTTAGCAAAAGGATTAGAGATCAGGTTTAAATGGTTTAAATGTAGAGCAAAAGTGACAGATGGACAGATGTGTGAGCGAATCAATAACGTTTTTATTTAGGACAAGTTAAATTTAACATCTAACAGATGAATATTAGGTCATTATTTGATGTTATTGAAAATAGTTTATGATGTTCAAAAGTAAAATGAGGTAACTTCATTAGAAGAGCTTACGTAGTTACTAGTCATTCTCTACTCGTATATTACATAAGGATCATAATTGTACACTGGACTATCACTTTGTGATATTAACTTGCATGTAGAAGAAAATAACGTGCCAAAGAGCTTTTTGTTGAGAAAATTATAAATTATTACAAAAACAAAAAGAGAACGAACGAAATATTGGGTCCTTACCTATGAAATTAGTGTTTTTATTCTGTCTTAGTATTTTGTCTGTAACTATTAAGATTCAGAGTATTCCAAAAAATAATTACCTCGTCTAAAAGTAGACTATATTTTTGAGCTCCTTTGATTTGTTTTGATAATTTGTTGTAAGTTTAATTGTGTTAAAATTGGACACGGAGACAACTCTTTTTAAGTGCCTCCCGAATACATCATTTTATTTGCATTCACTTAAAAGCGATAAATAATTTTTATGAAGTGTGATATTACACATATTACTAAAGCTTGCCTAATGATACATGCCAAATATTATTATCTCTGGATTTGTCGTTGTGAAGAAAACTGATAAAATTTTAGTATGGAAAATGCAGAATTCCCCAAAATCTCCATACAAAACACCAATTTCATAGCTAAGGACCTAATATATATTTTTTAACTAATTAAAACATCATCACGAATTTTGCAAAATTTTCATATTATTATAGTTAAAGCTGCAATACTAAGCTTTCCATGAATTAAACTATATCTGTACTTTTCTTAATTTCACTTATTAGTAACTATGTTACTAGTAAGTGACGTGTCTGTTATTATAACTCAATGATAATAAATTAACTATTGTTGCAATCCAAATCCACAATGTAGTATTTAGAAGACCCCACTGTTAGTAGGTGAATAGTTCGCAAGCTTTAGATTTTTAAGTTTTTCGTCAGTTAATCAAATAACAGCATACTTTGCTGTAATTTGATTTTGCTAAAAAGTTATTTTATTGTTTTCCTTGACTAATTCCAATTCCTTAAATCACATAAGCATTTGGGCTAGTTGAGGGTGTTGAAAAGTTATATAAACTTATAAATAAATACTTCGTTATGTGTGATTTTTCCTAATGAAATTATCTAGCAAATTAACATTTTAATTCTAAACATTTGTTTACTTTAAAGCTAAAGTGAAAGAGAAACCGTTTTACCGCCACCAAAGCTACGCAAGACTCGTCTGTCGGACGTTTGGTTTCATTGATCAAATCTCGACTGAAACGAAAAAAACCTTGCGATGGCGTGCGCGCCATGTGGCGGGTGGCGCGCCAGTCGCAGTCTCGCTGCGCAGGCGCCATGTCGCGTGTCGTGTTCGTGCTCGTGCTCGCGGTGCTTTCGCGCACCCGTACCGCTCATGTCACCAATACGCCTTCCACCGCCGACAGACTTTACCAGCTTTACGAGAAGCTAGAAAAGCTAACGCTACCACCGAAAACGGAACACATTAACCGAAAGCCGGAAAGATCTCCACTTGAGAAACTCTATGAGAAATTAGACAAGTTGAATTCTCTTACGCCAGATAAGGTTCTGACTGATGATGATGAAGAACTGCTGGCTGCGATGCAAATATGGGGCATGATGAGCCCGGACCAGCTGGATGGAGTTGTGAAGGACTTGCAAAGTGTCAAAGTAGACCAGGATGTGAAAAGTGAAAAGTTGATGGAAGAGGATGGTGATCCTGATTGGAACGAGCTGGTAAGTGAATGGACCATTTCACGACTTTGGCTACCTTTATATAATACTTGTAAACTCTTTGTAAAACCCACAATATGCGTTAATTTATCTTTAAGGAATTACGTCACGAGAGCATAAAGTAAAGTTATGTCTTCTAAACGATATAGATAAATAATATAAACAATAATGATATCTATGTAGCCAATACAAGCACATATTTTACTGTAAAGATTAAATCAGTTCAAAGATTTAGGGAATTGTTAATTAATAAAAAACATAGTACTACTTCAAGAGACAAAAAAGCTAAATGTAAATAAATAAATGCAGAAAAATATATCAAACTCAAATGGAATACAATAAAAAAGTCATTGCCAGCGCCACTAAAATTTTCTAAAAAGCAAGTTTGAAGACTAGAATAATCGGCGGTCTTAAAGCTAAACAGCGATCTCGTCCAGACTATAAACTCAAACACAGTGCACAATTGAATTTCTATGGAATCTTGAACTATAGATCACCTCTCGCAACCATTGCGAAAACAACGCATGCTTAAATACTAACTGAAAGCTCAATCCCCATTCTGCCTTCCAAATAGTAATTATGTAGAAAGAAGCTAATAATTCGTAATCTATACTGGTCTTGCCATCCCTGGATATAAAGTGTAGATGTTATAATTTTTTTTTTATATCTTCAGACATTCAAACCTATCAACTAGTTCTATTTTAAGCAACTAATGCTGCTTGTGTTACGGTCACTAGATGACGGATAATATATTTAATACATAAATACTTACAAATATCCTGAATATATATAAATATATATAAACATCCAAGACTAGAGAACAAATGCCTGAAAATTCCCCCCACCAAATTTTCCACCACCGGGGATCGAACCCACAACCTCTCGAGATGGCGACGCCTTAAGACCGGCATACAGACTCTCGACCACGGAGGTCGTCAATTGTAAATATCAAATCTCTCTTCCATTTTACACATAGAATCTGTGCCCCGTTGCTTGGGCGACAAGGCCACCTGCGTTGTAATTATACCTGCATTTTCCTGTCATATTTGAATTAAAGAGTTTTCTATCTGTAGTACTTATACAAGCAACAAGAAAAGAATCGCATCTTAACGAAAACATTAAGACAATTTTGGTGTTCTGAAATGAACTCTAACTCAAATGCACAACTAAACTATCTGAGTCGCAGACTAAAGGTGAGTTTTTTGATCCGCAGTCATAGTAACCACAATAGTTAAATTCTAAACCAATAGCGTCAATGCAAACGCCGAAATGTGTGACGTCAGCTTGACAAATTGTTAAGTTCGATGAAAATTCGAAGGAATATACATCAGCTGTGCCGCTAGCCGCCATCTTCCTAATCCCAGAATCGTGTTGCGGTTAGAGAGAAAGAAAGAAATAAACTTTATTAAGAACCATGATACACTGAATATAATAATAGATTCGACATGTTGTATACATCACGATGCTTAAATTGTCTGTGTTCATTTAACTTTAGTTATATTTGAAAATTCGACTATTGGACAAGCCGTCATGTCACGACATACGTTTTCGCGATTAGTCCATATTTTAACCAACTGGTCAACCTGACCATGGATTAAAAACTGTCCATAAGTCAGACTAACCCAGGAAACCGCTCCACCATTGTGCCCATTTTAGGTAGCACACGTGTACCACACACTTTTATTAAGGATACCTACTACATACATACACATACATGCATACAATCACGACTATTATCCCCTAAGGGTTAGTCAGAAACTAGCCAAAAGCAAAAGCAGTCGATTGCCATAGTCCGCGCTTCACCAAGCGGTGACTGCACTCATCGTGATAGGTGAGCCCGTCGCCGACACCAACTAGATGACATTATTTTAAATTTCTGTCTTTCGACAAGCGCATCGCCTGATGTTAAGCGTTTCCGCAACATATTTACGACGTCTGTAAACTGGGCCCCGAACACGCTAAATCCATACTAATATTATAAATGGCAAATAAACTCTGTCTGTCTGTCTTGCTTTCACGTAAAAACTACTGAACCGATTCAATTAAAATTTGGTACATAGATAGTCTAGAGCCTGAGAAAGGACAATAGCTGAAATGTGACCATTTTCACAAATAAAATGAATAAATGATGACAATTATAATGATAATATCAAGCTCCTCCGTTCTTCGGAAGGCACGTTAAGCCGTTGGTCCCGGTGGCTATAGCGACCGTGGTGGTGTTACGGCCCATACCCCTCATGTGTTTCTCCATGAGGAGCCTGCCCAGCAGTGGGACGTATATAGGCTGAGAACGAATGATAATAATGAAACATATTTTCCATCGTAATTATCCCTACAAGATTTGTGAGAAATGTTGCAATGAAAGTGTACTCGAGGGTCCATTAAGCCCAGCATTTCTGTTTTAAAAGCACTTGTCCGGCTAGATATTAAATCTCTCTGTAGGCAACAGAGAGGAGCACTTAACTACTTAAGTTATTTATTAGTCGAACAGAGGCCGCTTTGATGTTCCTATAGTTGTAATGTGAATGTTTTTAGAATAAAAGGGTCATCAATGCTAATAAGATTCCCTACTTAAAAAAGAATGTTTAGAATCAAACACAATTTTAATGATCAATAAAGAAAAGGGCGTTGCTTTTTTGACACGCTGATAATAAATGTCTTTAGTAATCAATACTAATTTTCTAAATGCGAAAGTAACTCTGTCTGTCTATCTTGCTTTCACATTAAAACTACTAAACCGATTCAATTGAAATTTGGTACACAGTCTTGAGCCTGAGGAAGGAAATAGGCTTTTTATCCCGATATTCCCTTGGGAACGGGTGCCGCGCGGGTGTAACCGTGATTATCAATATCTGATCGACCGAGTATTGTGTGACATATTCCGTCATAATGTAATTTCATTTCGAATTTTATAATTTCTCGGCATTGTAAAATTATTACACGACAACAGAGATTTATCACCTTGACAATAACTAATCAGATGACACTAACAAGAAATGTTATTTTCATTCAACTATTAACATTTTGCTAATAAGAGGTAGGAATGTAATGTTGAGAAACTTTGTAAATAAAACGTCGCGGGCACAACTAATGTTTTTGTACACGAAGTTGCAAAAAATCCTGTAAAGCTCTGAAAGGGGATTAAAAGTTTCCCATTAAAAGAGTTCATTTACAATACTACAAATCATTAGTATATATAAATGTATAAAATGCTGTAACGCATTAAATTAAAGTGCTATTTATTTTTCCTAGATTCCTTGAAAGTATACCAAAAAAGAATAAATGCGCGCGTAACGTCACGTAGACGTTAGATATAATTAAATATTTGCATTTTATTACATTTCCGGATGTCGAACTTGTTGTCGTTTTAATATGCATATTTGTAAAATCATTTTTTAATTAATTATACATAATAATTATAAACACGACTCAAAATATTAGAATTGCATCCGATTTTTGATGAATTTGATGTTTGGATTTAAACTACGTTCTAATGTGATGGATTTGGGCGTTATTACACGATTTTAATACTAATATCTCATCAAATACTAGATACTCGTATCTGGCAGTATTTGCTAGATATTCGTTGCAAATAGATTTCAGAAAACTTTTTCATTTATCTATCTATTGGAAATTCTTTTGTTTAGTTCTGTTTTTTACGTTGCAAAGAGTGTTTTTTAGTCACAAAATCACAGCAAACTAAGTATAGGTATTCCTATATTGTATCCTGTATTAATTTCTCTCCATCCAAAATAAAGGTAGAGTCTGAATACAGGACTAACACCCAGTTGCAGAAACGAACTTTAAAATTTAAAGTCAGCATTATCTCTAATGCTCCATTAAATGTTTATAATGAAGTGTCAAAAGAACACCTTAGCGTAGTTTTACGTTGAACAAAACGACATTAGCACCCTGTCAATGCTAAAGAGACATTAGCTAGAACTGTTTTGTGTGACAGCTTTAACTTAAATGAACTTTTAAGTTTTAATGTCTCATTAACAAATGTCGTCCTTAAAAAATCTTTGTGCAACTGAGTGACAGTCACATAAATAACAAAATGTTGTGTTTTTTATATTATAAACATTATTCATTAACATAATCTATATCTACTATTCCAACACGCTTGGGCCAGTGACAGGACTCATTCATTGTGACTCATTCTCCTCGTGTGTTTTTTTCCATGAAGAAATCCTGTGCCCAGCAGTGAGACGTATATAGGCTGAGGACGGACTGTTCTGATGCTGGACCTTGGTCTCTACTAACGCACGCCTACTAACGGTCGCTCTAGATCCTGTCACTCTCATCCAGCCCAGTCCAGCCAACCTACGAGTGTCATCACCCCATCACACACTACATTTTCCACTGCACGTTCCGGTCTAAGACCTAGCATGCCCCTAATTCATCATTCATCAATAAAAACCTATCTATACAATAATATCAACTCAATAATGACTCAATAGTAAAATATTCAGTTTATTAGTGTTATTTCGTAACCCAGATAACTAGTCGTTACTGATTAAGCTCCGGTTAAATTTAACTCGTGAATCAAGTCCAAAACGAATAAATTTTCGCGTGTAGGCCAGCTCTGATGTTCGCGATCGGTTTATGTGGAATGATGTCACCATTTCAAATTCTGGGAACGTAAGAATCAATAACTAGATCAATTGATTTAAAATAAAATTTATAATAATACTAATAAAATTTATAAAAATAATAATACTGAAGTGTGTTATTTATTCGTCGTAGTAGATACAGTTGATTTTGGGATTTTGCGTAGCTGAAATTAGGCGGTTCATTTTTGCTTTCATTTTCATTTGATCATCGATGAAATGCTAAAAATGAAATGTCTAAATTGACATTCATCGTAGTGATGAACTTTAATTTAGACGAAAAACGATCATCATTCACAATTCATTGCAAAAATGAATAAATTTTGATACACACATAGGTACATATCATCACGACTATTATCCCCCAAGGATTAGTCAGAGACTAGGCAAAAGCACCGCAAAAGAAGTTCATTGCCATAATCTTTCACCAAGCAGTGACTGCACTCTGCGTGACAGGTGAGCCCGTCGCTGCTATAAGCTCATAAGATGATTCTGCATATCTAAGTCCATTAGTCGCCTTTTACGAAACCCAAGGGAAGACATGGGTTGGTAGTATTCTTTTAATGAGCCGCTACCACACGGCTCAACATTCACATACACGAATTAATTATTATGAACCGTCTAATTTCAGGTTTTCAAACAAAAAATTAAAACTATAATTATATTGGTTACAAGCTGAGCTGTTGCCTGCGACTACGCCCGCGGTTACTATGGTTTTTTAACTAATCCACGGGAACCCTTAAATTTTCCAGAATAGAAAGTATCTAAGAAGTTGACCAGGGATATAAGGTATCACCATGCAAAATTTCATTGAAATCGGTCCAGCCATTTCGGAGATTAGCCCCTACAAACAAACAGACGGACAGACAGTGAAACAATGTTTTTTTTTATTTTCCCTCACTCGATTTAATCCTTTTTTTAGTACAGACATTCGATTTATTGTTATTATGACGAGAAGTTTAGGTATGACGGTGGTAGCTAACGAGGCGGTTCTAAGCCCGCCTGGCTAGCACCAACCAAACCGAGCATAAATACCCCTGCCCTCGTGGGGAATCAAACCCCGGACCTCCCAATCTACACCCGGTGGTGTCAACCACTACACCAGAGAGGCGGAGGTACCGACAGAGGTGTTACCACCCGGTGTAATAGACATAAAATGGTGTAATATTTCGTGGACTTTGGACTAGATTCCAATTCTAATCTTCCAAATATAGTAATCGAAGATCCGTCAATTAGCACCTTTATTCACCATAAAACGCATTGCTCAACACATTGTAACATGCAAAACAAGTTATAAGCATCTAATAGCGACTAATTGTCGAACTTTACAAGTTATTGCTGCGTAAGGCTGTACCGTCACTTGGCGGATGCCACACCGAGTCACTGACTTGATGCTTTTAAATTCATTAAATGTTTTATTTTACTATCAGATTTAAAAATAAGACTAATTTACATAAATATGTACCAAAATTAGATGAACAAAGTCCAAATTATAATTTTATTACAGTTGAGAAAGTCCGCGATCAAAATCTAGGTTTTTTACGATACGCCGCGTAGCCTTAGTTAAAACACCAATTTGTAATTGAAACTATTGACCTCATTTTTATATTCCTTTAAATAAACTTATAAAAAGCGAACTTCCTCGACTGTATAACGTCAGGTGAATAAAGTCGTCGCAGGGAAAACATTTAACATTCCGATGTGCCGCTAGACTTTCGTAAAGCTGAAATTACACAATTCATCAGAAATTATTCATTGTTTAAATTAATACTCAATGATGAACAGAGTTCTTCTAAACTAGACATTAAATTTTTTGCATTTCATCGATTATGAATCGTAAATGTAAGCCAAATGAAAGCAAAAAAGAACCGTCTAATTTCAGCTCTAATTTTAACTTTATCTTGCAATTAAACATTCATCTTGTAAAGGTCAGTGTTTTCACAACCGATGTGCGTCGCTTTAACTTACAGCTTCCATTAAAAGTAATTGGTGATAATGCTAATAAATTAATAAATAAACCGCAAAGCCGATCCTCCACAATGATTCACAATGATCCTCCACATTGCTCATCATTATTGACACTTATTACACAAAACTACACTGATTTTACGCAACAAGATCCACTCCGAAACAATATTACAATCACTGAAATAAAAATCACGTCCGCCATAGTTGGTTGCCGCCAAATCTCTTATTACTTTTTTTCTCAGTAATTTTTACAAAATTTTACCACTGATTAAAAATTTGAAACAATATTTTCACTCATTACTGTTTCTCTCTAAAAATTAAAAATAATAATTTTAACAGCAGTTACGTGAGTAACTCCCGCTCACTTAAACCAATAATATTTCGTTTTGCGGCCGCATGGACGTTTTACCTTTGCCTTATAGCACCTGCGCGCGCATAGGGGTTAGTCAGAGACTAGGCAAAAGCAAAGCAAAGAGAGTTCTTGGCGGCATTCAACTATGGCGGACGTGATTTTTATTTCGATGATTGTAATATTGTACGGAGTGGATATTGTTACGTAAAATCAATGTGGAGGATAATCGAAATAAACGTCAAGTGGTGTGATCCACCTCATCCAAGTAACACCACAGTGTCTGTCATCGATCGTTTGACGCCAAACTCTCCCAAGATGCATTGAAATGCATTACACTAGCATTTCAATGCAAACTACTGAAGAAATGTATACTGAAGACTTGGCTGTATGGGCTCCGTTCCCTTTGCCTTCCCAGCATGGGAGAATTTTTCAAAAAAAAAAGCAAAGCGGGAGTTTTTGGCGGCATTCAACTATGGCGGACGTGATTTTTATTTCGATGATTGTAATATTGTACGGAGTGGATATTGTTACGTAAAATCAGTGTAGTTTTGTGTAATAAGTGTCTGTGATGATGTGCAATATGGAGGATTATCGAAGTAAACGTCAAGTGGTGTGAAAAGTGATGAGTTTTTTATCGTGGTAATCCACCTCATCCAAGTAGCACCACAGTGTCTGCCATCGATCGTTTGACGCCAAACTCTCCCAAGATGTATTGAAATGCATTACACTAGCATTTCAATGCAAACTACTGAAGATATATATATTGCAGACATGGCTGTATGGGCTTCGTTCCCTTTGCCTTCCCTACGGGAGAATTTTACAAAAAAAAAAAAAAAAAGCAAAGCAAAGATTTTTTTCAAGTGTGTAGAAAAGCGGTAATGATCAACATAGTGCACTTATATCAATATACTATAATGTATTCTCATTTTAACATTTTTTATTAATGAGTTCAAGACAGTTCACAGTGATATGTCACGTATGATCATTGAATAAAAAAATCCTCCAGACTGTCGCTGAACAAACCCCAAACCCTCTCACTTGGTTACTATAGATCTGTTTATGTTCCCACCTCAAATATTTCTCAGAAACGTGACAGTCTTGCATAGTTCGTTAAATAGTTGCTCTTTAAGGACAAGGTGGTCATAATATTAATTGCTTACTGCTCTTACTACGGGTATTCGCACGTGCGGCAAATAAGTATGTGGATCACAAAAGTATTCTATGGAATGGTAATTATTGCATGCATGAAGTATCTTTATCTATGCATATAATAAAACTGTAGAGGTCGAATGTCTGTACATAGAAAAAAAATGCTTAAAACCAAGTCAGAGGGATGTAAAAAGAAGGAAAATAATAAAAGTTTTTTTTTATTGTTTGTTTCTGTTTTTGTTCCTCGTGCCCTCGTGGGATAGTTAAAAAACCATAGTAACCGCGGACGAAGTCGCGGGCAACAGCTAGTATGGTAATATATAGCTATAGCTATATACTAATATGTAGATAGCTTAATTAAATAGCCAATGACATGTCGGTTCTACAAGCTATTCAAACTCCCTCGAATCTTCTTACTCTCCAACTAATCAAGCTTATAAATTAAGTATTCTTTGAGTACCGACCTATGCTAATAGCAAAAGCATTATTTAAATATTATTTTTGAACCTCTAAAATGTCCACAATTGTCGACCTTGCATGGATTCAACGCTGTAGTTAAAGGCTTATTTCGGTGTGCAATGACCACTTAACCTACTTACCACTTTTGATTGTTATATAATATAATATATTGTTTACAGAACGCACTGGCGTTATTTTGTAAAAATCTATTTAAAACTTTGTGTACTTTAGCTTCAGGCGTTGGAAATTCAATGAGCCATTAATTTCAGTCAAATTATAGAGAATCAGGCATTTTCGGAGGCAGGAATAGGCACTATGCCTCGACTACTCTATTTATTATTAAATGATATGGCTTAATGGTGATCAGTTCTTGATGAAAATAAAACTATCGGACCCTTTAGCCGAATGCTAAACATCTGTTGTAATTGTAAAGCATGCTATGGTCAGCCAAACCTGTTTAGATGGCAGCATGTTATCGTCCTCAGCCTATATACGCCCACTGCTGGGCACAGGCCTTCATCATGGAGAAACACATGAGGAGTATGGGCCGTAACACCACCACGCTGGCCCAATGCTGGTTGGTGGGTACAAACGGCTACCAACGGCTTAACGTCCGAAGCACGGAGGAGCTCGAGATCACAAAGTTTTGGTCACCATCCACGGCCTGACCATGACAAAGGTAGCTTTGTTTTCGATCGAAAGCCAAAGCGTACTAACCACTACGTCACCGTACTTGTTACTGAGCTTGTAACAAGGTTCTATTAAGGAGGTGTTCAATCAATCAATCAATAAGTTTATTGCAAAATCATAATGTACAATGGTTAGGATTAAATACAAGCTCATTATTGAGCACGCAACTAATTATAGGAGAGAAGAGAGAGGACGCATTTGTTGACATACATTTACTTAATGGTGATCCAATGTGTTACAATTAAAATTATTATCATTTAGGTATTCGTTTATGTCGTAATAACATTTGTTATGTAAAAATTGTTTTAATAGTTTTTTTTATTATTTTATATACGGTTTTTTCTTCATTCCTCTGCCTACCCTTTATAATGTGAGAAAAAAATGAGATATAAGCTGTGAGAAAAACAACAAACAATAAACACCTTAGTAAGGGCTTTAAAGCTAACGGTCCGACCACTTAACGCCATGTCACAATAACTTTGCGAAATTTGTAAAGACATGTCAAGTACTCGTAATTAACATTAAAAGGTAATACGACAGAGTAGTAAATATTACGTGCTGTGTACTCCCATACTAGAGAGGTGCATTCTGTTCGTTGCAATTGAATCACTGTCTACACGTGCATTTACGACTAGTACCAAGCCTTATTTCCTCATTGAGTTGTCTGCGAAGTGAATTGTATGATGGGATTATGCAAATTTGTTCAAGACATAGGTACCGCTAGACATTGTACATACTATAGAGCCGCTGGTAATATACTAACTCAGAATTGTTTTGAGATAAGATATAAGATAGACTTATGTTTATATGATTGTGTGTTCAGCTCCATGTTAATGCCTTACAAAATACACAACAGGAGTTATATGATGTGATAAGTTAATATTGGGTCCTTACCTATGAAATTGGTGTTTTTATTCTGTCTTAGCAATTTGTCCGTAACTATTAAGTTTCAGAACATTCTCATAAAATAATTGCCTCTTCTAAAAATAGACTATATATTTGAGCTCGTATTATTTAATTTGATAATTTTTTGTATGTTTAATTGTGTTAAAATTAGACACAAAGACAATTATTTTTAACTGCCTCCCGAATACATCATTTGATTTGCATTAACATAAAAACGATGAATAAATTTTATCAAGCGTGTTCACACACATATTGCTAAAGCTTGTCTAATGATACATGCCAAATATTATTATCTCTGGATTTGTCGTTGTGAAGAAAACTGATAAAATGTTAGTATGTAAAATGCAGACATCCCCAAAATCTCCATGCAAAACACCAATTTCATAGGTAAGGACCTAATACTAGTTAAAAAGGAAAGAAAGTTAGATAGGTACCCAACCCAGACAGATCTTTTCCTTTAGAATAAAAGTTTACTTAAATATTTTGAGTATATTTTTTTTATTTATTCACATAAAAATAATACTGTTTAATTATCTCCTCACACTGAAAGCGGGTGCAGCCGCTCCCAAACATTTTTTTCATTGTATGCAAAAAAATTAAGTAGTTTTTATGGTAATAATAATAAGGCTCGCCATAACTAGTACTAAAGTTTATTAAATGTTTTCATTTTACTTATTGTACGCGTCAGCAAGTTTAAGTGTACGCAAATGGCACATAAACTACAACTTTAAACAGAGTGCAGATTTCACCGATGTATTTCTTAAGGTCTTACTTAAAATATCTAGACTTTTTATTACTTGGATATAAATTCCACGCGAAGAAAGTTGCTAGCACAATCTAACCGATTCTAACCAGTATTTAATAATATATACTACTAACTATATATACTACTAATAATATATATACTAACTATTAGGCTTTAATGATATTAGGTCCTTATCAATGAAATTGGTGTTTTGTATGGAGATTTTGGGGATGTCTGCATTTTACATACTAATATTTTATCAGTTTTATTCACAACGACAAATCCAGAGATAATAATATTTGGCATGTATCATTAGACAAGCTTTAGCAATTTGTGTGTGGTGAACACGCTTGATAAAAATTATTCATCGTTTTTATGTTAATGCAAATCAAATTATGTATTCGGGAGGCAGTTAAAAATAATTGTCTTTGTGTCTAATTTTAACACAATTAAACATACAAAAAATTATCAAATTAAATAATACGAGCTCAAATATATGGTTTTTTTTTAGAAGAGGCAATTATTTTATAAGAATGTTCTGAAACTTAATAGTTACGGACAAATTGCTAAGACAGAATAAAAACACCAATTTCATAGGTAAGGACCCAATAATACAGTACTCTGTATGTGTGAACGGTTTAACTACAGATATGAGCTTATGAAACTAGAGCTATGAAATAGTTACCTTTTTAATATATTTTTATTAGCCTATACTTATTAGTCGCAATGCGAGGTATAGGCGTTCTTAGACGTAGTGCCCGTGAGGAGTGCAGATCGTAATACCTTCAAACTAATATTGGGTCCTTACCTATGAAATTCGTGTTTTTTTTTCTCTCTTAGTATTTTGTCTGTAACTATTAAGATTCAGAGTATTCCTAAAAAATAATTATCTCGTCTAAAAATAGACTATATTTTTGAGCTCTTTTGATTTGTTTTGATAATTTGTTGTAAGTTTAATTGTGTTAAAATTGGACACGGAGATAACTCCTTTTAAGTGCCTCCCGAATACATCATTTTATTTGCATTCACTTAATAACGATAAATAATTTTTATGAAGTGTGATATTACACATATTACTAAAGCTTGTCTAATGATACATGCCAAATATTATTATCTCTGGATGTGTCGTTGTGAAGAAAACTGATAAAATGTTAGTATGTAAAATGCAGACATCCCCAAAATCTCCATACAAAACACCAATTTCATAGGTAAGGACCTAATATCATTAAAGCCTAATAGTTAGTACTTTGACTTTTACCAATAAACGAGCAACGGTTTTCTGAGGAGCTTGGTGGCGTAGTGGTTAGTACGCTTTGGCTTTCGATCGAACACAAAGCTACCTTCGCCATGGTCATGCCGTGGATGGGTGACCAAAACTTTGTGTACCTCCGTGCTTCGGAAGGCACGATTAGCCATTGGTCTCGGTCGCTATTGCGTTTCTACCCACCAACCCGCATTGGGCCAGCGTGGTGGTGTTACGGCCCATACTCCTCATGTGTTTCTCTATGAGGAATGCCTGTGCCCAGCAGTGGGACATATATAGGCTGAAGACGAGCAACGGCTCTTCGTGCTTCAAGATCACAATCATCGAGTCTCATATAACAATCATAGTCTCTACATAAAAAGATCATCGGGTCTTTTTATGTAGAGACTTTACATAAAAAGACCCGATATAGTTGGTTTCGTTTTCAATGTCAAAACAAATCCACCACGATCCACTCACTGAAACCACGAATAACTTTAACGAATTGTAATTTCTTAACATTCGGAAATAAGACGACTAAAGAATTATTCCACAATTGAAATAAAAAGTCATTGCTCATCAACTGTTCATGTCTTTCCGGTTTTCGCGCACCTGCGCCAGCGCAATTACAGACGTGAATTTGGTACAAGATGATGCAACTCTCCACTGTGCGTTTTTATGATTCAGGACTATCGGAATGTTAATGACAAAATGCATGCTCATGAAGCACCACAGGCCAAAGAGCTCTCTCTGTTTAAAATTGACCAAAAATGGATATCGAATAAACAGTTCTACAAAAACAATTATTTATTCATAAAGTTTTTGCAATTTTACCATAACGAAATGGAAGACTTGAGAGAGAAACTGTATTTATTAAATGACCATCTTGTGGTCGTGTTTTTTTTAACTTACGTGTGATATTTGTACAAGAAAATGTGAGGACCTGTAAGAAAATTAAATGGGATTCAAATTTTCACTGTAATATTGCCAGGACAAACAAAAGCATTGTTCATTCTGAAATAGCGTCTCCTTTGCCGTCAGTAGTCATAGGTGCGTTTTTCTTCACCAAAATTAAATCCCTTAACGCTGACAGTAAGATTATTAAATGGCTTATGTTTAACTGATCACCTGATTTAGTAAAATATCACAGGCAAAAATAGTAAATGATCACCAGAATTTTAAATCGCATTTATTATTTAAAACTACGAGTATAACCAAAGTTTGCTATCCTATTAAAGCAAATGACTCCAAACAAATCACTGTTGACCCAAAAATAGTGCAAAATATTTAACATCTTTTTATTTTTATAAATATTTTTTTACCCAAACATAGTATATGAACTCCTAGTTTGACCCTTTACTATTATAAATATTTCGTGTGGGTTTGTTCTACCAAATGTCTATAGCTCCAAAGCAAATAAGTCATACAATTTCAATAAATCTTTTATTAAAATTATAAGAAACATAAAACTTAGGCCTCCTAAAATTAGTTGTAAAACATTTAAAAATCTTAAGAAGAATCGGTCTTCTGTAATAATAACTTATTTTACAATTAATGCATTTTTAGCTTTAGCTGGTCGTCCTATTTTACGTTTCCTGCCAATTGGTATAGCTCTTGCCTCTGGAGGTGGCTGGTAATGCGATCACATTTCATGGCAATCATAGTGGTTTAACTGGGCAAAAATAGCACATAAATTTGGTGACCATTTACTACTTTTGGTCTTCAAATACAATTTGAACTACAGTCGTGAATTAAACAGCTAGAACTATTATTATTTTAGGCTTAATTTTTTAGGTGTTAAGTATATATTTTTGGTAAAAGAGCTTATCAAGGGTATCGAACTATTTTTTGGTGGTCATTATATTTATTCCCTTATAATTTTTTTAATCATAATAAAAAGAAAGAAGTTAATGTTGATAGAGGGGAATGGAAGACACAGATCTATTGTGCCGGACTCGCTCAAAGTGGGATAATCACAGGAATTAGTGTATTGGAGATCCTTCCTATCAATGTAGAGCTTTGTAACGGAGAATGTAGTAAACTACCGTATATAGCTTAGATGTAGGTATAATATATATATATTTTTTTTACTTATAAAGCTTTAATAACGTTGTTGAACCCATATGACATTTTTGAAGACCATGTTGATGTAAAGGGAGGGTAGAAATGGTATGTGTATAATATAATATGTTTGTGTATTTATGTAAGTATAATATCCGAATCACGAGTTTTAACAACAATAACACGTTGCAATAATTTTCAAACTTCTTGGACACGTTATGACGCAACCAAACAGTAAAATAAGGCAGTAAACATTATTTTGGCTATCGAATTATGGAAAATGTGAAATTAAAATTTGAAGATGGTTAAAGTTCTTATAAGTAAGTATAATTAAATAATAGGTCTTTACCTATGAAATTGCCGTTTTTTTCTCTCTTAGTATTTTGTCTGTAACTATTATTAAGTTTTAGAGTATTCTCAAAATAATAATTACCTCCTCTAAAAATAGACCATATTTTATTGCTCTTTTGATTTGTTTTGATAATTTGTTGTAAATTTAATAGTGTTAAAATTGGACAAGGAGACAACTCATTTTAAGTGCCTCCCGAATACATCAATTGATTTGCATTCACTTAAAAACGATAAATATTTTTTATGAAGTGTGATATCACACATGTTGCTAAAGCTTTTCTTATGATACATGCCAAATATTATTATCTTTGAATTTGTCGTTGTGAAGAAAACTAAATAAATGTTAGAATGAAAAATGCAGAGTTCCCCAAAATCTCCATACATAACGGCAATATCATAGGTAAAGACCTATTAGCTGCTTTAACTGGTTAATTAAAGTGAATTAACGATAACATACTAGATTGTTATGATTAACATGATTAGGTACAAAAAGCTTCCTTGAAAGTTATAACCTCTAAGTTTTGATGTGAAAAAAATGAGCATAAAAGTTTTCGTCGAATTAATAACCTTCTCCTTTTTTTTAAGTCGGTTATAAATAAAAGACACTTACCATCTGGTGAGATGAAGGCCAAGAGCTTACCTGTCATATGTAAAAAAAGTGGTAAGTTTAAATTTCATAGTCGGTGAAAAATTGTTGAGTGCATTTTATGTAATTGATTATCTTTGAAATCAAAAGTGAAACTTAACTAGGATCTCCTGCAGGATTTACTGGACAAAATGTGGCATAAAATGTAAAATAACAGAATCCAGGTACCCACAGTACCCAGCCTGTCTTACCTTCTAAGCCAGAACAGCAATACAATCACTAATAATAGGTCTTTTCCTATGAAATTGCCGTTAATTTCCTCTGTTATTATTTTGTCTGTAACTATTAAGTTTCAGAATATTCTTAAACAATTAATTACCTCGTGTAAAAATAGACCATATTATTTTTGAGCTCTTTTGATTTGTTTTGATAATTTGTTGTAAGTTTAATAGGGTTAAAATTAGAATGGAGACCACTCTTTTTAAGTGCCTCCCGAATACATCATTTGATTTGCATTCAATTAAAAACGATACATAACTTTTATGAAGAGTAATATCACACATATTGCTAAAGCTTGTCTAATGATACATTATGTCAAATATTATTATCTTTGGATTTGTCATTGTGAAGAAAAATTAAAAAATGTTAGTATGGAAAATGCAGAGTTCCTCAAAATGTCCATACAAAACGGCAATTTCATAGGTAAAGACCTATTACTTTGCGGCATAAAAAGAAACATAAAGATCATAAACTACAACAGGAATTTCACAGTCGACCAGCAGTTCTTAAAGGATCGCTTGATTATAAATCGAATACAAGTAAGGAAGTAAATTCAATAGTTATTATATTTTATTTAAATTACAGATTTTAAGGCCTTTAATTTTTAATAAAGCCACCAAAATGAACAGGTTAACCGCGATGTTTCTCGACTGTAAACCTTGATAAAATTACACTATGGTTAGATTTTCTGTCTATCGTAGCAACTTTTACATAATAAATTTCAACGAAAACCCAAAGTAACTTATTCTTCTTGTGTGTACAAAATTTATGGGCGGTCCGTTCAACTGTAACCGTTTCAAATTAAGTTTGGTCGCGGTGCGCCCGCGCGTCCCCGGGGCCGCTCGACAACATCATTATTGGGACCTGCCACTGCCATAGCTAGGGCTCACACAATAAAATTCATTATTAAAGAAAAAGTTCTTGAAAAGTTTTTGAAAAATAAACATGATTAGATATTAGGAAATAGGTAACAAGAGTAAAAAACGCACATGCTTATGTAATAAATAGCATAGCATTAAATTCGGCACAAATAAAAAAGTCTCGATTATGAATTTTATATTACTTATATAAACATCTATGACTGAAGAACAATATAACTCCGAAAAGGAGACACCTCGAAATGGGCCAGACCATGTATAAGTCAATTCTCCACAGAGAAAGATATAAATAGACATGACTACCAATTAAAAAAAAAATATTTTTAAATTGAACAGTCGACACCCCTATATCCCCATTCCCGCCGCAAGCGTGACAATAATGCTGATCCTACCTGCGCGCGCAGCTTCCGTTTTATTTCAACGGGAAAAAACTGACCACACGCGGGTTAATACAGATATAATGATGTCAGTATAGTAGGGACAGTAGCAACGTGTCAGTAGTATCTATTTTGTTTTATTTTGGTTAATCTGTGTTACTCTATGTGCTCGAATCAGGAATGAGAACTATAGTATCTTTAAGATTTATCCGTGTCCTCAGCTTATATACGTTCCACTGCTGGGCACAGGCCTTTCCCATGGAAAAAAATACTACATGAGGAGTATCGGCCGTAACACCACCACGCTGGCCCAATGCGGGTTGATGGATAGAAACGGTGGCAATAACAAACGGTGTAGCGACCGGGACTAACGGCTTGACGTGCCTTCCGAAGCACGAAGGAGTTCGAGATCACAATGTTGTGGTCATCCCTCCACGGCCTGACCATGGCGAAGGTATTATTATTATTTGGGGTAGTCGGGGCTGTTTCGCATCACTGCGACCTAATAAGATCTAATATGACCAGCCTTATGTAAGTTCTATTTGAGGCCCTACAGTAGCTCCATCAACTGGGCACTGTCTAAGGCCCGTATTACGGAATTAAACTCAAGCGTAGATCTCTGCTTGAGCACTTTTAGAGAGGGATGGCGCTATTGATCCCACACAGCGCCATCCCTTTCTAACTGCGCTCAAGCAGAGATCTACGCTTGAGTTTGGTTCTGTAATACGGGCCTAAGATAGATAAGATGTTCCCCGTTTGGATTGTTTTTATTTCATCTGGGTCAGGGTTTTTCCCCAGGTGTCTGCTTCTTTTGTAAATCAGCGGTTCACAGTAGCACAAGAGGTGCATTGGTGTTTCACGCTCTTGTTCGCAGAATCTGCAAGTGTCAGTGTTCTGTAGCTTCATGTTGTAAAGGTGTCTGTTTAACTTGCAGTGACCAGTCAAAGTCCTAATCATCACGCTCAGGTTACTCTTGTTGAGCTTTAATAGCTCGTCAGTGCGTTTGCGAGAGTATGGTTCGATTAGTGCTTTTGAGTGTGTTATCCCGGACGTTTTATGCCAGTCTGCTTTTGCCTCGTTAAAGAGGCGGGTTTTTAGGTGTTGCATAGCCTGGTTCTTTGAGATACCACAGAAAGGCTCTGGGCCGAACTGTTTTCCTTGAGCCCCAGCCCTAGCCAGTTCATCGGCCTTTTCGTTGCCGGCTATTCCAGAATGAATGACCCATTTCAGAGTGATTTTGTTCTTTTCTCCCAGGTTATTGAGTATTTTCACGCAGTCTTTTACTAGCTTTGATTTAGCTTACTGGATGACGAAAATTTCGGCGTTCTGGTCTATCCAGAGGATCTCATATAGGGGCCTGAAAATGTGGCGAAATGGTTCCAGTAAAGGATGGTACGGCAGTGTTTGCTTCGCGCTCGACTTGGAGGGGCACTGCCCTGCCCCCGATAATATACTCTTAAGTAATTTGGGAATTTAAATAAAATTCAGATTCGACAGACTAATGACATTGATAGAAAAACAAATATTTAATTTAAAAAATAAAGAAAAAACAGAATATCAATGCAAAGGAGGTTCGCTTTCTAACAAGTAATAATACTGAGCAATACTTAAATACCGACTAATAAATCAATTTAAATGCCCAATTCATAATCACGTCCGGTAATCATAGGAAAGTAAGTCAAAATTTTGACCCACTTTTGCGCCATAAAAGTTACGGTAAATAAAAAAATACAAATTACATTCATTGAGGAGCTAACGCGACTAGGAATTACGAATCGATTTAAAAGTCATTGATTACTCGAGACATTTTTATTGGTAGATTTTTTAGTATTTGCTATTGCTATAATTTTGCTCTTCATGTTACACCTGCCAATTAACCTATTTGGTTAGTGTTTCAGTGTGTTACTAAGTACAAGCTGAACATAAACTATGTTTAATATTATATCTTACTATCGTAATCTAGGTAGATAGTTAATTTTATTAATGTAAGTAATGAAATTAAGTTATATTGCTTTCAAAAATGCAATTTCAAGTAATCTATTAAGATTAAATGTTAGTTGATTAATTGTATTTCTTTCTGTATTATTTGAAAATATTATCTATACAACGAGTTATAGGAAATTTTTCACTGGAATGCAAACTGGAATTATAAAGAATCGAAGCGGACTTAAATATTTTCCTTTATACATTCTAATTTTAAGATTTTAAAAATAAATTCGGAGAAAACTTTATAGGATATGGTCTTGATGTATGTACACATACGTACTCACAATTTCTAGTTAAAAGTCTGTGTTTATTGGAAACCTTAATTTGCGAGCACGTCATCCTATGGTTACAAGGGTGCTTTTTCACCATAGCTATGCCGTGTGTGAGGATAATAGACGAAGACTAATAGATAGGGAAGAGAAATCTACTGGTCTCTTTTTCCTCGCACACACTCGCTATAAAGCATAGCTCTGGTGGAAAAACACCTTTAATCAGAGCAGTCACCTATATTTAAATGTATTTAATAAGACTTGTTCAAAAATGGAAGTCACTAAATTTTTCTATTCGAAATCAACGGGCGACAGCCTCACCACCTGTCACACACAGCAGTCTCTGACTAATCCTTAGGGGATAATGGTCTGCTTTACCTACCACTAGTCGCCAACTAGTCATTGTCAAAAACTACCGTTCATGATCTACCAGGCAAGAATCCACAAGAATTTGATATTTGATGTTTCTAAACATATTCGAAGATTTTTTTGGTTCAACGTGAAGCTTATATAGAAAATTTAGTTTTTCTAATGGCTTATTCGCTTTGGCAACGAATAACAGGAAGAACCCTTGACTGGTTATTTTAAGCTTCTAGGTCGCCAATTAGGTGTGTTTTCTGTTAAGTATGTGTAACTTACTGCGCCAGACATGTGCGCAAAAAATTTCACTCATAGGATTACATGTGAAGCACGGGCTTTTGATACTATTTGCAAATATTTGCGCACATATGTGCGCTTTGCCGTTACGTGTCGGTTTTTTAGCGCACATCAAAGACGTCACAGTCCAAATGTTTGTGAACCTGCCAAACTGCGCGAAGCCGTCACTTGCGCGAGCGTCGCCTTGGAGAGCTGTTGTGCGTAAACAACCAAACGTACTAACGATGGAGCGGAATAAGAGTGTTTTCGAGTTTATTTTGTTGATACAAGATGAATTAGATATATTGGATCCGAAACGGAAAAGGGCATAAAAATAGAAAAAAAAAACATCCATTCACGTCTTCGTTTTGACTGTTCTTGTTTATTTATTTGCACGTGTGATAAATAATTACACGCACTCAAATAATATGGGAAGTAATTAATTGGGCAGCCATTAAATTTTTTGGTCAGCAAGAAAAAGATAAGCCGAAAAATCATTTGGACAGCAAACAAATATTGACAGCAATATATTTATATGGGCGGCAAAATTATTATTTCGTCAGCAGAGTAATTTATTGGGCAGCAAGATAATTATTTGCTCTGCAAAATAATTATTTGGGCAGTAATATATATGTTACCGGAAATGTATGAAATCTAGGAAAAGATCAATGAAGGATCAAGGATCAATTCTTAGGAAATGTATTGTGATAGATATTAGGTTAAGGTTATTTTTTATGACCCTTAAAAACTATATTTGTGTCATCGAAACACGTATTAAAAATTTTGCAGCAGAGAAAACATTTAAGTTGCTGCCCAATTAGTTATTTTGCTGACATATTAGAAATATCGTCTGCCCATAAGTTGCTGACCATTTAGTTATTTTAGTTGATCAATTGTAATTTTCTGCTAACTAAAAATCTAATAATTTGCTTACCGTTTAAATAACACCCAAATAATATTAAGCAAGCTGCGTCGACTAAATCGTCGTCCATGTTCTGTGAAGTCTATTTAAAAACTGACAGCCCAAAGGAGTGATAAAACATCTTCCACAACTTACAATCTTACAACACCTTCCACCCTCCAAGGATAAAAACCCTCAAATACGTAATAGTGATTATAAAGGTTCGATAGAGTGTATAATCGGTGTACAGCTTAAATTTTCAAATAAATAAAACTTTACAAGATAAACACATAAAATATACTTCAAAGAAAACTACATACAATTGACATCTTAAATTTAAACTGTTCATTACTTAGGCCCGATTTTAAAATTATCCGCCATTTAAAACTATCACTGTCGCTTTCTAAAGTCATAAAAAGAAAAGGGACAGAGCTATCACTTGACTGACAGTTAGTTTTATCTGAGGATTGAAAAATCGGGCCTTAATATGGCAGCCAGCCTTCCAGCTATCCTCAAATTAACAATTAAAATTATCCGCCATTTAAAACTATCACTGTCACTTTCTAAAGTCATAAAAAGAAAAGGGACAGAGCTATCATTTGACCGACACTTAGTTTTATCTGAGGATTGAAAAATCGGGCCTTACTATGGCAGCCAGCCTCCCAGCTATCCTCAATCCACAATAGTGATGATGAAAATATTTAAAATACAGAGAAGTGAGCGTGCTACATTACTTACACTTATAAGGATCGCACCATAGTGCCGTTATTCCAATTCGAATATTGAGATATACATATTGGGTCGTTACCTATGAAATTGGTGTTTTTATTCTGTCTTAGTAATTTGTCCGTAACTATTAAGTTTCAGAACATTCTTATAAAATAATTGCCTCTTCTAAAAACAGACCATATATTTGAGCTCGTATTATTTAATTTGATAATTTTTTGTAAGTTTAATTGTGTTAAAATTAGACACAAAGACAATTATTTTTAACTGCCTCCCGAATACATCATTTGATTTGCATTAACATAAAAACGATGAATAATTTTTATCAAGCGTGTTCACACACATATTGCTAAAGCTTGTCTAATGATACATGCCAAATATTATTATCTCTGGATTTGTCGTTGTAAAGAAAACTGATAAAATGTTAGTATGTAAAATGCAGACATCCCCAAAATCTCCATACAAAACACCAATTTCATAGGTAAGGACCTAATATTTTTTTATTTAAAGATCCGTCTGTTAAATTCATTCAACATTCACAAACATTATATTGATCTACAACAGTTATCTAAACCCAATATCGATATTTATAGATCAAAGAGTAGGTATAATCTAAATTCATTTCAATGGAGTGGCTAAGTCTGTCTATCGAAACTTGCACATTGAATGTTGATACGTAATCGAAATAGGAAAATAATTTATTTGCATATTGTCTTATTAATATTCATCAGCAGATTGCAAAAACTTTGCTGCTTATAATTTGCAGCAATAAATAGGTTTTGATTTAATCTTAGGCTCTAAATTAGCGTTGCTAAACTTTTGAAAACATCTTTTGCAATCACAATGTAAAATATTTTTTTTTACTTTTTAGTTTTTTTTCCTTAAGTACTAACAAAGCAAAAAGGATTTTAAAAAAATCTTTCATTTTTTGTTGACCTATCTATCTTTGCATGTGTTATAATGAGAGTACAGTTTCAGTTTCAATTTAAATTCAATGTATAAAAATAAAGGCGCAATTTTAAAAACGATTTTAAATACTGACCTTGTCAGGGTTTTTGGTCAGGATAATGTTGGTCTTCCAGTTACCAACTGATTGTCATGTAATCTATACAATAAAACTGTAGAGGTCTAATGTCTGTACATACATGGAAAAAAAATGCTTAAAATCAAGTCAGAGGGATGTAAACAGAGGGAAAATACCAAAAAAATAATTTTAATTTTTTGTTTCTCTGTTTGTACGGGCTAATCTCCGAAATGGCTGGACCGATTTCAATGAAATTTTGCATAGTGATGCCTTATATCCCTGGTCAACGTCTAAGATACTTTTTGTTCCGGAAAATGCCGGGTTCTTGTGGGATAGTTAAAAAACCAGTAACCGTGGATGAAGCCACTTGCAATAGCTAGTTTTAAATAAGATCGATTTTCGAATACGTAGAAGCTGGATGCCATTTAAACGCAAATAAGAACAATATCCAGGAAGCGGGATCTGCCTCCTTATTCTAAACTGTCGGAAAAACGAATCACGGAATCTTTATTCCTCTCACTTTTTATTGCGGTGAATAAGAGCGAGACGGGACGGGACTTTCCGAATTCAACCGTGAACCGACAATTTAGAATAAGACATGGCAGTCTGGCCTGGACCAGTTTGTTTGTTGTATAGAATACCCGTTGTATAGCCTACCTATGTATAATTATAGGTATATTTAATGAATAGATGAATTAACTCCGACACTTCGTTACTCATTAGCACTCACTGTAATTGCATGCACACACAGCATAGTTTCAACGCAGTCATATTTTGAGCTCAAACAAGCGTGCGCTTAAAATAGCGTCTATTCTGGGAGGGTGCCGGTTCGAGTCCTGCGCGGACGCATTCTTGCCCTCTGAGTCTCATGGATTGTTTCACGATTGCGTCAGTTACTTAGTAAGTACTTAGCTTACATGTAAGGTTAAGGTGAACGGCTCAGCACGAGGTGGAGTTCACTTTCGGAATATGGAATGTTTTGATCAACATTAACATTTTTTTACAAACTGTAGAACAGCACTACTTAATCCTAAGCAGTAGCTACGATTTATGTTTTTTAATTATCCACACTAATATTATAAATACGAAAGTAACTCTGTATGTGCTGTCTTGTTTTCACGTCAAAACTACAGAAACGATTTAATTGAAATTTGGTACACAGATAGTCTAGAGCCTGAGAAAGGACATAGGCTACTTTTTATCCTGATATTCCAAGGGGAAATGGTACCGCGCAGTTGTAACCGTGGTTATCAATATCTGCTCGACCGAGGATTTTTTTTATTTATTAATTTACCAAAAACCACAGCACTTTCAAATTATAATAGTCTTACAGTTATTGAACTGAACAAATTGCCAATGAAAAGTTTTTCTTTAGTTAGTTACTTAGTAACTAAATAAGAAAAAGAGTATTATGCGACATATTCCGTCAAAATGTAATTTCATTTCGAATTTTAAAATTTCTCGGCATTGTAAAATAATGACACGACAACAGAGATTTATCACCATGACAACAATTAATTAGATGACACTGACACTGAAATAACCTAACTGAAATGTTATTTTCATTATTTTAATAATTAGAGGTTTTAGTTCAACTATTAACAATCAACATTTTGCTAATAAGAGGTAGGAATGTATCGTTGAAAAATACAATGCAGTGTTAACAAACACAAAAAAACTTTTTGTAAACTTTTATCGACGTTAAATCATTAGCCAGGCGAACGACTTCGCGGGCACAGCTCGTAATCAATAATTACAACACACTCTCTTTATAGACATCGTGTAAGCATTAAGTGTGTACGTGCAAAACCTATGTCTACCCCGACGTCATAGTATTTATTTATTTTTTATCTTTGTAGGTAGAGACATTCATTACGAAATTGTCATTTTAAATCTATGTTAATTTAATTTGAATGTCAGTACAATATTAAATGTTTAACAATTATGCACCTAATTAAAAATACCTAGGAACATGAATTCAATATCTAAGGCAAAGCTAGTAATACATTTAACCGGATATTATGCATTTAAACGTAGATATGAATATAAATAATATTTGCTAAGTTGATAGAGACTGCACTGATTGACCTTTTGAGCGTACACACTATCATTTTAGTAACGGCTCTATCAACATATTAAATTGGCATAATTAATGAGATAAGATATCCCTGGGCTATTCCCCGAAGCTATTTTAGTGTCTGATAGATATTGGGGAAATCTTGTAAAATGAATAATACTATAATTATTATTTAATTATTTGGTTTTATTAGGTCCTTACCTATGAAAGTGGTGTTTTGTATGGTATTTTCGGGAATTCTGCATTTTCCATACTAAAATCACAAATAATAAATATCAATAATATGTGTGATATCACACTTCATAAAAATTATTTATCGTTTTTAAGTGAATGCAAATAAAATGATGTATTCGGGAGGCACTTAAAAAGAGTTGTCTCCGTGTCCAATTTCAATACAATTAAACTTACAAAAAATTATCAAAACAAATCAAAAGAGCTCAAAAATATAGTCTAATTTTAGACGAGGTTATTATTTTTAGGAATACTCTGAATCTTAATCGTTACAGACAAAATACTAAGAGAGAAAAAAGACACTAATTTCATAGGTAAGGACACAATATTTAGTACACGTTTGCATAATGAGTACCTAAACGGTAGGTGCGGCCAGCAAGGTCTAGCCAAGCGTGAATTAAAAGGGGAATAATAAAACGGACTCTCTAAAAAGAACGGGAACTCTTAAAAAAATTTAGGTTTAATCACTTAAGCGGTATGTTAAGAGTAAGCGAAATATTAACTAAACTATCGCCGAATATTGATTAATAATAAAATCCAGAACGTGCTGACAAAAAGTGTGTTGTGACTAATCCACTTCAGATATTTAAAATTCTATCCGAGCGACTACATTATTAAGGATGAGTTTTTTGATCCGTAGTTATAGTAACCACAATAGTTAAATTCTAGACCAATAGCGACAATGGAAACGCAAAAATGTGTGACGTCAGCTTGACAAATTGTTAAATTTGCGATGAAAATTCAAAGCAATATGCATCAGCTGTGCCGCCAGCCGCCATGTTACTAATCCCAGCACCGTGTTGTGGTTAAATTGTCTAAGAATGTTTAACTTTAGTTACATACATTCTGACAAGCTATTTCTATTGGACAAGCTGTCATATTATGACATCCTACCTTTGTCCAAGGAGGCCTATGTCCAGCAATGGACGACAATAGGCTGATAGATAGTATATTTTTCATAATAATGTTTCCTGTTATTTGTATTTAATTACAGCTAATTTTATTTTCATTCTTTCCTTTATATCTAATATCCTAGGTGCTATATCAATTCTAGGATTTACCCGAAGGCGACTACCCGATGGACTGGTACCCGGACGAGGACGCCGAGTCCAGCTCGCGGCCGGAGAGCAGCTCGACGGCCAGGCCTGTGGTCACCCCGTCGGCCTTCACCAGGCTCGGCGCGGACTACGTCGAGACCGTCGTCTCCGCCATCGACCCGATAGCCGCTACTAAGGACCGCCCAAAGATTATGGATGATTGTGAGTCATGGATTATTGTTATGGAGCGTATTCTTTCTCATTAGATGCTATTTTTAAGGAGATACTCATGTTTGACATAATTAGGGTAATTGAAAGCAAAAGCACTCTAAGAACCCTCTGGGAGTGAGAAAATAGGCAACGTAACCCTAACCAAAAACGAAACGAAAAAAAAACTAACTTCTAGATGTACATATTTACACCATAAAACGCATAAATTTCAGCGACGCTGACACCCCTGGAGAAGATCGAGCTACGTCGCGCCATCTTCAGCAACATCGCGGCGGTGCTCAAGACGGGCAAGTGCTCGGAGCCGCAGCCGCGGTGGCTCACCGTGCGACACCTAGCGCCCGCCGCCAACATCGTGTGAGTAGCTCGGGACGCAGCAGACATAGCTGAGCAGCCATAGTCGTTGAGCTCAATACAGTAATGCTCCGAGCCGCTCCATCATCCAACAGATAAGTTCAGAAGTAATAAGAAATAAGAAGAATTGGGAACAGGGCAGGACAAAGAGGAGAAGTTCAGAAGTAATAAATAATTAATATTATTATGGATTTATGGGTCACTACCAAAAAGTTTACTGGAGGTAGTAAGAGCGGCTCTAATATTATATAATTATGGTGTAGTAGGTATATCAGGTCCATGAGAATTGGCACGTAAACGGCCCACAGTCGCCTCAATACATTGACACAGAACTGCATCAGCTTCTGCAACTCCTACATAGAACAGTTCACCTTCGTTGCCATATCCCACCGATCAGAGACTACCCGCAGAATGCCGTTGGTGCTGTCACGTAGGCGAACTATCGCAGAAGCCTTCACACCACCGGATGTTGATCAGGAGGTCCAGGTTCGATTCCCCATGGGGGCAGAAGTTTTTCTGCTCGCTTTGGTTGGTAGTAGGGCTTCTAAGCCCGCGTGGCTAGCTACCACCGTCATACCTAAATTTGTCGCCATAATAACAGTGTTTTAAGCATTTCTATGCTCCGGCAATCAGAAGTAAGATAGCCAGATCCTCAGTTGTTGAGGATTTACAGTTGAAGCTCGCTTTCACCTTCGGCCTCATCGTCACTTACCATCAGGTGAGATGAAGGCTAAAAGCTTAGGTAGGTACCTGTCATATGTAAAAAAAAGATATTGCCTGCCATTCGTGGGAAGCCTTAGAAGAAGTACTCTAAGGGCGTTGTTGTATTGAATATTGTCCGTCCACAGATACATGCCGCCGTGCGTGCAGCTGCACCGCTGCGCGCCCGACTCGGGCTGCTGCTACGACGAGACCGAGGTGTGCGCGCCCGTCGCTGGGAAATACGTCGCCATACCCTTCTACGTAAGTACTGTTCCATTAATTTCTTTAAAAATATTTGTGAAAAAATGTGGTCCAGTGCTGAACACAAGCCTCCCTTCATGAAGCAACACGCGAAGGGCGATAGAACTCCAGCATAGTGTTTTATAGGCTGTATTTTAAGATTTATATTTAAGTCCACTGTAACAAGTCGTGCTAACCATAGCCTTGAAAGTTGTAGACCCGAGTGAACGTAATCTTAATAGGCTAGTTGACAAATATCAAAAGTTATGAAAATAATGTTTAATTCACATAGAATTTAGTACAAGGGTCCGAAATATACCAAGTTCAATTAATATAAATAAGGGATTGCTGTAGAAATTCTATTTAAACATGTTTTTTTTTCGCCTGCCAAAAACCATGTTCGTTAAATTGGTGAAGTTACGCTGATTTAACGCTTCATTGAAACAATTACTACGCATGGTTAAAATCCGTCAAACGCCAGTCGCAACCAATCAAGTAACTGTCGGCTGTGTCACGTATGCGTATTGATTGCTCACCAAAATCTTGACAACACGGCACAGATAATTCACAGACCATCATTGCCGAAGGCGTTTTTGACAGTTAAAAACAAACACGTCATTTAAAATGTATTGTGATAAAGGCCTCAAAAAAAAATTATCTTTTATGGTGATGGCTAACAGTAGGAATGGAATCATTTGGGGCCCAATAAAAAAAGGATTAACTAGCCTAGATCTTGTAATATATTACTATTGTGTGCAGTGAATGATTTAGTATTGGTATGTTATGTGTTTTAGCTACAAAAAGCGGACGACCGGAGTATGACGCGGATGTTGTTCTTCAACCACACGCAGTGCGCGTGCGTCTCCCGCGAGACGCTGCAGACCACAGTACGGACGAGGGTGGAGCCCAAGAAGGTACGAAAATGGTCTAAACATCATAAGAATTACATATCCGTAAAAAGTCGTCAAAGATATAAATGCGCTACGACAACCCTCACTAACCTGTATAATCTGTAAGAAGCACCTTCCTTAATTGTATTCACTGCAGCAATTCCATGGAAGAAGGGTACTCGAACCTAGTGAAGTTCTTATAATTATGCGTATATATAACCTATAATGTCCGTAAGTTCGTAATACTACCCCTAGCTAGCTTATAGAAGCACGATTACAAACGTTATTGTATACCACGGTCACAGCGAACAGAGAAAAAAGAGATATTCACGTCACTTCAGTCGCGCCATCTAGACTGCGTTGCTCCAAACAGACAAATTATACACCATAGTTATAGAAAATACTAACGTAGTTCACAAGATAATTGTTTTAAGTCATATGAGATTGAAAATATAAGCATTTTTTTAAAAGTAACAGATAATAATCAGATAAATTATTTTAATTGCCTCAAAGATAATGATCATCGAAAACTCAAAACACTCAGGCCGTGAAATAGATGCAACATAACCTCTAGACTCAGTTTTACCCTTTACTGCAATAACAGAGAACCTCATTTGAAAACTGATAAATTTCCAGACCGCGATACACGAATCAAGGGAGGTGTTCGACCCGAGGGAGTCCCACGAAAGGCAGAACGACTGGCGGGCCGCGTCCACGGAGGAGCCCGCTTTGGAGAGAGACGAGGAGCGGACCGCGCCACCACAGTTGCGTAGGTAACTGACAAGTTCACCTTCGCAGGTTACGACGGCACTCGCAACCCGCCCGTTTGTTCGGACTGCTGAGCAGCTATTTAGGGGTATGTAACATCTGACCTAGCTGTCTGAATTTTGGTTTGAAGTACAGATTCAGAATGGAAGAAGTGTTATGTATTTTCTTTAGTGCGACGCTACCAGCCCAGCTACTTCCAGAGGGGCTGCACCAGGCTACAGGCAGACCACTACGTGTTAACCAACTTCAAGTTCCACAGACGTAACCTATTTTTAACTTCTCCCTTCTTCAACCCTCAATGTACAAATTGCATCGGATCATATTAGTAAGCCAGAGTTACAGAAAGTTCTTTTAATAAGCCCTGTAACGGTACAGGCAGCGGCAGCTGAGTTAGGAAAGACAGCGCTACTCGTTTAAAATGTCGCGGTTCGATTCCACCGCCTGTACCCGCCTGTTGAAAATATTGCTTGCCTCATATTGTGCCCGGTGCATGGCAGCAGGCTCGCCACTTACAAATAGGGATATAGACATTGCAGACGAAATGTAGGCGTATAACACTTCTGACTACCCCTTCGGAGGAAAAGGCGTGATGATATCTTATGTTACAAAACAAGATACAATTGCCCCTTTGGTTCTCTATTTTTGTAGCGAACGCGTACGCGACCAGTTGTATGCTTGCTTTTCTTCTCATAGCAGAAGTACAACCGCGAAAATTGTATTAAATTCCATGCTGAAGTTTTTACGTAGTGTGTAGTGTAGTGTAGTGTAGTTATATATACGAATTCAGGCGTGGCTCATGCTGCCTTAATAAATATTATGTCATTCTCTCCCGGCGCACGTGTCAAAGAGGCTCGAAAAGGCATCCAAAAAGGTGGAGGTGATTAGGCCTTGAAGTCGTTTTCTTTGCTGTCTTTGCATATTGACCTGTCTACTGCCTACCATCAAGCGGCGATGAGTCATTTGGCGAGCTTTATATGAAAAGTAATACACAAATAATGTGCAGGTGTACGTGTCCGACACTATTCCTAGCGCGGCCGGTGGCGGAGGGCGTGTGCTTGTGCGTGTGCGAGTGGGCGGAGGCGGCGCGGCGGCGCGACTGCTTGTCGCAGGCGCGCGGCCGCGAGCACTTCGGGCTGCGCGACCGCGTGTGCGTCGACCGCGGCGCCTGCAACCCGCCCGTCTGCGAGCACGGCCTCTACGACCGCGCCGCCGGCCGCTGCCCGCCCAAGCGCCGGCGGCGCTACCGGCCCACCGCCCGGGGAGCTTAGCTCGGCACCGCTACGTGTTCGCCGACCTCACACACGTACAGAAAGGACTTCAATGTGAAAGCCAGTTAGATATATGATTACCGAAGACCACACTCAAAAAGCGCTAGGTTTATGTGTAGTGTAGCGAGTAGGTAATGCTCACCGACCGCAGGGGCTCTGACCAGGGGAGACATCACTACGTGTTAATCGACTTTCCACAGACGTAGAAAAAGACTTGAATGTGATAGCAACTTAGATATACTATAACAGAAGATCACATTTTAACAAAACCACCACCTAATCACTTGGTTCATAAAGAACGCAGTTAACTGCGCGTCATCGTGTGAACTGCAGGACACATTTGAACATTGACATTTCAAAGGCACATTGTGGCCCGTGGGACTCTTCCAGAACCACTCTAATATCAGGTTTTTGTGTAGTGGTTCCGTTGGTGAGGAAGGTAGCCAGAGCTCCATGGACACGGAGCACCTAACCAGATAGTCTTTGTCCACGGAGTAAAGTTTGGCTAACCAAAGATGGCACTGAGACTATTTGCAATCTTTTGAAATGGCAACCCTAAAACGCCTGTCAACGTCAGTCTGGCCAACATGATAGCGAATGTCGTTTGCAATCGTTTGGTAAAATTTTCGCGTTTATGATCATTAAAATGAACTATTAGAAGTGGTGAAAATGAAAAAAAGAGCACAATGATGCCGTATTTAAACAAAAGCAAGACTGTTTACGTGTGGTGTTGAATTTCCTGGGTTAGCATGTCAGCATGACAGTGTTTATAACCTTTTTAATATTTGCCGCCCTTTTTCAAGGCCAACTTTCGCTGGCCAGACTTTAGCGTCTGTAGGCTACGATAACTGCCAGCCAAATAATGCAACAAATATGATTTGCAAATATGACGAATGTTCGAAATGTGTATCGCATCATGGCTGACCTGATGGTAAACGGTTACCATAGCAAAAACGGGAAATATCAATTGGCTACGTCGATTTGGAAAAAATTTCACGTAAAAATAATAAAATTAGAATCTTGCGAAACAAATTGTCATGTTAGATGTTTCGTTTTTGAAATTTTGAATAACTTTCCTAATAAAGAAATTCTATGTTTATTTTGGAAGCTAACCAACAATTTGAAAAAGATACCAGTGTGTTACATAAATACTGTTGTATGTATCAATGAAGGCGATGGATGAGTGTATGTTTTTGAATTTAGTGGAATTATATTTTTCTATTTATATCCTCTATACTTGTTTAAGAAGTTTTTTAAGTTAGATTTAAGTTTTTATGCACTATTTATACATATTACACTATTCCTAAATTAATTTTATCCTAAACTAAAAGTAAACTTCTTTTGTCAGTTAATATAAGTGTTAACAGGTTTTGTATTCTTAACAATAAAGTTCTGTTAGTCATAATAGGTATAAGTTAGTGTAAAATTCAGGTGATAACTTCCTTTTACCAGAAGCTTACTTGGTACTGAGTCGTCAGCGATACCTCTACAGCATCAGCGCTTGCATTGCTGTAGCCTGAAGATTAAGCCAGACAATGAAAATACTAGAACGTACTACATACTGTCTAATATCACAAGTTGGCAACAAATGTAAGTTGCCGTTTGTTGTCATAGTCATAGTAGATTCCAAGTGCATACTGTGATTCATGATGCAATGGGCTAGTTGACTCATATCCAACGTTATGAAAATAACATTTCACATAGTATTTAGCACAAAGGTCCGAAATATACCAAGTTCCTTAAAGACAATTTAGGGATTACTGTAGAAATTCAGTTTAAACATGTTTTATTTTTACTTTCTTTAGCCAATAACGCAATCCGCCATGTTTATGAAACTAGTGACGTAACGGATCACACAAACTAATAATAGGCATGATCAAAATCCGGCAAACGTCAGTCGCAACCAATCAAGGATGTCTGTGGCTGTGTCAGCCTGTGTCACGCATGCATATTGAATAATCGTGAACTCACGGCATAGATAATTCATAGACCATCATGGCTCAAGGCGTTTTTGAGTAGATTTTTTGATTTTGATTTGATATGGTTGGGGTTAACAGTAATGAATCATTTGAGGCCAAAAAAAGGGTCAAATAGCATATTCTTTTATTTACTGTAACTAGGTATTTGTATACTGTAACTAGGACAGTTTGTATAATGTTGATTGTGTATCGCTTGCCTCACATTGTGCCCGGTGCATGGTAACAGGCTCGCAACCTGCTACATGGGGACTAAACATATCTGGCGAAACATGGGTGCCGACAACAATGCCTACCCCTTTGGGGAAAGAGGCGTGATGACGTGTTGTTGTTGCGGTAGGGCAGATGTTTTTTGCCAACATGGCGAATAAAATCACATTAGGTAATTATGTAATGTAGGAACCCTATATAAAAACAAATTAATTATTTGATTTGATCGAGTGGTCGAGTGGTCTGTACGCCGGTCTCAAGGCGTCGCCATCTCGAGAGGTTCTGGATTCGATCCCCGGTGGGGGCAAATGTTTGGGTGATGAATTTTCAGGCATTTGTTCTCCAGTGTTGGATGTTTATATATTTATCTATATTCATCATATTTATATGTATCTATCTATTAAATATATTTATCCGTCATCTAGTGTCCGTAACACAAGCAGCATTAGTTGCTTAAAATGGGGCTAGTTGATAGGTGTGAATGTTAGAAGATATTTATTTATTTATTTGATTTATGTGACGACTACCCACGACGTTGGGGTGTGTTTATCCATACTCTCCATTTTAGAAGGCCTGTGACTACCAGTGGGACTGAGTCTGACGATGATGATGCCAGTGCCAACGTGGTACGTTACTCTTTTGTCACTACGCAAGTCTACGGACGATCCCATCGTATTTCGTGTTCATCCCCACTATAGTTTCAACGTTTAGCAGTTTCAACACTGTCTATGTAAATAGAGATTATTATCTGCTGACAAAAAACGTCTCAAGAATCTTATTTACCAAATTTTGTCAACATTATTGGATGAGAAGCCGACTATTTTTAATTTGTTTTTATTTTAATATAAAATACTGGTTCGATAAAATCGTTAGATTTGTGAACTTATTACTCTGAGACTTATTAATATAGAAATATCATTAGTATTCTTGAAACTCAAATTATGAGTATTTATAAACTATTTGAATTACTAATAGGTGTCCTAATACCTATACCTACGTAAAGAAGCTACCTACCTAATTTTCTTCGGTAAAGGTAGCAGTTTTTTCTGTAGTCTGCATAATTTTTGGACGTCAATTACTCAACCTACTTACATACAATGTACCTAAAAACTAATACGTAACTACGGATTGTAAAATGCATACACTGAATAAATGACGATTTTTTAAAATTATGTATTGACTTACAGTCTGAATAATATAGGTGCATTTTGACAGTTGTTTTATAGTGAGATCAATCGATTCCCCAATGTACTGTCCATAAAGCTCATCTGTCAAAATGCACCTATTAAATTATTCAGACTGTAGTGGACTGTAGGGTGAGTTTTTTGATATAGTAACTAAAATTGTTAAATTCTAGACCAATAGCGTCAATGGAAACGCCAAAATGTGTAACGTCAGGTTGACAAATTCTGATAAAAAAACCGACCCTAAATCAACTATCACCAACGCGATCATCAAACAATTTAGAGTTAATTTCATCTTTGTAAATGCCTTAATTTACTATTCAATACCTGTTATTGTACTTACTTTAGATTCTGCATAATAATTAATAACGAGAATGAGATTGTACACTTAAGAATAGTAAGTAAATAATTTAATCGTATGTAAATAAATTAATTATGACAAAAGTGTGTTTCAATTGTGCGCAAGTGTATGTAAAACGTTCGTGACTGTCACACGATAATCAACCTTACTTGTTAGGAACACAGGGCTGTTCACCTTGTATGTAAATTGGCAATATAAATACAGGGGAGTTACTAAACATTGTCTAAATATCTAATCAATCAATGACAGTTAAGGACAAAATCTATAGGAAAAGGTTTTTAAACCAAAGACATTAACCAAAGACTGGTTGCTATTACAATATTTTCTACCCACCAACCTATAATGAGCCAGCGTGATGGCATTAGGCCTCTGCCCACCAGTAGGACGTATAATAGCTAACGCCGAAATACGTTCTTATTTAGCGCGATCGGGACTCCGCCCCAACGGCCGACAGTTCGACGAGCAATATGCTCAGTCACTGTCATTTAAGATCGCAAAAAAAAATTCCATTCTCTTCTGTCACTCGTCAGCTCAGCATCCAATTCTTTAATTTGAGTTGGACTCATTATTTTACGCATTCAAATCTCAGAGTAAACAGAACTGGAGTAGCCTTTGTCTAACATTCCCCTCTGCCAAATGCACGAGCATCGGATGCTTGCACGTTTAATAAAACTAGTTGAGCCGCCATTTTGACCGCCATAACATTGTAAACGTTGCGGCGAACAGAGCTCCCGCAAAAATGCCTGCCTGTGCTGTTTTTTGTTGTAAAAATAAATAGAAAACATCGAGTATGCTAAATGATGGTGTCACCTTTTATTTGTAATTATAATTTTTAAGATTTCATGATTATTTACTTAATTATTTCATGTTTTAGAATTCTACGATTTCAAATTTCGAGCGCTAGTCTCGTGGGGAGTGCGGCTGTGACGTTGTCAAAACGCACACCCCACGTGACTGTTTTAAGCGTGTGTGTGCGTGAAATTTAAGTTTGTGTGTCGAATTATGCATGTGTGCATTTGTAAAAACGTTGTGCGTTGTGCTGGCTTTGAGTGTAGTGGTAACCTCACCCCCCGCAAGAAATGGCAGAATAAAATGTTTGAGAAATTGACTAATGGCTACTCCAGTTCTGTTTACTCTGAGATTCAAATGTTTGATATTTCTCTTTTTCTATGTTCTTCCACACCCATACTCAGCAACACAAATATAATCAGGTACCATGGTCGTTACGATAACGCCTCTTATTTTATGACGGGGGTACCCAATGTCACATTTTATTTCGGTGGAAAAACACCCAAAACTATTTCTTCCAGTGAATCACCAGCAACGAAATTATAGAACACCTTTAATAACTAATTAATATTAATAATTTATTCATATGGACAAGCACACACACATACACATCCGGTAACCTATCTTTAATAACAGACGCACAATTTTAAAACATCTGGTAACATAAAGTTATTGGGAAGTAGCAACAAAATTTTCAATGCGAGTATTTCGGAAATTTCGACCGACAACGTCGTATTTTAATCTGTGATTCTATTCAGAAATCGCAATTTTATAAAAAATACATAACTGCGAGTTTAGAATGTTTATTATCGACTCAGCTGGTACTCCATGAAAGCACAATCCAATGTCAAATTAGCAGTATATTATTAAATTATTCTTTTGCAACTTAATTACAATATCAATCGTAAGGTATACAAATAAATATTACAAAGGGCGAGAACAACAAATACTGCTATTTGAACAGTTGCACATAATCAAAGCGTCAAATAGAAAATTAAATCATATTTTTTATCGTTCAACGTAATAGGTGACAAATACTTCTTCATAACACGTGTTTGTTTATCGTAAGTATATAATGAGGCAGTGCTCGGTGTCTTGGCATAAAGTGCCTTAACTACGGGCTGTAAAGGCCAAATGAAGCATTATGTGATAATAATATGGATTGTCGCATTTGTGAGTAATTGTTTTAATATTCTATTGATTATATGTGCTTTTGATTAGTTAGTAATGTTCTGAAAACCAACATTCTGCTAAAACATTAGATAAAATAATCATAATTTGCTTCGATGTCAGTCAGTTTTACATATGCAACTCGCAGATAGGTCAGGATTTTCGTAGGATAGAGACTCTGAAGAGTTTTGAAAAGTCAATACGTACTGACTACGTCCACTTTTACTACATAGATCAATAGATATATTCTATCTAAATCAGAAACGACTGCATTATCTTTATAATGTCCTTTTTAGATAACGCTCTATATATAAACTCTCCCCTAGTTACCGCGAATTGGTCGCCTGCGTATGTAAAAAAGGCAGCGGTAGCCGACTTGGGACGGACGGGGCACTACTCGTTCAGTCGGTCGCGGGAAACGCGGGTTCGATCTAAATATAAATAATAAAACTTATGTACAGTTCATTGTGAATATCGCTTGCCTAACATTGTGCCCGGTGTATGGCAACAGGCTCGCCACATGTTACATGGGGATCTAACATATCTGGCGAAATGTGGGCGTTTAACACCTTTTCGGGGAAAGAGGCGTGATATGTGTAATGTGTGTATGTAAAAGTGAGAAGGAAACAATTAACATGACAACCCTTTTGGTTTGTGTAAGTAGGTGTTTTACATTTGATTAATTACCTACTTGTTTTTAATTGTAATTCTAGTCTTTGTTTGAAAATTAATTAAGTTTTTTTATGCCTTACTATGCAATTTTGTATTTTCAATAAAACTTAACAAGATGTTTCGGGACCACATTTGTGTCAAGCCCTAGTCAAGTCTAAAGTTAGAACTTAGTTGCGAGGGTTCACGAGGAACATTATGGAAAAATAATGATAACTACGAGTTTTCCCTACCTGAATCTGCTTCCTCCAGATCTAAGTCTCGTGCTTGAGTCGGCCGGTACACAGTCAAACGACACACAATTGCTATCCAGCAATAATTCATCATTTGTATAAATCACTTTATCGATTTGATTCGCACGTGACGCGCACGACACCACTGGTGCCACTCGTCTTGTACAACGTTGGAAATTTTTGAAAATGCTGGTAGCTAGTAAAAAATATTAGACAATACGCGCGATGTATATAATTTGAGAATTCTGAGTGTAGCATATTCAGGAACAAAAATATTGGGATAGTGTGTTGTTTACTTATGATTCATGTTTATATTGTGGTAGGAATATAGGTAGGTACTTATATGAAGTGAGAAAAACTACAAAAATACAAAAGCACATTTAAATGTTGCGCTGTTCGTATGTAAATGTGCGTAAATTTTATAATTCATATTCAAATTTATTTCAGGCTACATTGGCAAATGCAGACGTTACCAGTAAGTACACAATATATTAATTAAAATATAATTAGATCTTTTGTGCGTTTAAATTATCATTGATACATATTATTTAATTAATAATTTGGAGTTATATTTACCACTTTTATTATATACGGTAGCAAGCAAGTGTGGGTGTGAAGGGAGTGCAAGTGGAGAATTGTAATTTTATACCAACTCACTCCACTGGGAAAAAGAAGAGATTGAGTGTATTTGATTCAAACTCAAACTCAAAGTCATTTAATCAAATTGGTATCATCAAATACACTTTTGACAAGTCAAAACAAACAAAATAAATTATAAGTATCCTTAAATTGATAATACCACTACTTTTTTTTTCGGCCTGTTCACTACCGGGAGGCCTTGTCTAGAGAAGATACAGGCAAGAAACTCTGCAAGGGTTCCGTCCTCCCTTTACATCAATATATTCTACAACCTAATAAAATTTACGTGTATTATATAATACTCTTAGTCACAAATGTCAAAATTGATTTGGAAGGTAAATGCTCCAAAAGCGACGTATCAATATATACAAGTGATTGTAATAGTTATACTGAAGTAATTAATTAATTGTCATGTCTATTCGGAACACTCTCCTGGCCAAAACAAAAAAAAAAAAAAAAAAAATTATATATAATATGAATGGATACAATAATAATACCTATGTTTCACAAAAAAGTTTTGTGTTAATATAATAGAAAAAAAAAAGGAATTTATGATAGCTAAACAAAATGTATAATAAAAAAGTCAACATTTCAATATACAATCATGAAAGTGACCAAATGTAAGATTGCAGTGTGGAGCAATCTATATGTCCCATGCTTGACTATCATTTAAATATTCATTGATTTTGTAATAGGCTTTTTTCATGAGGGTTTTTTTTACAAATTCTTTAAACTTTGTATCGGTCATTTGGGTAACATTGATTGGTAGCATATTATAGAATCTAACAGAATTCATTAAGAAAGATTTATTCGTCTTACTTCTCTTGTAACTTGGAAGACGAAGTTTATATTTATTTCTTGTATTGAGACAATGACCTTCACTAATCTGAACGTAGCTGTGAATATGTTGGCGAACAAACATAATATTTACAAATATGTATAAACATGGCAAAGTAAGAATATTAATCTGTTTAAACAATTCTCTTAGGGATTCCCTTGTCTTCATTTTATATATATTTCGAATAGCCCTCTTTTGTAGAATAAATATAGATTCCAAATCAGCAGCAGATCCCCACAAAATGACCGCATAAGACATAAGACTATGAAAGTAGGCAAAATAGACTAAGCGAGCTGTTGGTATGTCTGTCAATTGTCTTATCTTTTTTATTGCGTAAGCAGCCGAGCTAAGCTTTCCCGATAAACTCTTGATATGGGATCCCCACTGAAGTCTGGAATCAATATGTATCCCAAGAAATACAGAATCTTTTACAAGCTCTAAGCTGTTTCCGCCTATGTTTACTTCCAAATCATAACAGCGCGTATTGAAATACCAATTTCTACTACATAATATTCTTTCTGAATTCCGCAGGTGTAAAAACTGCATCTAAATCTGAAGGGAAGGCTTTTTCAGAAAAGTCTTCAATTTCATCACTATCTTCAGTCAGATCAACACATTTAGACAATAAACAATCAAAACGGCAGGACCAATTTAAACGCGAGGAGAAACATTTAGATAAGTTTTCGGCGCATCAAGAAAATAAAAGTCAAAATCAGTATAATAAAACTTCGACAAATGCAGGAAATAAATCTCAAGTCGTAAAAGAAGATGTAACTAGCTCTCAGAGCAATGTCCAAGCAGTCAAAGAAAGTAGCAACGTGTATGCTAGCAGCTCCAGTCAATCTACAAGATGCCCTCATACTCATGATCATAGAGATAAAAATATAGCAACAGTGCAAAACTCAAGTTACAGCAACCAAATAAGTAACCAACAGAAATCATCCAGTATCGTAACTGAACAATCTTCAAAGAGCCATAATGCATCAGATACCCAAAAAACTCAGTCAAAGACAGATACTAGCATGTTTACGAGAAGCGTAAAATTTATAATTCATAAAGAGAAAAAGGGATATTCAGAAGAAAATAACACAACTTCATCTAATTCAAACACACAACACAAGGTTAATAAGGTCTCTACCGTATCATCATCATCTGCATCAAGGTCGGAATTCATTAATAAAACATCAATTCAAAGAGAGCAGACTGACTACCCGAAACCTCATATCACAGTACTTAGAGTTAAAAAGAAACATGAACCAAAAACTCCAAATGTTGAACAATCCCAATATGGCGGACCGTGCAAACATAAACAAAATAACAACAGTACAAAAACAAATTCACAATCAAACAAAACAAGAAATAACACCAAAAATAATAAAAAATTATCAAAAGTTAACAAATCAAAGACTGTAAAGAAAAATATACGACGCACCATTATTGAAGAAACGAATGAAGATTATTATTGTGAGAAACATCGCAAATTGAAACATCACGCGGAAGAACCTGTTTTGGAACATGGGCAAGGAGCAGAGCAACACAAATACAACCATGAAGTGCAAACACAAAAACCTACACCAAAGCCTATACCTGCCCCTAAACGAGTTCAAGAAAATTATGGTATAAATAAACAAATTAATAATACTCGTCAGAGAAGCAAATCTTCAGTAAAAAAGAAAAAAGTAACTATAGTAAAAGAAATAGAAGAGGAGGTTTATTGTGACAAACATTCACAGAGAAAACGCAAATCAAATAAAAAACGAAAATCTGACCAAAATAGGCAATCAAACTCTTATGCACAAAATAGTAATTCTACCGGACCTACGTATAATCAGACGCAAATGCATAACGAACCCATCGATGTTTCAGAAACTAATAAAATCAAAGAGGATTATTATTGCAACAAGCACAAACCAAAGTCACAGTCTGAACAATTATCGCATAATAATAATCATACTACACTTACACCAAATCCAGTACAAAAAACTGCAAATACCAAGAAACATAATCCAAAAGAAATGTCCAAGAAAGGTGTGAAAAGAGTTAACAAAAGTAAAGTAAGTAAAAAAAAGACGCATCGCACTATCATAGAAGAATCTGAAGACCATTACTATTGCGATAAGCATAAAGAACAGTCTAGAATAATAAAAAATAATTCTTCATTAGCTGATAGTTCTAAAGATCAGAAACAAACTAGTAATAAAAAACAAAACGATAAATCTGAAATCAAACATAAATCAATCAATAAGAAGTCAATATCTAAGAAGAAGAAGGTCCAAGTCATTGTTGAAGAAAATGAAGAGTATCATCATAGCGAAAAGCAAAGAAAAAATAGACGTAGAAAAAAATACAATCCAGAACACATACCAACAAAATCTGAACAAAATCCTCCTTTTAAGGTAACTAATGGAACTATAGATAGAAAACATGAAGCTAAACCAACACCCAAAGATAATGCAATATTAACACGCGAACCGGCAAATAAAACATCACATCAACAGATACCTCATACAGAAGAAGACAGTGCTGCTGACTTTAGCCATAAAACTACAACAATTAAAAAGAAACATCGTAAATTCCACGAAGAGCAACACAATGAAGAGAATCACTACAGCGAGGAGAATGTGGGAATCCTTCATAACTATAACTACAATGTAAAACAAACTGAAGATGGACAACATGTCATCTCTGATGGTTATTTTGACGGCAAACCAGTAACCAATAACGACCTTCCCAAAGGTATGTTTAATATAAGTATTACTAACTACTAGTTTATATAACTTTTGTCAGTATTTCAGACAGCCTTTACACAATCATTTTGATAATGCTGATTTTGAGCTTTGAACAATAAAAATTGTATTTTTGAGTACAAAGCAAAAATCACTAATGCCAAGTTATTTTCTTAAAAAATACTCGTTTTTTACAGACAGTTAAAATCTCAATGGTCAGAAAATCAGCCACAATAGATACATATTGTTTGCGAACACCAGTGTTCGGTTCCCCAAGAGAATTATTAAATAATGTATCAAAATATACCTATCCGTTGTCAAAACTACTCGTTTTTGAACATAGAAACGCAACTTAACCAAAAAACTCTTTTCTAGGTATAGATGAAGATACAGTGATCAAACTACAAACGCTGCTGGCCTACGACGGGTCGGGCCGCTGCTACTGCACCTGCCAAACCGGCAAGAAGCCGTTGTTCTTCTCCGTGCCTCGACACAAATTCAACAAGATATAATATAATACATTTAGTTACTTCGCTTTTATGTATATTTATGAAGATATTTTGTACTAAATATTATGAAGAAATAAAAGGTAAACGTTATGTGATTTCTAATACCTAACATCAATAAAGGCATTATTCCTGCCTGTTATTAGTGTGAAAATACTACCACTGAAAAACGATATGATAAAACAATGCTATGAATCACTGTCAAAAAACGAAAAAACGAGAAGATGGTGGCTTGGCGATACATCCCAGGTGTTTCTGAGAGTTCATATTGCACAAACATTTTATCAAATCGTAGATCGTGATAGCGGGCCTGGAGCAACTGGATGGATTCTCAGTAACTGGGGTGCAATTTATACCAACCGAGACCGCTAGCTTATCATCTGCTTAGCAATGTATCTATAATAAAGAGTGGTTCATTGATCTATTTGTTAGCACTTCTCGTTTTTGGTCTCTTTACAGTGTATTGTGTGGCAGGGAGGGATCCAGGGAGGGACTTAAATTTTTTTATCACTATTTAGGTGAAACTAGTTCACTGACAACTAAACCCCAACTAAATGAGAATACAATCTATATAAACTAAATTTATTTAAATTCAGATGCTACATTTAGTTAAAAAATCATGTGGCCAAAGTACAAAGTAAAGCGGTGCCCCTCTTGACCCAGAAGTCGGAGGTCTCCTTGCCGGAGGGCATGTCGACGGCCACCACGAAAGCGCCCTTACGCATCGGGTAGTAATAACACGGGCATATGTAACGATCTGGAAATATCATCTCGTATGAGCTAAACAATACGCTACGCAAAATAGTCACGCGAATTTTGCTTATACGAAGAACAAGTCCCAAGTATGAATCGACCAATAAAACTATTATTATCAACAATTTGAATTTTGTTACATATTTTTTGGTAATATCTCTTCCGCCAAGTTTATTGGCGATACATCAAGTGCTGTTAGTCCGTCGTAATCCAGAGTGGGCAAACCGAGCCTGTCCTCCTTCATCGCGGTGTAATTGGACGTGACGCGTCTTCAATATAAATGGCGAGTACATCTCACATTTACGATTCGCGGATGATATCGTCATCATGGCTGAAACCCTGCAAGACCTACAAGAGATGATGAACAGTCTGGCTAAATCTTCCCAACGCATCGGTCTCCGGATGAACTTGATCATGTTCAAACCAAAGTCATGTTCAACAATGAAATTGAAAATCAGCTGAATGTTTATTATTGGACATATAAGTTCGAATTCGATAAACTTTCGATTAGGAACACTTGTGTAGTAGATAATAACAAAAATGCTTTAGCTGTCAAATGCGTACATGGCCAAAATCGGCCGTATAGGCAGGACTCCGTCATTACAGAAGATTCGACCATGAACGAAAGCATTTATTGGTGTCCGAACTCCCGTGCAGTAACACGGAATTTGGTCTAATTCGCCCTTAGATATTTTACAAGTGTTCTATCTAAATACTCGCCAACAATATAACAGTGCGACAAAAAATGTAAAAGCAAGCTATAAAACCATGGGAGGATCTGGCCCACCCACAAGAGATTAAGTGAGAGTGTTGTTGAGTTTTAACTCATTAGATTACTCCCTAAAATCAGTACTGGGTAAAGTCACAAGCACTATTATATCATTCAAATATGAACCTTATTGCATTCTAATACGAACATAAGAGTATACATTTTATTGCAAGTGACTGTAAATTTCATGTAGTAGATAAGGTGAAAGTCATTTACTTCGCATCCTTCGTCCAGTAGCACGAATAGGCTTGAAATGTATTGGCGACATTGGGAACACCAGTTGCATGGGCAGCGGCTCCTGAAGATATCCCTCTTTCTTGTACCAGCTTGCACCTTCCAGAAACTGTCCCCTGCAATAATAGGCGAATATTATACTTATAAAGATAACTAGTAACACTACCTACATACTGATATCAATGAGAAATTATCAAAATAAAATTAGTAGACGTCATAAAGCTAATCTAATTAAAGTTATGCCAAGTTTTGGCAAATAAAGTTACTTTTAAGCACTTTTTTGGTAATCGAGTTGCAGTAGAGGCATCGAATGAATTGCCAGCTGAAATAATATCAGCAGAAACTACCAACCAATTTAAGAACAGACTTGATAAACACATCGCAAAAGAATAATAGGATGCAGACGATCATCAGTTGTTTCAACTGACAGTCTGTCAATTAATAATAATAAATTTGTTCTTCACTTTTTTTTTGGACGTCCGAAGGAATCATCCATGCATTGGCGACCTTTGTAAAAAGAGTAAACTTTTTTCTTAGTTGATTTTTGATAAAAACTGTACACATCGGGTAGGCAGGAGTGCATTACACACTTTGCCAGTGATTGCGTTGGTCCCACTAGTATGGGGCAAGCCTGTTGCTTTAACCCAAAATCCATATCCATACTTATAATATAACTGTAGAGGTCGAATGTCTGTGCATAGAAAAAAATGCTTGAAACCAAGTCAGGGGGATTTAGAAATAGGGAAAATACCAAAAAAAAATTTTTTTTTGTTTCTCTGTTTGTTTTTCTGTCTGACGAAGTCGCGGGCAACAGCTAATCAATAATATACGGAGTGAATTACGAGGATGTATTGGAAACCAACAAACCTGATGTAAACCCCGCCATCTCTGGGCGGGCGCACAAACGCTGTCTCCTCTAAAGGCATCACCGTGAACTCCCAGCACAGCGTGTCGATGGGCCAGCCCTCGCCTCGAGCGGTCGTCTTTACAACATCGTAAAACAGATAAACTTTAATATAGGTGATAATAGTAACGCCACCTAACGTAATAAGTCATATAAAGGGGGGCAAGCCACAATAATAAGTTTTAGACGAACTAAAAAACTATGGGAATAACGATCTATACCACTTAATGAATGTATGCGTAGCGCTAAGCCAGCGTCAATACCTGCATGACAGCAGTCAAGAAGCCCGTGGGCGCGATGAGCGCGGGCAGCCAGCACAGCGTGGGCGGCGAGCGGGGCGCGTTGGCCCACGCCGTCAGGTGTGCGCCGCGCAGGAACAGCTCGCGGCACCACGCGCCCAGCGGCTTCATCGACGGACGCGCTACGACCACGGGGTGAGCGAACGATTATATTTACATCAGGCCTCTACTAGCATATGCTAGACTTAGGCCTCCCCCAAGGACACTGTTACATCATTAACCTTGGATCGCTCATAGATATAATCATCGGTCTTTAACTAGAATGAATGAGTTAAACAAAAACCATTAAGATAAATAAAGGCTCTGACCGCCATGTTAGAGGTATAGGAAAAAAACCAATCTGAAGCGAAGACTACCGACGTTTGATTGAAACCACCCAAAAATTATGATGAGATAATGTACTAAGATATAATTTACAGTGAAAGCAAAAAAGAGACACCGAGAAGCCAGCAGATTTCAAAAGAAAAAAAAGAATGAAGAAAAATAAACAATATGTTTATAAAAAAGGTTGCTCGGCAGCACCATCCGAGGTCAATTTTGTGAAATCAAAATCAAAACTAAAAATCATTTTAATTCATATGTCAAGCTTGGCACTGAAAATCCTCATTTTACATAAGTAGTAATGGTAAAAAAAGTATAATTTAAAGTTCTCGCTACAAGGGATACGTGTTATGAAGGTAAGCTTATGAAGCGTCTAGCCCCTTGAGATTAGAGGACTCCCCAAAAACAGCCTCACATCATTAATCTCACATCTCACATCCCTCATATATTCTCATATCTTGTTAATAGCTACAAGTATCATTCTGAGCTACAAAACCTATGTCAAATGTTTTTGTCAGTTTAGTAATAATTTTTCAGTATTCTCATAAGACAAAAGTTGGTGCAGTTACATAAAAGATCCAACCCTTACCCTTTTGCCAGAATGAAGGCACTCGCCCTTCGAATATGCACGAATACATAATTTCAAGCATATCCGACATCACTACCAGGCCTTCAATGGCGCGTCGTAACTCCTGAAAAAAAACATTTAAAATATCCATATATCTAAGGCGAACGAAATATTGGGTCCTTACCTATGAAATTGGTGTTTTTTTTCTCTCTTAGTATTTTGTATGTAACTATTAAGATTCAGAGTTTTCCTAAAAAATAATTACCTCGTCTAAAAATAGACTATATTTTTGAGCTCTTTTGATTTGTTTTGATAATTTGTTGTAAGTTTAATTGTGTTAAAATTGGACACGGAGACAACTCTTTTTAAGTGCCTCCCGAATACATCATTTTATTTGCATTCACTTAAAAACGATAAATAATTTTTATGAAGTGTGATATTACACATATTACTAAAGCTTGTCTAATGATAGATGCCAAATATATTATCTTTGGATTTGTCGTTGTGAAAAAAACTGAAAAAATTTTAGTATGGAAAATGCAGAATTCCCCAAAATCTCCAGACAAAACACCAATTTCATAGGTAAGGACCTAATATGAAGTTTCGATATTGAAAACATAACAGTGTGGTGGTTTTATCCTACATATTTTATTGGAAGTATGGAAGTACATGCTAAGGATGATGATGAAGAGGAGATGAGGACAGACCTTGAGCCCGACGGTGATGCTGCTGATGAGCACGTTGTAGTACCCGATCTCTTGGAGCAGTGACACACACATGGGCATCACTATCTCTGGCCCCATCATTCGTTCTGTCGTCTCCATGTCTATCTTGTTCGGCAACTTCACTATCATCTCCGCAGCTAATTCGTCCACCTAGGCGAAATTCAGAGGAATAAGTCAATTAAGATAAAAGTCACTAAATAACTAAAAATGTACTTTACGGTGGATACCTTTTGATCTTCGCCTCCTCCACCGCCTCCGCCGCCGGTAGATGCCAGCGCGAATAATGTCGAACAAATTATGAGAGCGTCCTGAAAATCATTCATTTCTGTCAATTTATAAGATACGTGCTGTAGTGTTTGTGAGACGTGAAGGTTTATTCATCTAAAGAAGTAACGAAAACGAGGAGTAGTTAAACTAACTAAGGACTTTCCCTTCGGTGAAAAGAGGCGTGATGACATGTTATCTGTTGTGTTAGATTGACTAGATAGTAGATATGCTGTTGGTAACTAGACAGGTCAATTTTGTAAATCAGAAATCTCGCCTGACGAAAAGCGACGATGTGGTCTCAGTGGAGGCGCACAATCTTAAATAATGCCTGTTCACTATTGCCTTAAAAATATTAGGTCAGGCTAGCTATTTCTTAGACCAACTAGACTTAAAGTAGTGATTTCCAGCATCTCCTAGTTTTGGAAGACTTGCTAAAACAGTGAAGAAGTTATAGCCAATATTTTTGTTCGTTGTTCATTGCAGTGTTGTCGACACGACGCACGGTTATTTCGTATGCCTGTCATGTATCGTGTCACGTGTGTGTGTGTGTGTGTGTGTGTGTGCGTGCGTCACCTGCGCCAGCGTGGCGACGTCGGCGGAGGCGTGCTGCCCCACAGACTCCGCTCGCTCGGCGGGCGGCAGCAAGTCGAGGAAGTCGCGGTAAGACTCCAGGCTGCCATCGCGCGGTAAATGGTATGCGGGGATCGATGACAACCTATAATAAATCAGCGTCATATAGCTGAGGGCGATCTGCTGGTCATATCCTCCAAGTGGTGGGGAGCGGCAGGACCTCACCTGTAGATCGACCGCATTCGACATCCTCTAGGTGGAAGCAACATACAACTTAACATACTTTTGTAACACCAGCCCCCAAAAATTTTGATATAAAACTTCGGACATTTAAATTCAAAATTTTATAAGATACTGCTGTAGCGGAAGAACGGATGAACATGTTTTCAAATTTTGCAATCATCACATTTAACAAAGGGGCCAAATATTGTCCAAAGCTGTTCTTGGCCGATTAAGCATTATGGACTCAATTTGCTGATTGTTTACGTGAATGAATTATGATAACATTAGCATTGATAGCAGTAAAGACGAGTATTCTACATTATCTTCTGTAAATATCCACCTCTAATCTATGTTAGCTATAAATAAATATCTTCAGACATTCACAACTATCAACTAGCCCCGAGCTATAAGAGTATAGATTTCAGGGGAAAATTGCAGAGCCTTAATCTACATAATGAGGAACTCGGTGACGTGGAGGTTTCTACGTTTTGGCTTTTGATATCGAAAACAAAGCTACCTTCGCCAGGGTCAGGCCTTGGATGGGTGACCAAAACTTTTTGATCTCGAACTCCTCTCCGGAGGGCAAGGCACGTAAACCCATTGCTCCCGGTCGCTAATGCAACCGCTTCTACCCACCAACTCGCATTGGGCTAGTGTGGCGGTGTTACGGCCCATACACCTCATGTGTTTCTCCAAGTAGGTCTGTGCCCAAAAGTGGGACGTATATAATAGGCTGTGGACGAATTTCTATCTGGCCCAACGTGAATAAACCATGTAATTATTACTATATATCTAATTACTATACAACAAAGACCTGTAGAAAGGCGTATCATGAGCTTCCTCGCAGAAGAACTGGTTGATGTACGCGATAAGCACTCTCTTGTCCCAGTCGTCGGTGATGTGGCCGCCGTAGTTGATGATCGCGAACAGATACCGCAGGGCGTCCCACGGTACCTCCTCGTATTCCTCCAGATAGTTCGCTAGTAGGTTATCTGATACCTGATGGATGACAACAGAAGATCTTCAAATCGTTTAAAAGTAGTTTTATATTATCTTTGTTTGGCAAACGGCTTTCCTGGTGGTGAAGTCATATTCATTCATTATTCAACATCAACAACAACATTAACTATGGGGTAAACTTCAAAAATTATCCAAACACATAGCTACTGTTTTCTATTTTGGAGTTTATATTTTTTTTATAAATTTCGAACGTGTCTCACACCACCCGATGTTAAGCAGTATTATGAATTCATTATAATATGGGGAGATAATAGACTAGTGGACTCATATCAAAAGTAATGAAATAAAAAAAGACGTGTGGCACTCGGGGAATGCCGCGGTAAAGCTATTGCATAGCATTTTGTATCAACTTATGCAATTATAATTTTATTTATTTATTTTATTCATGCAGTATTTCTTTTTCTTTGATATTAATTCAAGTTACACTTTTTGAGCGTGGTGACCGATAAGAAAACAAATTTTTCGATTATTAAATAAATAAAAAAAGTTCTTTATAGCAGTATTATATTTTCAATTCAAAATTAATACTGCATTTGTGATAATAATAAAATGTATGTATATAGAGTACTCACTCATTTTCTTTCATTATTTTTTTTTGTGACTTTCTTCATTATAATAAATGCACTTTGTTCATTCATATTCACGCACACAACGCCCGCCGTGTCGAAGACTGCCGAACTGAAACGACGTTAGACGATGCACGGCCTTCAAGCCACACCTACCTGCGCATCGGAGTGGGGAGCGTGAGGTTTTTTCGTTACGGAATTTCTGGATTCGGTCCCCGCGCTCAAGGCCCGCGATAAAAGCTATGCAATAGCTTAATAATGTATAATTCACATAGTATTTAGTACGAGGGTCCGAAATATACCATGTTCAATAAATGTAAATAAGGGATGGCTGTAGAAATTCAATTTAAACATGTTTTATTTTTCCTTTTTTTCATCTGCGAAAATAGTGAAGTTACACATCATGTAAACAATTACGCATGGTCAAAATCCGTCAAACGCCAGTCGCAACCAATCAATATATGCTTGATGCAGAACAGAATGAAAAACGCCGAGCCACCATCCATCTCGCATACTCTTAAAATGCTAAGATAATTTCACGCTTCTTCTGAAGAATGTAACTGAAAAATAATCCGCAGAACCTCTAAGTACGCGCTGACAAAGAGGTCACCATAATGCGTGGTGTCGCAATTCCGGACGCGTGGTCTTTAAATTTAAAGCGCCTAATAAATTAAATATTGACATAATCCAAAATAAAATACAAAATAAATTGCTTTCAATACCAAACCATGAACAAATATTTTTAAATTGCACAAAATTAACAATATACCAACGTTGGATGAATCCATTTCTAAAATTACTTGTAACTTTTTACAAATTACGAACCCATAATCCTTTTCTTTCTTATATTGCAACTAACCACTAAGACACCCAATTTGTCATACCTATACTGTCCTACTAAGCGCAAAGGCAGTATCTCAAAAAAAAATCGTAAATTTGGTTTTTACGCCATCGGATAGCTTTTAAAAATACGCATCTAATGGACTAACACTTAGTTGCACAAAGATTTTTTAAAGACGACATTTGTTAATGAGACATTAAAACTTTAAAGTTCATTAAATTTTAAATTGGAACACAAAATAGTTCTAGCTAATGTCTCTTTAGCATTGATAGGGTGCTTATGTCGTTTTATGCAACGTAAAAACTACGCTAAGGTGTTCTTTTGACACTTCAATATATAAATTTAATGGAGCATTAGGGATAATGCCGACATTAAATTTTAAAGTTCGTTTCTGCAACTGGGTGTAAGCCTTTTAGCGCTATCTTGTTTATATACATACATATGAAAAAAAACCTAAAAAAGATTTATCTATCTCAGTTTAACATTAAATTACTAAGGGTATTACAGGTATATCAATATAACGTGGGCAATCAGCAGAATTTCTATTGTGATAACAAGTAGATTCAATATAATATATATTAATTCATTTTATTAAGCAAAAAAGACAATATATAATGTAAAATAAAGTTATTTTCTATTATGTTATAACTTCAAATATCTCAAAACACGCTTTCATTGAGATACCACTTTTGCGCTTAGTTGGGCAGTATAATACTTACCGCTTGCCCTATCTCTACGTGTGGCGTAGCCCCCTACTCATCTTTTGTCTGCGACTAAGTTATGACTGAATATTTTGTAAGTACCGACCGTAAAAAAACTAATTTAATAGTAATTATCACTTTCTAAATATGGATTTTTTATACTCGTCTAACATGTTAATAATATGTATTTTAGTTATGACTTAGTATGTATTTATATAATTTTAATCATTTATGTAAGCTTTTATAGGCCACAGCCTGGGTAAATTGTTTATAGTTCATGTGTTAGTGTATTGCTATAGTCCAGAATGTAGAGTACCTGTAATTTGTATTTTTTGTTAAAATAAAGAATTTAGATAATAATAATAATTGACATAATCCACTGACATCAAAGTCGGCATCGTTGAAGCTATACACGGCGTTGTACCCGAGCTGCCGGAACCGCTTCCGGGCGATGAGCGTGCAGTGGAAGAACGCCACACAGAACAGCAGCCGCCGGTACTTGGGCGTCGCCTCGTCGAACTTGTCTTCGTTCAGGTTCGCGAATAAGCGGACCATGTTGCCTTTTAAGCCCTGGAAAGTTGATGTAAGCTATTTCTTGGGGAATTTCATGTATGCTGTTTTCCATTAGTGTTCAAGCCACACGCCGAACGTTGGACTCTGGCAGCAGCGCGTGCGCAGCGGGCGACTTACATACCGTAGTACAGCAGCATCGTGCACCGTCGGCGCTTTACACAGACCATAGATAAATTAAGTAGTGTAGATCGCTATTTTCATACATGGGTTTTCAGTTTGTGTAAAACTTATAATTGTTGCTTGTACCCCTTCGTTCGACTTATTATGTTAGGTAGCGCTTATACTCTAGTGGAATCATAGATAAATTAACCATTGACAAGATAAACTTAACCGCAGATAACACTCCAACCTTCCCGAATGAAAAGGACAACAGAGACGAATACGAGACGTATTCGCCGACTGAGGTGTACGATGAGCACTACTAAACATCCGTCAATAAACTCTCCGTTATATTCGTAAGAAAACAACCCTCTAGAATAACCTCAAAAATATTTTAAGTAATTCCGCTAGTATAGTAGCGCCACAACGTAATAAGTCATACGAAGGATTACAAGCAACAAAAATAAGTTTTAGACGAACTAAAACCCCATGTATGGGAATAGCGATCTATACTACTTGTGTAACACTCTTTTTTCTTACTCTTTTTTAATCGACCGATTGATAAAGAAACTATCTTTGTATATACTGACTTGCCTGTTTTGATACGCTCAACTCTATGGTTTTGTCTATGAACCACGATCAAGATGAGTCAAACTAGTATTTCAAAAACAAATTAAAAGTTAAAATGACATAAGGAATTGACATATGCCATTATAACGATGTAAACAACATGAAACAAACAAACATTAGTGATTTTACTTAACTCTGATGCCTTTATGTGTAATTAAGACGGTAATAAGTGATAATAAGAAAAAAGAGTGTTACACTTGATTTATCTATGACACCGACGAACTGCATCCACAATAAATCATTGCGTCTATCAATTAAATTATTGGGTCCTTAACTATGAAATTGGTATTTTTTTTCTCTCTTAGTATTTTGTCTGTAACTATTAAGATTCAGAGTATTCCTAAAAAATAATTACCTCGTCTAAAAATAGACTATATTTTTGAGCTCTTTTGATTTGTTTTGATAATTTGTTGTAAGTTTAATTTTGTTAAAATTGGACACGGAGACAACTCTTTTTAAGTGCCTCCCAAATACATCATTTTATTTGCATTCACTTAAAAACGATAAATAATTTTTATGAAGTGTGATATTACACATATTACTAAAGCTTGTCTAATGATAGATGCCAAATATTATAATCTTTGGATTTGTCGTTGTGAAGAAAACTGAAAAAAATTTTGTATGGAAAATGCAGAATTCCCCAAAATCTCCATACAAAACACTTATTTCAAAGGTAAGGTCCTAATATAAACAGTACCTACAGTAAAATAGCAACAATAAACCAAATTTCAACCGTCCGTGTTGGGTCTAACTTTGTCATCCCGGTGCCACCTAGGGCTACTCTCTGGGCCTTCCACTAACATCGTCATATTAACATGGACGTGTCGGTCACGGCGCCTTACCACCGTTCAAAATCTGCCCGTACAATACTCAATACCTTATTGCTTTTCAGTGTGGTTACAGATATTACAATAGGTTACAAATACACAACACAATTAGACCGGATACAATTAGACCTACGGCGGCGAAGGAGAAAAAAGATCGACTACTTTGATTGCTTCTTTTCAAATGGCACGCAAAATGGTCTTTTGTTCTATTTTCCTATCTCGAAACCGCTATCTCGCATAGCTCTGCTGTATAAGCAGCTAATATTCCAAGTCACTCACTTCAATTTTACAAGAACTTGACTCGGTGGTTCATGGAGGAGTGTGGCTGTGGCGGTTTTGTAATTTTCTTTATGAGCATCTTTTTTTTACATATCACAGGTAAGTTCTTGGCCTTCATCTCACCTGATGGTAAGTGACGATAAGGCCGAAGATGGAAGCGAGCTTCACCTATAATCCTCAACAACTGAGGAACTATCTATCTTACCTCCGATTGCCGGAACACAGCAATGCTTATAACATTGTTATTATGGCAACAAATTTAGGTAAGACGGTAGTAGTTAACCAGGCGGGCTCAGAAGCCCTACCACCAACCGAACTTAGCAGAAATCGGGCCCCCACGGGGAATCGAACCCGGACCTCCCGATCAACACCCGGTGGTGCGAACCACTAGACCAGAGAGTCGATTAAATCTAACTAATAACTATAATTTTCCAGACCAAACATGGTGATTTGAGTGTTCCGTACGCCCGTTTCAAGGCGTCACCATCTCGAGAGGTTCTGGGTGGGGGCAAATGTTTGGGTGATGAATTTTCAGGTATTCGTTCTCCAGTTTTGGATGTTTATATATATTTTATATATATTCAGAATTTTTATGTGTTGATCTATTAAATATATTTATCCGCCTTCTAGTATCCGTAACACGAGCAGCATTGGTTGCTTAAAATGGGGCTAGTTGGTAGGTGTGAATTAGGTGTGAACATTTGAGGGTATCTATTTAGGTGCGTGTAAAGATGAATGAAGGTGACCTGCGGCGGCTCGGTGGTCATCTTGATGGAGCGTTGCAGCACGTTGAGCGGGAACTGGTCGTCGGGCATGGACGACAGCCACAGCCGGAAGCGCGGGTGGATGCGCGCGTTGTCCAGCCCGCGCAGCGCGCCCAGCCACACGCACGCCAGGTGGCAGTTGGCCAGGAACACCCAGCCGCCCTCCCTCATGCCCAGCGCCAGCATCCTGCACGGACGACAGGTGAGCTCGAGGCATCATCTGTGACGATAACGCCGAACGCGGAAGCGAACTTCAACGTGTATAAAGTTTCATTTTCATTTCAATGAGCAGGCGAGCCTCGACTTTACCTCCGTCCAGACGATAGAAAAGTAAGTGTTGAGTTGGCTAGGAATGGGCTTTATCGAAAGGACCATCAGAGGAATAACGATTTGGTCATGGTGGGGACTAAGAAGGCCCACTCGTCCCCTCCGAGCCCGCTGACAGCTTCCTCTGTTAATAACGTTAAATTCAACCAATCCGAAATCGCCCTATGGCTTTTATGTATCAGAGCGAAACACCATTAATTGACTCGTATTTTAGTATCGTTGGGAATTGAAGACAGCCACAACCGAAAGCTCGGGTGGTTGCGCGTATTGTTCAGACCTCGTGAGGCAGTTACTGTTGACTAGGAACACCCAGTCGGCCTCCTTCATGTCCGCGTCAGCATAATTTAATAATATTAACTACGTAGATAAATTTCCACGCTACACGCACGCTAAGTGACTGTTGACAAACAAGGTCTTTATCGAAATATCCAGATACAGGAAAGACGGTTTGTTAAATATGAGGGTAACTGTATTGGTATACATACTTGGCGGCCGTGGGCGCCTGTCCCTGCCCCAAGCTGAGCGACTGGAACTTGTCGAACATCTTCACGTCGATGGCCAGCTGGATCAGCGCCGCCGTGGGGTCCACGCCCGGGGATAATACGAACAGCAAGGAGGTCTTCCACGACGACTCCTCCCACGCCATCTAGGGAAACGGGACTGTGTTAAATAGAGGTAAGAACCAGTTCTGAGCGACGCAATGCTTTGATAGAACATCCGAGTTACTACATACAGCAGCAGAATGACAGTGGGTGTGCGAGCAGACCGCGAGCGATTGTAAGGCGCCGCGACCTGCACGTGCATGATAAGTTTATGTTAGAGGAGCTACCTTAAAGTTTATGTTAGAGGAGCTACCCAAAAGTTTATGTTAGAGGAGCTACCCTAAAGTTTATGTTAGAGGAGCTACCCTAAAGTTTATGTTAGAGGAGCTACCCCAGAGAGTAGCCCTGGGTGGCAGCGCGAAGTAGGAATGGACACGGATGGTTGAAGTCTAGTTTATTATTGATAATGCTTTGATATTTATACAATTCTATTGCATGTACACTATGATAGGGTTTTAAATGTGACTCATCGGTGTAGAGTACCGACGGTGCACGATGCTGCTCTTATTATATTAATGTTTATAAATTAAAACTTTTATTTAATGTTGTGATGGAGGATGTCATAAGCTGCATGAATCTATTTTGTAATTTTCTGAAACTTTTTTTTTATGAGTAACTTTGTCATGAATCATGATACCTTGTTGACATACTCTTATTCATTCCACTTAGACTTGCCTGTAATTTGTATATTGTAGCACGTAAGCCAATTTTATTTTATGTAAAGGGTGGATGGACCCCTTGCAGAGTTTCTTGCCTGTATCTTCTCTTGACAAGGCCTCCCGGTAGTGAACAGGAAGAAAAAAATGTAGAGGTAGACAAGTGGAAGTGTATAATTTGTTTGTTAAGTTTCATTGTTTTTGAATCGTCATAAGTGTAACTACTTGTTGTCACCTAAATGATTAAATAAAGAATTTCATTTCATTTCATTATGATAGTTAGGTTGGCCCGCTGCTGACCGCGCTGTTGCTGGAGGCCAATATTCGGCTTGTGGCTCGAACAGTGGAGCTGGCCGTAACTGTAGTAATCTTGAATGAAGATCAGGAAGTAATTCTCTGCAAAATGCTGCAGGAACATGCTTCATGCGATACGCATAAACAGTGTTAAAAGGCGCACATTAGCGGAGGACTATGTAGGTGAATCAATTTGAGTTGGTGATGTTGTTGAAGAGGCAATTCTGAGTGACGCATTTGTTGCCTAGCTTACATATTGGGTCCTTACCTATGAAATTTGAGTTTTTATTCTGTAGTAGTGTGTAGTATTTTGTTTGTAACTATTAAGATTCAGAGTATTCTTAAAAAATAATTACCTCGTCTAAAAATAGACTATATTTTAGAGCTCTTTTGATTTGTTTTGATAATTTGTTGTAAGTTTAATTGTGTTAAAATTGAACACGGAGACAACTCTTTTTAAGTGCCTCCCGAATACATCATTTTATTTGCATTTACTTAAAAACGATAAATAATTTTTATGAAGTGTGATATTACACATATTACTAAAGCTTGTCTAATGATAGATGCCAAATATTATTATCTTTGGATTTGTCGTTGTGAAGAAAACTGAAAAAAAATTAGTATGGAAAATGCAGAATTCCCTAAAATCTCCATACAAAACACCAATTTCATAGGTAAGGACCTAATATTTCTTTACAAGACCCAAGCTTCAGTTTATTAAAAACAAATGCATTAGGAACTACATTTTAGCCGAAAACCGCTCTCTGCTGGATTCCTTTTGGACGAAGATCTTCGCACCGAATTGATTGACGGTCTACTTTGTGTGACCATTTCTTTAAGGTTCCACGTACCTTTATGTCAAGTACTGGCGGCTCAACATATCTTGGACCCAGCACGGAGATGATGAAGCTAGTAATACACGCAGACACACGATCCACGCGCAGCGACCGCACGAACAAGATCCGCTGGAAATCGTTGCATACCTCGTTCCAGTCTCCTGCAGATATATATCAATATAACATAGATAGATTGTGAGTAACATAGATAGGAGGAGCTCGGTGGCGATTGAAAACAAAGCTACCTTCGCCATGGTCAGGCCGTGGATGGGTGACTAAAACTTTGTGATATCGAACTCCTCCGTGCTTCAGAAGGCACGTTAAGCAATTGGTCCCGGTCGCTATTGCGGCTGTTTCTACCCACCACCCGCATTGGGCCAGCGTGGAGAGGTTACGGCCAATACTCCTTATGTGTTTCTCCATGAGGAAGGCCTGTGCCCAGCAGTGGGACGTATGTAGGCTGAGGACAAGATTGTGAGTATTTACTGAATTCTCATTAGTCCTCATGCAAGATGTTTTGTTGTAATAACTAAGAGTTTCAAATTATAATAATGCTCCTCTCAAAAATTGCTGTGCCTTACAAGGTCCTAAATGATATATTATACAAAATTTATGTCAGCTGATAAGGAACGCAATAAATAATTTGACTTTGACATACCACACGGATCACGCCTCCATCTCCAAAGGGTAGGCGAAAGAGATGAAACTCATATTTTCCTATTTGATTGAGTGATAGGTGTATATAAATACTTTATTTGTTTAGAAATAGAATTAATATATTTTTTAATCATGTTTTTTATATATTTTTGCATATATTTCTGCTTCGTCTTGTGCACTGGTGTCGCTTCTCTTACAACACCTGTGACGGGTTGACTGAAAGATATCCCTCCCTTGTATTACAGACAAATCCTTCCTTGTATATTTCTGTTTTTTTAGTTTCCGTGCAATAAAGAGTTTTAATATCTGTCCGTACTATTAGAATTTTGGTTCAAAAAACAGATTGCTTATAGATTTTCTATAGTACCTACCCCGTAACGGCAATAGACAAATTAGTGGCAAAGTGTATTATTCGGGGATATATTCGTAATAAAATGTGTATATGAATATGTTTAAAATCTCTTCGTAAAAAACATGTAATACCCACACAGATGTCTACGACAATTTATAGGGGCTACGTCATAGCGCCACACAAGCCAAGTATCAGTACGGTACTCAATGAATAGCATTGGAGTCAATGAAGCCAGCTACCTAGACTCCGCTACCTAGACTCCACTATCTAGCACGCAGAAATTACACCAACTGATAATAGTTTAATGGAGGGCCTTGCCACAGACTCGCAAATCATTGAGCTATCGGTAATCTAAATTTTATTGCGGATCTCTTAGGACAAAGGACAGTACTGCAGAACCGTTAGAAAGAAATAAAGCTATTCATTCCCACATAACAACATCCCTTTCTAGCTGTGCTCAACCAAAGATCTACGACTGAGTTTGTTTCTGGAATACGAAAAATTATAGAAATAAAATATTTGTTATTCATTCAACTAAAGTGAGTTTAATAAAAATGTGTTGATTACTTATTATTTTATTGTTACAGCTGTCAAGTAGCCCATTCTGATCGTTACAGTGTGGATAATCAGTAATAATTCTATGGATTGTTAATTATTCAAGCAAGTCATTTGCGTCAAGCAGACTTGATTAAATACCACACACATCGTTATTAATTAATATCTTTATTGGCACACGACAGCTAATGAAGCCAAATCAATCTAACGTTGTGTACAAATATGTAACATATTATATAACTTCTGTTTTATAACACGTCCCCATTATGTAACCTTGTTATTCAATATTACAACATTAAACAGTACTGTATAAATTACACATGACAATACAATATAACAATGTTATATAACCATTGCCGTCCTTCAGTGCTATGTTATATTAGGTCCTTACCTATGAAATTGGTGTTTTGTATGGAGATTTTGGGGATGTCTGCATTTTCCATACTAACATTTTTTCAGTTTTCTTCACAACGACAAATCCAAAGATAATAATATTTGGCGTGTATCATAAGACAACCTTAAGTGTATCAAACTTCATAATTTTTTTTTATCGTTTTTAAGTGAATGCAAATAAAAAGATGTATTCGGGAGGCACTTAAAAAGAGTCGTCTCCGTGTCCAATTTTAACACAATTAAACTTACAACAAATTATCAAAACAAATCAAAAGAGCTCAAAAATATAGTATATTTTTAGACGAGGTAATTATTTTTTAGGAATACTCTGAATCTTAATAGTTACAGACAAAATACTAAGAGAGAAAAAAAACACCAATTTCATAGGTAAGGACCCAATATAACGTTGCTGTGCATATCAATAGCATGTTATTATAACATTCAGTATCCACATTATCTGAAACATGTTAAATAGCAATGTTGTATAACATGTTATGTTACATAGTTTGTACGCACATTCACAAATAGCAAACATTTATAAAAGTGTCGATAAAATTTAATTATTTCAACATATTTTAGAAAAGCTTTAAAGAAAATCTTGAAAGAAAAGAAAGAAAGAAAAATCTTATATTTTTTTCTAATTATATCAGCGTAATAATTGTATATTATTTATTATTATTATTTCTTTAAAAAAATATTAACTCTGCGTCGCATTAATCCACAGAAGGTTACGTTATTGATTAATCTCATCAGTTTCGGTAATATTAGAGACACTCTATAAAAGGATTCGTAAACGATTCCTTCCCATCTGCGGGTGAACTTGACACAGCTCACCTTTGACCACCGAAACACTAAACTAAGATGATTATGATTTGTCGAAGCACAAAAAAATCCAAGATCGAGGACGTACAGTCGAGTAGAAAAACATGTATACTTTCACATTTTAGAGGTGACAATTTTTATTTCCTTCTAATAAGAGTCATTTACTGACGGAAATGAATACATATTTTAGGAGTCGACTATACCTTTTTTTTCTCTCATGCAAAGACTTGTGCTCGAGAGCGCCGTAATTCATAATTTTTAAAAATCCTAAGGCCCGATTTTTCAATCCTCAGATAAAATTATCCGCCATTTAAAACTATCACTGTCACTTTCTAAAGTCATAAAAAGAAAAGGGACAGAGCTATCATTTGACTGACAGTTAGTTTTATCTGAGGATTGAAAAATCGGGCCTAAATCATTTGACTTTAGACTCTATATTAAGGTGATAAGAGCGAAGCTACTCGCCATCACAAAATTCAACGACTATATAAGCCAAAAACGTTGAATAAGCAATTCCAGCAGACATACCTATAAGCGGAAGTAGCTCTGGCTCGGGGTTAAGATACCACTCCTTCCACTCCTTGGTGAACACTTCGAAGGAGTCGATGACGCCGTGGAAGCCAGGCAGCTTGTCCAGCTCGGTGATATTGTCCCAGCACTCGTCTGGCATCCAGTCTGGTGGTGTCAGGATTTATAACTTTTCAGGCAAAAACAGGATTACAACAAGAATTTTTTTTTCTGAAATTTGGACTAGCCTCCTTTCCAGATGAGAATTGGAAGCAAAATTTGAATGCCAATATTGATTTATCCAAAATCGATGTCATACTTCCTTAGAACAGATTTCCCTCATAGTTTCGGATTTCTCCCCACTGACCCATTTGGATTGATCACCAGTATAGAGACTACCTTTTACACTAAAATCCAGACTCGGTATCGCAACTGCAGATAAGTTTCTGATAAATAAATTGACAGATTCCTTACGATAGCCATTCCATTTAAAAGAAAATTGTTGGATATTAGCTATCATTTTATGTAGCTATCATTGAGGTGGATGTGTGGTGTGACGAGAATGGAAAGAGTGAGGTATGAATATATTAGGGGAAGTCTGAAAGTTGCCCCGATTGCTGATAAACTGAGAGAAAAACGACTTTCTTGGTATGACCATGTAATGAGGAAAGAGAATGATCATGTCACTAGAAAAGTTATGGGTCTGAAAGTGGCGTGAAAGAGGGGAAACCGAAGAAAAGATGGATGGATTGTGTGAATGACGATATGATGAGGATGGGAGTGAGTGTTGACTTGGCGAGTGATAGAAGAGAGCGGAAGAAGAAGACATGTTGCGCAAACCCCAAGTAGGATTGGGAACAGGGCAGGACAAATAAGATTGGCTATCCCAAGTTGTTGAAATTTCGCTAAGTCTGGTGCTACATGCGAATTTTGCTTTTTCAAGGGTTACTTTTATGTCGAAATATTCGATTTTCAGCAAGTATTAAACAGCAAGTAATATTTCAGAGAGCTTTTTAGACGAAAAACAATTTTTTTTGCAGTGATACTAACTAGCGAGGAGTAGTGAGCAGTAAACTTAACACACTAAGCAGTAAGCATTACACAGCGAACAGCAAGCATGAGGCAATGAGTAGTAATACTAACTAGTAGGGTTATCCGGCTGCTCCGAGCGGTCCAGGACTACTCCTCCCTTGAGCAGGAACAGGTATTCGTGCATAGACATCTTTCCACTCTGGAAGAGTATGCGAGAGACCATGTGGAACGAGAGGAGAAGCTTGTGACGCTCGAATAGCGCGCGGCATGTGTTCCTACAGACAATTAATTAATATAATACACATAATTATATCATTAGACAACAATAAAAGAGCTAGGTGGCGTAGCGCTCATACACATTGACTTTCGTTATGGTCAGTCCTCGGACGGGTGATTAAAACTGTGATGTCGAGATCCTCCGTGCTTCAAAAGGCACGTTAGTCAGTTGGTCCCGGTTGCTATTGCAACCCACACATCAATCCGCATTGGGCCAGCGTGGTGCTGTTACGGTTTTTCTCTATGTAGGTATGTCCGTGGCCATAGGTCATTGCATCTGAAATTGCATCTCAACTTCTGCAGGAAAGACAATACATTATCAAGCTCTGACAGAAGATGTAAAGTTACTGTACCAAACTAATTTCTTAATATACATTATATCTCTCTTAAACTTGGTGCTAAAGGTCGCCATTCACGAGCGTTCCATCAATCCATTTGGCACGCTGTCGATCCAAAATTTGTCCATCATGGAACGGCTCGCTGGCGCGCACGTGAATAGCACGAATTTGGCTCTACACGACATCGAGTATCGACCTATGGCTCAAAGGCCACATGGACCGCTCCTTACATACATACATACATAAAATCACGCCTGTAATCTCCGAAGGGGTAGGCAGAGTCCAAGAAGCCATACAAAAATTGGGTTTGGTCAGATGAAAAATCGTGAAAGAGTAGAAACAAGTGGCAAGCTCATCGCCTACACAATCACAGACCCAGTACCCAATACGCCCTTAGTCGCCTTTTACGACATGCTAGGCAAGCAAAGCAGTTGGTACATTCTTTTTGTGTCCCGGACCAACACGGGACTGTCCCGGACCAACACGGGACAATTAAAGAAAAAGACTTAAAAGGCTCTGATCTAGTTACTTGTAGACAGCGTAAGTATGGAACTCGTTGAGGTTATTGATCCGGTCTTCGAGCTCGCTGCTCTTGGGGCTGCGGTCGATGGAGTAGTTGAACAGGTCGATGTACGCGTCCAGCGAGAACTGGTACATGGGGTCGATGCGCGACAAGTCGTTCAGCGCGAAGAACAGCACCGACGCGCGCACCGCCACCGCCACGTAGCCCTGCGCCACCACACATTATTACTGCACGCACGACATCTAATCTGTTCATATTAGGTCCTTACCTATGAAATTGGTGTTTTGTAAGGAGATTTTGGGGATGTCTGCATTTTACATACTAACATTTTATCAGTTTTCTTCACAACGACAAATCCAGAGATAATACTATTTGGCATGTATCATTAGACAAGCTTAAGCAATGTGTGTGTGAACACGCTTGATAAAAATTATTCATCGTTTTTATGTTAATGCAAATCAAATGATGTATTCGGGAGGCAGTTAAAAAGAGTTGTCTCCGTGTCCAATTTTAACACAATTAAACTTACAACAAATTATCAAAACAAATCAAAAGAGCTCAAAATATAGTCTATTTTTAGACGAGGTAATTATTTTTTTGGAATACTCTGAATCTTAATAGTTACAGACAAAATACTAAGAGAAAATAAAAACACCAGTTTCATAGGTAAGGACCCAATATAATAAAACTGAAAGGGTCGAATGTCTGTTCATAAAAATATGCTTTAAACCAAGTCAGGCGGATGTAAAAAGAGGGAAATATTTTTTTTTGTTTCTCTGTTTGCAACTATCTCCGAAATGGCTAGACCGATTTCAATAAAATTTTGCACGCCTTATACATGGTCAACATCTTAGGTTCTATTAATTACGGAAAATTCAAGGGTTCCCGTGGGATAGTTAAAAAACCATAGTAACAGCGGACGAACTCCGTACAACATCTAGTAAATAAATAATTATTAATTCATCATCGTATCAAACTATAGTTCATACAATCTAAGAAGTATGTTTTAACGTTTCATGATTTTTAAGCCGTATTAACTTTTACAGGCGTAACTCGAACAATTTCAAATGGTATCTACCTTTTAATATAATTTTAAATTAAATCAACATTTCATGAAAATCGTGTAACAATAGATTTATTTGTCCCCGTCCCTATACGTCAATGTGTGAGAAATTTCAAAATGTACTTATTAGATTGCACGAACTAAAGAGATGTCCATTGTTCAGCATTGATCTCTATGAATTGTATTTATTTTATTTCTTTTTTTTAAATCTTTTTGCGGCTCTAGGTAGGGTCGATAGTCATCGTCTTCCACTCTCATATAACACCTCCACCACTTTCTAGATCTGCCTCTTCCTCCCTTTAATATGTACGTAGAAATTTTTATTCGGGAACTCTTCACCCTGATTTTAAGTAGCAGTTGAGTCCAAATGCAACATACAATTATCAGTCAGCTTGAAAGCTTGCATAGTTATTTTTTATGAAATTTGCGCAGAAAGAAGACACGTGCTGTTGATCCAAATTGTAATTGTTGTAGCAGTACCTGTCTCGCCGTGTCGATCTCCTTCTCCGTGTCCTGCGAGGTGAGCAGAGCCTCCTTGACTTCTAGGGAAGTGCGCTGAGAAGTCTGCAGCGTGACGAACAGCTCCTCGTTCTCCAGCAGCGGCACCTGCGACTCGTACATTATGCGCAGCAGGTCGTTCTCTAGGTCGTTCTGGGGACGTTACACAGGTGATCTTTGTGATTAAGTTGCCAGGTTTAGTTTAAGTTCAACCGCCTCTCTGGTCTAGTGGTTTACACCACCGAGTGTTGATCGGGAGGTCCGGGGTTCGATTCCCCACGGGGGCAGGGGTTTTTCTGCTCAGTTTGATTGGTGGTAGGGCTTCTGAGCCCGCCTGGCTAGCTACCATCGTCTTACCTAAATTTGTCGCCATAATAATTTTATAAGCATTGTTGTGTTCCGGCAATCAGAGGTAAGATAGAAAGTTGCTCAATTGTTGAGGATTACAGGTGAAGCTCGCTTCCACCTTCGGCCTTATCGTCACTTACCATCAGGTGAGATGAAGGGCAAGAGCTTACCTGTCATATTAAAAAAACTTTAAAGACACCAATAATGGAAAATTTTTCAGAAATGCAAATTACTTGAATACCTAGAAAAATAGGAGAAATAATCAACAAGTAATCCGAAAAGTTAATGCATTAAATGATAACGAAAGGAAAAATTACTAAATTTTCTAAATTAGGTTGATATACAATATCAGGTTACCATTAAAATCGTTTCAACAAGCGACACAAACCAATCGGCATGGCCATGGAAGACTTGGGTCGGTCTATGATAGACGGATGATGATGAACAACCATACCAGCACTTTCTTGTTGTTAGCTATGGTCATGACGAGGTTGTCCTTCATCTGCTCCAGCTGCGGCCTCTCCTTGCGCACGACGATGCCCAGCAGCTGTGAGGTGAGGCCCTGCTCCTTCACCGCAAAGTTCACCATCGTCGTCTTCGTTAACGTCTCCGGTGTGTACACCGGGTTACCTAAAAACCGTAAATCATTACACCAATTTTCTGCATAAGCAAATAAAACACTCACATTCAAGTCCCTGGGGCGAAAGGTAGGAATCTATGTTGTAACGTCCTCAGCCTCTAAACGTCCCACTGCTGGTCACGGGCCTTCCACATGGAGAAACACATGAGGAGTGTGGGCCGTAACACCACCACGCTGGCCAATGCGGGTTGGTGGGTAGAAACGATTGCAAAAGCGACCTGGACCAATGGCTTAACGTGCCTTCTGAAGCACGGAGGAGTTCGAGATCACAAAGTTTTGGTGGCGAAGGTAGCTTTGTTTTTGATATCGAAAAAAGTGTTTAGTAAGTTGCTTAGCTTTATAATGAAAGAATATGTACTCTGTAATCCATCGATGACTGAGTACTACCTTTTTTTTTTGTGCGCACGGCGCAGAAACGCCCATCGGAGGAATTACCTAGTCTAACTTCTGTTTACATTTTAGCATAATATGTTTTAATACCTATTCAAAGATCACTTAATACTACATAGCTATAACACAACTTACCCAACTTCGTAGTAAGATACATCCTAAACTCCTTGTTGTAGGTGACCATCTTCTCGTTGAACTTGATGACCATGGAGTTCCCGATGGTGACGATGGCCTTGTCCAGAATGGGCGCGATAGAGGGGTCCAGCACTTCCCCGACGTTCTGGACGATCACCGGCTTGCCTTCTGATAGGCAGCCCTCCATGATTTTGAGGTAGTTTGGTTGACCGAAGTCTACGATCTATGTAAATGGTTCAGATCATAAATAAGTTACACTTGATGGCCAGCGTCTCAAAAACAGCCGAGAAAATAAGGGCTCAATAAGTACTCAAATATAATTGGCGTTTTAGTTGGCTTTCGAGTGCGCTAACATGCTGACGTGCCACAATTACCTACTGCAACGTGTCTTAAAAAAATTAAAATAAGTATTTTTGCAATTTTGCTTGTATCCCATTTTATATAAGAATAGTTGATGGCAATTATTTAACTAACTAAATTACACTTCTTTGATTTTGATTCCAACCTACGCGCCAACATTTGCCAATGTTTTTCATAACTTGGAGTCATGAGATTCTAAATTTAAATACTTTTGAAAAATTATTAACCAGTTTATTACTTAACTTATTTATTATGTTATAAAGTTGAATTTAGAAGGAATAGCCATTAAAATGAAAATGAATATTAAAATTCATTTGATAATTATCACAAAATTTCGAGGAACTCAAAAGTCCGACCCTTATTAGATCTTTATGAAAGAGATGTTTTTATTAAATTATTTAAAAATAAAGACTTACGAATTCTGTTATGCTGCTAATAAAATTACTTCAAAAAAATTACGATTAAACATTTGAATCAAGAATATTAAAAACACGGTAGGACTTATCCTTATTAAAGATCCACTGATGCTAATGTTATATCATGGATCCAATACCTGTATATCATTGTGCTCCTCCAGCCGCGAGATCCAGATGAGCGCCTGTCCCTGCGGGTCGACGGCGAGCGGCCAGCGGGTGGCGCGCACCACTATTATACCATTCTCGGCGCTGAAGTTATCGTCTATGTGGACAATAGGCCTTTTAGAGGATCATCTCATGAATCCATACTCATATTATAAATGAAAAAGTAACTCTTTCTGCTGTCTGTCTGAACCGATTCTATTGAAAATTGGTACACAGATTGTCTAGAGCCTGAGAAAGGACATAGGCTACTTTTTATCCCGATATTTCCATGGGAACGGGTACCGCACGGGAGTAAAAGTGGTTATCAAGATCTGTCCTGTCGACCGAGTATTATGTGACATAATATACTCGTACATTCAAAATGTAATTTCATTTCGAATTTAAAATTTTCACGGCATTGTTAAATAATGACACGACCACAGAGATTTATCACCATGACAACAATTAATCAGATGACACTAACAAGAAATTTTACTTTCATGATTTTAATAATTAGAGGTTTTAGTTCAACTATTAACAATCAACATTTTGCTAATAAGAGATAGGAATGTAATGTTGAGCACTTTGTAAAAAAAAATGCTTAAAAACAAACAAAAAACAGTGTTATCAAACACAAAAAAAATGGTAAACTTTTATCGGCGTTATACCAATAGCCACACAAATAATCATGATCAGTTCGATATTGCTACCACAATTTTCGATTGATTTATCCATATTTTATAAAAAGATAAAGAGAAACTTGTCAAAAACTGGTTGCTAAACAAAGCTTCAAGAGAATGTATTTCTGGTATGTTAAAGGGAAAGTATCACAGTAGAATATTCTGTAAATAGACCTATACTTTTATATAAAAAAAAAGACGTGTGGCACTCGGGGACTGCCGCGGTAAAGCTATTGCATAGCATTTTGTATCAACTTATGCAATTATAATTTTATTTATTTATTTTATTCATGCAGTATTTCTTTTTCTTTGATATTAATTCAAGTTACACTTTTTGAGCGTGGTGACCGATAAGAAAACAAATTTTTCTATTATTAAATAAATAAAAAAAGTTAATATTGTTTAAAATATTTTTTATTATTTTACAATACATTTGGTTTTATTATCTTAACGCCGTGTCGAAGACTGCCGAACTGAAACGACGTTAGACGATGCACGGCCTTCAAGCCACACCTCCTTGCGCATCGGAGTGGGGAGCGTGAGGTTTTTTCGTTACGGAATTTCTGGATTCGGTCCCCGCGCTCAAGGCCCGCAATAGAAGCTATGCAATAGCTTAAACATTTTAATGTAAAAGGTGACATAATGACTTGCCTGGAAGCCCCATATAGTTCCAATCTCTGAGAGTAGCATCGTCCAATAGGAAATATTTCATTGTAAGATCCATAGTCACCGGGACGCCTTCGTTGTACACCTATAGAGTGGCACACAAATATTATTATGATTATATTTTTCATCCCATATCTCCATTAATAGTCGATTCAAATATTCTTTCAGTCGAAAGTCTCGGCACTACCTTACCGTGATTTATTACATATAAACATATACACGGGCAAGGAAGACTTAAGCCAACGTTACTCAATCAAATTGCAGACATTCTTGAGAAAGGCAAGATCACAAGAACCCGAAATTGATGAGCATGTATCATGGTCTATAATTAGAGAAGATGAACTGAAAAAAAAAGTGTAAGGATTAAAATAATCTTAGCAATGTAAAGAAGTAAACTCTGCCTATCTCTATGAAAAAAAAACGGGATTATACGTATCATCTTCATATCATCGATCTTCTCCTTGCATCCACTCTCATATTCGTAACTCTTATTCGTGTCTTTACGTATAACATAAAATAATCACGCCTCTTTCCCCGAAGGGGTGGTGGGCAGAGGTGGTGACATTTAGCCGGATATGTTAGGTCCCCATGTAACAGATGGCGAACCTGTTGCCATGCACCGGGCACAATGTAAGACAAGCGATATTCACTATGAACAGTAGATACATAAGTTTTATTTTAACTCAGTGGTGGAGGCGGTGGGATCGAACCCGCGTTTCCCGCGACCGACCGAACGAGTAGAGCCCGTCCGTCCCAACTCGGCTACCGCTGCCCTTTCGTATGTATTTGTGTAATGGTACCTCAAAGAACCAGTCGCTCATGAGCGCCTCGCGGTACTCGGAGACGAAGGGCCCGAGGTAGGCCACGAAGCCCGTCGCGATCAGGCAGTCGCCGGGCAGGTTGTCGAACTCCTTGTCCAGCCGCTCCACGGTCATCTCCCAGCGCTCTCGCTCGCCTGATACGACCATCGATATAACATTATATTAGGTCCTTACCTATAAAATTGGTGTTTTGTATGGAGATTTTGGGGATGTCTGCATTTTACATACTAACATTTTATGAGTTTTCTTCACAACAACAAATCCAGAGATAAAAATATTTGGCATGTATCATTAGACAAGCTTTAGCAATATGTGTGTAAACACGCTTGATAAAAATTATTCATCGTTTTAATGTTAATGTAAATCAAATGATGTATTCGGGAGGCAGTTAAAAAGAGTTGTCTCCGTGTCCAATTTTAACACAATTATCGAAAATATAGTCTATTTTTAGACGAGGTAATTATTTTTTAGGAATACTCTGAATCTTAATAGTTACAGACAAAATACTAAGAGAGAATAAAAACACCAGTTTCATAGGTAAGGACCCAATATAATATAATGTTATAGACCAGTTTGTGAAGTTTAATATCCACAACACAACAACTAAGATAAAAGAAGCATTCAAAGGCCCATAACAGGTCAAAAAGGTAGTGGCGGGTAGACCTACTGTTTTCTGAGACCAACCGAGGGCTTACTCATTTAGGCCCACTTGCAGGAAATTTAATACGAGATTTAAAACTAGATTTAGTAAATTTTTGACATTTTCACTAGGGCTGAAATGTCAAAAAATTACTAAGTCAAAATTTAAATCTCGATTTAAATTTCCTGCAAGAGACCACCCTTATTTATTTATAATAATACAAAGATTTAAAACTATATATTTTAAACTATAAACAATACAGAATCCACAAACAGAATGTACATATGTATACAAAGATTTAGATTTAAAGCTAAGATTACCGTGCCTTAAACTCTGGTGTCAACTACCTACATTATATTTGACTTAGTGTCTGAGAAATGAGCCAACATAAACCAAACAAACTTATGATAAATAAAGAAATAATGTAAAACCACACGGGGTAACTTTAAATAGTTAATTTAATATGGTATTGACAAGTATTGACAGACAATGTTTTTAAGCAATATTTTACATAATATTCCTGTGATTTGTGTCTTAATATTAAGGGGTATACCATTTATCAATTTTTGAATTTTGTATTGCAATGTTTGCTTTCCATAAAGGTTATTGAATTTATCTAAATTCATACAATATTACGTTACGTAAAACGTTACGTTAAGATTTGCCGGGCTTTTAGAAAAACAATCAATAACTAACAATACAATTAATCGGAAAGTTCGACGGTTAAGCTCTTGAAGCCGAAATGAGCTGAGATATTCGTTCATGTTAGACGCACAGAACTAGTCGTTGTGAATATCCTTGGGATGCCTTTTTCCAGCTCTAGGCTATAACAATGATCACCTCACTCACCCGACAAGCCAGTAATGAGTGCCTCAGCCCTCTCCAACTTCAGCTGCAACATCCTTGACTTTCTTTCCAATTCCTCTTTCTGCGCGACTTTCTCATCGTATTCCTTCTGAAGCCTCGCGATCATCTCGCTGAGTTCGCGCAGCTTAGCTCGCGCCTCTGCCAAGATCTGCTGCTTCATGCGGAGGGATTCTAGGGCTTCTTCTAGACGTTCCTTCTTTGGCTTTACTATTCTGAATAATTACAAGGAAAACATATGTTTGTACAGTTTGTAGTATCATGCTAAGGTCGCCATACACGTACCTACCATCAAATGGACAGTATAATTTATCGCAGCTTTGATTGTTTATAGACAAAATACAATATACACAAACAACAGATAAGTACAGTGAAGAATTGACTAGTCAACGGGTACAAAATGAGACACAATAGAAACATCAATTGTTTGCGAATATCGGTATTCGCGGTGCCCGCCAAGGGGTTAAATAAATCTTAAATTGAGACACTGTCCGAGTTCTCTAGGTGGGTACCTTTATCTTTCTTCTGCCACAAACTAGCAGAAAGCCAACTCAAATAACTATAACGGTGACCACGATCTGGGTGTTGAACGGTACAAGAAATGTTACCAAGAAAAGACAATATAAACTTACTTGTAGACCTTCCCATACTTCTCAATAGCTCTAACCCAGAGACATAGAGACTTGGCGGCAGAAGATACAGTGCCTACTATTTCAGGGTCGAAGTCTGGCTTGGCGGTGTAGGTGCCGATCTTCTTGAGCGTCTTGTCCGAGATGTTGTCCTTGTCAAACTCTCGAAGCCGGTCTAGGAAGTATTGGTCGCCGAGCTGACGCTTGGCTTCCGCCCAGGTTGGCTCTTTCTGGGTTTGAAGAGGTACTATTATAACTCCCATATAGAAAAATGGTTTTCTATCACTACTTCCTTGTTTACATAATCATTTATCTTTCCACCACCCTCGAAGGGGACGCAGAGGTATTAACATTTTCATTTCGTCTGATATGTCAAAGGAGATCACACTGTAACTTAGATGAGCTTTGTACGAGTGTTTGTTCTACTAAACGGTAAAGAATGTGTTTTATCTTATTCGAAACAGGTACTTACTTGTAACAAGATGAGTACAGCTTCCAAAACCATCTCCACTTTCTGAGGCGGTTTCGCGTAAGACTTTACTTCTGTGATGTCCTTCTTGTTCAGTGCATCTAAAGCCTGTGCACAGGTAATAGTAAATTAATTATTAATATATAAATTCTAAAATATATAAAAGAGAATCATGCGAGTTAGCATTAGAATGAATGAGTTAAATAAACAACAGATTGATAAAGGCTCTGACCGCCGTGTCAGACGTGTAGGAGAAAAAAACAGTGAATTCAAGCGCCGGCACGGCAGAGGCTAGTCCCCTTTAGACAGCGACGGCCATCTTTTTGCTCTGCAACTCCTCCTGCATCTTCTTGAAGCAAGATATGAAGCAAATACCTTTACGGCCTCTTCTAGCGCCGGCATGGCAGAGGCAAGATCCCTCAAGGCAGCGTCAGCCAATTTCTTGCATTGCACTTCTTCCTCTTGCGTCTTCTTACTTCTCGCCGCCACGCTTCTTTGCTGCTCGTCGGCGTTGCGTTGTTGCGCGTTGATTACACCCATGTATTCGATACACTGGTCTGTGTAATCTGCCACTTGCACCTAAAGTGAAATAAAATGAAAAGTGTGGGAATCCTATTGAATTATTTCTCACTTGGGTTATCCATGAAGTCCTTTATTATTTTTATTGTATTATTCAGGACGATCTCCAATGCCAAATGGTTTATACGCCGGTTTGAACCGTGTGTTAGCGGCTCATTAAAAGAATACAACCAAGCCATCTCTTCCCTTGGGTGTCGTAAAAGGTAACTAATGGACTTAGAACTGCACAACCATCCAATAGCTTATAGCGTCACGACCTGTCACGCTGAGTCAGTCTCTGACTGGTGAAGCGCGGGCTATGGCAATGGAGTGCTTTGCGATCCTCTTGCCTAGTGTCTGACTAACCCTTAGGGTATAATAGTTGTGATTATACGTATGTATGTGTTGAAGGCGTCACAATCTGTAGCCGATTTGGGTTTAATCTCGCTGTAGGCTTTACGAGACAGACAAGCTTTTGTCATTCAGTTTCATTCCATGATTTATGTGTGGATCGAGTGTAAGGAATAAACGTATATCTGTTGCTTTATGTGGACTAATGAAATGTGGAAAATAGGCGAGCATGGATATCTCCCCCGCCCTCGCTGGCCACGTCGATATATCTATATGTACCTTTCCAAAACCGAAATCAAGAGAACATGTAAAATCTTTTGCCATAATAACATTCAAACGTACCTGCGCAACGGCCAACTCCTCCGACATCTGTCCGACCAGTTTGGTGGTCTCCTCCACCTTTCCCAGCCCATTGCGCAGCTTATTCGCTTGAAGCGCTATCTCTATCCTCTTCACTCTTAACATCCTAATAATACACATTAATACGATATAAAAATATTTATTGAATTTACAAAAACATATTTAATTGCTGTGTCCACATGAATGCTTGCATTTCTCCTAATTAATAGTGAGATTATTTCTCATATGTTGCGACTATTTTATTATTGTTTGAGTTGAGAAGTGTATGATTACGCCTCTGGTTTTGTATGAATTTCGAAGTTTTTAAAGTTAAGGTCAATGTATGTATTGCTGTGCCATAGCAGTGCCTCTTCACATTTTATCTTGGCTTCTACGGAAGATCAGTGTTGTGAGGACATTACGTTTTGGCAATATACTGAGTAGTAGCATCTTCCGTGGCACATTTTTATTGTTTTATGTGTGCCTGTATATTAAGTTAAGATGTCACAGAATAATGCTTTTTCTCATCTTTCTAACTACCAGGTTGCAATATGCTCTTCTCTCTATCTTTTCCTGCAGTCCCATTATACTTACTCCTTGTACCCCGACACTAGTTCTAGGTAATTCGTGGGCGTGACGTAGTTGGTGCGGCGCATCTCCTGCCACATCTTGACAGAGTACTTGCCCACGGACGAGTGGATCAGCGACATTATGGACGCCACTGACGCACGAAGTATGTCTTCGCGACTTTCTACTAGGGACTCTTTGCGGCGAATCTGTTGGAAATTTTATATGGTGGGTACAGTCAAGTGCATAAGTATCTAAACAAACGTGTCAAAAGTATATATCAATGAAAATTTATTAAGAAAGTATCCAATCTAACTGTCGTAAATATGTTTGCAGAAATTGATCAAAAACATGTATTCATTAACGGACAATTTGTTTTGTATCGAGTTTTTCGTTTGTTCGAGAAAGTTTGCAGTATTGACTTTCTCTGTTTCATAGCAAGAAACAATTTATTGTCAACATTTAATAGAAAAGAAATTCAAAATTAAAATTAATGTCAATAGTGTCAAAAAAATACAAAGAATATTTACTTTTATTTTTATTGGCTCATCTATCTATACAAATCTTTTTAGCGACTTATTATTGCTCACTTAGTTTACATATTTTTGGAACAAAACCGAAGGCATAATACCAACATAATACGAAGAGAAAAGTCTCACATATATTATGATATCATAAATACATGTTATTGCAATGGTTTTAAAAAACCATATTTATGCACTTGGCGATAGATATATATTATTGCTCACTTAGTTACTTACATATTTATGGAACAAAAGCGAAGACATAATAACGATGAGAAAATTGTCACATATTTCGTGAATCCTTACATACATACATGATATTGTAATGGTTTTCAAGATACATATTTATGCATTTGACTGTACATCACAGTCTAATTCTGATTTTTGTCCCCCAATAGGGGCACTAATCGCCTGATATATTCCTACTACCCACGCTATTATGAGACGCTCGGTGGCGTGGTTGTTAGTTAGTACACAAAAGATTCGGCATTCTCCAAAATTCCTACCTACTTATTTGAGATGGGAGGATACGAGAGTCCAGATGCATAGTACATTTTGTTTTATAGTTCGATATTACAAACGCAACCAAAACGTTGAACTCGATTGCAATTGCAACTGTTTCTACCTACCAACATGCATTAGACCAGGCATCGTGGTGATTTTCCGATCCATGCTCTTCATGCGTGTCTCCATATAAGAAAGCGTGTGCACAGTAACAAATACGATAATCTTCTTTTTAATTCTCCATCTACATAAACTGTAAAAACTATTTGGTTTGCCAATAGCAACACCCTGGCTAGTTTTGTGATCGACGTATATTTGTATTTAGATTGTTTATATTTTGATACAAATGTCTACCTTCACTTCATCCCTGTCATCCTAATAAACACCACTCTCTGCACTCCAAAACCCTGTTTTATTAGTTAAACTTATAAAGAAACTTACCCTGGGCCCAGTAATGGAAGCAAGAAGCTCAACTCCTTCAAGGAACTTATAAGCCACCTCGAGCAGCGCCTCTCGCGGCCACTCCAGGAACCAGTTGGTGGTGGTGGCGTTGATTAAAGCGGGGTACTGGCGGATGCGGTTCCTGGTACCACATAGTCATATAACAGATTCTCGGCAAAGCATTCTGGTCGATAGCTAACAGTAATTTATATTAAGTTAGGTAGTGACTGAAAAAGACATTCTGTTGGTATTTCAAATGAATGAAGCTCTGAAAATGATGACTCAAACCCAAAAATGCTCAAAGCAGTGGGAAATTATGGTTTTACCAAAAAACAATCACTGTGAATTTCAAAACTGAGCAAGGAAACACTGGAAACTGTTGAGATAAAGATATAGAACAGGGCCCGACCACGTTAAATACAAACGTATTTACCACAACCAAATCTCATTCGAAAACGTTACGGCCCAGCCACATTCCATACTTACGTACTCGCGCTCTGTAGTGTCGCCTCTTTATATTATTTTGACACATTTTTTCACTAATATCTTGGTTCAGTCCACCAGGATCCCCTAGACTGATCCCCCTATCGATCCTGGTGAACTCAGGAGTTCATCAGGATCCCCTAATCGTAGATTCATATCGTTAACCCCAATTCATACTGAGTATTTAAGCAAAAAAAAGGAATATGTATCTTTTTTCGGAAAGCGGGAAACGAACCTGAAAAAAAATCTATCAACACTGTCAAAACATTGTTTCCAAAAAAATTTCTAGGTTCTATTCCCGGCTCCCGGAAATAAATATTCCTTTTTTTGTTTTAATAATCAGTAGGAGTTGGGCATCCTGGTGACCATCGCACAGGTAAAGGTACATCGACATATCGTCTACATTATGATTTGTGCAGTATGTACTTAAAGTGCTCTATGTAGTACAGTGCTGCACCTGATATCATATGTGCAGTACAGTGTTGTACCTGAAGTCCTCCCCGATGGGACTGAAGCACAGTACGATGTGCATGTTGGCGCGCACTCGGTCCACTAAGAACAGGTACACCGCCTCCGTCGTCTGCATTATGTTCTGGTTCTTCATTGGCTTCTCCAGGGCTTGCTTGATCTGATATTAATAATTTATTAACATAAGAACATATAATAATATCACGAAGTCTCTTCCCAAAGGGGTAGGCAAAGGTTCCCAGTGTTAACAAATACAAAATCTTCAGGGTCATTAAAGTACCAAGGGGAGTCTCTGTATTGAGGTCTAGGTAGGTATTGTATGTATCTCTTATTATTATTTTGTTGTACTGCGTACATGACATGAACAGATATATTCCAGCGCGCTTGCCGCTGCAGGATAGAAACGTCAGCGCCTCGCTAACGAGCTATCCACGCGTGGGCCGCAGGTGGATGGGCCTGAGCAACGGGTGGCGGTGACCAGCCGTTGCTCAGGTTCCAACTAGATCGTTCGTTGTTGTTACTCATTTATTTGCGGAGAACGCGTTGAACTAACGCTAACTGGTTGACAACGCGTCCACTGGTGGACAACAAATCGAGGGTGCCGCGTGGCTCTAATGAGCTATGGTAAGGGTATGTCGATAACGGTGACTGTCAATCTAAATCTAAGAAAGTGTGATGATCTTACGTCTTCAAACTCATCGGGCTTGTATAAATTAGTGACTTCCCCGCTGCTGAGCAGATTATTGATAATTTCAGTGAATGATTCTTCAGCGATTTGAGTGTCGCAGAAAATGAATGTTGTCTTTTTCGCGTCCACGCCGCAACTTGTGTATAAAACCTGCAATAAAATTGACAATGAGAATCGTTAAAAGAGTAAATGATTTGAAAATTCAGATTTAATTCAGTTACCTTCAAGTCCTCCCTGAAGTCCTTGACGCCGTAAGTCTTGGTGACGACCACCTGGAAGGAGTTGCACTCGCAGATGTACGACGCCACGCGGGTCAAACTCTGACGCCCGGACCCACCTGTTTACAAGTACAGAAGGTTGAAGTTTGAAATAAACTCAAACCATCAGAATCTACCTACGTAATATCGGGGATCACAACATTTTGCGTCATAACTCGTCATAATGTGGATGCGACTCCAAAATTAATCAAAAATATTAACCCTAGGAAGGCAACAAGGGTGACGCGTCACCCCACTCGTCCATGAAACTCTCTATATTGAGTTGAGATTATTTTTTTATATTTATAAAGCTCTTTCTATTATCTAATTGGAATGGGTGTAATCAGTTGCAAGTTTGAATGTGTCGCGGTAATTTATTGTTTTCGTTATATTGATATTGCTGGGGTGACGAACGTATATACCTTTTTTTGGTATACTGTTACAATTATTTGAGTTTATTATATGAAAACGACTTCGAATACTAGCTAAAGAGTGTTGATGCTAGCTCTAATAGTGATGTTGAGAAGACGGTGATGCGTGTGAAAGATTAGATTAGAGGATTTCATTTCTGATTACCAAAGTGCTGGCGAATAGGCATTGATGTGTTGAGAGATAAGAATGTACATGTTTGGTCATCATTTATTCCACCATATTTGAACAACCTCCTCTAGTCCAGTCAAAATAATTTAAAAGTCACATTAAATCCTACACACAAAATTTATTTTTCTGAGCATTCTTTGCGGAATTTGGAAGTCCACCTTGCACTTTTCCCCCCTCCCCCTGTTGAGCGTTGTAAGGAAACGGGCCCAAAACCCTCGTTCCCTATAACTCCTGCTGATAAAATTCTACAGTGGAGATTTAAGTAGGATTTATTTTTGTTTAACTGTCCTTAGCTTTAGACTCAAAAATCACCATAAAATTTTTGGAGCTTTCGGAGAAAAACAATTTTGAACGTTTTGTTTTTTTTAAACTCCTAAAATGCAAGTTAAAAAATCGTACTTTTGGTGAAAATTTCAGAATATATTCCTAATGTATATCCGAATGCCTTAGTAAGTTTTCACCCCGGTGACTAAAGAAAAACTAATTATTTTTTTGTTTTTTCTCTTTTTTATGCTGTACATAATTGGTACATTAATTCTACACAAATTTTTTTTGGGTTTCTACAATTATCACCTTAATAAGCATGCGCCACAAAAAAGTCACCATTTTTTATGAAGAGCTTTCCATGAAATTTTACTTTATGCAAATTTCATAGGTGTTACTCGTTCCCCGTCGCCCGCATCTCACTGAGTTTGAATATGTTATAAATATCGCTTGCCTCTCAATGCGCTCTTTGCATGCAAAAGTCTCGCCCTTGTTAATATTTTTGGCGAAATGTGAGTGACACCTCTGCCTATCCCCTCGGGGATAGAGGCCTGATGGTATGTGAATTGCTTAGAATTATTTAAAAATACTTCGATTACGCGAACTCAGAGTAAATCAATTAAAAACGACTATCCAGACAATATTTTTAAAGTATTTTTAAAAATAGTTTTCTTATTTTCACACTTCTTAAGTAAAAAATGGGTATAAAGACAAAAATCTGATCGTTACCGGTTACTGGTGTTGACAGAAAATGCCCTGTATAATATATATAATATTTGCCTGTGCATAATTTTAAATAAAATTTTAATTTTAGTTTATGAAATTTTACAATAAATAAAACTTCGAAAATTAAATTTGAAGATATTGCAATTTACGAGTACGCTACAATCATTTGAATTAATATTCTATCTTAGGGCAATAAGAGCGAAGCCAACCGCAGTCATAAAATGCAACAATATGACATAAAAGTTTATGCACAAGATTTCAGTGAGTCGCCTACAAGCTAATTTTTTTTATTATATTGAATTTAATGTATTGGTCATTAGTTTCTTTATCGCAATCACGTATACAAGGCCGTATCAATAAACACGTTTATTGTATAAAAAAAACAATAAAACTAACAACAAATTATATAACGATAGAACTATACATACATACATACAATCACGCCAGTAATCCCCCCCACCTGTATCTATATTACGGCTTTATCCATCTTACTGCGACATATATACAGCAACGATATTTATGTCTTAATAATGATTCCTGCCCGTTTTGTAAAAATAGTATTTTTTTTTTTTATACTACCAGGGTAGCAAACAAGCATACGGCCCACACAGATGGGCAGTGGTCACCGTAGCCTATGGACGCCTGCAACACCGAGGGCATCACCAGCGCGTTGCCAACCCTTAAAAAACCTTTTCACGCCCTTTTTGAAGGACTCCATGCTGTAGTCTCTTGGGAAAGCCTCACCAGGGAGTTCATTCCACAGCCTAAGCGTACGAGGAAGGAAATTCCTACTAAAACGCACGGTACGCGACCATTGTGGTTCTAACGTGTGAGGATGAATTCCCTGGCGATGGCGAGCGGTGCGGTGATAAAAAGAAGCTGTTGGCATCATGTCAAATAGCTCCTCAGAACAGACCCCATTGTACAAGCGGTAGAACACACACAAGGAAGCAAAATCTCTCCTCAAACTTAAGGGCTCAGTACCGCTTGTGAGCTCGGGATCGCCGACAATTCTCATGGCTCGTCTTTGAACCGCGTCAAGAGGTCCAAGTTGGTATGCTGGTGCACCCGCCCAAAGATGACAGCAGTACTCCATATGGGGCCTTACTTGCGACTTATAAAGAAGCAGACGCTGCCCCGGAGAGAAGTACCGCTTCGCACGATTGAGCACACCAAGCTTTTTAGATGCCAACTTGACCTTATCCTCTAAGTGACTGCGGTACTGGACGCAAACAATTTAAACAATTGCAAACAAATTCGGAAATCTTAAAGCTCTTTGATTCTGATAAACCCGTTTGTTATAATTTGGAGATTCTACTTTGAAATATAGGTGTTTCGTTTTTTTTTATTATACACATTAAAGTATCTTATATTGTCAACAATTGAGAAAATATAGAAAAACAAAAAAATGTTCATGTTCCATAAAAATTCTAAATCGTAATAAATATGGATTATAAAACGCTGGTAATATCGACACTGTACCAGTAACCGTAATTTTTTAGAAAACAATGTACATATTTTTTTCTTCCAATAGCAAAATTTTAATTTTTAATATTTACTTATAATATTGGGTCCTTACTTTTGAAATTGGTGTTTTTATTCTGTCTTAACAATTTGTCCGTAACTATTAAGTTTCAGAACATTCTTATAAAATAATTGCCTCTTCTAAAAATATACCATATATTTGAGCTCGTATTATTTAATCTGATAATTTTTTATAACTTTAATTGTGTTAAAATTAGACACAAAGACAATTATTTTTAACTGGCTCCCGAATACATCATTTGATTTGCATTAACATAAAAACAATGAATAATTTTTATCAAGCGTGTTCACACACATATTGCTAAAGCTTGTCTAATGATACATGCCAAATATTATTATCTCTAGATTTGTCGTTGTGAAGAAAACTGATAAAATGTTAGTATGTAAAATGCAGACATCCCCAAAATCTCCATACAAAACACCAATTTCATAGGTAAGGACCTAATATTATAGGTACGAACTTTTAATATAAAAATAATAAAATAAAACTTGAAGCGGCTTTTGCTTGATTTTGATTGATGACCATAAAAAATAGGTAGTTTTAATATTTATTATATGGCAATAGTAACACAGTTAGAAATGTTCAAAGTATTTCCAGTTTATTAATTCTATAATCTACAATGACGGACTCATAAACTGTATCAAAGTTCAGGATTACTTTGAAATGAATTTTTATAATAAGTATACAAACTTTTTAGATTAAATTATATAAATATGGAAAGACTGGCTCTTAATCTCAAAAAAAAAAAGGAAAATTTTAAAATTGAACTGCAGTAAAACAAATGAATATAGGCGGGAAAAGAAAATTTACTCGTAGTATCAGATTTGCGTGTTATTTATAGCAGTTTTAAATTGATTCTCATTGATTTTTTATTCTTTTGTCAATTGAATTATTGTTACCAGCAGAATTATTTGGTTTGTTTTTTAACTCATCGAGAGTTTTTGAATCATAATATGGATGCTTCGTCCGAACAAGCGGCTCAAATTGTAGCATTGGTGCGGGAGGGCTTGGATCAACGAACGATTGGTAGAAATTTAAATTTAAACCAGTCTACGGTTTCTAGAATATACAGAAGGTTTGTGGAGACAGGTTCTTACAGAAGGAGACGTGGTACAGGCAGGACTCGAGCAACCACAGGTCGTGATGACCGATTTATTTTTATAACTTCCCTGCGAAATCATTTCCTCACGTCAGTTTAAATAAAAAACAGAGCTTAATGGTCCAAAGTTGTCTGTAGTTCACAGACAAGGTCGCTTAAGATTTGCGCATGATCACCTGAATTGGACAGAAGAGCAATGGGCCTCCGTATTGTTCACGGACGAGTGTAGAATATGTTTATATGGTGCAGATGGTCGCAGAAGAGTCTATCGTCGACGCGGGGAGCGATATGCTCAAAGTTGCATTGAGGAGCGTGTTCCTTTTGGAGGCGGTTCCTGTATGGTCTGGGGTGGCATATCGATGAACGGGCAACCAGAACTTGTGTTCATAGACATGGTCCGTCAAAACGGTAATAGAGGGGGTTTGACTGCTACATAACAGAGATCTTAGAAGATCACGTGGTGCCTTACATGGGATTCATAGGCGAAAATTCTGCTTTAATGCAGGATAATGCCCGGCCGCACGGTGCTGCACAAGTTCAACAATATTGCGAAGAGGTTGGGATACGTACAATGAATTGGCCAGCACGCAGCTCGGATCTTAATCTCATTGAGCATGTTTGGGACATTTTGAAAAGAGCTGTATATGCGAGAAACATATTCCGCAAGATCTTTTAATAACCCTTATAAAATCTATGCGGAACCGATAAGAATCCGTAATAAGGGCACGTGAAGGTAATACACCTTATTAAAACACAAATAAACCCTTCCATAAACTTTGTGTTTATTGTTAAAACCAATTTCCAAAAAAAAAATCTTTAAATTTTTGTATTTTCTTCAAAAAGTCTTAAGGTCCTTTCCAGTACCCAAACTTAAACTTAAGGATATGACCCTACGCTGTTTTAAAGTTCACGAACCAATCTAGAGCTTTCAATTTAAATCTGTATAGAAAGTTTGCATACATGGGAAAAAATAGTTATTTCAAAGTCGTGTATTACATTGATGCAGTTCATGTGTCCGTCAGTTTATATTGAAAACATCCAAAGTTGCTGGTAATTTTGGAAGTTATTAAGAAAGCTTCCGATAGTTTTCCTGACATATTTAAAAAATTAGGAAACATTCCAATGTTTTCACATCTAATTATAATCGTCATTATAAGAATATTGTTTTCATAATAATAATAATAAAATCTTTAAACTGCTCCATTCATCCTGTGTGATTTTCATGATGTTAAATGAAAAGTATGAGCGCAAAATACTAAATGTGTAGAAATATATTAAAATTGTCACAAAACTTTTTTGAAGTATTCGCTGTAGTAGGCGGGGGGCCATCTAAAAAGATTTTTTTGACAGCCGGGTCTTAAGAAATCGGTTCGACCCTAGATGTGTGTATCAGCTTTCGATGTTTTTGTATTAAACTTGTAATTTCTCGGTAAAATTATTAATTAATTTCTGTTACTAAAATATACACACTTACTTTACCTTAAACTGAAAAAATATTTTATATTTATCCACTAAGCTAAATATCTAACTCATTTTGAGAAAAATTAAATTTATTTGTACATACAAAATTCTTTATTTCGTAATTTTTTATTTGAAATAATGCACACATAAACCTGGTTATTGGATCCGCAACAATATTTACATTTTATCACATGTCTAATAAGTAGTCGCGCCATTCCCCGCCCACCCATTGAATTTTGCATATTAGCAAAAATGCTCCAATAATTCCTTGGGGAAATTTAAAAATTTAATATCTAATAAATTAAGACAATACATGCCGAAAAACTCTTTAGTGTAGAATTAATGCGCGGGGTCCAAAAACACAAAAATGTTCATAAAAAAAAAACTATTGAAGTCACCATGGTGAATATTTCTATTAATACTTGTAGAGATATAAGTCATATTATAATGTAAAATCACCCTTTGTTTATTTTTTGTTTTGTTGTTATTCTTGTTTTTTCTTTACATATTTTTTTTTTCAAACCCTTTGCCACCACGGGGGTGACTTTTTAAATATCGTGTTTATTGAATAAAAGGAACACTTACATAAAAAATCACCCATGTAGAATTTAATATTTTTATGATAGACGTGCTATAAGTTTAAAACCTTTTTTTTTTAATAAGCTCCAATAAAATTTTGGGGAAAACTAAAAAATTTTTATTGCATTCTTATTTCTAATCAATAATTAAAATAAATTTCACTGTAGGAATTAATGTGATTTTTTCGAACAAACGAATTTTCCTTGCCTAGACTACTCGCGATTTGAATATAATTTTGCCACGAGAATTAGGTGATACGTGATATTCTAAATATAAACCAGAAACACTCCTGAAGGTGGACTCCTGGAAAACTGCAAAAACAGGCTTGTTCTTCTTATAGACAATGACTGAGAAAACGGGGCAAAAAAAAGTTTTTGCATAAAATGACTTTAGCCCACATGCATTTAGCACCGTAAGAATATTTACTTACACTGCATTAAACCTCCCAACGAAAACAAAATGGTGGTGCCATACCTAATGAATATTATTTTCAAGTTATAAATGGTTTAAGTTAATTATTTAAATAACCGTCGATTCCTTACACACTGCTGTTTTATTTGATATTGAAATAATGGGGTGACGCGTCACCCCTGTTTCTTTTTACATATGATAAAAATGTGTTGCCTGCCGAAGGTTAATCATTTCATTAATTTCTAACTTTTTAAGTTTTTTACAATTTTAACTTATGTGCGCATGCTTTCAGATTGAATTTACGTATCTAAAGCGTGAGCTGTAGAAATGTGTGAAACCATTTTACGATTTAAAACTGATAAATGTGTAGGGATAATTCATCCCTGGTATGGTGATGACATCTGGTACAAAATTAACTAGTATAATTAAACAAATAGGCACCTATTCCCACACAAAGCACATTGCCCCTGGGTTGAGAAATAACGCGCACGATTCTGCAGATATGTTCGATGGCATCTTTGAACAACACCAAATCCATCTTGACTACTCCTGGGCAACTGTTGTATTCTTCCATTTGGTTCGATATATACCTTGAATAAAAAATGCACTATTCAAAAGATGACCCAAAATGCTTCCTTGTGAAACACCACCCCGCAGGCTTTAGTCGAGTTGGGAGAGATGGCTCTACTCGTTCAAGAGATCGCGGGTTTGATTCTACCGCCTGTACCACTGAGTTTAAATAAAACCTAAGTACAGTTGATATCTTATTATTATGTAATAGGTAGGTATAGGGACTGTATGAAAGTAATAACGTTTATTTGGTGTTACAAACTAAATATACAATTTTAATTATGTTAGCCCAATACAAATTGATTCGTAATACCAAAGTCATCCGCTCAGCATCAGACTTCCAATGACAGATGACCAGACGCTGATCTTCCGCTAACATCTTAAATGGGTGGAGCTGGTGAAATAAACATATACTAACTTCCTCAAAGCGACCGGGTCGTTGAGGTCGTCGTACACCTCGAAGGGGTTGAGGAAGTGGCCGAAGAGGGGGGGACTCTTGGAGGGGCACAGCGCGTGGAACGTCAGCTCGAAGTGCTTGCCCAGCATCTCGCCCATGTGGTTCATGAACCAGTCGCGGTCTCTGTAACGACCACACATTTTAAATACTGTCTTATTTCATATAATGTAAGAATCAAATTAAGTTAACTTTATCTTCTCAAAAGTGTAAATAAAAAATAAAAACAATTTCCCGAAACAATATTATGAACCCGAAAGTGAATTAGACAAATTGAATGAAAGTTGGATGCAGGTAATAAATGATTTCGCTTTAGTTAATGAAATCTATATAAAGCTAGTTTTAAGGCGAAACAAAGCTTTGAGGCGAAGCGGCGGATATAAAACATTCAAATTCAACATTAGCTGCCAAAGGCCAAATTTATAAACGTATTAACTCCAAAAATAGAATGCTTGCAATGTGGCGGATGTTCAGAATATTAGATATTATTTTAAGATAAATGTTCCTCACTTATCCTCCGTAAGTCTATCACCGAACACTCTAAAACACTCGTGGATCCACAGACGTAGAAATCTTGCCTTCGTATTGGTGTAGTCCTTATTACTTCTCAGAAGGCCCTGAAACACCACACAAAATAATAACCAGCCATAAAATAATATTATTTTAGTTTTACTGTAGTATATTGTCTCACCTGGAAAATCTTTGATATGTCTCGCAAGTTAAACAAATAGTGCATTTTGCTAGGCGTCGGTAGCAGCTTAGCTACTATATTATTAAACATGTCTATCGTCGCTACCAGTACAATTTTACCTGCAAATAAAGCAAAAAATAAGCAGTTAAACTACGACGATCTTGGGATAGGGATTTGACCAGTTTCAAATATTTTTATCAGTTTAGGGTTTTTCTTCATTTGCGGTTCTTTACACTTCTTTATGTCCTCTTCTTCCTGCCTTTATTATTAACTATGTTATATTCATATCTGTCATGCCTATATATAACGACACGACACATGCCCTTAGCTGTGCCGGTGAGCAAACCTGCAACTTCTAAATCGAAACGTCGCTCACAAACGCCGACCGAACCTATCACAAATTCTAAACGAGTAGTATAGGTAGTATCTTCAAGCTCACCAACAGTCTTAGTCTCCTCGTCAAAGTCGCTGAGGTGCTGACTGAGCATGGTGCCGAAGATCTTAATGAGCTGCTGCTGCGTGGGCGCCGTGAGGAAGAAGGCGTGGAAGCAGGACAGCAGGCGCGGGGGGAGCGGGGAGCGCGCGCCGCCGGGGGGGCCCGCCGCCGCGCACACCACCATGTCCTACAGGGGTCAGTATCTTAAGTCTGAATCATTCTGCAAATCGCTCAATACCCGTATGAATTTAGCGGATGCCACATTCCTGTTTTAGTTGATGAGAGACAAAATAGACTGCCCCCAATTGTTTGTCCCAAATAAAATTCACTCTGCGAGGGACCGTGCTAGGGGCTCATTCCCCAGTTGCCAGAATGTGTAAAATCATAAATAGTTACAGCGACGATATCGACCTGCACAACTCACCCGAATCATTTAAAAAACCCTTAGAGGCGAGGCTGTTAGAGCAGCTTCATATCTAGCAGGCACTCTTGTTTTCACCAATAAAGATTTACTTATATTGCATGCTGTGTTAGCTTTCAAGTAATTGTAGCATTTTATCTTAAGATTATGAGTGTATTTATTGTCGCAAGTATCATTGCATACAATTGTTGGCTAGCCAAATAAATGAATAAAAAAAATAAACTTTTTCAAATTAAAACCTAAAAAAACTAAGATCGTTCACACTGAGACGCACGAAGTAGCCGACCCCAGGCTTATTGCATCAGCCTACCGTCCACAGCTTTCGATTTTTTCTCATCCAGCCCACCCGATGCAGGCATAATGATGAAAAATCTTAATGTCACCTTGACATTCTTCCGCCACTGCTTGGCGCGGTCGAACCAGTAGCCGTAGTCGTTCCACAGCCGCAGCAGCTCCAGCGGCGGCTGCGAGCCGTACTCGTCGCGCACCGGCATGTTGATGTCGTCCATGAACGCGATCATCTTCTTGCCTAAGAGGAACCGAAACTTACTGTAGGCAGGGTTACGAAATTGGGCCCACTTGTAGGATTTTTTTTAATCTAGTTCAAAACTCGATTTTGTCTTTTTTGACATTTCAGTCATATAAGAATTGTCAAAAAATTACTAAATCTAGTTTTAAATCTCGGTTAAAATTTCCTGCAAGACGCCCTTGGAGACTTTCTGAAACTTTTTCCTGTAAGATTTGATTGATTTCGTTTGTCTATCAGAATGTTTGTCTGCGGGTTGGGATTACTAAAAAGGACACAAAATCATTATACGAAAAATTTTATTAAAATTAAGTTTATTTTTGTTCTATTTAATTATTAATCTAAAAGAAATTTTATTTACAAAAGAACCAGGAACACGCGAGAAAACTTTTTAAGCAACCAGATTAATTTAACCGAAGACTTCTTGCCTTCGAATACCCTGAGTGCTTTCTTACCTCCAGCAGGTACATAGTTTCCTTTCGTCCTCTTTTCTAATCTAGCTTCAATAATATCTTGCACATTCGCTGCTGTGGTTTGTGCAGACATATTAATCACTTGTGTACTGTATCTGTTACACAATTATAAAAATTAATTTCAAGGCTAAAACTATCTAAAGGTTATTTAAATATATACTCTGGTGCAATGAAATCGCCCATATGAAAGTTATTGTTTTATATAAAATATATTGTTGTATATGAAATTAGTAGTTATTTTCATAACTATTATTTTGCTTATTCCACAAGCCTCTATCAAACACTTGATAGAGTGTATGGAGAATGGGTGCCAAGCGGTTATTCGAGCAAACGGGGGTAACACTTCTTATTAATAAAGTTATTTTTAGGTTAAATACCTGGCGGGGTCCAGGTTGGCGAGCGTGCCCTGGATGAGGAAGGTCTTGCCGGTGCCCGTGGGCCCGCCCACCAGGACTCCGTTCCCGGACCGTAGGACTTCTAGTGCCACGATCTGCACGCGGATAAACTCCACCGTCGGGACAAGGATGTTGTGGAAGCCGAGACTGGTAAATGATGAACGGTTATATTCTAGCTATTTGTTTGCACACTTTCAGAGTAATGTGGAATTCCTAATAATTATTACAGCCATGCCAAAAAACTAGTTAACGAAGATAATGGAGTCATATAAAAACCTTATAAAAAGCAGCGATTGCAGATAGCGCAATAAAGTTATCTGCAATTTTTATAATAAGTTTACTTGTTGACTCCCGTAACATCAAAAGGTGCCAGTTGAAAACCAGCGCCAGGCTTGTAAGGGTGGCATTATGCTGAACTGGTAACCTGTTTGTCTGCTGTCGCGAGATGAAACTAAATTAAAAATAATTAATAAAAGTTATGCATCCTTTTATAAATTATTTTTAATTAAGTAAACTTTGTATTTAGCTAACAATTCAAAAACTAACCATATGGTGAGACACAGACGGCACACTTTTTGTGCGATCGAGTCTGCGGCACAGAAAATGTTTGTATAGCGCAGAAGATCCTTTGCGGACTTTTTGCACGTCGTGTGCGTTACTGCATATAGTTAAATATGTTCTACTAGCTGTTGCCCGCGATTTCGTCCGCGGTTACTATGGTTTTTTAACTATCCCACGGGAACCCTTTAATTTTCGGAATAAAAATAATCTAAGATGTTGACCAGGGATATAAGGTATCACCATGCAAAATTTCATTAAACTCGGTCCAGCCATTTCGGAGATTAGCCCGTACGAACAGACAGGGAAACAAAAAAATTAAACAAAATTGGTATTTTTCCACTTATTACCTCCCCCTGACTTGGTTTTAAGCATTTTTATTCCATGTACAGACCATATTCGACCTTTACAGTTTTATTATATGCATAGATATTCTGTCACGGATAGTCCGTCGTCTATCATGAACCAGTCCGCCCTATAAATGATTATAATTTATTTATGTGTGGAGTCACAAGAATGGCCAAGATCAGGAATGAATATATTAGAGGAAGTTTGAAAGTAGCGCCAGTGACAGAAAAGATTAGGAGCAATAGGTTAGCGTGGTATGGACATGTAATGAGGAGGGATGAATTACAAGAAGGATGCTGAGCATGGATGTGGACGGACCTAGAGTGAGAGGAAGACCAAAGAAGCGATGGATTTAATGCGTGAAGAATGATATGAGAATAAAAGAAGTGGATGCTGAGCTGACGAGTGACAGAGGAGAATGGAAAAAGAAGACATGTTGTGCCGACCCCACCTAGAGTGGGAAAAGGGCAAGAAAAAGAAGAGAAGAATTTCTTTATAATCAATAGATATGAATAGATAAGATCTCGATGACTGAAACTGAACTGATAAATGTAGAATAACATAATGTGACGTACTTGGGATTGAATCTCCAGTTGTCGGGCAGCTTGTCCTCCCAGGGGCGGAACTGGCGCAGGCGCTCGTCGACGTAGTAGTCGTACACCGTGTCCTTGAGCGGGAACACGCCCTCGTGCTCGCGGATCCAGTTGTCCATGCGGCGCCGGGACTCCTCCTCCAGCGTGGCGCACACCGACCACACGAGCCTGCAGTGCGAGCAAAGAACTTCGACACTCGCCATATTTGATCGACAACAGCATCCGTCCTTTTCACTCCTTAGGATTATCTGTCAAATTTATCGAATTTTTCGACAATTGCCGATCTTAGACGTCAAATTTGTCTTATCGAAAGTTCTATGCTCGTAGCGCTGTCGGGAAATCCTTTACTAGAGAAGCGGAAGTGGACATTGTTTGGTCACCTTTCTTTTAGATCAGACCTTTCTTTTTCCCAGACTTATTTTTCTTATAGAAATTTACCTGGTTCCGGTGGACCCCTGCAGCTACATTCCTACCATATTCCCAAAACTCGACAAAAATGTGACGATGTGAAGACAACATGGCTCCCGTCGAGTCTTCCATGGACCACTAGGGGTCCACCTGGACCATTTTAGGAACTAATGTTCCAATTAATAATAATAGAGTTCCAACTGGATTAATAATAAATAATTTAACAGAGTTAATTTTGATGGTGAGCGTGTTTCAGAAAAAACGTGTGGTGACACAAAGTGCCTCGGGCTGAATAGGCTTGTTGATTCATATCAAGAGTAATGAAAATAATGTGTTCATCACATAGTATTTAGTACAAGGGTCCGAAATATACCAAGTTCGATAAATATAAATAAGGGATTGCTGTAGAAATTCTATTTAAATATTTTTTATTTTTACTTTTGTTTTCATCTGCCAAAAACGCTATCTACCCTGTTCGTGAAATTAGTTGAGTAACGATTCATGTAAACAATTACTACGCATGGTCAAAATCCGTTAAACGCCAGTCGCAACCAATCAAGCATAGCTGTCGGCTATGTCACGCATGCGTATTGAATTGTTTACAATAATCGTGACGCTACGGCACAGATAATTCATAGACCATCAGGACCGAAGGCATTTTAGACATTTAAGCAAAAACGTTATTTATAATTTAAAATTTATTGTGATAAAGGCTTCAGAAAAAAATTTATAATTTTTTATGGTGATGGCTATCAGTTATTATTCATTTGGGGCCCAATAAAAAAAAAGGTCAATTAGCCTATTTAACCGTAAAGTTAAACTTCATACTATGGGCAAAATTTTATCAATACGAAGCCCAGCCATCCAAGTTGAAGGTATAAGCTACAGCACTCACAAGTGTAGGTTATATAAAAAACGAATTGAATAAATGATTTGAGCTCGAATTTAAATTTCATATGAACACATATCTCAGAGAATTAATTTACCCAAAAGAAAGGAGAGAAGATGATATTAAACTTATTATTAGTCTTAATTTTGTTCTGTATCACAAATCAGAGAGTTGGATAAGTGTACTGACGCGAACAAAAATCTCATTTTGGAGAAGGTGTCGTTGTCCTCGTCGTCGGGCCCGGGCGGGGGGGGCGCGGGGCGCAGCGCCAGCAGCCGGCACAGCGCCCGCACGCCCGTCAGCTCCTGGCCTCGCACGCTGGGGCCCTCCGCCAGCACCAGCCGCTTCATCTCCAGCACCGGCGTCAGGATAGCCAGGAAGTGGCGGCGCAGCTGGATACATAACCAAATCAAATCAAATAAAATCAAAAATAACTTTGTTTCATAGGCCAAACTCGGCACTTAAAATCGTCAACATTTTACATTTTAAATAATTATTTTACAATTTAAATAATAAAAATTAATCATAGTATCAATGTTCATTACCGCGAGCGCTTGTATCGAGTACAACCACGACGCTTTGATTGTTATTGTAATCGACACAAGCGGCCGGAAATTTCTTTTTTACCTTTAGTACGGCGGCGGCGTAAGGGCTTCAAGGAGCGTAATCAACTTTTGAATAATAACAAAACTACATGTTTTCTATAACGTATATCGCCTATACTGCCGAAATATGTATTTATTTTCTTAATACGAAAGAAATACCTAAATTAGCGCGCGGACCGTCCATCCAAGCAGTGAAAAAATCCTAGATAGAGCCGATGCGCTCACACCAGCGCGCCAGAAGCTCCATGCACTCTTAATAATTTCATATTTTACAATATATTTTTAATTTTAATTTAAATGTATAATATGTTTAATATCAAATTTAATAACTGTTTTTATGAATAAGAGTGTATTTTTATTTATTCTATTAATGCACGGTTCTTAAAAGTCTAGAAGTGTAGTATAGAAAAAAATAGATATACATAGAAAAAAATGCTTAAAATCAAGTCAGGGGCATGCAAAAAAGAAGGAAAATACAAAAAATAATTTTTAAGTTTTATTTTTTTTTGTCTGTCTGTTCGTCTGTTTATACGGGCTAATCTCCGAAATAACTGAACCGATTTCAATGAAATTTGGCATGGTGATACCTTATATCCCCGGTCAGCATCTTAGATTCTTTTATTCCGGAAAATTGAAGGGTTCCCGTGGGATAGTTAAAAAACCAGTAACAGCTAGTTTTACCATATATTTTAAGCTTGATATTTCAGATAGAGTCAGTGTAATACAGGAAAAAACCTCGACATACATTCTCCCTATACTCGACGTCGTCGACGGTGTCGAGCCAGGAGTTGACGTAGGGCCACCAGCCCCAGTCCTTGTAGTCGTTGTACACCATGCCGTTGCGGGACACCGTGGCCGGCGACGCCACTGCCAGGTCCAGGGTCTCGATCAGGAGGGACACCTGGATGGATACTTACATTCTGACGAGGAACTGAATGATATGAAGAAGCTTTTGCATCATATAAAAGCCATTGGCCCTATGAATATTGTACAGTCGAGTTCAAAAATATGCATGCACATTTGACAGGTGACAGAATTTATTCCCTTTCATTCAAGTCATTTAGTCATGGACTGTCAAACGTGTGTGACGTGGTGGATGCCGATGTAAATGGAAACCTGGAGATGACGTCACTTATTGTATTATATTTATAAAATCACCTACAACACACTGAAACAATTTATAAAAAGGTAAATTTTACAAATCACAGAACATAAAACTTACAGATGTTGTCAAAAGTAGGGCTAAATACAATAGTGCCCTGGAAAAGTTATTTGAAACTTTTGATAATTTATCTTTATAGTTTATTAACTAAAATATATATTATAATTTTATTATCAACACTTAATTTTTATAATTTACTGGCGTCGAGACAGCCGCTATAGACGCTGACTCTGATAGGAATAAAATTAGAGACCAAAATCAATGAAAACAGAGACAGATGGTAAGTTTAAAAACAGAAACAAAGAGAAATTGGCCAGAGAAGAGCGCAATAACAGCAAAGAGTCGCTAGTAATGATATTTGAACTCGACTGTACAGCTATTTTTAAGAAATATATGTATATAAATCGCTTATTTATAAAAATCATTACACACCTGTGAAGGCATAGAAATTCTTTCGCTGTTAACCAAAGTCAATAATTTGTTGTCGTCCATCACAGAATTGAGATTCTCGATCCAAATGGCATCGACGGGGCCGTCAAAAATAATCCACTTCTGGTCTGGCGACTCATCTACAATAATACACTGATTGTGAACTTAAAAATAGGCTAACTATTTTAAGTCTAAGACAAAAGGAATTCTAATGAATCTTATAATCAATGTGAAGAATGATTTCATAAGACGGGTCCTACACCCGTCTTATGAAATCATTTTTCTTCCACCCTACAACATGGATTTTTCAAAAGAGAGTTGAAATGGCACCTTAAAAGCTAGCAAGGGTGGCCTGCTATTCCCCGCTACCCAAGCTGAATTCGTCAAAAAATCAAACACGCTTATTGCCAGGGCCGTGTAGTCATTTACTATCGTTCCCAGCTTAAACGTCCTACTGGCACAGCCCTCCCCCATGGAGAAACACATGACGAGTATGGTCCGAAATACCAACACGGGTTGGTGCGTAAAAACGGTCGCAATAGCAACCGAGACCAAAGACTTAACGTGCCTTCCGAAGCACGGAGGAGTTCGAGATCACAATGTTTTGGTCAGCCATCCAAGGCCTGACCATGGCGAAGGAAGCTTTGTTTTCGATTGAATACCCAAGCGTACTAAACTAAGCCACCGAGCTCCTCGGTGGTATATAACCAAACAAAATTCATCTGAAGAATCACCCACGGCCTGCAGAACTGCAGAGTCGTTTGCTATGTTACAATACAAAAAAACTACAACTAGCGGATAAGCCTAAACCATACCTTGACAAGTAGTCCTCATGATGGACGAGAGCACTCCATCCTTCCACTCCCCGGTAGCCAGGTTGTATTCGCCATATAGCTCTCCTAGCGTCAACGCCTTCGGATTCATAGGGTGTAACTGAACATTCTCGAAGCCTGGGACTTTCTCACGCCAGAGCCGACTGAGGGTCGCGGCGAGCATCCTCCAGGACACAGACTTAGCTGTGTTTGTGTCCCCAAGGAGGATGCTAGAGTGGCGGGAGTTCTGGGTGGTTGAAACAAAATTAAGATTGGAGAGGTAAATGTAAATTTACGGAAATAAACTACTAAAATGGAAGATGTAAGCTGCACTATTCAGATCTTTGTTTGAAAAAAGGTAATTTAAGGCCATTTTTAGGGAATTTTATTCAAAACTCTTGTTTCATATTTTAACCCTATTGAATTTCTATTGAGTGACTAGAAGAATTGACAAGACTGCCACCGTTTTATATTATAATAAAAACATATTATGGCATCCACAATAACAATGACAAAGACAAACCTTAGTCTCATAAGTCTGGATAACTTTCAAAAGCGCCGCCTTGACAGGTTGCAAGCCTACGATCTTCATTTCAGCCGAGATGGCCGTCTCTAGCATCTCGTAGTCCAGGGTTGGAATATCAGCTTCCGGGAAGATGTCCTGCATGATGCCGTCGAATAGCGGCACGTCTTTGGCTGTTAGGCGAGCTACGTTCATGTCGCGCATGGCTAGGATCACCATCTAAAAGATATAAAGTAACATATGAATATGACGACCTCCGCGGTCGAGTGGACTGTATGCCGGTCTCAAGGCGTCGCTATCTTTAGAGTTTCTGGGTTCGATCCCCGGTGGGGGCAAATGTTTGAATGTGATGAATTTTCAGGCATTTGTTCTCCAGTCTCGGATGTTTATATATATATTCAGGATATACACATACATACAAACATACATACAATCACGCCTGTAATCCCCGAAGGGGTAGGCATAGTCCAAGGAGCACCTTATGATGTTGACACCTTGTGTTCCTTAAACATTAACATTTAGCCATACAAAAATTGAGTTTGGTCAGATGAAAAATCGTGAAAGAGTAGTCACCAATGGCTAGCTCATCGCCTACACAATCACAGACCCAGCATGGGTGCTGGGTCTGCCTGCCTGGGACATGCTAGGCAAAAAAAACAAGTTGGTACATTCATGATATTTGTACGTATTTATCTATTAAATATATGTATCCGTCATCTAGTGTCCGTAACACAAGCAGCATTAGTTGCTTAAAATGGGGCTAGTAGATAGGTGTGAATGTTGAAGATATTTATTTATTTAAAACAATCCATTGGCAAATTAAACTACTCGTTTTTTTTATATTGGAACGCGGCATACGTAACGATGAAACAGGGGCCATGCACCTGGCACAGTGTCAGCTGAGCGATATTTACAATCAACTGTACTGAAGTTATATACAAAGTCAGTGATACAGTCGCCTGCAATTTGTATACTCTTTTGACAGTCAGTGACGCTCATTAGAGGCGAATAATGACTATCACCTGTCAATACATATTTTTGTACAGGCGGTGGGGATCGAAAATGTAATCTAATAATATAGGGACAAAAGCAAAGATTGGCATCATTATTTATGATCTATTATTTAAAGAAGTGCTAGATGTTGGTCTTCCAATTGAGAGTAGGACGGTATTTTTTAAGCAAATGCGAGGAATAAGAACAATATAAAATACCATTATATCATCACATCTCTCTTCCTCAAAGTACTACGGAATATGACAATTGGGGTGATAAAAACGTGATCAATATCATATCGCGCTAGTCATGCTACTTAGGGTGGATAGGTTTGTTAAATATTACCGAAACTAACAAGAATACAAACCTCTTGCTCAGGCAAATGAGGGTACGCTCGTCTTTTCACGCCTGCGTACCGTAGCAAGGCCACCATGGACCGGAGGCCGAAGTCGTAGTGGTCTTGCTTGGATAGCTGCTGCATGGCCAGTTGGTACAGGGTAAACACCTGAATTTGCCAATATTTTATAATTTAATACAATTCAATGCAATTTATATTTTTTATTGAAGTGAATTAATTAATTGTAATGTTCTATTATCATCAGTCACATTTATGTAAAGTGTTTGGATAATTTTATTGCAATGATTATTATTTTTTGATTTAATGTTTGTATACCTTTTGTACCTTGCAAAATACTCAAACTACCGCTTAATCAGAATTTTGTCATCTAGGTATCTTGTATATATTTAAAGGTATATATTATTAATATGTATATATTTGTGTAATTATTTAAGTATTTGTTTTTATATGTGTATTTAAGTAGGATTATTATTATGTAGGTATGTTTAATATTAAAGTTTTTCAATATTGTCTTCTTTATGCATTTGTATCCCCTATAATCTATTTTCTTAACTTTCTTTCATGGGTTGACAGGCAGAGATTTCTGTTAGGGATATGTCCGCCCTTGCAAACATATGTTAACAACCTGTTTTATGTTATTGTTTTTGAATTGCAATAAAGAGTATATATAAAGGTGGAAATGTAGTGAAAGTAGTAGTAGTAGTGAAATTGTATGTGCCATTAACCTGCATTTCACGAATAAAGGTATTATTATTATTATTTGTTTTTTTTTTCTCTATATTATTTGTTCATGCGCTTTTGGCCAAACATGTTTTGGTATTTTGTATTATGTGATGTTGCTGCGACTACTATTATGTGACTGCGTTGTGTGTGTGCGCGTGTGTGTGTGCGTGCGCGGTATTATTATTATTATTATTATTGAATTAGGGATTTATTCAAAGTGAATCCGTAACTGTATTATTACACTGGGTTAGTAAGCTAGAGGTATCTAGCCGACAGGGTGAGAAAGGACACATGATTGTTGACAACTTTTGTTCTAGAACCATTAATATAGCCCCATATTTATGGGTGTTTTTTAAAGATTTCAAAACAAACTGTATGTGACGACATACGGGCAGAGTCTAAACTATCAAAAGAAACTCTGGATTTAATTGACCTCCTGTCAATTAATGCAATGTTGCGTAAAGGATCTGCGGGTCTTTGTAGTTCAACTAATAATTTTCCTGCTCAATTATTATGCCACCCAAATAATTATAATTATATACCCTAAAAATCATTTGCATAGTTAACAAATATTTTGTTACAAAAATATTTGTTAACTATGCAAATGATTTTTCGGCTGACTTTTTTGTTGCTGACCAAATACTGCCCAATTAATTACTTCCTATTTTAAAACTTCGTTTATTATAAACTTGATAAAATATTATCATAAAATGAAATGTAATCTCATCAATACATCGACGTAATATAAGTATACATAATAATAAAGTAAAATCTTCCAAGGATCGACTTTATCATTCAACATTATTGCATTGCATTATATTTTTATAAAAAGTGTCTACGTTCATTTTAGCCAATTGTATGAAAATAATCAAAATAATATCAGTAAATAGAAAAATTCATTAGAAGCACTAGTGTTCTTGCGATTATAAATAATATTATATTATTATCTGAAGAAACACAGAAACACGGACACTAATGAGAACAAAATAGCAATAACGTTGAAATCGACCTTCACAACAGTGTTAACTTTTTGGTCTGTTCATTAATTAATTGGTGTAATTAGAGGGGGACAGCGCGTACGCAGTCCCCACTACCAAAAATTACGCGTCCGAGTTATCCACATTAGGGATAATCGCAGGGGTCAACCCCACCGCAGTGCAATGGAGGAGCCTCGCCCTGGGGGAACCGCCTTCCTGATCACGGTGTCCCCTACGCCAGGTAAGTATGATTTTATATCCGAGCCACGGGCTAGTCATTGTCGCGCGGGAAATCTTAATATCGCCAACTAGAAAACGCCACAAGCACCGACAGCGCCATCTATGGAAATCGCGGTGAAATAATAACGGCGCGGTTAGCAATGTGTCGCTTGGCGTGTGTGGTGCTACAACAGGTTTTGTGCTTTACAAGATTCCATTTATATCTGCCGGGTCGTTTGCAAATCTCGGTCAATGGATTAACATTTAAAACAACTCCAAGTATTTAGTAAAGACCGCAGATATGAAACACATAACAAATTGATGAAACATAGTTATTGGTAATACACGATCAATAAAAATCATTTATTTTGCCGTGAAGTTTACAGATATAAAAGTATGTACCTAGTACCTAGGAATGTTCAGATAATCTTGTGGTAACTAAAGGTGAGTATATAACACAATGTTAATACACACACACACATGTTTAAATACTATTAAAACCAAGAATCTTAAAACCTGTAAGCAGAACGATAAAAAAGGGAGTTCTAACCTTTTTAGCATTAATTTTATAAGCTGTAAACCCATCAGAGAACAGGGTGTTCTCCGCTATTATCAAGGAATCTGGCACGCACATGGCTATGGGTCGGAACATCGACTTTAAGTTATCTGGCAATTCTGTACGGCCGGCATAGCTGAAATAGAAGGAATGTTATAGAAAATGGTGTGAATATTATTCAAATTACAAGATATGTCCATAATATTAAATTGGTTAGATTCTTATAATCCAGCGGGAAATCAGGCATTCAGTACCCCTGATGGAAATGGTCACTGACACAATTATCTAATTACGAAATTTATAATTACTAAGTTTTGAGAGATAGAAAGTATCAAGAAGACCAATGTCCACTTTTAGACAATATCATTGTCTGAGAGTACCATATGAAAGAATATTGACGCGTCAGACGAAGATACGTGATTTTATATACTCATCTCTGTCAGTCTGTCTCGCTTTCACGTCAAAACTACTGAACCAATTTAACCGAAATTTGGTACACAGATAGGTAGTCTAGAGCCTGAGAAAGGGCAAAGGCTACCTTTTATCCCAATATTCCCATGGGAACAGGTGCCACGCGGGTGAATTTTAAAAAGTTTAAAAAACGCTTCCCAGAAAAATGAAGGACAAATTTACGTCGCCATGAACTTTGCTTCTAATAATAGAGTAGGAGTAAATTTGCAATTCCACCAATTGAGGCAACTGTTTCAATTCGAAAAAATCTTTCAGTGTTAAATAGCCTATTTATTGAGGAAGGCTATAGGCTATTCCATCACACAATCTCAAAGTAAATATTCTACGCAAAGTCGCGGGCAAAAGCTAATCCCTAATAAAATTTTGTAGCGAAAACTCTAAAAGAAAACAGCTATTTATTAACATCTCTTATGAATCTTACCCCGGGTTCATAGTAATGAATATCCCGCAATTGCTATCCAGCTTGATATCGCAGCCCTCGAAGATGAACCTCTTCTGAAAGAGCGAGAGAGCGAGCAACACGGCCAGGATCTGCTGCGCCACCACGGACAGCACCTCGATGTTGATGCGGTTGAACTCGTCGAAACAGCCCCAGCAACCGCTCTGGGCTATTCCTGGTAAGATGGTTCAGAAGCTTCAGTAATAGCTTATATAAAAATTTGCGACTCTATCAGCTGTGTAGAAATAACTTGTGGATATAATTTAATTTTGTGAAAACTCTTCACATAAATGTTAAAGTACCCTTGCCCAGTTACATGGGGACTTAATATAATATGGGAACAAAAAGGTCAGCCGAAAAATCATTTGGGCAGCAAACAAATATTTTGTCAGCAATATAATTATTTGGGCGGCAAAATAATTATTTTGTCAGCAAAATAATTATTTGGTCAGAAGAATAATTAATTGGGCAGCAAAATAATAAGTTGAGCTGCAAAATAATTATTGGGCAGCAATAAATATGTTACTGGAAATATATAAAATCTAGGAAAAGGATCAATGAAGGAATAGGGATCAATTCCTAGGCAATGTATTCTGACAGATATTAGGTTAAGGTTATTTTTTAATAAACCACATAACATCACGCCTCTTTCCCCAAAGGGGTAGGCAGAGGTGTTAAACACCCACATTTCGCCAGATATGTTAGGCCCCCATGTAACAGGTGGCGAGCCTGTTGACACGCACCGGGCACAATGTGAGGCAAGCGAGGGTATTTTTAAGACCCTTGTGTCATCAAAACATATATTAAACAATTTGGCAGCAGCGAAAACACTTGAGTGGCTGCCCAATTAGTTATATTGCTGACAAATTATAAATATTTGCTGCCCATAAGTTGCTGATCAATTAGTTATTTTAGCTGACGAATTGTATTGGAATATGATGCTAACCGTTTAAATAACACCCATATAATATCTGGCGGAATGTGAGTGTTAGCACCTCTATCAACCCCTTCGGGTAAAAAGGCGAGACGATCACATTATGTTGAGTCCGGTTGCCCTGGGAGAGGTTTGGAATATTCCTGTGGCAGAATCCGAGTCATTTCCATGATAAGGCTCGGATGAATCGGCTGGATGTTTAGGAGTGCATATTCTCAATGCTACTGGGTGAGTCCCACACACTACATAGGTAAGGTATGCAGATAAATGAATTCCTTCCCGTCACAAAAAAAAAACAAAAAGAAATATATTCTTTGACACTTTTTCGCCAGTATGTATGCCTAAGATACAATAATCTACGCGAACATCATAGCCAATACAGCTTATTCATAACCAAACAAGCGTTTAACGCAACTAAAGCTCCTTAACTACTGGCAAATACTTAACCATAGACTGGTAATCGATCCCGTCGGAGCAGTTGACGACCCAGCGCGCGAAGATCCGGCCCAAGTCTTGCCCGTGATGTAACTACTAAGTCCCGATGTGAATTACCAGTAAAATACTTAACAATATAATTCAAGTCGAGGCCGTCAGAACAGTCGGTGGCGTCCACCCAACGATTCAGCGGCCGACCCAACTCTTGCGTGATCTCCGTCTTGAACAGGTGAAGTGCCGTCATCAACGTGATGTAGATTGGAATTACCAGCAAAGCACTTAGCCATGGACTTGTAATCGAGCCCGTCCGAGCAGTTGGTGACGACGACCCAGCGCGCCAGGGCCCGGCCCAGGTCCTTGGTGGTCTCCGTCTTGCCCGTGCCCGCCGGGCCTTGCGGGCTGCCGCCGCGGAACAGGTGCAGAGCCGTCGTCAACGTTATGTAGCAGCTGAACCAATTATACATTGTGATGTACCCAGCTAAGTCAAGATTTGCTTTTAGTTGATATCCAATCTGAGGACTTAAATACGGAGGGAATAATATTGGATCGGGAAAGTAGAACACTACAAGGTTTTCCAAAGATAAAAATAAGTAAACATAAATGGTCAATAAATATTTTATTTTAAATAATCCCAATTAGAAGCAAAAACGTGAGATAGGAAAAGTACCTAAATGTTGCGCCGACCTCGAATAATAAAATTGGGAACGGGGCATCATCATAGAATGGAAGACTCGAAACATGATGGCATGATGTAACTTCATAGCTGTGATTTTTTGTCGCTTTTGATGATCGTGAGTAAATAAGTTAAAAAAAAAACATAAAAGTTTGTCTACATTGTCTCTCGAGGGTTACACCTCTGCCTACCTCATTGGGGAAAAGGCATAATGACGTATATGTGAGCATTATATCAAAGATAATCGCGATCAATGTCTACCAAATTAATTTAATACAAAATATATCATAAAGTTATACCGATCAGTGAGTGGCGTGATGACCAGTCGACCAGAATTCCCTATGTACTCGTACGTGTATATAGAATTTGTGTTGGTCTGTCTGATGTAGCAATCTTCTCGCTCGCGGTCCCAATAGAACTTCAATTGAGAGAACCATTCAAACGCACTCACGTGCATACATCCTATTTAGAAAAACTAAATAAGTTATTGTTGGACCAAGGAAGGTTCCTTGAGGTACTCCTACAATTGAGATTTATTCTTCCTAAAACTGGTTTAATAGAAAATGTTCTTACATGTATATGTAAATAAAACGCAAAATCCATATACTATTATATAACGGCCTATATTTCTAACAGATTAAAAGATATTTCGTAAAATTAAATTCTTTTTTAAAGACCAGTTCAAGAAAAATCGTAACGTTAGTAGTTTCCTCCGTATAATCAACCAAATTATCTAATTATTAGATAAATAAATAGCGTACCCATTTTATACATCCGATCAACGGTATCCCTAGAGTGTATTTCGATGACGCAAAGCGCGTTCACTTTACACCTCAGAATCTTAGTGATTTCCTTTCGAGACATCATTTGTAACGTGCTCAATATTATGTTCTGCTTCTTGCGGAGTTTCTTCAATGGCTTCTTCTCTCCCATTATTTCACAACGGCAGAGCGTCCGGGTGCAGTCGGATGTCCATTGAATCTACAGACACAATAATATCGTCACGCCTCTATCAACGAAGAGGTGCTAACATCTACATTTCACTTGATATCTTTTAAAAAGGTTACATGTCAAAATACCTACGTTAAAAATCCTTAAAGTTTAAAATACCAAATGGACGAAACACACACACACATGTAATGCAATAAATCAAATACCCTAAATTAATAATCCCCAAAATGAATATATATTTTTTAGATTTAAACATCTGCATAAGACTATTTTCATTATCATTTAAAAAATTTAAGGCAATTGGATAGCTGACTATAAAAACAATTAAGAGTAACTGACGAAGCAAGTAGAAGCGAAGAGGAGTGTTAAGTAGAACTGCGACCAAAACCGATCATAGTTATATACCTTATTACATGTTTTGACGCTTATTACATGTAATACGATATACAACACATGAGTTAAATATTTTCTTAGTAATGTAAAGCTTTATTTGTTTACACCCGAATTTTAGCGATTTCGTCCATTAGGTATTATGATTTTAGGGATTTCGTCAAATGATATTTTGCATTTTAAGGATTTCGTCCATTAGGTAGTTCGATTTTAGGGATTTTGAACTAAGGGATTTTGACCCGTAACTTTTTAAAATCTTTTGATACTGGTGGCTAGCCTGCTACCATGGACCCGACCCTACAATTCAAATACAGTTGACATTGTCAGGCAGTCTCGGTACCTTTTACCCTATGAATAGCAATGTTGGCGCGCTATTACATTACTATTGCTGAAGTCAATGTGTACCCCCCCTTCGGAAGTTTTCTTCTCGTCTTCAGCCTATATAAGTATGACTCTGCTGACACATTTCCTCCTGGAGAAACACAAGATCAGAATAGGCCTTACACCACGCTGGCTCAATGCGATTGGGTAGAAACAGTTGCAAGAGCGACCGGGACCAACGGCTTAATGTGCCTTACGAAATACGGAGAAGTTCGAGATCACAAAGTTTTGGTCACCCATCCAAGGCCTGACCATGGCGAAGGTAGCTTTGTTTTCGATATCGAAAGCCAAAGCGTACTAGCCACTGCACCACCGAGCTTCTCGCCTTCTATGCTAGTAATATATAAAAACATAATATCGTCATCACGCCCCTTACCCCGAAGGCATGGAAAGAGGTGTTATCACCCATATACCAATAGGTATATATAATACCACAATTGTTCTAACCTTACTGCACGTGATGCCCAATTGTCCCGGCCAATCATTGATCCAACCTTCTCTTTGGTACCGACATTTACGCAACGCCGCTCGAGTCTGAATCAATTGCTGTAAAACAAAACACGATTCTGTTTAAAAATAGAATTTTGGTATTGTCAAATTGCAAGACTGGAGAATTTCCTTCTAGTAAGCATCTTTCCTATGGTGTACTGATAAAGTGCCCGCTCTTCCATATTCTCCAGGGCGCTCGATTAAACGAGTGTTCAAAAACCCTGACAAAACGTCGGGGTTGGCCGCTGCCAACTCTGCGCGCGTCTGAATGGCTACAAAAACTAAGAAAAATGCCTAGTTGTGTGATAAATTGCGGAGGGGAATCAATCACTTTAGATCTCCCGTCTTAAATTTACTGTTGTGACGTCACATTGCACCGCTTGGTTTCAATATAAATGATTATACTTGCGTTATCTATGTAAATATATATTTTTTTTGTTTATTAAGACACACAACAGACTACAATAATTACATGGTTTATATAATAAATTAGGTAATAAGTATAGGGTACAGACTGTACTCCAACAACATGCGTCCTAATTATCAATGGTTCTGTGAAACAAATTTTAGACGTAATAACAAATTTAAAATAAATTATAAATAAAAAGGTAATATATAAAAATATAGGTAGACTATTATACATATAGTGACATGAAAAATACTTGATTTTTTATTTAGATTTTTTGATTTTATTATGTTGAACCTTACATACAACACTAAAAATTTGTTATTTGTATGCGCATAAAATATAATTTTGTACTTTATATAAAAACAAAATACATATTACAAATCACGTTTAATGACATTAAAAGAAATTCGCTAATACACTAAGATTTATCATAGATATTATATGTAAGTATAGATATTACATAATAATATTGTGAACACTCCTTCTGAAGACATCGGGACTAGAGTTCATGATATTTACATAAATACTGTGATATCTATCATTAGATGAGCTCAATTGACTACAAGTGTCGATACGACCGACCTACGATCGACGACTACCGACTTATGCCCCTTTATTCTAAACTGTCGGAAATACGAATCACGGAATCTCTATTCCTGTCACTTTTTATTGCGGCGAACTAGAGCGAGACGGGACGCGACTTTCCCAATCGATTCCTTGAACGTTTAGATTATGGGGGCTGGCTTGTGTCGCAGGAAGTCGCTGGATGCGAGCGGCACAGGACGCCAGGGCGCCCTGCGAGGGCTAAGTCCAGAAGTGGACGTCTCTGGGCTAATCTATTAGCTCTATACAGAATATAGAAGGTGTTCTACCTCTCTAAGCACCACCCGCATAGTGTGCTCCAACCCCAATAGCCAGACCTCTGCTGGCCCGTCGAGCACCAGGTTATACTTCCACTCGATACACTCCCCATCTTCGGACATCATCGCTTTGGCTACCGGCAAGCCTAGAGCGTTCTGGAACATGGGGTTACTGGCATTATGGTAAACATTACCCGCCTTATTAATAAACTAAAAATAACTATGCCTTTTTTTGACGAGGGGTAAAATCCTGTTTACGAACCATACCTACCACTGGCTAGGCGGTAGGCGTGTGTGGGACTCGCTCGGCGTTGGCCAAGAATACCCACTAAAACTCCCCGATATACCCTCCTTGTCCTTCCGTGGGAGCGACCCGGGGTCTGCCGAAGCAATTCTCCGAGCCGGTCCCAGGGCTTCCCAACCTAGCCAGGCACTAGGTCGCGGTTTGCGCCAAAAGGGGATTCCCGGGCATATTCGAGAAATCCCCAGACGGGGCAGCTGATGAAATGCGTGCGTGGGAAGCCATCCAACGCACGCGGCCGCTAAAAATACTGCTTGGCAATATTACACCTAACACCCAACGTCATAAGGCATTATATTGCTAACCCGTATTTTTGGTTAAACTAGGCATAAAGTTATTCTTAGTTTATTAATAAGGCGGTATAGGTATCGTAATACAATGCAATCGAAAAATAAAACAGAATAACAGAAATTAACATATTTTCACCTACTTAACTTTTTTCTTTGTCCTATGCTCAAATATGGACTGAACTACTGTCACAGATTGTATAAAGGTATGCTTTCTATCAGGTTTTAAGTCAGAACAGAATGCTGATTCAGGGCAAAATAATGTAAAAAAAAAAATTTTATATAATGAAGAAAGATAGTAGAAAGATAGTTCGTAAATTTTATTAAGTCTATTAAATATAACCTATTGGGCTGGAATAAAATTATTGAATGATCAGTAATATAACCTTTATTGGTTGATTCAAATGTATACTGAGCCTTTATAATCCTTTATAAGGCCTGAACACCAGTAACAAACATACAACACTAAGAAATCATGACTTAGTCAACAAGGCGTCAAAAGACTACCATAGGAAGTATAACTATCTCAATTACAATTTTGATCTTTATATTTAACATAACATGGTTGAAACTAGAAAGAAAATAAAAGAATTTGAAAATCTATGTTTAGTCTAATGTGCTTTTGACTCTTTATCAATGTTTCGCAGACATTGTTACAAAATACTACAACAGTAAGGCTACTGCTTAATACTCAAATGCATATACTTACAAGTTTATAATTAATCATAGATTTAAAAAAATGTAATAAGCTATTGCAGAATCCTATCCAACTGTAGGCAAAATAAGTACAATTTTTATTTCCACATACTTAAAATTATATGTAATAAAAGAATTGTATCTGTATTTTCAAGTAAATTCAAAACCATCTCATTCCTTGTCCTAAGTATCACTTAGTCTATTAATGGAACACTAATTCATAATAAAAAAAAAAAATTTTTACAATAACAACTAAATGCAACTGACATTTACATATGAGTACATTAATGGTGTACATTATTACAATAACACAAAATTATAGAACTTCACTTTGAAAGGGCACACTTTGACACAAATCATCATCAATTATGTGTCCTCAGCCTATATTCGTCTCACTGCTGGGCACAGGCCTTCCTCATGGAGAAACACAAGAGGAGCATGGGCCCTAACACCACCATGCTGGCCCAATGCAGGTTGGTGGGTAGAAACAGTTGCAATAGTGACTAGGACCAACTGCTAAACGTGACATCCTGAGCTCACAAAGTTTTGGTCATCCACCACAGCCTGATCATGGTGACGGTAGCTTTGTTTTCAGTTGAAAGCTAAAGCATTCTAACCACTACGAAACTGAGCTCCTCAATCATCTATTTAGGAATAGGCCAATAAATATTTCCATCGTGTCTCATTTGTAATCTATAACAGGTCAATAAAGGCTTTAGGTAACAAATCAAATATTCATTTTGTGAAATCAATAACATGAAATATTTCAAGATCCACTCCAACTTTCAATATAATAAGTCAATAATTATCAGCCCGGGACTTTTTATGTTTGACATGGTACAAATACATATATCTCTCAACAATCTTCTCAGGCAGAGTAAGAATAAGTTTCATCATAGCTTTCTTTTCCTCCTCTCTGCGACACGTGCAGACCATGTGGATGTATTCTTCAAGTAACTTCTGGGCTTGTGCACTGGGGTGGTACAATAGAAGAATGGTCAATGCCTGAAAAAAGTATATTACTATACAACAATTTTGAAAAAAACTTATATTTTTAAAATGGATCAAAAAAACATCAGACCTTTATGCCCAACATAGACCAGAGTTAAGTAGTTGTAGAGAAAATATTTCATAATGAAGAAACAATAATGAAGAACAATTTCTGTGGGATTTTACCGTTTCGGTTCATGCAAAGCCTACTGGTGATGATTATAAATCATCTCTAGAACAATCGAAAAAAAAAAAATGCAACTCATTAACTAATGAATGAACTGAAAAATCAAAACCATTGGCCATGAGAGGCATAATTGTTGATAAATAAATAATCTGATCCTGATTCAGCAAACTGATAGTGTTTAGCTATAGATGATTAGAGATAGTTGCTGTGTATAAATTATTATACTCACCCTGACATAAAACACCAAACCATGCACCTTTTTCGCAGTTTGATCCCATATTGGCGATTTCTTCAAAAGATACAGCAATTTATTCCAATCATGAGCATAGATTGCTCGATGAACAGCCTTTTGGAAGAAGTTTCTGGTAAAGTGCGAGTTTTTGCTAGACGCCCCAAGCGTGGCAAAGTTCTGCATTTTCCAAAGACTTTGCATACAATTTAAATTCTGAGACGATATTGAAATTGTACTTCCCATAAATTCTCTCGCTCTCTCCTGTAAAGGTTAGGAAAAAAAATCATAGTTTTATGTTCAATTACAAGCTTATACTATAAAAAACATAATCTTGAGTGATGAAGAATGTCAAAAAATATTTCAAAAAAATACTTACTATTGACGCTAAAGGAACAAACTGGCAATTTGCAATATCTTCAGGATCCATTGCTTTTTCCGTGCTAATTCTTTGAGATTAAATTACATGTAAAAATGCAACAACGCAATATTTCTGTATACTAACAGAAAATACGTAAAACATACAAAAAAACACTTTTAGAGTTTGTTTTTGCTAATTTTATCTTTTTGTCTGCCAAAAACTGCTAATTTTTCCCTTCTCGCCGCAGCGCCGCGCGTTCTCTGACTGAACTCTGACAGCCAGTGTGACCAGATTATTATTTACGAAAATACCGAGGCACCCCAAAAATATACTGAAATATACTCAGAGTAAACAGAACTGGAGTAGCCTTTGCTAACATTCCCCTCTGCCAAATGCACAAGCATCGGATGCTTGCACGTTTAATAAAACTAGTTGAGCCGCCATTTTGACAGCCATAACATTGTAAACGTTGCGGCGAACAGAGCTCCCGCAAAAATGCCTGCCTGTGAAGTTTTTTGTTGTAAAAATAAATAGAAAACATCGAGTATGCTAAAAGATGGTGTCACCTTTTATTTGTAATTATAATTTTTAAGATTTCATGATTATTTACTTCATTATTTCTTGTTTTAGAATTCTTCGATTTCAAATTTCGAGCGCTAGTCTCGTGGGGAGTGCGCCTGTGACGTTGTCAAAACGCACACCCCACGTGACTATTTTAAGCGTGTGTGTGCGTGAAATTTAAATTTGTGTGTCGAATTATGCATGTGTGCATTTGTAAAAACGTTGTGCGTTGTGCTGGCTTTGAGTGTAGTGGTAACCTCACCCCCCGCAAGAAATGGCAGAAAAAAATGTTTGAGAAATTGACTAATGGCTACTCCAGTTCTGTTTACTCTGAGGAAATATACCTACTTGCACAAGGAAAAATACCAAAAAAAATTCTCATTTTCAAAACAGGCTTTATAAATTTTTCATCGTCGCAGTCAATATTTGAATTGTATTTTCACATTTATTCGAATACGGAAATCCACGAATTATTGAAAGATAGCCTTCAAAGATTAAGTCAAGTGCAGAAAATAAATTATTATAAATATAGAGTGGTTTTCTACCTCAGAGTAAACAGAACTGGAGTAGCCTTTGTCTAACATTCCCCTCTGCCAAATGCACAAGCATCGGATGCTTGCACGTTTAATAAAACTAGTTGAGCCGCCATTTTGACCGCCATAACATTGTAAACGTTGCGGCGAACAGAGCTCCCGCAAAAATGCCTGCCTGTGCTGTTTTTTGTTGTAAAAATAAATAGAAAACATCGAGTATGCTAACTGATGGTGTCACCTTTTATTTTTAATTATAATTTTTAAGATTTCATGATTATTTACTTCATTAATAATAATAATAATAAATTTTATTTGCCAAAAACACGGTATATAGAGATGTTACATGGAAAAGAACAAACATGTTTTGCTTACATCAAGCGTGCAAATATTAAGTTTGGGAAAATGGGCCCAGTCATTAAATTACAAGTAATATTATAATTAAATATTAATTGTTTCAAAAGACAAATTCAATTTACAATAATACATTCGATCACATTCAGTTCATTTTATTCCAATTTGTTGATCATAAAAAAAATCATTCACGCTATAGTAAACTTTACCTTTAAGCCATTCACGAAGTTTGTATGAGAAACGATTACTATTTAACGTTTTTAAATTTTTTGGTAGCTCGTTATATATTTGAATGCACATTGACACACAATTTCGAGTATATTTCTTTGATCTAGGTACAATTTCCATGACTAGTCTATCTGGGTCTCTATGAATTCGAGAATTCGAATCACAAGCTCTTTTGAATAAATGTATGTGTTTTTTTACAAAAACACCTACCTCTAATATATATAAAGACGGTAGTGGGAGTAACCCATACTCTCTGAATAACGGTCTGCATGATTCGTCAGATGGTATTCCGGCTATAGCTCTAATGCATTTTTTTTGTGCGATAAAGGCTCCATTACAATCTGTACCGTTTCCCCATGCTATGAGACCATAACGTAGAACAGATTCAATGTAAGCATGGTAGGATACAAGTGCTGTGGAAATATTTGTCACTTTTCTAAGTTCTTTGAGTGCGTAAACAAATCTATTTACTCTGCTACATATATTATTAACGTGTGTTTTCCAATCAAAATGTTGGTCAATCCACACTCCTAAAAATTTGGTTTCCGTCACATTTTTAATAATTATATCCTCATAGTTAACATTTAATTTAAAATTATATTGTACATGTTGTGATTGATTAAATTGTATAAAATTTGTTTTATTTAGGTTAATTGTCAAATTATTGATGTCAAGCCATCGGATAATATTATTCAAAGTATTGTTAATGTCAATTTCATGGTCCCTAATTGTATTCGTTTTCTTGTCAGTAGTTACAATAATAGTTACATCGTCAGCAAATAAAATACATTTGTGATTTGTGATGTCAGTGATATTATTTATATATAATAAAAATAGGATGGGACCCAGCACACTACCCTGTGGGACTCCGCTGCCATTATGTCTCTTCTTAGATGAGTAAGGGACAAGATTTCTGTTTTTATTTATTTTATTTATAACAACTTTCTGTTTGCGATTTGATAAGTATGATTCAATCCATTTGTGGGCATGTCCTCTTATTCCGATTTCATCAATTTTTTCTAGCAGTTTTTTATGCGATATATGGTCAAAAGCTTTTGACAAATCAAGGAACAGAGCCGTGGTTAGCTTATTATCGTTAATACTGTTCAAAATATGTTGAACTAATGAATATACTGCTAACGTAGTCGACTTTAACTTTTGAAACCCATACTGTTCATTATTGATTAAATTGAATCTGTTTATATACCGTATGAGTCTATCATGCATACACTTCTCAAACACCTTCGACCAAATTGATATTAATGTAATTGGGCGGTAATTTTCCATACACTGTTTGCAGCCCTTTTTATAAAGTGGTTTCACGAGAGACAATTTTAGTGCTTCGGGAAACGTTCCAGATTCGAATGAAAAATTTATTAAATATGTGATAACTGCTGTGATTTGTTCGATACAATTTTTTATTATTTTTGTAGTTATTTCGTCATAGCCCACTGATGCAGTATTTCGTAAGGTTTTCACTATATTCTTGACTTCCGTGCATGTCATAGGTGAAAGAAATATTGTATTACACTGCCTGTTTTTGGTGGCATGTAGGTTACTAGTAATATTCTTTTTTGTTGTTATCGAGTCAATAAAACTTGTATTAAATGAGTTAGCGATATCAACTGGGTTCGTCACAATCACATTATCTATTTTTAAGCCGTCAATGTAGTTTTTATTAGTATTGATATTTATTTCATTTTTAATAATAGTCCATGTTGCCCTACATTTGTTATTGTCAGTATTTAAAAATTTTATGTTAGCGTTCTTTCTTGAGTTGAGTATACACTTTTGTAAAATGTTGGAATATATATTGTATTTACATTTATTTTTATTTGTTTTCTTTTTATAATATTGATATCGTAAATACCTTTTCCTTTTGCAACTAATGCGCAAACCCTTGCTTATCCAACTATGTTTCTTTTTGGTAGTATTGTTAACCTTTTTTCTTACTTCTGGAAAACATAGTTTATAGAGTAAGCAGAACATCTCATGAAACTCATTGAAAGCTGTGTTAAAATTTGTCTGTAAATATACATTTGACCAAGAGAGACTAGCCAGGTACTGTTCAAATTTATTTATGTTTTCTGGGCTATAGTCTCTCACATATATATAATGAGTAATTGGTATCAGCATTTTACTTTCTATTGGAAAACTGAGCATTTGTGCTGTATTGTGATCTGAAAGATGCAGGGGTAGGACAGAAGCTGTTGCATTTTTTATATTACTTAAGATCAAATCCAAGCATGATGTTTTTCGCGTAGGCACATTTATATGGTTTGTCAAGTTGTAGTTATATGATAAGTCTTGTAAGTACTTAGTAGCAGAGTTTAGTTGTAGTACATTTATATAAAAGTCTCCTAATAATATAACATTACTTTGAAATTTGTTCTTTTTAAACATATGAAAAAGGACTGATTCGAGTTTTTTTATGAAGAGAATTGGATCTGACTTAGGAGTTCTGTATATGCATATTACAGCTGATTTTATTAAAGGAACGTCAATGCCACATATTTCCAATATATTCTGACATGCATGTTCTCTTAAGAATTTTAGTTCATTATATAATAATCCTTTTTTTACTAGAATACAAGAACCTCCTCTGCTTTTATTTCTACAAAAGCTAGTAGCCAACTCATAGTCATTTAGTTTTACATAATTTTCATGCCCAGATTTTAGAAAAGTTTCCGTAAAACAGAGTATATCTGGTTCGTTAAAACAATTTTTTAATTCTTCTAATGTCATTTCTAATATTTCTTGTTTCGATAATATGCTTGCGATATTTTGATGTAAGATTTTGAAAAGTGATTCAAAATTTTTAGGCTCGAAAAAATTTTTTTGTAACGTTAGGAAAGTAATGAGGAATAGTGCCTTTTTTACTTATTTTGTATGTATTTAAATTCATTAAGGAGTTCCCATCCGTAGAATCTGCATTTTGAGTGCACTTACGAGCAAAGTAATACGGGATAGTACCTCTAGTATATTGAACACTTTCTTTTACTTTATTTATGTTTGGCTTACTTATTTTATTACGCTCTGTTATCAACTTTTTCAATTCTTTAACATTTAGGTACTTATTGTTGTAATCAATACAGTCAATCATATAATTCAGTTCATTACAAATGTGAAAAAATTTACTGCTTTTACAATTTACAAAATGGCAGTTTTTATATTCATGACAAATGGATTCAATTTCATTATTTAAGTCAAACAAATTCATATATTTATTTCTAAGCACTTTTATAACAATTATGTCACAATGATTAAATTTATTAAATAAACTTCGCAATTGGGAAGTTAAAATGTCCACATCGTAATCATTTTCTCCTATATAAAGTATAAGTTTGTCCCTTAAAAATAAGTTGAGTTTTTCACAATTTCTCAAAACGTCTGTTGTCAGTGCATGTGGCTTAACTTGAGATAAGATTGAATATTTATCGTATGCTGAATTTTCTCTCGATCATTATTTCATGTTTTAGAATTCTACGATTTCAAATTTCGAGCGCTAGTCTCGTGGGGAGTGCGGCTGTGACGTTGTCAAAACGCACACCCCATGTGACTGTTTTAAGCGTGTGTGTGCGTGAAATTTAAATTTGTGTGTCGAATTATGCATGTGTGCATTTGTAAAAACGTTGTGCGTTGTGCTGGCTTTGAGTGTAGTGGTAACCTCACCCCCCGCAAGAAATGGCAGAATAAAATGTTTGAGAAATTGACTAATGGCTACTCCAGTTCTGTTTACTCTGAGTTTTCTACTTATCCCAAAATAGTTTCTCAAATTAAAAATTTTATCAACTTTTTTTTTCTAACAAATGACAATTTTATTTGTCCAAAATCTTTTTCAAAATTCGCACAGTTGTAAAACAATGACGATAGAGTGGTTGCTATTGTCGATAGCTTTTTAATAAAAAAGTAGTAACAAAAACAAAAAGCTTTAGATCATCTATAAATGTCCCAATAATAATTAAAATAAAAGGTCAATATCCAATAATAGTGGGCGTCATTCAACTGCATGTCAGTATTTTATTTTAATTATCATCATTATCATGATACTGCTATCATTAAAAATGTCACAGTCTTTCAACAAATTTTATAGTACATACCTATTTCTATTTTTAGACTTTATGTGGTTAATTCCCTGGACATCAATGTAAGGTGCGGGGAACAACCACTACGGTAACGACGGTGTTGCCATACATTTTACCCAAAATATACCGAAAAATACATACTTTCCCAATAAACCTACAAAAATACTGATGTTTGGAAAGTTGATAAAATATACCGAAAAAGTATTAAAATACTGAATCTGGTCACATTGCTCACAGCTGTCATTTAGTCATGACTAGTGATGGGAAAAAAGTATCAAGTAATAGTAGCAGTGATTATAATATATTTGTAAATGATCTATCAAATTAAACAATTTATTATAGGTTTGTTTAAATTAAGATTTCTAAATGGATTAAAGAAATCAAAAGCAAGTTTATTATTTAAAAAAATATTTAAAAAAAAATTACGTTAAACATGTTAATCAGATTCTGATTCACTGGAGTAGGTGCTGTCTATCATCATTTTCGTTCACATGTATTTTATTATTGCCTAATAATTTAAATTAAAATAAATATCTTGCTATCTATGAAGTAAAAGGAACATTATGACGGTTGAGTTGCAGGCTTGACTTGACTGTTTCATGTAATAAAAAGTATAACATTATAGAGCAGGAATAGTACTTTCCCTATCTAACCACAAAGAATTACTATTAGACTATCACAGAACAGTAGTTTAAAAATTCTTGGTTAAATTTTTTTTTAGTGGCCCATACTAGTACTACAAAGTTGCCGAATTTACAATTCTTAAATACTTCATACCTTATCAATCCTTATTTTATTGACATTATCAAATAATTTCTTGAGGTGAACTTGTATAAGCTGAGGCTTTTTGGAATTGCCAAGAATTTCCAAAAGATCATCGTTTGAAATAAAGTAGAATCTTGGAAACAACTGCCTTTTAGTCTCTAAATACTTTTCTAGGGCTCTTAAAATACCATCGAGATTATCAACCATTTGATTTAATTTATTAAACACATACGGAGCTGGCTTGTATAAACATGCTTCAATAGCATTTTTTCCAGCATGCATACTGAAAGGAATATTACCTATGTTAATTTTTCACCAAGAACCAAAATAACGATTGAAGAAATAAATCAAAATGGATTATTGATTCTTAAATAACAAAAACCTACTTAAACGTAATTTCTGTCCAATCAGCCGACAGCGCGTCGAATATTTTAACCTCATTTGGTAATTGTTTTCTAATGTCTTCGCCACTAAAGATACTTTCTAAATACAAATACCGACGCTGAACTTGCAAGGATATCTGCATAGAAAACGAAAATTTTAAATTACCTACAACAAAAACTGACAACAAAATTTTAAACTTTACTCTTCTTCTATATACCTCAATACACTCTGCCACGTATCCTAGAGACTTCTCCCAGTAATCCACTTCTTTTATGAAAGGCTCAACATACTTCGTAGACTTCATTGAAGACAACTGTACTTGATGGTCTTCGAGAAACTAAACCAAAACATTTAGTACAGATTATATTACAGCAAAAATCTTTTGTTGGATATGGATATCATTTTTATTATTACCGGGACCTTTATAATTTCAATTGACATCATTTAAATTATTTCTCAATATTTAAGGATTATAACATTTGTCGATTTTTTTTTCTAATTGCATTTTAAAATTAGTTATGAAATTGTTTGTAAGTGAAATAAATAAATGTAATCTAAGTCTATTTTGATTTCTACCTAAAATTTTTTTAAATAAATTTAATGACAAACCTGCATAACGTCTTCTACATTTTTTATTTTGTACATATCTCCTCTATGATGTTGCATTTCATAAGTAGTATTAGCCCATACTTCCCTAATAACTTTTAGACCATTTTCAATATTTAACTCCATTGTTGCTGCATTAGATATCTCAGCGATTTCATCAGCATATAATTGGAAATTAAGACGCATAATCAATTCCAACTTAAAATCTTCCGAGTTTTGATCAAATTCACTGCCAAAATGTAACGTCTTATTTAAATATTTAAAATAGAAGGAAAAAAAATTCTCGTCGTTTAATAATTTATTTATTTTACTTAAATTTATCAGATAACCTACACTCCCATAAGAGCTTTAATACGATCCCAGTGCCTTTCCCGCATACATGGATTTTTCAAATCGCCTATTAGGGGTAGGGTTCTTCTAAATGCATCTACTTTAACTCTGGTAGTATCAATAATATCCCAGCCTTTATCCTTCAGTTGCCGGGAAAGCCGATTAAGATTCCTGAAATGAAAATATGATTTGTACTCACATATAAATAAAGTAAAATCAACGGTACAGCCACTGTGCTATATTCGAGTGTTACCTAAATAAGAACATGACATTTTCTTCCATCTCGTCAGTTTCCATTTCCCAGAAGGTTTGAGTCTTATATTTCTCCCAAGATTCCTCCCATTGAAACACCAGGCCCCAAACTTCCTCTAACTTCTCCAACTCCTTCTCCATTTTCTGTAGATCCAGATTCACTGGTGTTCTATAAATTTACATTTGTTATAGGAAAGTAAGAATTTTATGAAAATAATCTTCGTTATGGCTCGACAAGGAAAATAAATCAGAAAATTTATTGAAGTTATTTCTTATAACGGCAACAGTAATTTTATTCGTCTATTTCATTTTGTAATGTCAACTTTCACGTATTTTGTCATTTATCTCCTTTTGATTCGGTAAATTTCATTTCATTTTCGAAGGTTTTGGGTTTATGATTGCAGATGATGATGATGCTAACATTGACTTATAGTAACATGAAAATATACGATTACGGAAAATTTATTCATTTTAATGAAAGTATTCTCAATAATTATTATGAAATGGAAGATGAATATTAGAAGATATTTATTATTATTATTATCAACAAGTTACGTCAAATTAAATACTGCCAGCCCATCTCGAATCTGTTGCTCTTGAGCACGAAGAGCGTTTAACTGTTCTCTAAAGGCTTTCAATTGTGCCATAGCATCTTTTCCACTAACGTCAGAACTACAAGGAGCTGTTTTGTAAAAATCTTCGCAAAATTCTTTAGCGGCTTCTTTAAACACCTATTATGACAAACACGTTCTATTAAAACCTATTTTATACTTAATATGTTTTTGTTTTATATTATATAGAAAACGTAAGTGGCCGTTTGGTGAGACAAAACTCCACTCACTTATCCTATTTTGTATTCATTTGCTATATTTATTTCAATATGAAGTGTATTAATGCTTGTAGTCACCTCAGCCTGTTCTAGAAGTTCCGCTTTAAATTTATCTTTATTCATCTCCAATTGCTTTTTGGCTTCCTCTAAAAGAGCTAAGTATTCTGCCCATACCAAAGGAATGTTTTCATGCCTTGTCACCATATCTGAACTTAGCTCCACCTCAAATTTAGCTGCAAGAAATAAAAATTACTCGCGTATTTTACATGAAAGCTAATGGCAAAATATTTTCAAATAAGGTTAACAATAAACGTACCAAGGGTGTTCATCTTGTCAGTTATTGGAGCAAATGTCTTATCAAAACGAGTAACATCTGCGACCAAGCGTTCGTATGTAGCAATAGCAGACGCTAGCTCTTTTAAATCTGCAGGCATCTAGCAACACAACACAACAATATTATAAATTTTTATTAAATTTAATTTATTGAAATTATTATTTTTGAAAGGTAACAAATTTTCAATATATTATAAATAACTATAACGGGTTGAAGTTTGATTAAAAATAATATGTAAATATCTTCTTATTTAATAATTTTATGGGTGTAAGTTCTTTTAATTTGTTGCACCTAAATCATCTCGAAACTTTTTTCTCAATAAATACAGACTTTGGCCTATTACAATTTTACTATACATCAGTAGACTATGAATACCTTCATAGCTTCCTCGCTGCTCTTCTCAATATAGTTGTAGACTACATCAATGTCAGATTCAGTTATTTTGCGCAGAAGTTCACCTAACTTTGTTTGCCAAACCAAGCAATGAGCTATTATTGACTTTTTCAATTCGCTTGAATTGAGAGTTATAAAATGAATCTGAAAATTATATAAAATTTAATATACTGCAGTATAACTTCAGTTTAATTTAAAAGTTACTTTACTGCTTATGGTGGCGGCGCGGTGGCCAACCGCAAGTATGAATTTTTAAATATAAATAAACCAGTAACCAATCGGGTTTCATTTGATTTTATTACTAATATGAAAAATCAAACTACCTGGTTAATCGTTTCATGAACTTGTACCGCATTAGCTAAATCGGTATAGTTAATTATCAACTCTTCAAAATCTGCGGCAACATGATTTTCTTCTCGATATTTAACCATAAAGTCGTCCTTATTTACTTTCCAAATATGTGAGTAAGGATCCCATAATTTTATGTGCTCATGAACAAGGTTTAAATTATATTCTATTTCTAAAATTCAAATAATTTAAAAATCAGTCACAGTTTAAGTAAAATTGCAAAAAAAAATAATAAGATAAAATGATTAAAATTTACCAGCATCAATCAATGCTTGAAGTTTATTACAATCAGCATCAACTTTGACGACATCCATAAACCTTTTGAGGCCCCCGGCTGGCAGAGCGAACTTTTCGTAGAGCCTCGGCACTGTACTCATAATATGAATTATTTCTTCAAGAAGTGTTGTAAATGTATCTAGTATTTCAATCTTATTTGGAAGATAAATAATATCTCTTTGAGTAAGGTATAGACTCATTTTTATCAATGGAGATGGTGCCATCGTACCTATGATTAAAATAAATTATACTTAAAATAAAACTGATTGCGCTTTATTAAAACTTATAAAGAATATTACAAAACTAACCGTCGCCATGAACACATTTATACATATTTTGCATTGTAGCTTTTAAAGCCAATCTTAGTGCATCTTCTAATAATCTATCAAACCGTCTAACGTACTTAACCCAGTGTTCAGCCATCTTAAAATAAAATATTTAGAATATAGTTAAAACAAATACAGTCACTTCTGTTAGATTACATAGAAGACAATATTATTTACTTGGTGAATATATGCTTCAAAGCCTTCGTAAACAATAATAAGGTAAGTGATGATTTCCTTGTACATATCTAATATTTTCTCGGAAGCTGCCGCTTGCATATCTCTAATAAGATGCCTCAAATCTTTTATTTCAAAAACATTGTAAATATCAAATTCTACCATCGGAGTATCACATATCTTTTCCATTATTTTTACTAAATTGAGGTTACAATTTTTGTAGGTTGTCAAAAAGTCTTGAAGCTGCAATAATAAATAACACTTTAAAAATCCTGTTACTTAGGAATAAAAGATAACAGAACGAACCATACAAATAGATTGGTAATTAGGTATTATCATAGTCAGTAGCGTCATACAGTATACTATACGTTATTCTCTAATATGGAAGTATCCTTGGGGAATGTACTATAGTTCCTTTGATTTGTTGGCGTCACTTTAAGAAACGATACATGTCATACCTTTATGTAAAAAAAAATTACTGACCTCTCCAATTTGTACAACACAATCAGCAATGTATGCATCAGACATGGTTGAAGTCCATGTCAGCTTACTAATACCTGGCTGTACTTTTTTCTCGCAAGCCTGAAAACAATTTTAATAATTTGTCTTTGAAACTTGTTTGAACGCTTGTAGCCGTATTTAAATAAGTTAATTATAATACTTATAACTGCATAGCCATAGAAGTTTATAAACATAACACTGAAGTACAATTTAATAAGTTAGAGCCAAAACAATATTTAAATAAGAGACAAACGTATTTTTGTCCCTATCTTTCATACCAAAGAAAAAGGCAAAAACATCGTGACGTCATTCAAAGCTATATTTCTTGTTTTTAGGTTATTGTATGCCAAACTATCTTCAGTGTTATCTCGGGCTTCTCGGTCATTACTATTTATCAAAATAAGTATATAACTCGTTATTACAATTGCCTCAAAAATTAAAATAAAAGTTTGGGTTTTATGTAATCATGTAAGTACAAACGCGTATGCAATCATTAAATACATGTTGGATTCGAAATTGTAAATAAAACTTAAATTATACTTCGTAACGAAAACTAAAATAATATATATTATTCTATTTAAAGTAATCCGTTGTTTTTAACCGCTTTGGCACTATTTAGATACTTGGCGAGCTTTATTATTTTTACAGTTTAGCTTAATTGTACAAATACTTAAAATTTTACAAAAAATATCAAATGATACAGAAATCGCAGACAAATATTTCTATTGCTTACATCTCTACTATAGTATATGAAATGGCACCAAAGGTTGTCTGGCTTGATCGACGACCAATTGCCAAACATCCAATAATAATAATAATAATAGTCTATGAATTGAAATTCCTTCGCGCGAGTTCGCGCGCCGCGTTGACAATTTCAAAGGGTTTTTGGCGGCAATTAACTATGGCAGACGTGATTTTTATTTTACTGATTGTAATATTGTCGGAGTGGATCTTATTGCGTATAATCAGGTATTTGTGTAATAAGTTCTGTGTAGACGAGAAATTTGGAGGATCATTGAAATAATAGTCAAGTGGTGTGAAAAACGATGGGATTTTTATCGTGGTATTCCACCTCCTTGAAGTAACACCACAGCTTCTGCCATCGATTGTTTGACGCCAAACTCTCCTAAGACGCATTGAAATGTATTACACTTGCATTACAATGAAAACACTGAAGACATTAAATTACCGTAAACTTGGCTGTATTGGCTCCGTTCACTTTGCCTTCCCTACAGGAGAATTTTACAAAAAAGAAAACAAATTGGAGTTTTTGGCGGCATTCAACTATGGCGGACGTGATTTTTATTTCGATGATTGTAATATTGTACGGAGTGGATATTGTTACGTAAAATCAGTGTAGTTTTGTGTAATAAGTGTCTGTGATGATGTGCAATATGGAGGATTATCGAAATAAACGTCAAGTGGTGTGAAAAGTGATGAGTTTTTTATCGTGGTAATCCACCTCATCCAAGTAGCACCACAGTGTCTGCCATCGATCGTTTGACGTCAAATTCTCCCAAGATGCATTGAAATGCATTACACTAGCATTTCAATGCAAACTACTGAAGATATATATATTGCAGACATGGCTGTATGGGCTTCGTTCCCTTTGCCTTCCCTACGGGAGAATTTTACAAAAAAAAAAAAAAGAAAACAAATTTTAACACAATTTCAAATTGACAGTATTGATTGATTGACTGACAGAGAGTTTTTGGCGGCATTTAACTATGGCGGACGTGATTTTTATTTCGATGATTGTAATATTGTTTCGGAGTGGATCTTGTTGCGTAAAATCAGTGTAGTTTTGTGTAATAAGTGTCAATAATGATGAGCAATATGGAGGATCATTGAAATAATCGTCAAGTGGTGTGAAAAACGATGAGATTTTTATTGTGGCAATCCACCTCATCGAAGTAGCACCACAGCTTAGAAAAACACCACAGTGTCTGCCATCGATCGTTTGACGCCAAACTCTCCAAGATGCATTGAAATGCATTACACTAGCATTTCAATGCAAGCTACTGAAGAAATAAATACTGAAGACTTGTATGGGCTTCGTTCCCTTTGCCTTCCCTACATGGGAGAATTAAAAAAAATGGCGTCTTTGGCGGCATTCAACTAAGGCGGACGTGATTTTTATTTCGATGATTGTAATATTGTTTCGGAGTGGATATTGTTACGTAAAATCAGTGTAGTTTTGTGTAATAAGTGTCTGTGATGATGTGCAATGTGGAGGATTATCGAAATAAGAGTCAAGTGGTGTGAAAAGTGATGAGTTTTTTATCGTGGTAATCTACCTCATCCAAGTAGCACCACAGTATCTGCCATAGACCGTTTGATGCCAAACTCTCCCAAGACGCATTGAAATGCATTACACTAGCATTTCAATGCAAGCTACTGAAGAAATAAAATACTAAAAACTTGGCTGTATGGGCTTTGTTCCCTTTGCCTTCCCTACATGGGAATATTTTACAAAAAAAATACACATAGATTAGAGAGATATGTCTAAAGAGCCTGACAGTTTATCAGAAACATCTCTCTAATCTGTGATCAGAAATGCCGTTGTCATCAGCTGTTGCAATATTTACCTATTTTGACAATTAATTATTTTTAGTCAACCTACTAATTAACAATCGTATTTTTTCTACATTGATTAAATCACTTTTATTTTTTATTAAATGTATAATAATGAATTTGGGTGATCCCGAATTAGAGTTAATAGATCCAACCCCTAATGTCCATACTTTATTCATACATTTCGATAAAGTTTTCTTTTCGGCGAAATTAGCAAGCAGAGCAGTGGTCAGATGGAGTAAGAGGATGTATTCGTGTGCTGGCATATGCTCGTAAGATTTGAAGTTACTATTACTATAAAAAAATCTTTATAAACTATTGATTTTGTTTAGTAACTTCAAGATATAATTGTAAGCTACACTGCGATTGGAATTAAATTCTTTTTCATCTAAATATAATCAATCTAAGAATATTTGAAGCCACTGTGTAATACCTCTTTGAGATATTGAATTATTTGGATATAGTAAAATGTGTATCTATATAACATTTCAGATATGAAGGCAGAGGTGGTCTCAGCGACATAGCCCTCAGTGAACCACTTCTAAAACTACGGCCACGCAAGAATCTCATTGAGACCCTGCTCCATGAGATGATCCATGCATATCTGTTCATCACCTGCCAAGACCGGGAGAGAGATGGGCATGGACCAAATTTTCAAGCACACATGCACAGAATAAATAAATCTGCCGGGTTAAATATTACTATTTATCATGACTTTCATGATGAGGTGAGTTGTTGTTTTGTTATGCATTTTTTTGATTATGTTAATAATGTTACACTGGTTAAAATGATACCTCTTGTCTTTGCATGACTGCTAAACCACAATATTATTATTATGAAAATCTGACTGTCTGATGCCAAGAATTTCATAAATAGGTACAGTCACAAGCATAAATATGTACTCATTTTAGTACTTATATAGTAAAAAAAATGTTAAGAAGCCACTATTCTTATCAAAGACTAATCACAAACCACTAAAAGGTTTTTGATTTCAAACTTGAAATTGATGCAAATTTGTAAATAAATTTTTTATTACAAACATTTACATTAGATATTTTTATAAAATGAGTTTCAAACACAACCATACTATTTCATTAGAATATGGATATTTATATCTCCTATGCAATTTCTGTGTGAAAAGTGCAACAATTTTTTGTGATACTGAAATTTATGAAGCCAAAAATATTAAATTACAGGTAAAATTATACCAGACTCATTGGTGGAGGTGTGATGGACCTTGTCAAACAATGAGGCCATATTTTGGTATAGTGCGGCGACCACAGAATAGAAAGCCCGGTCCTAGTGATTTCTGGTGGTCTACACATCAAAAGAATTGTGGAGGAACATTCGTTAAAATAAAAGAACCTGAACCAAAACCTAAAAAAGGTGCCAAACAGAAAAGTAACAATAACGGTGATATTAAAAAGTATGTAAATAATAACAATACTATACTAACAAATAATAATAATACTCCTGTAGTTCGGAAACCATTAACACCAATAGTCAAAAATGTAACTGGTACTCCTCAAACAAAAGTTTCAATTACATCTCAAAATAAAATAAACAATACCTTACCAAAATTTTTTACACCATTTACTGGTAAAGGAGAAACCTTAATTAGTAGTAGTAATAAAAGTGATTCTGTAACCGAAACTGTAAGAAATATCTGGGCAAATAAACAGGTGCCTGGTATGAACAGTAAGCCTATCACACAAACTAGAAAGTCACTACCTACCAGTAATAGTACAGATTTTAATCAAGTAATAAAACCAAACAAACACAAAGCTGACCCAGTTTATTCTGGTTCACCTCCTGCAAAAGTCAAAAAGATTGATGACTATTTTAAGAGCACAGCCACATCTTTATTAAAGGATGTATACGGTAAAAATATTAAACTAACCCAAACAGACAATAAATTAATAGCAATTGGCAACAACAAATATGTAGATTGTCCTATTTGCAACCAAAAGGTAGATGAAAATGAAATAAATAGACACTTGGACGAATGTTTAAATAAAGACGTTATTGAAAAATTAAGCAAGGACAGTGTTATAGTAGTACCAGAAATTCAAGAAACTAAAATTACAGTACCTAATAATAAAAATGAAATAGTTATTACTTCTAACAAATACAACACAAATACGCCATGTATTGATGAAAAAATGTTTAAAGAAGTAAATGGTCAAGTGAAGTCTATTAGTGTTAATAATATTGTAGACCTAACGCATATTAATTACGTAAATTTGCCACCAAACCCTAAAATCAAACCTGAAGTGAAAACTGAAAACTTTGATGACTTAGACAACAACTTCGATGCAAATGATGTAAATAAAGTTAAGGCTTTAGTTAAAAGAATAAAATACGATAAACACATAAGGAAATCCGATAGTTTTATAGTGCCAAAAGAAGAGCCGAATGAAGTAGACTGTGGGTTTTTACCATCATTTTTAGATGACATGGGTACGGCGATTAAAGCTCCTGTTGTTAAGATAGAACCTGGCACAAGTAAGGATATTGTATCGACTTTGACTGTACAAAAATGTCCTTGTTGTGGAAATAGTATAGATATACCAATGGCAGAACATTTGGACGAGTGCCTTTCATTTTTTGACAATAATACTACGATACCTGGAGAAGCAGCATCTACTAGTTTCGCTGATAATACAATTGTCATAGATGATGAGGAAGATGACATTTTTGATGAAACCCAAACATTTAATGCCACAGGCACTAAAACGCCATGCCCGTGTTGCCTAGACATGATTGAAATGGCTGAAATGAATGTACATTTAGACACTTGCTTGAGCTAATTGTTACTCTTAATTTAATGTTATTTGCATTTATATATATAAAGGTTAATTATTGATGATATATTCTGACCAAACTTTGAATTTTCACTAACTGATTATACAAGATTGTCATTATGAATATTATTTTTGTGTATTACATTTGTTATTATCATTTTAAGATTTCTTCATTATTAATTCTTCTGCTCATAAGATTGATGTAATGTGATATTAGATTAAAATAATTTTTAATTACACTTTGTATTTTATTTACAGTACCGTGCTTACCTGCCAAAAATTATTTTATTTATATTTTTGTTGTTCTTCTCTTACCTAAACAATATTACTTTTAAAGATTTTTATTTATAAATACTTACCGATATCAAGGGCTTAAAAAGCAAGCGCTCTTCATCCGATAGCGAATCAAGAATTTTATTGTAGCCTTTCACTACTGCTAACACGCTTTCGTACACATAAAATATAGTCTTCATTTTCATATAGATCTGTCATTAAAGATTGTGTAGAATTATTGTACAAAAGAAACATGAATGATATATCAGTATATCAGACTTGATATAAAATTATATTGTTTGTAATTACCTGATAAGCATGCAGTGGTATGTCTAATCCAAGATTTTCCCAATGAGTTGCTTCTTTGCAAAGATCTAATATATTCCTAAAATTGTACACTCCTGTTAGAATTTTACCGTACAAATCTTTAAACCCTTCATGGTCAACCGAACACCGGTGTTCTCAAATAATATTGTTTCTATTAATTTTATGACTATTCAGAGGCGTGAAAAAGAAAAATACTGGAAAACGACTTACACATCAATATTACATTCCATCAAACCAGGGTTCTCTGCACTTTTCCTCATCAATGTTCTATTCAAGCCAACTCCACATCTTTCATCTAAGTTGTGCTGAACAACGATTTAACGTCAATACCCAAATAATTATTAAAGATGAAATGTATCACTGAACTTAAAAAAAAAATTAATAAATCCAAAAACATTACCGTCCAAGAAATCCACAGTTCTCTTATGCCAACATCGATGGCACCCATTAAACGATTTACATGCATTATAACATCTTCAGAACTACTGCAAGGTAATAACCACACGGAAGCGTCGGTCATTATCTGAAAAACGGGCAAAACTTAAATAACTTGTTAGTGTTTTCTGTTTTAGCAATAGACCAAATGTTAACCTTCTTCAAGTAAACCAGCCTGTTCTTCCTCATGCGTAAGACCACAGCTCTGCCAGCGAACGAGGGCAAGTCAGTAGGATGCTGACTGCGCGTAGCCACCATATCCTTCTTGGCTTCTTGGACCTCATCGCTAAACATTGCCCATACCTGAAAATATTTTAATTTATCCAGGCCATGATACTGATATTATTAATCTATTGTTTGTAATATTATTTCTCCGGAATATTTAATATTATCTACAGACTCTTCACGTACCTCTGCTGTCTTCCTTTTAAATATGCGTTTCAAATTTTTCCGTTTCGAGTAATTGTGTAGAGAAAATAATGCGATTACAGCTTCCTCGACATGATTTACGCCCTCGAATACAGATTCTACCAAATTTTCAATTATAGTCTGCAAGAAATCCTTCAGCAATCATAATTGTATCATAGAAATTTTTACACGTACCTTCGTCGTCCTCAGCCTATATATGTCCCACTGCTAGGCCCAGGCCTTCCTTATTGAAAAAGACATGAGGAGTATGGGCCGTAACAGCACCACGCCGGCCTGATACGGGCTATTTTATTACATAGTGCATTATATTACATGTACGTTAACATGGTGATAATGAATTATTTTAAAGACAAGCTAGTTCATGTAGTAGAAGCTTTACCTCAATATCCTTGATGACAGTCCTAAAATCTAGAACATCATCATACCAAGACGGAGCTTGCACATCCAGAATTGTATGTGATACTTGCTGGACATTATCCATCGCGGAAAGGAACAACTGTTCGATCTGATCACACTTCGCTTCGAATTGATCTCCGCGTGTACCAGCAAATATTGGCTTACTTACTTGTTCTAACTCATTGACCCTAGTGTTAAATGGAAACAGATAATTTATTTGAAATACGAAGAATTCGTAAAAGGCAAATTTTACCGGCGACTCCAAAGAGATATATAATTTTAATTACCGGCCAAATATGATCATGCAGTTGCACACTTCCAGCATATCAAAACAACGTTGGACAAACGAGTCAATATAGTTAAAGATCGACCCTGTGTCTAATTCCCAGCTGTGGGGTTTCACCTCGTTATGGGCTTCAGCCATAATATCGTAAATCTCCCGATACTTCTTGCAGCAATCAATGCATTTTGTGAACTCTCCTAAAGCTTTTATAGTGTCGCCTGCGAATAACTCACTTAATTTTATATAAGATCTGCATAAAATAATTATCTGATTGCTTAATGCTTTGAAAAGGTTAGTGATTCTAGCTTCAGAGTTATAATATGGTGATTCTGTCCAGATAAATCTAAATAGGTTTATTATCTGAGGTATATGCTTTGCTATCTCATCTGGATCCAACACGCATTCAAGAACAGCACAAGGTTGTTTTATCACTTGCAAGTACTCTATATTAGATGTGGCTTCTTTTATCTTTTGCACAATCTCATCGCACAAAGCTTGAAACTGGTGGATGAAAGTAGAATGGGTTGTGACTAAAATCTTTGTTATATGACGAACGGCTGGATTTTTTAGTTGATGTCGAAGTGCGCTTAAATTCTCATCTGCAAAACATTGTTTGCCATTATAGATATGAAAAAGAAGTAATATCTACTCTACCAGATTATACCTACGCCTGTAAATCCAAAAGTCATATTCGTCGCTTGGACACAATAACTCGTTCTGTGACGACACAAATGCCTGATCTTCCAGACAGGATTTAATCTGGTGGGTCCAATACACAACCACACCTTCTAGCCTCTTAACAAGCTCACGATCAGCGCTTGCTTTCTCAAAAGATAGTTGTTGTCCTTCGCGAGGTATGTAAAGGACAGTCAAACCCAACATTTTGTAGTACATGTCTGTTAATTTTGCTAGAAAAGTGTGGACATGTGAACAGAATTCACTTTTAACACCTGAAAATAAAAAAAATATACTTACTGTTATTTATTACTAAGAACAGCTCAGTGGCCTGTGGTTGAGTAATATGTTTTGGTTTCAACATTTAAATCAAAATAACTTTCGTCATGACCTTTCTGCCACTTTCTTCCGATTTGTTCAAATGGGTTACCGATCACCAATAATTTTATAGGCTTCATGAGAACTTGTCCAACTAAGGGCGGATTAGACCAAATTCCGTGTTACTACACGGGGGGGGATACCAATAAATGCTTAAATAGCATTGGTCTAATCCGCTGTAATGACGGAGACCTGCATACTGGGCCGATTTTTGGCCGGGTACTCATTTGCCAGCTGAAGCATTTTTGGTGTTACTACACCAGTGTAGATAATCGAAATTTGGTCGAATTCGCCCTTAAACTAATAAAATATTTAAAAGGAGCCTTACTCTCGGGCCAAGTAGTGATCGCGAAGAAATAAGGAGCATACACGTTCTCCAAGATCTGTATCATATTCGATTCCACGGACTCAACGAAGGTTCCGAACACGATCTCATCATGAAATGTGTCCGCTTTGAATATGTAGTCTGGCTGTCTGATAAAGTAAGTAAGGTCGTAAACGGGAAATAAGGGAATGTCACTGCAAGCCCTTAGTTTTTCGCCTCTGAAGTATACGCATAGGATGAGTGCTTTAGGCTCCATGATCCAATCCTCTATGCCTCTCAAGGCTTCGTCGTTCCAATCTTCCTCTCTAAGGTCGTATAAAGTAGTCATCTTAACGATGTAACCAATCAGTTTCTTAAGTTCTTCGGGAGCGTATACTGGTTTGACTGGAAGTTCGGCTAACTCTCTTTCGAGTTGAGCCAAACGCTCGCGTTCTGGAAACATGCACAGCCTATTTATTTCTAAGTTCTCTCGCTTAATTGAACTAGGGAAGATTAACCTATACAAAGCCAGGGTAGCAACAGTTTTGTTTAGAGGAGTCAAGCCGCAGGGAAAAGGCATTAGGTAAAACCTGATTTGCAAAATTTTTGGTAGGTTATGAAAGAGGATTAGAATATATTTTTGTGTTATTTTTGAAAGTGGTGCAGTAAACTTATACATCCTTTATGGGAGTTTCTAGGAGTGACTTATTTATAGATTTATTAAACGTATCCAATCAATAAAAAATTATAAAATCCAATTCATTGTCGTAGGAAATATTGCTATTATATATTTAATTTTTATTTTCTTTATTCTTACCTCTTTCCTCCTCGGAGTCATGGCTAAGATCGTCACTCCATGCCACTTTGGCGCGCTTGACCTTTGGCACATCCCCCATATTGCAGCCCATAAATAAATTTACTACTAAACGAGCACTTAATTTTATGAAATAATTCTTATTATAATATTCATAGTCAATACGAGGGGTATTAAAATATCTCAAACAACGTCTATGTTTCTCTTTCAATCGGAAACAATTGATTGTTTGATCGATGTCACAATATTTTTTTCCCGCTCAGCCATTTATTTATAAATTTTTACTAAAGAGTTTAATTTTTCAGTTAATCTATAGAAGTTAAACTTCTATACCTACACAAATAAATTGTTTTATTGATTAAACGTTCCCTTGGCAGTAAGCTATATCAAGCTTACGCTATCTCGTGAACTTGTGATTCGAGAACCATGCGTAAAACCATGGTGAAACGAGGCGGAAAAATTTAAACCTAAAAAGTTCTACTTCAAACGTATACATAAATCATAGAGTTCGTAGAAGGCATAGAATAAGGAAATTAAATTATATACTCTTTGCTTATTTATTAAAAATTTCAATGTTATTGTTGAACTGATTTATTAAAAAATAAATAGGTATTGATGTGATTTGCTCCTTATAATTTCCGTGAATTTTATTATAAATAGAGTGAAAGGGAATACTTTTGTGCCATATTTACTTTAGTACTCGATGTAATTTCCGTGGGGTAAGTAAAATTTCGGATAATTCTTGTTGTACATCTATGGAATGGACGCCTACGATAGAGTAGGGTTTGTCCTTTTCTCATTATGTCCTGCGGAGGCTTTTTACTAGCCAATTAAACATAAAACAAGATCCACGCGGATTACACACTAGACGTGTGGGGCTATACTAACGTATCGACACAGATTACACACGCTAGGCGTGTGGGGCCGCACAGACGTAGCGACGCACATTACGTGCAAGGCGTATGGGACTGCACTTACTTAGCGCCATAAATTACATACTAGGTGTGATGCACCTAGGTGTGATGCATGCGCACTGATGTAGCTTAGTGACGCAGATTACACGATAGGCGTGTGGGGCCGCACAGACGTAGTGACGCAGATACTTATCGTTAGATCTCTAAGGCCCAATTGCACGATCGAGAGTTAGCGCATAAGCCTAACTCTCGGGTTAGGCGCTAACTCTCGATCGTGCAATTGGGCCTTATAAGTTTATACCGGTGTGCTCAGGAAGGCAGCTAGCATGCCCCAACATCATGCCGTCCGATGGCGTGGGGCGTGTTCACGTTCAGTAAGGATGGCAGGCAGCAGGTGGCGGCGGTGCTGCGGGGGCTGCTGATCGCGCAGCTGGCGGTCTCGCTCTGCATGGTCATCTTCTGCTACAACACCTCGCTCAGGGTTATGTTGTTGCTTAAGCATATACACAAGGTTAGGATTTGAATTATGGTTGTATTGATATGTTTCCTATTATACCAATTCAGTAGAGTTTACTCTGGTAGATGCTCACACGCAATTTAAGTATTATTAAATTAACCAGCTACCAGCCTACTTCCAGCTGCCAACCTTCTTAGATGAACGGAATACGATACAGTATACCGATCAATTGTTTTCTTAATGAACTGTCAAAATATCTTGGACAAATTCGTCGTCCTGCCTAAGTAGCACGAACAGTGCGATATGATAATTATCACCTTTTTATCACGCTCAATAATAATTGTCAAATCCATAATACTTTGACAGATGAACATGATAAACATAGCATAACATAAAGGAATGCAGCAAGCGCGAAGTATTGTGGCGCCAGTCTATGTTCAAGTTACATAGGTATTAGAGTTACTAGTAGGCCTAGCATAAAACGGAAACGGTATGATAAAGCTATAAGCTGCCAAAGTAAGTAATAAACTATATAAGCTACCTTAGCTTGAATGCCGCATTATGATTTATATCGGGTTTTATAACATATCTGGCGAAATGTGGGTGTTTAACCTCTGCCTACCCCTTTGGGGAAAAAAGAGGCGTCATGATATGATCATGACGCCTCTTCATGAAGGAACATTTCTTTATAACTTTATCTAGACCGAAACCATTTACCATTAGGTGTGACTGCTTGTATGCTAACAGTGTTCAATTAAAGAACATATTGTTACGCAGGTGACCGTATTCCTATTATATGGACTGATACTCCTGCAAGCGTACTGCATGAAGCTCCACTACACCAGTGGCCTCCGACTCATCACACTGTTGCTGCAGTGCCCGTACTGGTCTCGCGCCAACTTTGTGAGCAAGGTGTGGCTGGCTGGCGGCACCATTGTAGCGGCGAACGGCATGCTGGTCTATGCTGCCTGCAGGGGCACACTGAAGGTATGGGATATTCGAAAATCCTTTCATCATTTACTTTAGATGTCACACTAAAGGACAAAGGTCTCCCTTATAGAGTTCCAAACCGATCCATCCTGTGCGTGAGGCTTCTGCGACCTCGTAGATATATTACCTGCGCAACCGTCAGTTCTGCGTATGTGCCTGGCACGCTGCAGCTCAAGGCTCTGGGTTCGGGCAATGAAGGTTATCGGAGAGTCATTGGGTTGAACAAAATTATTCAAATTAAAAGCTAATTATATAATTTATGGACTCATTTTCTTTTCAGGCGCTCATGAACGAGCTATCATCCTCCCTCAGAGATGGGATATCGCTGTACCTCACTGAACCTACCTGGAAGAGATTGATGGACACCATGCAGGTTTGTTTAAAAATATATGGATGAATTTGCATTAGAAAAGAATAGATGTTAACGTAAATAATGTGTTTATTAAAACAGGTGGAGCTAAGTTGCTGCGGCGTTGAGAAGCCGAGTGACTGGCATGAAATACCTTGGATAAACATGGATTTTCTTAACGAGGAGTCAGATTTGGTTATGAAGTAAGTGAAGAATCCTCAACGTATTCTAATTTAGATATTTATTAGGTACTCTGTATTTTACATTACCTATGTCTCGTGTAAAGAAACTTGCTCCTCCCGGTTAGATAGGGACTTAAAATATAACATTTAAAAGAGGGCACCTTACCACCTTAAAATATAACCTTTAAAAGAGAGCACCTTACCAGGCCAGCAATAGTGGAGGTGGCTAGAACTTTTTGTTTATTTCCAAACATCGATAAATTCTATGCTCCATATTTAATGTTCATTGACCATATAAAAGGTTGGCTGGAACTGACGGTAAGGTCCTTCCGCCAGTAAGTCCCTACTCGTGCTGCACGCCGCGGGTGCTCGCCGCCTGCTACCACGACCCCCTACAACAGGTTGGTACCGAAATTCAATGATCTGTCACTCGATATAGTAAGGATTTTCTAACATTCATTTTATATACTTACTCACTTGTTGTGACCATAGCGCACCTACACACACAAACACTATTCATTTGTATTTTCAAGTATGACCCATTAACGGTTTATTCCCGATTGCCGTCGTGGTTGGAAATGGAAACAAACAATTCTGAAATATCGTAAATCCATGTTTTAGAATAATAGTCCAGGATCCCAGGAAAAAGATCTTAAAAATCACGTGCTGTTCATGTCAATAATATCATTGTCAGAACAACACGTTCTTCCCGTTTTAGTATTAAAGCATTCCGTGTTCCAGTTTTCTTATACACCTAAATTTGTTTGACTCGTCACCAATAAGCTGTAAAAAATCAATTACAAGTGAAACACTCCTTTCCTCATGTACTTAACAGGTGGCGAGCCTGTTGCACTGCGCCGGGCACAATGTGAGGCAAGCGATATTCACAATGAACTGTACATAAGTTGGTGTAGCTGGTAGTTGGTGATGATAATTTTTTCTTTTCCTGTGAGAGTTCCTGGACTATGAGATGATATGAGGGTTATTCAAAACACTGTTCACTATTCCTTTGGCGACCTCCGTGGTCGAGTGGTCTGTACGCCGGTCTCAAGGCGTCGCCATCTCGAGAGGTTCTGGGTTCGATCCCCGGTGGGTGCAAATGTTTGGGTGATGAATTTACAGGCATTTGTTCTCCAGTCTTGGATGTTTATATATATTCAGGATATTTTTATCTATTAAATATATTTAGCCAGCTAGTGCCCGTAACACAAGCAGCATTAGTTGCTTAAAATGGGGCTAGTTGATAGGTGTGAATGTTTGAAGATATTATTATTCGTCCAGAGCGAGTGCCGCGAGGCCTGGCGCGGCTCGCCGCTGCTGCCGGCGTCGCTGCACGCGCGCGGCTGCGTGGAGGCGGTGCGCGGCCCGCTCACCAAGGCGCTGCTGGCGCTGCACTGCTTCAACATGCTCGTGTGTTTGTTGCAGGTATGCTAAATATAACATATATTAGGTCCTTACCTATGAAATTGGTGTTTTGTATGGAGATTTTGGGGAATTCTGCATTTTCTATACTAACATTTTATCAGTTTTCTTCACAACGACAAATCCAGCGATAATATTTCGCATGTATCATTAGACAAGCTTTAGTAATATGTGTAATATCACACTTCATAAAAATTATTTATCGTTTTTAAGTGAATGCAAATAAAATGATGTATTCGGGAGGCATTTAAAAAGAGTTGTCTCCGTGTCCAATTTTAACACAATTAAACTTACAACAAATTATCAAAACAAATCAAAAGAGCTCAAAAATATTGTCTATTTTTAGACGAGGTAATTATTTTTTAGGAATACTCTGAATGTTAATAGTTACATAAATAAATAGATCAAGGGGAAATTAGGGCTGTGTGTAGGATCGTTTCTTCAAAATCATGTAGGTAGTGAGTCACAGTGACTTTACAATAATATCTTTATCTTTTGTCCCCTTTTATACTTGTATGGTTCACCACCATACATTTATTATTGCTTGGATGTTGACGGAAAACTTTTCTTAGTTGAATGAATTTATTCTCGATGTCACAATATGTAATTAATTAGGAGTATTTTATTATGTAATTGGAGCCGTCTGAACGTATTGAGCAGCAAATGAAAATAAGTGAAAGAAATAAAATTAAATAATGCAATTACAATTTCCCTGACACGGGCATGTACGGTGGACCGTGGACCGAACCCCGTCATTATAAGAAAACTGTTCTTTGGGACCAAATTCTGTTCCCACCGACGGAGGGCGGTCCTTTTTTTACCGGAGTGAACCAAACTAGGAGTGACCAGCAGGAATAGCCCAGAGGTACATTTTAGATAGCATGTATAAGCCTGTCTAAGTAGAATGAGCAGCGCGATATGATATTTATCACGTTTTTATCACGTCTTGTTGTCAAATTCCTTAGTACTTAGACAGTTGACCGTAATTAAAAACCCAAAGCTATCCTATTGCTGCGTTCATGAAGATATAACTTGTGTCATCAGCTTGTGATCACGGTGCTGACTCAGCTGCTTCGGACTAGCTCGCGCGCGGCCGTTTTACGAGGGGCGTGTGCCGGGCCCGGCGCCGGGCACCTGCTGCCGGGCCGGGGAGCACCGCCCCCAGCAGGTCAGCCACACTACACACGCAGCTGTGAGGCGTGTGCCGGGCCCGGCGCCGGGCACCTGCTGCCGGCGTGTGCCGGGCCCGGCGCCGGGCACCTGCTGCCGGGCCGGGGAGCACCGCCCCCAGCAGGTCAGCCACACTACACACGCAGCTGTGAGGCGTGTGCCGGGCCCGGCGCCGGGCACCTGCTGCCGGGCACCAGCTGTGAGTGCTATATCGATAATTATTCCTTTTTTACCCATCATCAGTGTGACTGTGATGATTTTTATCACAGAACATGATTTTTATCAACAAACTATAATTCACATTCTTCTGTTACGTCTGTTTATTCAATTGTTTGAAATTCACGTACTTAATAATGAGTAAGTTGTACACTGAGACCTTGACATAATAAATTATATTTTGATAGCACCTTAATTTATTATATTAGGTCCTTTTACCTATGATGATTTTTGTGACAGCTGTCAATTGTCATAAAATAAATAAATATCTTCATACATTCACACCTATCAACTAGCCCCATTTTAAGCAACTAATGCTGCTTGTGTTGTCATGTCACATTTCACTATCACTTTTTTAAGTATCACTTTTTGTAAGTTTTCACTATTAATATTAATATTTTCCGTACGTAGCGCCGTGTGGTAGCGGCTCATTAAAAGTTTACTACTGACCCATCTCTTCCCTTGGGTGTTGTAATGGACTTAGAAATGCACAGCCGTCTAATGGCTTATAGCGGCGACGGGCTCTTCACCTGTCACGCTGAGTGCAGTCACTACTGGTGAAGCGCAGACTATGGCAATGGACTGCTTTTGCGGTGCTTTTGCCTAGTCTCTGACTAACCGTTAGGGGATAATAGTGGTGATTATATATGTATATTATATATGTATATTCGGGCGCAGGCGCTGCGCGTGTGCCGCGCGAGCACGCGGCGCCGGCCGCCTCTGCCTCAGGGTACCCTTACTTCACTTAGAAGATGAAGCGGTGAGTTAACGCATTCCTACTCAGTATTCTTACTGTAGCTTGTTGATTATAGGTATGTCAAAATAGTAGTTTGTGTCTGTTACATTCACAGGTTATTAAAACACGATAGTGGTTTACGCGGAATCACGCGAGTGTTTTAATACCGAGTTATGAGCAGTTATATACACTACTTTATCTACACTCATTATTAAAAGAAATATAACAAAAAAAAATACTAATTTTATTTAATGTTGGCTGTCTGGAATACATTTGCCATAGTTTTGTGCGTTTTTAAGAAAAACAAGTATTGCATAATGAGTCCAACCTGTTGCATAATGGTATGTTAGTTTCCATTTTTAAATTTTCGTTTTTATCATCTGTGTCAAAATGTATGCCATTATGAGTTCGAGTCTGAGTTCATAATTCGAACATTATAACATGAATGTAGATGAAATAATTTTGCTATAGGCCCTGTTGAAATTCCCAATAAGGGCCAAACGGGAATGGAAATTCCCGTTTGGCCCATTATTGGGAATTCTGTCATTTCCTGTTAAGAAAATGGAATTTGATTTGTATCTTCTAATTGTAGAAAAATTGTGTTTAATAATAATGGAACATTATTTTGTTGGCAGTTATTAAAATCATATTTTTAAGTTCTAAGGCCCACCTGCAGGAAATTTTAAAACTTTATTTTGTAATTTCATTTCATTTTATCCTTAGCAATAATGTCGAAAATGACTAAATCTAATCCAGATCCAGTTATAATCCAGATTTAATTTTCCTGCGAGTGGACCTAAGTCCAATATATTTCGTTTCAGATTCGATCTCTTGAGCTGATTTAAGATAGGATTGTACAGAAGAATCAGAATATTCTATGTACACAGTGTGTGTGTGTCTATGTATACAGTATTTCAATTACTTAGATTAAAATAATTATTAAAGTTGTAAATAAAACTTCGATTTCAATCAATGCAAAGGCTTTATTTGACTTCATATAAACAGTCCTTACTATCTAATAGTTAAGTAACAATGCGTGAATGCGAATCGAAAGCCGTCTTACGATTTGTGCGGCGCCTTTTTAATATAAAGATTACTTCAATATAAATAATAAATATGCTTCGATAAATATTCTGTTATATCGGCGCGGTACCGCCGCGGTCGCTGTCGCCGCTTGTCTTTTAACAACGTAACAAATATACAAAAGTGGGCACGCGGCGGCCGCGGCGATAGCGTCTGGAATGTTCTTGCCATTATGGCGACTATCATTCATTCGTTTTGACCGCATGAGCGGGCATAAAAGCCTTATAGACTTCTTATGTCACATCTTTTTGGATAACGACACAATCGACGTAGAGGGTAGTCGATAGCTTCGTTATTACAGTCAATGTTTGTCTGCTGCAGCGCAATGGCCATCAGCGTCAGGTACAGTTCGTTTCGTTTAAGAGCTACAGGACAGGTCACATAGGTCCACCTGATGGCGGAAACCCTATGGGAACAAGAGTTATCAGTAGAATATGCGGCCTGATAGAAAAAATGCCGTTTTCAGCGTGATGCACAGGATCCATCTGGTGAATTAGAGCATCGGGAGTTCTGTCGAAAATCTGGTACGATCATGATGATAAAATAGATATTATGTAGAAGATTTGACTTGATGGTATGGTCTGAGTGCTATATTGGTTAGGTTCTAAAGTTGAACAGTAGATGTGTCGTGTTCAGTTTCTGAACGAACTGTAGTAGATAATAATTATGTAGGTATTTTCACTGCTGGAGTCAATCCGGGTAGTCTTAAGGTTTTATTGGGGGTCGTAGGCGCGTGGTCCTTGAGCCTCAGAGTGGTGGAGGCCCGTCAGGATATCTGAGGACTGGCTCAAGGCCGTTCCCCCCGCAAGGTCCTTGTGCGTGAGGGGCCAGAGCGGCTGCGCCTAGCAGCAGTAGCAGCAGCGCCTGGAAGCGATGATGAAAATTAATGATGCACGAAAATAATTTCAGGTGTACATATTTTGTTGTATTTTTGGGGGCCCCAATAAAAAAATGGGTCAGCTCGCCTATTTCTAAGTAAAAAAGTTTTATGTGAGAGTATTGTTACCGTGTATGACCGACACCAATTAACAGTCTTTTTGCTACTTTTAAACTAGGATCTGACAAAATACTCTGTACCAAACACACACACACACACACCACATCCAGGTTATTTAAGCTAGTCTCTTAGTAACAATGCTCTCTACTAACAATCTATTCCTGACACATTCCCTTAGCAAATGCTGTACGTCTTCGTTTATCACAAGCGGTACATTTGTCACAAGTGAATATATAATGTAATGTTATGACGAATACATAAATAATTTGTCAATTATTAACATATGTCACTATGTCTAAAATTAGATTCCCAGAACCATTCTAAATTTTAGGACGCGTGTTGTTGGAGTATAGTCTGCACCCTATATTTATAGCTAATTTATTATATGAACTATGCAACTGTACTTTTTTTACATATAACAGGTAAGCTTTTGACCTTCATCTCACCTGATGGTAAGTGACGATAAGGCCGAAGGTGGAAGCGAGCTTCACCTGTAATCCTCAACAACCGAGGAACTGGCTATCTTACCTCTGATTGCCGGAACACAATGCTTATAACATTGTTATTGTGGCGACAGATTTAAGTAAGACGGTGGTAGCTAACCAGGCGGGCTTAGAAGCCCTGCTACCAACCAAACCGAGCAGAAAACCTTCTGCCCCATGGGGAATCGGAGCCGGACCTCCCGATCAACTCCCGGTGTGAACCACTAGACCAGAGAGGCGGCATACTCTGTGCTGTACTGTGCTGTGTGTATGTAAGTAATGAGTACCTGGAAGGGCAGCGAGGCGCGCGCCACGCGGCACACGAAGCGCAGGCCGCGCCGCACGCCGCCCAGCGCCGCCTCCTCCGCCTCAGGCGCATACTCTGTACTGTACTGTGCTGTGTGTATGTAAGTAATGAGTACCTGGAAGGGCAGCGAGGCGCGCGCCACGCGGCACACGAAGCGCAGGCCGCGCCGCACGCCGCCCAGCGCCGCCTCCTCCGCCTCAGGCGCATACTCTGTACTGTACTGTGCTGTGTGTATGTAAGTAATGAGTACCTGGAAGGGCAGCGAGGCGCGCGCCACGCGGCACACGAAGCGCAGGCCGCGCCGCACGCCGCCCAGCGCCGCCTCCTCCGCCTCAGGCGCATACTCTGTACTGTACTGTGCTGTGTGTATGTAAGTAATGAGTACCTGGAAGGGCAGCGAGGCGCGCGCCACGCGGCACACGAAGCGCAGGCCGCGCCGCACGCCGCCCAGCGCCGCCTCCTCCGCCTCAGGCGCATACTCTGTACTGTACTGTGCTGTGTGTATGTAAGTAATGAGTACCTGGAAGGGCAGCGAGGCGCGCGCCACGCGGCACACGAAGCGCAGGCCGCGCCGCACGCCGCCCAGCGCCGCCTCCTCCGCCTCAGGCGCATACTCTGTACTGTACTGTGCTGTGTGTATGTAAGTAATGAGTACCTGGAAGGGCAGCGAGGCGCGCGCCACGCGGCACACGAAGCGCAGGCCGCGCCGCACGCCGCCCAGCGCCGCCTCCTCCGCCTCAGGCGCATACTCTGTACTGTACTGTGCTGTGTGTATGTAAGTAATGAGTACCTGGAAGGGCAGCGAGGCGCGCGCCACGCGGCACACGAAGCGCAGGCCGCGCCGCACGCCGCCCAGCGCCGCCTCCTCCGCCTCAGGCGCATACTCTGTACTGTACTGTGCTGTGTGTATGTAAGTAATGAGTACCTGGAAGGGCAGCGAGGCGCGCGCCACGCGGCACACGAAGCGCAGGCCGCGCCGCACGCCGCCCAGCGCCGCCTCCTCCGCCTCAGGCGCATACTCTGTACTGTACTGTGCTGTGTGTATGTAAGTAATGAGTACCTGGAAGGGCAGCGAGGCGCGCGCCACGCGGCACACGAAGCGCAGGCCGCGCCGCACGCCGCCCAGCGCCGCCTCCTCCGCCTCAGGCGCGCCGCTGCAACAACACACGCATTACTTCTTGGCACTAACGCGACTTCGGCTACAGCACCACTGATTCCAAGGTCTGCTAGCCTACTCTAATACCCGTAGGTTTTCGTTGTAATGATACTTCTCACTTTTGTCTCACGAGGCCTCCTGGTAGTTTTGTGAACGTATGGCGTAGTTTATCGCTTTCAAGAAAATTTGTAAAATGCTTTTGACGTTCATGAGCATGTGCGAAGACGCATCTAAATTGAATAAACGATATTGAATTTTGAATTTTTTAGTTGCGTTAAGAAATGTCAAGAATGTCAATTTCTATGGGAAACGTGGAAAGCGCCCCTAGCGGAAACTAGTTGAAATCACATTTCTCATAGAAATTGACATTTCTTAACGAACTAAAAGAGAGAAGTTTTTCTTAATGAAAACTTACACTACGGGTATAGAACGCAATCTTAATTAAAACTCAATAATAACACAATGCCGTGTGGCAGCAGCTTATTAAAAGAATACTACCGACCCATCTCTTCCCTTGCGTGTCGTAAAAGGCGACTGATGGACTTAGAACTGCACAACCATCCGATAGCTTATAGCGGTAACGCTCACCACCTGTCACGCTGAGTGCAGACACTACTGGTGAAGCGCGGACTATGGCAATGGACTGCTTTGGCGGTGCTTTTGCCTAGTCTCGGACTAACCACTAGGGAATAATAGTCGTGATTATATGTATACCGAGACGAGAGCGGCGGTACGGGAGTACCGATTTTAGCAAAACTCAATGTCAGTTCAGTCACTCAATATACGCACAATTTGAATCCATTTATGGCCCTAGTGTTGCAACTGCAGAAACATCACAATCTCAATGTCGATCGATCGGGATTGAGTTAGCTGGGTGGCGCTGCGCTGTTCGAACCAGCCATTACACGTTTCACTTGTTAAAAAGAGATTGAATCGAAATTTATATGAATTTGTCAGCTGCCACAGGAATCATCTTACATGCGTAGACTTAATGACTATCCTCTCGAATATTTAACTTCATAATGTGTCGTTTAGTATTTGGTTTTTCCCTTGGATTGTTTCGGACACGTAAACGCGGCGAGACGGAGGTGATATCTTTTTATATTGCTAATCTGATCACATCTACCTTACTCAAACTTGTGGTGCCTTTATACATCAATTTAAAATATTATTAAACGTCATACGTTGCTCTTTAGATACGCCTCCCCTTGAGACAACGTATATTTCTATTGTCTCGTTGTGTGGCCGTTGAAAGATTATCGAACAAAGATGAATTAACCTCATAAAGACTGTAGGCTAAAATACTCGTATCTACCACCACTAATCCATTGTGATTTTGAAATAGTAATTAATATGTTGATTAAAATAATAAACTTGAGTTGCAATATTTTAACATATATAGGTTATTTAGAACTTAAAATCTTAATTAGCTACAAAAGTAGTCGTAAGTTATCAGAGAATTTATAAAAAAAGAAAAATCTGAGCCATGCAAATATAGATGTAATATGATTAATATGATTATATTCCATTAAATATTCAAATGAATTAAATCAAAAAGATCTGAAATGATGAATGATAGAGGATAAGATAGAAATATTTTAGTTTAATAGATTGACAGCTTTTATTTATATAAAAAGAATATTTAGAACAATGATCAAATAATGAATGATTACAGAGAAATACTAAATGTACTCGTATAGGTAAATAATTACAACAAAAATAACAGCAAAAGAAGAGGTGTAAAGCTTAACTACTAGTGTTTTGGTTGATAACATAAACTGTACGAACAGTCAGCATCAGAAGTAGCTCATCACTTTAGTGGGTACTGTGTCACATTTTACAAGTACGACATTTTCCTAGACACATGACATTAAATTCGTGAAGGTACTTAAATGGTCATCTTCTTTTGATGGTGACTGTACAAAACATTTATTATTCGTCATTTACAAGTCAAACTCAATAATAATTGTGTAGTACCTAAGAATTGTATTTTTTTCATTATTTTCATTATGGGAACAAATGAGAATTTTCCCACTTGCCCTTGTGGGTTTTACAAGATCTTTTGAGGAATAAATATAATTTTTAGCCGCGTATAAATGTTAATGTTTTATAAGCACAGTCTATGTTTTAAATTCTTCATGATGTGAGGCGCTACTTACTCTGATTCGTCGAGGGGCGGCAGGTTCAGGGCTGACATCTGTTCCTCCTCCTCCTCCAATAGCTAGGGAGGACAAATATACGTCAAAATACGGTGCGAAGCGGCTACAGTGGCGGTATGGGGAAGCGACTTACAAACACAGGATTTTACTGTTACTGCTGATGGTACAACTTGTGAACTAAATACATTAAAAAAATAAATGTCATTGTAAGGTTAGTACGGTCAAACGATTTTGATACTTCAAGATATTTATTTATTTTTGAAACTTCTCTTCCGCAAAAAGCAAATTTTAATTAAATGTATTTATTTACGCATTTAAGAAAAATAGTAGAACTTTATTTGCGCTAGTAATATTTTAAATAAGTCCTGTGTTTGTAGTTCGTTATACAAGGTAACTAATCTATCAATTATTTATATTATCTATCGGTAGGGTATGTTATTGGTAATTTTCCCAGTAACTAAATATCAAAAGACTTTATTGCTGGTCCGCTAAATAATGAAACTAAGCTTGCTGCGATTTGTGTGCTCGTGGTTGGACAAGCAGTGGAAAGCAATACATTTTAAATACACTATTTTGTTTCAATTTTACCTGGGAATAAATCTCAGGATTGTAATCTAAGACATTGTAACAAAAAAAAATTAATTTTGAAAATTATAACTTTTTTGAGACTTCTTGAGATTTCAAACATTTGCTCGACATTAAACAAAATATTTTCATATTTGACAAAAATCAAGTATCAACTTCATCAAGCCTAATATAAATTTGAACTTTTGAACGCAGTCCAAATAAAAATGTTAGGATACAGTAGTATGTTATCTAATAAAAGGTGTAGAACGTAGCTAGTGTGTTGTGTACCTGTGGCGCGGCAGCGGCGGCGGCGGCGGCCAGGGCTCCGGCGCCGGGCGCGGGGCGGCGCGCCAGCGCTGCGCCGAGCTTCAGCGCGTACACCGCCGACAGCTTGCGGAGCGACTGCAGTCTCAGGCGCAGCTCGCCCAGCCTGAAGGAAGTAAGTAGCTGTAGTCTCCATACCAGAGATAATTGTGTTGTTTTTGTAAACTGTGATTGACTCTCTGATGATGTTGTTGTATAATTATTTTTATATTATCTTGGGTAATTGTTGATATACATTCACCACATAACGAAGAAGTAAATCAGTTTGTTCAGTGACGTCAAAATCCTTTAAAGTAAAAACAAGATTCAGACAATTTGAAAACCTCCTTTTTTGAAGTCGGTTATAATGTCTATAAGGATAATAGCTATTTTTGAATTTTATCTCGGGTTTTGTTCAATTGCATACTAGCTGTGCCCACGACGACGGTGTCGTTCGCATGGCGTTTTGATTTAGAGTCATTTTCCTGCAGTAAACGATATCTTAAATATTGGCTGGACATTCAGCCACCGAACCAATTACATCAAAATCTGTCGCAGATTTTTTTGCGTCATTCGTGTACAAACGTACTCACAAACAGACAGTATAAGAATAATGCTGTAGAAACTTTGTCTAAATAAATAAAATAGAATAAATAATAAAAAAAAATGTTCAGTAATTGATGATTTGCTATGTACAGTCAGCATCAGAAGTAGGTCATCATTTTAGTACCGTGTCACATTTCACGTGTACGACTTTTTCCTAGACACATCGTGACATTTAATTCGACAAGGTACTTTAATGGTCATTAACTTTTGAGGTTGACTGTACATCGATTTCTTCTTACACCCCTATTAAAAGTTTTAAAATATATTTAATGTACAGACAGTTTATTTTCCTGTGACTGACCTGTCACAACATAGACCTTTAAAGGTGTATTGCTATGCTCAAAATACTAACGCGTAAAATCTACTTTCTGTAGGGTAACGAATGCGTTTATGTGTGTAGTATGCACATGATATTTGTAAGAAAGTTGTAGAATATAAGTATGTAGTTTACCTGCGACACACATCCCGTCCGGCCGCGTCGCCCTTCAGCAGCGCCGCAGCATCATGCAACGCCAGTACTCTTGGCTCAGCAGCAGCGAGTTCGTCTCGCAGCTCGCTGAAGCGCCGGAAGTCTCGCTGCAACTCCTCGCTCGCCCGCGTCAGCTTGAGCGGCTCCCGCGCCCGCACGCTGCGCTCGGCTGTTGATAGCTTCCCTACCAGCTCCACCACTAGAAAATGAAATCTTCTGTTATACAGAAATCGAACACCAAACAAGTTCTACGATTAAACACGTATAATGAGGAACAGCATTATCTATGATATTTAATGGGACAATCAGAAATGAGATGGACAGGACTCATTGATTGCAAAACTGAAGGTCCTTGGGTCGGAAAGGTTCTAAGCCCACGTAGTAGGATTTCCACATACTGAGAAGCGTAAAGTTAGTACTGCATCATAGCTACGACCAAAAAATGGACCAAAAATCTGCCTATGAGCATGGAAAGCTGGTGGATGCAGTACAGGACAGATTTGTATGAACTCTTGATGAATATCCGGCAGTGAATTTTTCCTGCCAGATATGATTGGATGAACTTGCCGTTCATCAAATAATAGGGAAAATATATTTTCTTGCGGTATCATAATAAAATGAACACCCATGGTCTCACCTGCCTTACGGCGACACAGTCACAGGACTTGGCGTCGGGTTGCTCTTCTGCTGATACTTGATCAATCTAAAGCGTGCCTAATGGTGTGCCAGGAGTGCGCGAACTCGCGCAACGCGTTCCGTTTTTCCGACGCAATTTTATCCTCCACTCGCCGGCTCTGCCGCACGCGCGGTCCCAGCGCCGGTTGCCGCTGCAGTAGTATACTAACCGCTGTCGTGGAACTGCTGGTTGTGCAGCAGCGCGCGCTGCAGCAGCTCCTGCCACTCGCCGGCTCTGCCGCACGCGCGGTCCCAGCGCCGGTTGCCGCTGCAGTAGTATACTAACCGCTGTCGTGGAACTGCTGGTTGTGCAGCAGCGCGCGCTGCAGCAGCTCCTGCCACTCGCCGGCTCTGCCGCACGCGCGGTCCCAGCGCCGGTTGCCGCTGCAGTAGTATACTAACCGCTGTCGTGGAACTGCTGGTTGTGCAGCAGCGCGCGCTGCAGCAGCTCCTGCCACTCGCCGGCTCTGCCGCACGCGCGGTCCCAGCGCCGGTTGCCGCTGCAGTAGTATACTAACCGCTGTCGTGGAACTGCTGGTTGTGCAGCAGCGCGCGCTGCAGCAGCTCCTGCCACTCGCCGGCTCTGCCGCACGCGCGGTCCCAGCGCCGGTTGCCGCTGCAGTAGTATACTAACCGCTGTCGTGGAACTGCTGGTTGTGCAGCAGCGCGCGCTGCAGCAGCTCCTGCCACTCGCCGGCTCTGCCGCACGCGCGGTCCCAGCGCCGGTTGCCGCTGCAGTAGTATACTAACCGCTGTCGTGGAACTGCTGGTTGTGCAGCAGCGCGCGCTGCAGCAGCTCCTGCCACTCGCCGGCTCTGCCGCACGCGCGGTCCCAGCGCCGGTTGCCGCTCGCGAGCCGCTCGCGCACGCGCTGGGCCGCGAGCGCGTCGCTCGCGTGCGCCGCCACGTGCGCGCCCACCACGTTTAGAGACACCACTAAAGATTTGTGCGAGTCTAGGTCCAGTAGGAACTCGCGGTGGTCCTGGATACAAATGAGACTGATTAAGCGTGAAGCTAGTTTACATAATATTTAAGAAGCTTCCTCTCTATATAGAAAAATTGTGGACCCTTAATAGTAAAAGTAGAGGCATAGGTGATAAGTAGCAGAGGGTTTCACAGCCACATTTTGCTAGATCTTTATGTAACAGAGCGAATCCATTGCCACGTGACAAGCACAGTTTATAGTCAGCTATATTAATTACAAAGTGTTTACTCAATCTCAAAGAGAATTGAACCAGCAACTCCTTGGACGAGTAGTTCAACTAATCTTTCACGGTATTCAAAGTAGTTTTTAGAAAATAAATACTCAAATTGAAAAGAGAGAGAGAGAGTAGCTGATTGTTTTGTATTATTTACAATGGGACCTTTAAATGAACTGCCTCACCTGTATAGCGTCCTCAAGCAGATCGTACTGCTCTGGCGGGTGGGTCCTCGCTTGGTCGGTGGCCTCGGCGAACTGCAGCCACTGCTCGAGCCGCCACAAGTCGTTGTCCAGCTGCCGCCAGTTGCGCTCCGAGCACAGCGGGCACGTCAGCCGGCCCGTCTCACTGTTTATGGAAGGTTCAAGCTTAAGACTGAGCAAATAAACTAGACAATGCCTTGTGAGCAGTTTTGCTATTTCATAATAACATCAGCAATCCCGATTCGCTGTTTACCGCGAATATATTAAATATATCTATCATGAACCTTGGTGGTGTTGTGGGCTTTGGTTTCGATATTTAAAACTAGGTCACATTCGCAATAGTTGGATCCATGTGATCTCAAGATCTTACGTGTTTCGAAAGTCACATTAAGCCGTTGCTCCTAGTTGTTGCTTTTGCACAAATAGGTTCGTCCCTTCCATAATCTAAATCTCAATTTACTCACCCGACTTCCTTGGGGAATCAATGCTATCGTATTAATCGAAGTATAATAAAAGCCCATTAATTCTAAATCAGTACAATTTATTATATATTTTGGCGTTTGCCAACCAAGCGCTTATACCTACCAGTACCAAGCAGTAAAATATCAAGATATACGGAACAGAAAAATTTTCTAATAGAATTTAGCTCTAAATGCAATAGACATAAATGAAGGCTTAATCGATAAAGAAATTCTGATAGTTTGTAATAACCTAAGCCCTTCTATTATATAACAAGTTATATACATCATATTATATAACAAGAAATAATTTGTATGTAACTAACAATAGTATATAAGTTTAAAAATTGTTCATAACATCTATGAGCTTGTGTTTGAAATAAAAACATTTTATTTTTATTTTATTTTTTTTATTTATTGCTTTATGAACTATTGCCATTACATAGAAAGATTTTTATATGATTATTAAGAAGAAATAAATAATTTTATATAGTTAAGTGCCTAAGAAACTTCCAGATGTAATCCAAATAATATTTGGAAAATCCTTTTTATTAGCATTAGCTAATAAGTTATATGATAGAAATAACATTATTTAAAAAAAAGATACAAATACTCATTCAGAAGAACATCTACTGCCTAACTACATACCAAGCAGTAGAATCAAGTAAATAAGTGCAGTGCAAACAATATTAAAATGATGAGTAATAATAATATTCTATTATTTAATAAACCGTGTTTATTTTAACATTAATATACTGTGCTTATTTTTACATTGTGTTAACAAAACTATTTATACATGCGTTAGTAACGATTTTTGCTGTCAGTCCATGAGTAGGCAATACTATTTTTTGAGTGTCTAAATTATACCTTAATAAGTGTAAAAAGTTAATTAGGAATATCACAATAATTCTTTCCAAGAATCGTCTTTCCCAAATTTCCGTTTACAGGTAAATCGGTAGGGTAAATGCGTACAAAATTACGCGATTACTTCTTACGCAATAATTTTCCAAAGTATCAAATTTCTCAAAGCAACTATAAACTACTCTACGTGTACAGATAGCAAAAATCGTGACTGAATAGTATATTAGGTAAGCAGTACTCACTGTTCGCACGTAAGCGCGTACGACGCCGTATGAGGCAACCTAGAGGACCAGAAAATGCCAAATTTAGAGCATGCCAGGTTAGAAAGCTGTTACACACTCACGGACTAGTGTATTTGATACTTAAATTCTTTATAAATAAAATATTTTTTTTTGTATAATAATATGGCTCTTAAAATTTGTCAGACACCTAGCTGAGCTGAGACGATGTCTGCGATATAGCGAGTTTTTCCCAGAAAAAGCCATAAAATAATGTAAACCATTTTCAAGAGGTGCTATTTTGATGATCTACTCTTTTGCTAATTTTATCAAGGATTTCTGCCTAATAGATATTAAGTTGGATTAATAAATAAAATATTAACCACATTTCAAAATGTAATTGTTTGGACTGGCAGTCTCTTTCCTTGCAAACAAAACATAATAAATGCATGTAAAAATATATAAATAGTGGTGATTCCCAAAAAGTTATGTCGTAATTTGTGTTCGTGATGACAAAGAAATATTGAACGAAAATATTCTGTTCAGTAACAGCGTTTATGCCCATCACCAAAATGCAAATCAGTGCTAGTGCTACAAAGAAAACATAAAACAACATCTAAAGATCTTTAACCATAACATTGGATAAAAATGTCTATTTACGATAAAACATATTACAGTTAAGTCTTAAATAGCAATTGCAATGATTAAAGTACGGTTCCTAAACTTGAAATTCAAATACATTATGGTCAAAGGTCTTTTGGAATTGAAGTGAGAAGATTTGAAGTATGAAGTAATAGGAAGGAAAAATATGCGAACGACATTTTTGAAAAAGTTTTTTGGATAGAACATGTATTTTTTGTCTTCTTCAGCATACTCAATGGTAGATTTTCAATAGGGAACTGACCTCATATTGTTGATTTGGAGCTCGCGCTTCTTAGCTTGCGCCAAAAGGTCTTCGTATCTGAGCGACAGGGATTCCACTTCTTTCATCATCGCTTCGTCTTCTGTAGCGTCACATTCGGTCAACAGGAGCTCCGATAGGTGCTTGGCTAGTTCTAGAGTCTGGTTGGGCTTGGCGCCGGCCTTGGCAATGTCTCTGGCGGCCGTCGCCAAGTCGTCTCCGCTGGCATTCTCGCTCGGCTGATGCAGCAACGCCGTCCGAAGCGCCTCCAATGCGTCTGATGTTTCTCTGACGGCGGACGCTAGCTCCACTCTGTACGTTTCCTTGGAGGTCAGGGTGTCCACTTGTAAGGCGGCGTCTGTCTCCCATTTTAGTGTGTCCACCTGAAATATAAATCATCAACTTAAAAAAAAATACAAGTAATATTGTCAAAAGTGTGTTTTATCGCACTTTTTAGCTTGTGCGTTGTCATTGTTTTCCCTTGGATAATTGTCAATAGTCATTTTAGTCGGGTAGCGTTTCGATACCTGTACAGCAGAGTCGACGTCCCCGGCGAGGTCGTTGACCGCGAGCGCCAGGCGCGCGCGCACGTCGGCCAGCAGCGCGCGGTACTCGGCCGCCGCGCCCTGCGCGCCCGCCCCCGCGCCGCCCCGCGCCAGCAGCCGGTCCGCCGCCTGCACCAGCGCCTCGCACTCTACCAGCTCTCGCTCTACGCCCTGTGACGCACACACGTACATGTCACACACAAAAAAGAAGAAAAATTGCTACACCTAGATGTTCGCGGAAACTGTACGAGCGAGAGATGACAGCTTAAAATGAAGGACACTGTGGGAAAAATACTTCCCTCGCTCACTGAAACATGACTTGAATATAATTTAGGCTCGGTATTGTAACTCACCTCCAGTTCCCTCAATGTGGCAGTCTTGTCCAGCGGCGTCGGTGCGAGATGCAGCGCCCTCGTGAGCCTCACGTCGGCCTCGGCCAGCGCCACGATGGCCTTCCCGTGCGCGGCCACGAACTGGCGGTGGAGGTCGGCTCCGGCCGCATCCACTCGTCCGCGCAGCTGCTGCCAGCGGCGCACCGCACTACGGATCCTACCCGCCACGTTCGCGCCCTCCCCGAGAAGCTCCACGCCCCTCGCAGACGCCAACCGACTGTAACAATCCTCCAACCTCTTCACGTCCTCCTCCATCGCCTCCAAATCTCTAATCGCAGCCTTGGACACGCTCTCATCCTCGGAGTCCCCGCGCTGTTTCCTCGTCTCGATCTTCTCCACCCTCTTCTCTATAGAATCCAGTTTCTTCTCGACCTTAGGCAGGAGGGAGTTCGCCAGCTCGGCCGAATTCCGAATCTCATTTAGCGTACTCTTTCGCTGCTCAGACATATCACAGACCGCTTTCCATTTCTTCTCGACGATGTCGAATCCTATTCTCAAGTTTCGAGGATTAAAGTTCCCTTTGAGGACGTCCAGTTCGTTGAATACGAGCTGGCAAAGATTCAGAGTTTCCCCAACTCCACTGCTTTCATTTTCAATGTCCTTGTGTATTTTATTTCTATCCTCAGACCTCTCGTCTATGACTTTGGTTGTGAGATGCTCCAACACTATAGGCGCAGTCAGTCTGGCTTCTATAGCGTGAAGATTTTTTCTGATTTCCGTTAATCGCTCTTGCAATTGCATTATTGTGCGATTCATCTCAACGATGTTGGACATTTTGCTCTTTTTAACCATGTGTATATTTTCCCAGCGATGCTGTACGTCTTTAACATGTTTCGACAACTTTTCACTGTAGGGTTTTTCATCTTTTTGTGACAGCTTAATAAGCGTAAAGCCAGTGTTTACAATCCACTCAAACTCACGTTGTTTCATGGTAATCTCATCTTCAACATCGGATGTTACTCTTTTTATTAAATCGTACAGATCATCATAGCTCATTTCACTGTTCTGATTGACTGACTCGAGTCTTGTTTCCAGTATGGTTAACCACTCTGTAAACCTTGCTAACCTTGTTTCGTAAATAACATAGATTTCGAGCCGTTCTTGCAAGCGATGTATTATTATTGATAGCTGATGTTCTAAGTCTGCTCGCTGTTGTCTAAGTTGCCATATCTTTTGGTTTACAACTTTTATATCTTGAGGACTTAAGCATTCTTTTAATTGTTCTTGTATAACAGTAAGAGCTTCAATTTGAGTCTCAGTTTTTTCAATATTTGTCTTTAAGTCAGTGTATTTGTCAATAGCTTTTTTAAGTTGTGGCCTGGATAACTGTTCATCGTCTGAATAAGATTTAATATCATCCTGTGTCGTGGAATAGACTTTATGCAAATCATTTGTTATTATTTCATATTCACCTACGAGGGCAAGTATTCGTGATAAGAAATCACGCCACGTATCTAGACTAGCTTGTAAATTGTCAACTCTTTTTACGATGCCGGCGTATTCTATTCTAACGGACGCGCCATATGCTTCTTCGGTAAATTCGAGAACCTTCTTGAAATTTGTTAATAAGTTTTCTGCTTGCTTTCTGCCATCAGGAACTTTGTCTAGAAGATTTTGTATTTTAGCCAACACTTTATTTATTCGTTTTATGTGCACGTATCTGAGTTGTAATTTTTCTTTTTCACGTTCCATTTCTTTGAGCCATTGCAGTAGTTTGGTGTGTACTTCTCTGTAATCGTCCCACGCCGCGATCCTCGAACACACTTCGTCTTGTCGTTCTACTATCCTCGCTAATGTCTCATTGTGAAGATTAGTTAGAGTGTCAAATTTATCTGCCAGGTCTCTGTTCTTCATTTCTTTACTTTCGTTAATGAGTACAGATCTTTGTGAAGTGACGAGATTCCTGTGAACCCTGCATAATCTACGGTGTTCGGTTAAGTTCTCGTAATCAGCTGGCACCGATCCTAAGAGGAATGATTGCAAGTCTAATAAATAATCGTGCCACAATCGCAGAGCTGTTGCAGCATCTCCGGATCTGACAAGAGCAGTGGACAGCCTGTGGTAGTGCAGGAATGTGTCTCTGAACATGGCCTGCCATAGTTCAAGGATCCTAACGATAGAGTGTTCTTCAGAGACGTCCCGATCGATGTCGGGCAGCGCAGCCTTTGCGGGGACAATGTCAGCTTCGCCTTTGCCCAAAGCGATCAAGTTCTCCCGCAGTGCTATTAATTTGTCCTCGACTATTTCGCCGTCCTCGTGCAACGGGGCCAGATCCTGCAAATAAAAATACTCTTATCGATTGACATTTAAGTTCACATTAATTAAAACATATCATTTCAGATAATAGGGTACAATGTATGTGCGAAGTTCGTTAACCTTCGCAAATATTAATTGCAGGTTGTCGTGTCGTTTCGTTGGTAGCAATTAACACGAAATCGTGTAATTAGAATACTTAATGCTTTATACACACAGAACCCGTAATTAAACAGTACCGCTAGTTAATCCTTAGGGACGTAAGGTCGTTGGATCACTATAACTGTCGCACACACTAAAATGGCGAAAGGAACTGGACATCCGTTACTCGTCAATAAAGCAATACATTTATATATTTAAAGAAGACTTAAATCTATACTTTTGTCTCTGATTTATATGTACATGCTGGGCCGTATCCTAATTGACTATTTTGTGTATCTATTGTATAGCTTATTATTCATTCATCCTGTGTGTTTATTTGTTGTTTCTTCTCTTTTTATGTTGTGTTTATTAAATGGTCAATAATAGTTTTTCTTTCTTTCAATGTTATTGGAAATATTGCTAGGTATATCAAAAATAAATATTATAATTTTAATTTCCCGTGTTTCTCTAATTTTATTGTTACAGCCAAACTTCGCTAGTCAAGGAGGAACGTCCAGAAGAAGAGATTTTAGCAACCGTCGCCCACCTGTCTCATATCGCAGAAGGAGTCGCTGGCGTGCTGCGCCTTGGCTCTGGCCGACTGGCGCGCCTCGCCGAGGTCCGCCAGCACCTGCACCGCGCCGGCCACGAGCTGCAGGCGGCGGGCCAGCGCGTCTGCGTCGGCCTGCAGCGCGCGCGAGCCCGTCTGCTCCGCCACGCGCGCCGCCAGCGACCGCAGCTCGGCCACGCGGGACTCTTGCTCTAGACATGCCTGGGGGAACATTCAATCATTCATTATAAATTAAACATTACATAACATACAGATATTATTGGGTCCTCACCTATGAAATTGGTGTTTTTATTCTGTCTTAGCAATTTGTCCGCAACTATTAAGTTCCAGAACATTCTTATAAAATAATTGCCTCTTCTAAAAATAGACCATATATTTGAGCTCGTATTATTTAATTTGATATTTTTTTGTAAGTTTAATTGTGTTAAAATTTGACACAAAGACAATTATTTTTAACTGCCTCCCGATTACATCATTTGATTTGCATTAACATAAAAACGATGAAGAATTTTTATCAAGCGTGTTCACACACATATTGCTAAAGCTTGTCTAATGATACATGCCAAATATTATTATGTCGTTATGAAGAAAACTGATAAAATGTCAGTATGTAAAATGCAGACATCCCCAAAATCTCCATACAAAACACCAATTTCATAGGTAAGGACCTAATATATTGTGTTTCTTTCCGTTCTTTTCAGAACGAGGCATACGAGTAGCTAGTAGCCGAGCAGCATGGACTAGATGAATCCATGTCCACTGCTTACGATCAGATGGTGTTGAGTCAAAAGCTAAAAAATTTTCTTCATGCCTATAGGTTGCTAAAGGGCCGAAGGGATAAGCAAAGGCGTCACCCAGGTTTCGCCATATTTAAGCCCCCAGCGAGCGGGGATTAAACCCGCGACCTTACACGAGAAGTTCCGTTTTCCGAACTCTGTTATCGCCACATATAAGTTAGTAATCATCCACGTAAAAAGTAAACACCGTCGTGGTACCCTACCTACACATGTTTATACAATAAACTACCCAGGGTGACGTCACTTCCACCATGTTGTTACTGTTAATAATAATTAGACCCCTCGAATATTCATTCAACATTGACCTATTTTTGTGTAGCTACTCTACGATAATGGGACTTACGAAACACGTTTTAGGACCTCTTTAGTGAGATCAAACTACACCAGCAAAAGAACACATTTTTTTCTAAACAATCTCATGGATTACTGTCTTATAAAAATATTATAGAAATTAAAAATGGTACATGATTATATTTGATACTAAAATAATCTAGATTGCTAATAATTAATTATTGTAAACAAAAATAGTGTCATATAAACAATGTCATAGCAGCGTCAGCAAAAAAATTTGAAACGTATTTCTTTTATATTTATTGTTTTTTCTTACCTAACATTATATTTAATTATTATTACGTAGAGAAACTCGAGTTTGGAGTCGAACCTTGATACATAAAATGCGCCGGTTAGAAGAAGGAAGTCTTACTGCTTATTTCAACCATTCGGAGCGCTATCCCCACAAATAGAGCGTGCGCCGGCGCCGGCGAGATTCGACACGACAATAATTATCTGCTCTCTCGAATCCGACCAAATTAACAATGGTAATTTTATTGAAATCAATTAAGAACAATTGGTAATAAGTAGCGCAATGCTGTGATGCGAATATCTTATTGAGATCTGTGCAGGACTGATCTTTATTCTGTTTTGATACTACCTCTTTACTGTTTTTCTACTTTTCTATTTTCCTGTCTATAAATCTGTCAAATTAATAAAAGTTAGTTGTCACCGTATCCATCCTTCGGGAGCAGTGTTTTTCTCTGGTTCTCTACGTTTCCTACATTTACTCACCCATTTACACCTACACCTGAGCTATCAGTAACAAGATCTCTATCACATAACAATATTATCAATAGTGGATTGGGTATCACGTATATCCCAATATCGGTAACGAAAAACAATAATATGATTATTCGATAAAACTTTTTTGGTTTTAGCTTGCCCTTTGTTACACCAACATAATCACAGAAATAACTTGGATATGCCAACGTCAACGTTACCTTTTCGTTAACTTTTTAAACTTATTTTTCTAAAAAGGTCATAACCACAGAACAATAAAAAAGGTTAGAATGATAAAGTGGGCGTGGTTGACGAGCCGCTCATATGAGCAAACGGGCATATGAACGTCAAATTGCTCGCAGTGTATTGCACAATGGCGTAGCTGTCAGACGTATATTCGGTGCAGTACAAAACCCAAAAAGATGCCGAGTTGTGCTATTATTTCGTGCCGTTTGCGAAGTGAAAAGGTGAATCTGGAAAAAGGAGGAGTTTCATTTCATCGGTAAGTAATAATGTTTGGAAATAACTAAATATGGAGGCATAATCAATCACGAAAATAATTCGTACCAAATTCTGTGCAATCATAGGGCTTGCATGTTATCGATAGTTTATCGATAGAGTTTTTTTGTTCCTTGTGCACAGACATTATGATGTACAATTTACATACAATTTACAATTACACTGTACTGTACAATTTACATGGACATAATATCAAATCTAAGTTTTAAATATCTATTTAATTTTTAAATAAGACAAATATTCTGTTTATAAAGATTTACATATTTCAGTTTTCCTACAAATCCGGATATAAAAGAAAAATGGATATCCGCAACTGGCAGGAAAGATCAATGGTTTCCTACTAAAAGCAGTAGCATTTGCTCGTAGCATTTTACGGAAGATGACTTCCTACAAGTTTAAAAAAAGGCATTTGAAATCTTCTGCAGTACCTCACATAGATATTTGCGTACAGGTAATGTTATGAATATTTTATCTGTCTACAGTGAAAACAAAATATTATTATAAAATTATACATTTGTCTTGTTCGGGAATCGAACCCGTGATGTCTGCCACAGAAGGCAGTTATCCTTACCCTTGCGCCAAATCAGTCGTTTCGATTATACAGGGTAGAAGTATTGCGCATGTGATTGAGTGACGATTGAATAAAATTAGAAGGGACTTTAATTTGTTGATTATTTTCTATTTTTTTTTTATCTAAAAAGAAATTTATTTCATGATGTCAAATATCTCATAAGCGAGAATTTTGAAATCATTAACTTTTGTTTGCAGGAAAATCAAGTTCGCCTTCCTGTTCAAATGCCAGTTCACAAAGAAAGCGAAAACTCAAAATTATAATAGGCAATAAAGACAGTGCCCTCCGAGCATAGCCCTTTCCATAGTTCGCTGTACGACTTTAAACTGGTGGACTAGTCGAGCAGTGAGTGTCCACGTCTTAGCACCGTAGGTCATGACCGGGAGGACGCACTGGTCGAAGACTTTCGACATAAGACATTGAGGGATGGGTGACGAGAAAGATGTGATTAACCAGTATTAATGTTAATTAATTAAAAAGTGTATTTTTTCGTTGGTAACCGCTGTTTCTTTTCTGAGAACAACCCCAGCTCATAACATTACCAATTATTTTATTTATTATTCACTGGTGGAAAACTGGCAAGGCAGTTTTTTCTTTATTGTTGTTCTCATTGCCAAGCCAACTATAGCGATAGTGTATCTTTTGTTATAGTCAGTGACCTATTCCTAGAAACATCCACCTGAAACTGTTACCTCTTGTCATTATAGTATTTATTCAGTAGAAAACTAAATCACAGACTACAAAATATTTATCTTCATTAAATTTGTATAGTATTGAAATTGGTTGGAATTTCTTTAGGAGCCCTAGAGGGGAGGTACCTTAAATAAATAAAATATTTTAATTTCCACAATGGAAACGAACTTTTATTTTAAAAAGAAGCAACTGCATTCTCATTTTTCTCAAATAAAGTTTACCCAAACCGGGAATCGAACCAGCTAAAAAATTTTTAGTTATTTTTTTATTCTATTTACCAATACAATGTGAAACACTCGTATTACATACAAAATATCCATCTCTACTTCTGCATTCCACCGTCTGCTACAGATTTTCCAAATATGCCCGGAAAAAAAAAATTAATGTAACGTTTCATTATGTCTTACATGCGTAAGACCTAGTGTTTCATAGAGAAATAGTATTTTTAGCCATAACTAAATCAATTAGTGAAGTAAAATAAATATCCTCAGACATTCACACCTATCAACTAGTCCCATTTTAAGCAACTAAATGCTGCTTGTGTAGCGACCAAAACCACCACGAAATAGAATTATTTGGAGTGGTTTGATTCCCTGTTTGGGTAAGCTTTTTTGAAAAAAGTGTGAAAACAGTTTTGTTTCTATTTGAAAATAAAAGTGTGTTTCCTTAATGGAGATAAAAAAAAATCCAACCTGTATATTAATATTCTCCTTAATTACGAAGTTGGATAAATAAATAAAATACATAATTTTATTACTTAATACTTGAATAATACTTGATTATCGACATCATCAAATTGTGCACTACACTAGTCCAGTACTGTCATGATAGTGTACATGTTTTTCCACAATAATTCGAAAAAGATATTTAACGTGTCTCATTATACGTATTATAGATTATAATATTTAAAAACGTATTTCAAATGATTGTATATAAATGATCTTACCAGTCCGTGCTTGAACTGTAAAATTTCGAAGTAACAAAATGCATTGTGCCAACATAAATCACAGCTGGTAACACATACCTGTGTATTGCAGTAAAATAACCCTTATTATTTAGGTGCAATTCGCTACTTTTGCTTGAATTTTTTTAGCCAATGAATACATTGCACTCCTTGTGTGTTGAATAACTATTATTTCTTGTATGTGTGAGAACTGGCTCGCGCGGTCCTAGTACTAATGTGGATGCGTTATCATTCTAACCTTTTTTATTGTTCTGTGGTCATAACGTATTTTGACAGCTAATAGCGCTAAATTGCAATAATTACAAGCCGTTCAACACAACGCCATTAATGGACGGTGATATTCAGAAAGAACAATGCAATCACTTAAAGGCGTGAGCTCATCGGGGCCACACCCCAATATATTTAAAAGCACAACTTAGACAGTTGGTTTTAACGATGCGACGGTATCCATTGTCAAGATAAGCATCCTATAACCTATGTTAACGAGTCGTACCGTTATTCTATGTTCAGAACTGGCCATTTTAATAAAAAAGTATGTCTATTATAGTTATTCTAATCCGCATGGTAAAGAATTACTTAAACTTTTTTTTTAAATATACATACATAAAACATACACAAAATCACGCCTGTAATCCCCGAAGGAGTAGGCAGAGTCCAATGAGCACTGTGTTCCTTAAGACCACATTTAGCCATACAAAAATTGGGTTTGGTCAGATGAAAAATCGTGAAAGAGTAGTAACAAGTGGCCAGCTCATCGCCTACACAATCACAGACCCAGTAGGTACCCAATACGCCCTTAGTCGCCTTTTACGACATGCTAGGCAAGCAAAGCAGTTGGTACATTCTTTTTGTGTCCCGGACGAACACCGGAAAAAATATATTGTTGTTTAATATCTAGTAAATATTATACCTACTCATTATGTCATTAATAACTAGAATTCACGACTATAGGTACCTAATGACATTAGTTTTTAGCACTTGAGTTTGATGCGGCACTTCACTTGGAGTATCGTGTACGCGTATTTGCTACTATAGTCCATCCATTTTGATCTGAGACAAAAGGTAAACAAACCATAAAAAGAGTTCTTTATGATGTCATTACTTCATTGCCGAATGGTTTTGTCAAAAATATACGACTATTCAATATGTTATTGATACAGACTTTTTAATAAAGTTATTTAAGCAATTACTTGTCACCTTCAATCATTTTCGGTATTTTTTCATTAATGTTATATTTTTAAAATGTAAGTTTAGATTACTAAATTAATATTTGCTATTAAAAATACCCAAAACGAATGGTGTTCTCAAACTTTTATGCATTTAAAATACTTCCAAATGAAATTTTCATGATACCTTGAACTAACATTATCTTAATACATTACCTCATTGTTTTATTTTCATCCTTATTTATTATCATTTGGATGAAAGAAATATAGCTTGCGTTTAAATACATTTTATACATAATACAGTGTAAAATATGACATACTTCATTTCAAAAATAAATAATGTTTATATTCAATGACGATATTCGTATAATGATAATAAATATGGCTTCACCTTTACTTATTTTATTAGAAAATATTAGAGCCCATATTTTTTTTGTCCCAGAATTGGATATAAAGTTTGAGAACCACAAATTCTTTGTTTATCTTTTTTGCTAGCAATTGATCGAATCAAAAAAACAAACTAAAATAACTTTATTTCATAGGCCAAACCTGGCACTTAAAAACGTCAAAATTTAACAATTTACAAATTTATATAATTAAATAAAAAGTATACCTACTTAATGTATATTAAGGTTCATTACCGCGAGCGCTTGTAGCAAGTACAACCACAGCGCTTTGACTGTGGTTGTAATCGAAGTTTTATTGTTTTTGACGCGTCATAAGTGTAACTTCATGTTACCTTAAATAAAGAATTTCATTTCAATTGATATAATTTCCTTTGTTCCCAACGAGTCACACTGTAACCTGTAACACTGTGACTCGTTGGGAGAACTTGGTAAAATAATTCCCAACCAGTCACACTGTGAATCGTTAGGCCGACCTACTTTTAGGTACCAATTTTTTTTGTATGGTCTGGGGGTATACTGATTACTGTTGCGTCTTAGCCCTAATTTCACTAAATATTTAGTGCTTTAAGTACAGGAAGGCAACCTTTTTTCCTTTTCGATACAAGCTGCCGGATTTCGAGAGAAAGGCTTGTTTTATTGTATTAAAAAGTTTGTAACGAAAATTTTCAAAATGCAAATACAGTAGTCAGTCAATGTAAACCTTTGTGAATTAAAATAATTAGGCGCAAAATGTTTCATGCAGCGGAAAATTGCGGTTATGTACAGTCAACGCTACGTTAGGCAACTCCAAATCGTAAAATTTCCTAACAGATTCGAAACTTTATCAGTTAGGAATAGGCCCTAAAATTGAATGTTAATTTTTGCCTTTCTTTTGTTAACTGAAAATTTAATTTTCTCCGGATGTTTGTTTGCGTGTTAGTTCGCCTGAATGTTCCTCAAATATGCTGCGAGGCGACAGGTCCGTAAATTAGTGTTCAGTTTCATTTTTGATTTAAGCCGTCAGAAATGAAGAGAGATACTGTAATGATGATTAGCTTCGTTTGTTTTACACTCCCATTATTTATTTATTTATTTATTTAAACATTACGTAATTGTATCTCAAAAATTAATAGTTTTATCACGGTTTATCACTTTTCGTGGTAGTGTTTTAAAATCAAGACGGCTATATTTTGCATAATACTTCATCGAAAAGAAAGAAGAAAGAATAGCATAACATAATAGGGGTCTAAACTGTTTTTTTTCGATCACAAGAATTGAAATTTTAATATATAGGCAACAAAATAAAGTTTATTTAGTAGTGATAAATTGACGCATATACTTTAAGTGAACACTACGGTTAATCTGCGTTATGCCTGTACACTAGCACAAACATTATTTAAACAGTTATTTCGGATTAATCATACAAACTGCAAATTCATTCAGGCAGTGGTAGACGAGTTGAGATGGACGGACGTTCAAAAGGCCGCGGGAAACGCGGGTTCGATCCCACCGCCTGTACCACTGAGATTGAATAAAACTTATACATGTACAGTTCATTGTGAATATCGCTTGCGTCACATTGTGCCCGGTGCATGGCAACAGGCTCGCCACAGGCGATATGTGGGTGTTTTTACACCTCTGCTTACCGCTTCGGGGAAAGAGGCGTGATGATATGTATGTTCATACAAACTTAAAGACTTTTTTAGGACCTTAATAATTTTTTTAACTTGATAATGATAATGCATGTGACATACATGAACTGATTAGGGCATGTTAAATATCACAGAAAAATGGTATAATATGAGATATTGTTATAATGAAATTCACCATAGATTATAAATTCAGATTTGTATTTATATGACTCGCGCGCACGTGTCCGCATCGATGTTTTTGCGCGCGCATTCCTTAACGCTGCATCCGCAAAATGTTTGTGATGTGGTGATTCTAAATTTAAATTAAATATGTATAGTAGTGTATGCAGACATAATTTAGGGAAAAGTTTTTAATTAACATAAGCAGTAATTAATGCGATTTCCTTATGTCTCGAAAAACAAAATTCGTCAGAATTTGTTAACAGGCAAACATTTTATAGTAAAACATATATATCATTAGAGAAATTTTAATTACTTCAATTAATTATGCCGATTCTACTGTTTTCAATTGAACAATAACTAGTTATGGTATACCGTATAACACCAATTTTCTCTATTATTAAATTGAAATTTTTTCTTCTTAATCGTCTCTTTCCTTAATTTTTCAGATTAAGATGGTGGAAATAACCAAATAGAAGTTAGTTAAAAATTTTAAAGGTTAAAAAGTCCTGTCAATGAAATTAATACATATAAATACAAGTGTGTAATAAATAAATAAGCAAAGATATAAAAAAGAAGAATTTAACTATTTATTCGTTTCATTAGACGTGCAATTAGATATTGCTTTTATATCCTAATAATGTTAGTTATAATTTAATTTCTCTTCAATTAAGGTCACGTGTTCCGTACAAGCCAAACAATACATGTAATACCTACAATAACGCTACGCCGTCATAATTGTACTTTCGCACTCTCAAAACTATTTTTCGGCAGTGGACGTGACTTACGAAAGTAATGCTTATTATATGACGCGTAGAATATCTAACATGCCTACGTGTTGGAAAAGAGTGTTTGAAAATAAAGTTGAAAGCTAAAAATGTTGTTGAAAATAAATTGAAAACTCAGTTGTCTTTGCGTGTTTCGTACAAATATTTTTGTAGTTATTCATTTCGATTTTCGATACATTTTATAGACCAGCAAGCGGATATTTATGCTTAAAGGAGCATAATAATTTATTTAGTTTTAAAAGAAGACAGTTAAAAGTTTCATTTATATTTCTCTACTTACAACAGAGTTAGTGCAAATTAATTAGCTATTAATAAAAGTAGAATAGCAATATATTATTACATTATCATTTTTAGTATGATCGACAAAAATAACAACGTAATTTTTTATTATCACGGCCCGATCGCGGTAAATAAGAACGAACACATTTGCCACCTCACAGTAAACAGAACTGGAGTAGCCTTTGTCTAACATTCCCCTCTGCCAAATGCACAAGCATCGGATGCTTGCACGTTTAATAAAACTAGTTGAGCCGCCATTTTGACAGCCATAACATTGTAAACGTTGCGGCGAATAGAGCTCCCGCAAAAATGCCTGCCTGTGCTGTTTTTTGTTGTAAAAATAAATAGAAAACATCGTCTAAAAGATGGTGTCACCTTTTATTTGTAATTATAATTTTTAAGATTTCATGATTATTTACTTCATTATTTCATGTTTTAGAATTCTACGATTTCATATTTCGAACGCTAGTCTCGTGGGGAGTGCGGCTGTGACGTTGTCAAAACGCACACCCACGTGACTATTTTAAGCGTGTGTGTGCGTGAAATTTAAATTTGTGTGTCGAATTATGCATGTGTGCATTTGTAAAAACGGCTGGCTTTGAGTGTAGTGGTAACCTCACCCCCCGCAAGAAATGGCAGAAAAAAATGTTTGAGAAATTGACTAATGGCTACTCCAGTTCTGTTTACTCTGAGTTTGCCACAGAGGTTCAGTCGAAAACGTTACACGACCCATCCACGCTCCATACTCTCGTACTCGCGTTCCCTCGTGTCGCCTCGTGGAGTTTGAATGGGATGGGCCTAACGTTTTATTACGTTCTTACTTAGATCGGGCCCAGGTTTATACCAAATTTAGCCTGATATTTAGGCCCTGCAAAGAAGGGGAAAACCAGTACCCCAATTCTACTATAAACTTAACCGGATCCCGAATCGTTACAATTGCGTAACCAATGCGTTTGAAGAAAGAATGCTTAGCAGAATAAACATTGATGATTGAAATGTGAGCTTTTACGTTTTTGATTTATGTAAAATAGTAAAACGAATGGAAACGAAGGCATCTGAAACGCACGGTTGCGTTTTGCTAACAGAATACCAATAACGTTCGAACATAAGCGTTCCTCATGCGTTTCGGATGAAAATAAATAGCAGAATTGGCCTACTGTTCTCATGCACCAGGCACGGTGTACGGTAGCAATAATGGTAAAAGCAGGGCTTGAACCGGCAAGATGATGAATTTATAACGTAGACACACGTGTCTACTATAAAGACATGTGCATCGATTTAGCTAAAACATTTCTGATTATCTATTTCTGATATCCCGACTCAAACGTATTCATATTTCCTGCATCCATTAAATGAAGTGCCTGATAATAAACAGAAGTCGTGCAGATGTTTTAAATGCATACATCAATAATTTTGATTAAGATGGAACTTTCTGGACATTTTGCCTCTTAAGTAAAATGTCTTACTGCCCACTGCGCCAGAGATAGATACAGTCAAGTACAAAAACATGTATACACATTCTAGAGGTGACAATCTTTATTTCTTTCTATTAAGGGTCATTCACTGTCAAAAGTGGTTCCATATTTTTGAAGACGACTGAACTATGACCGCGCTAGTACTGTTTCAGGAACGCAAAATATTCTTTGTACCTATATGTAGCCTATTAGGGCATCGTCTCTTACATTTCTATAAAAAAATTATGATATAAGTAATTTTGCTAAAGCAAATATTCGCATAGCCTAAACCTAATTTTATACTCCGAGTTTCTCGTATGAATAATAGCGTACCTATGGATAGTTACTTAACGGTGTAAGCCAAGCAATAATTGTTTATCTATGAACCTAGCGCATGCAATTGCGGAATGTGTGAATAGAAAGATAAGGCCTTGTTTGCCATGTGACAAAATTTTAGACGGAATTTGGGCTGTTTCATATGGTACTTTTTTATCAACAGATTAACAGTTTAAAATCAACATAATTTAATAATTATGTTAATTTGTGGTAATCCACTTATTATCGCTGAAAGGGTAAAAAGATAATACCCACTAGTCGCAATTTGTAAGGTAACGCCTCTATGACATCAGCATTATTGTGCTTGTAACATGAAAATAATAACATAACATACTTATCATCACGCCTCTTTCCCCGAAGGGGTAGGCAGAGGTGTTAAACACCCGCATTTCGCCTGATATGTTAGGTCCCCATGTAACAGGTGGCGAGCCTGTTGCCATGCACCGGGGACAATATGATGCAAGCAATAATTACAATCCGACGATGACGACCTCCGTGGTCGAGTGGTCTATATGCCGGTCTCAAGGCGTCGCCATCTCGAGAGGTTCTGGGTTCGATCCCCAGTGGGGGCAAATGTTTGGGTGATGAATTTTCAGGCATTTGTTCTCCAGTCTTGGATGTTTATATATATTTCTATATATTCAGGTTATTTATATGTATTTATCTATTAAATATATTTATCCGTCATCTAGTGTCCGTAACACAAGCAGCATTAGTTGCTTAAAATGGGGCTAGTTGATAGGTGTGAATGTTGAAGATATTATATTATTATAATCAACTGTACATCAGAGCTGTGTGTCAGCTCGTAACCACGGTTGGTGTAACCCATCCGAAACGTCGAGCAGTAAGTAGTATCTATATACTACCTTATGTACGTCGCGTGTAGTGTAATAACTTTTTCAACACACTTCCTTATAAAGTGGCTCTAATCCCATGGCAATTAGGCACATAATGACACCTATAATCAAACTGTGACTTTTTCATTACTATTATTCACGAGTGAGTAATAGTTTTTTTTTAATATTATTGGTTGAGTTACGGTTACATTTGCGCTAAAAAGCTATCCGAGAAAAGCCCAAAAAAAAGAAACCTCATTTTTTAGTCTATGGCCGATGCGCGCGCATAGGAAAACTGATTAATTTTTCCCGCCATTACGAAACATTTTTCACAACTCGTCTCGTTTTCTCTTTTGAAGTTATTTAGTTAGTTATTAATTAAGATGTCTGCAAATACAATTTATGAAGAAAATGATTTATGTTGTACACCGCCCGATATAAGATGTGAAGCCCAGAACGTTATGGAAAGTTTACTACCAGAAAACTCAAAGGAAAAATATCTATTATTCAGAAGTGTGTTGAAAAACGTTGTATGATACACGTGTGTATTGATGATTACCGTCCTCGGCTCCTTAAGACCCTCGCCTGACGGCTCGGGCCTCAATGCGCCTCAGCGGTAATCACCAACATTACACACTTGTACCATAATGTACTATTATTTGATCTGTGGTGCTGCTGTTCAAGCCATATGACAACAATACAAGCATGTTGCTTTGCGGCATCGGCAGTTTCTTCTTATTTTATCATTATTCATTCATTCGTAAATAGAATAAGTTTATACACCTTATGTACCTTAAGATAAACAGTTATAATTTTGACCCCACGCGGAATTGAAACTCAGATCCTTTTGATTTACGAATCGTTTCACAGACCGACCGAACAGGCAGCCGAGAGTTTTTATTTTAGTACACAAGTTAAGATCTATTTTTATGTGACATGGTGACTCAAGCATATGGAAGTATAATTGGTGAATGTGATTCATTCGCTCATAAGTAAGACGGTATGCATAATTATTTTTAGTGTGAATAGTCGCGATTTATCAAACGCATCGTTTTAGAAATGATTTTGAGTCAGTGTCATAAATACTGACAATAATTGATTGGCTATTTAAAAAAAAGTGGCTCATGTGTTTCTTGCCGGGTTCTTCTTATGAAAAGCCTTACTCGCGGAATGCTTGTATCGATAACAATCATAGTCAAAACGCTGCAGCGTGGTGATGTTACCTATTTCTCATTACGTTAAATACTATGATCTAATACCAAATAGGTAATTGATATTTTCTATTTCTCATTACGTTAATTACTATGATCTAATAATGAATAGTCAAGAACTTTGATAAAATTACCAGCCAGCAAAAGAAACGCTTTCACATGTTTAGAAATCTCATTTTATGACAACCAAAGACGCATAAAATTTGCGTACGTACTGTGTCTCAGTAACTGTCGCACAGTTTCGTGTAGACGTGACGGTATTTCTATCGCGAGTTATTTTGACAAAGTCGTTGCTGACAGTATTTATGATGAAAAAGACACGTATAACGTTAGTATTGTATGTAGGAATAGGCTATTAGGATCGATCGCCTGAACATTTTCCCCACACAAGTTTCATCGTGTCTAAATTTGCAACTGAAGTTTAAAACTAAAAGTCATTATAGCCTCCATGATAATCAAAGTTGAGTGAAATTTATAACGCTACTCGGGACTTTTTAAGTTCCCAAAACCATGTTCTGATGTGGTATCGATTACTTGCGAAGGTTGTTCTAACTTGTTCGGGCTCGCCTGTTCGCAATTAAGATGTTTCTACGATTTAACGGTGGCTTGCGAGAGAGTAGACACGGCAGGACTTTTACAGGATATTTTTATTTTTTTTTGTTACAAGGGCCTAAACATACCAAGTGAATGTGTGTGTTAAAACAGAGGAGTTTTATCCCAGGAGAAAGCCAAGTCCTTCGAGAATAACGGCGCGTAAAGATTAATAATCTTATGTCGAAGTTAATGCGTTATTACCGCTTTGGACATTTCCAAGTGTTGATTTTGATTTGTCAAACTGTTTTAAAATACAATAAATTGTTATAGCTGTCATCTGAGGAAATAAAGCACGTCAATTTGTAAAAAAAATGACATCACAAATTCATATCAACGTTCACATATTATTATCTATTACGTATATTCATTAAATAAAAAATATGTATTAATAGAGATTAAATACGCGTGTTAAATTGTATTAGTGGCACTGTTTAAACCCAAACCTACGCAACGCAAATAGTCGGAGCACGTGTCTACACATTCGTATGTCTGCAAACAGTGGCAATAGTAGAAAAGTGTGCCCTTGGAAGTGCTAATTGTGCACAAAATCGCTACCTCCCGCTAATTACCGAATGCGGAATCAGTTAAACATCGTCGAAGCCGAGAAGAAATAAACCTAATTGTAAAATACATAAAGTCTATTGTTGAATTTTTGCGATTCTAAAAATTATTGTAGAGTTTGGAATGTGTTGAAATTGAGCTTCCATAAAATATTTTTATTAGAATTAAAATAGAAAGTTATACCCTACCACCAACCAAACCGAGCAGAAAAACTTCCGGCCCCATAGGGAATCAAAACCGGACCTTCCAATCAACACCCGGTGGCGTGAACCACTAAACCAGAGAGGCGGTTAAAAGATTTAAATGTAAAGATATTTTTGGAAAAAAAATTATTGGTTTTTATTAGGGTCTCATAAATGATGCTTTTAGGGGCACTAACAGGAGATAAAATTGGGATAAACGGAAGTCCTCAAGGACAGAAAGATATTATATGTGTGCTATAGTTGGTATTGTTTCTTTTATAATTAACGTGTAATACGAGCTTCGAGGTTACCACCACGATTGTTATGTCAGTTTAAAGATGTCAACATCACTGACATTTCCCGCTTCGAGTTTCGATCTCGGTTGGACAGATGGTTAATGTGTGATGAGTACGAGTATTTATTCCGCAAGGTCGCCGGTTCAATACCCGGCGAAGCGGTACCATTTAGTTGGTACATACACACTATGGCCGGTGCATTTCAACAGGCATCAGGAATCGTCAGTCGAAGTATGAGACATACTTGTTACCTATTTATTTAACTGTGGCATGAATCTAACCTTTCAGGGATAAAAAAAAGATTACATGTACAGTCGAGTACAAAAACATGTATACACATTTTAGAGGTGACAATCTTTATTTCTAATAAAAGCGTTTATTGTCAAAAGTGATTACATGTTTTTGGAGTCGACTGTACTTACCTTCTTAAGATGTTTTTACGATAACATATTCCTTTACGCATGTTGAGAGGACGAAGTTAGCGACTGCGACTAGTCCTTATATTATTATTATAACATTACTATGAGTAAAATATAAGTTGGTAGGCGAAATAACTACTTACATACACGGAATAATCAATATGGATTAGAATCCAGCTTTATGTTATACTAGCTGTTGCCTGCGACTTCGTCCGCGGTAACTATGGTTTTTAACTATCCCACGGGAACCCTTTAATTTTCCGGAATAAAAAGTGTCTAAGATCCTATAAGGTATCACCATGCAAAATTTCATTGAAATCGTTCCAGCCATATCGGAGATTAGCCCGTACAAACAGACAAACTCTCTTTACATCCCCCCTTGGTTTTATTTAACCATTTCTTTTTCTATGTACATACATTCGACAATTCGACTCTACAAATTTATTATAATAATATCTATAGATTTTAACATATTATTCCACTTTCTACGCTATAAAGTGAAAATTGGATTTTGCTTATAATATTAACATAGTTTTATTTTATTCGAGGACTGAACTAAAATTGTTGATTACATTATTAAACTTTGCCTTGTACTGACTCGTGCCCTTTTGTTTATGGAATAAAATTTATTATAAGGCGTTATGTAAATGTTAACTATTCTGCCTGCCCTTTTGAGTATATAATTAAATGTTATGGCTATGAGTTGATGATATATTTTAATAAGTATGCAAAATTGTATCTTAAATTGTAAAACAAACGTAATATTTGTCGCAAAAAATGTTTACTATTTGATACGCCTAAAATATTTCTTCACGCAACGAATAAAAATATTTTTATTATAAAAATTCTGTTTCTGTAGTGCTAACGGTAAGCTCAGACAACCCAAGTAATCAAAAGAATTGAAAGAAATATGAGTTTTTTAGATGGACAGGTTATTTGAGGTTATTTGCTATTAAATTATTTTTTAGATTCAAAGGGACGCTACTACATAGAAAATAAGCAAACCATGTATCTATTAAATATATTATTTATCCGTAACACAAGCAATATTAGTTGCTTGGGCTAGATACCTTTATGTAATGACAAAAAAAATAAGAATCGTAGTAATGAAAGTGGGTAGGAACAACAGTAATTTTTCTTGTGTAGAGGTATTTGCCTGCGGATTTTAACATAAACTTTATAATTTTATTTACACTTACCTCCTGTAGCGACATTTTTATTTTATACCCATTTAACGAACACTGATTTCATACGTCATGTTACACTCGGATAAAATACTGAACTAGTCTTAGTTCATGAGGTCCAAGGACACTCGATGTTTATCACAAAACAATAACAATTAATATTAACTTTTGTTCACTTTCACCATTTTAACACAACATCATTAACTAACGACTGTGTAAATAATAATTATTCGATTATATTCACTAATTAACAATCATTAAATTTTGTTTATCGTATGATAAATAAATAAATAATTAAAATAAGAACGCTTTTTGACATTTTTCAAATGGCCTTTTTGACAAATGGCCGATTAATTTGAATTTGGAGTTCGAAATTCAAATTTGGAACGCCTTCACGCTTTCGAGGTCGCGACATTGTATGCAATCCAGCATCTTGATAGTGAAATTATGCACACTGCTGTTGTGCATTCTTTGATGACGTCACTAAAGGCCTTCGCGCGTTTGAGATTTCGCGTTTCGAGTATCGTATTTTGTTTGTATTCGAGTTCGAGATCGTCAGGAAACGCAGACGTCCGTCGCGCGGGACGTCCGCGGTTACACTAGCTTTAATTTTATTATCAAGATGTTATCACTTAGCATGGATGTTTGATTTACTGGCATTCATTAATTGTCTCTTATCGCGAGGTACGTGAGAGCAAGGTCATAAACAAAAACTTTACACAACTGTGATTTCGCGTGTTCAATAAAGGATTATTTTGTCGACCATTGACCGAGTAGGCCGTGATCTTCAGTGGTGATACACTAAGCCAGAAAGTTCCAAGTTCGAGACCTGCATTAAGTACATAATATGTACTTAATGCAGGTCTCGAACTGCATATTATGCAGAACTCGAACCCGAAACTGCGCGATTTGGTATTTATCACGTTTTATTTATCAATGTTTTACACATGCACTTCTAATTATATTTGGGCAACATAATTATAAATAGTGTGAGTTCTCTGAGGTTCTGGGTTCGAGTTTCAATAGGGGCAGGCGTTTGTGTGATGTATTTGTAGGTAGGTACCTACTTAGGTACGTATTTTTTACGTTTTAGAACACCTTGTTTACATTTTATACACGAAATACACTGTGAAATGAGGTCAACATCTCCTAACTGTTTGTTATCTTGGTAAATAATATTTATGAGTTGATTTGTTTGCTCACGGTAAGAGGGACAGAATTCGGTGCTTGTTTGAAGAACAAATAACAGCGGAATTGTTATTGTACAAGTTGCGTCTTTATTGCTAAAAGCACACGAATTAAATTTGCAAGACTTTCCTTCCTTTTTTAATTATTATACCGTTAGGTACAGACAACAGCAAGACTAAAAAAAAATTTAAAAAAATCTGCCTTCGATTTTAAAGAATATTAACATAGACATTAGACATGGAACTGAAAATTAAAAAAATGCTTCTTACAACCTTTATCTTTGGGCAATATCTCTAGGTATATGTAAAGAGCAACCCTACTGAAAGTTAGAATAAGTTTAAAAGTTTTTATTGCAAAAATCTATTAACTTTATGTTGATGGTAAGTACAATTTTTCAAGTGATTTTCAACCTTATCATATCAGTCTTTATGTGCTTAACTGATTGACAAAATTTGAGAGTCTGATGAGCTGATAATTAATTTTACACTTGACCCGGTCGCCATTTTGTTTGAGATAAATACGAGATTGTACGTTATATAGGGACACAATGTTATTAGGTTTAAAAGATATTTTATGTACTAAAAATGTATTTTACTTTTACCAACTTATCTACTTTTAACTCAGAGTAAACAGAACTGGAGTAGCCTTTGTCTAACATTCCCCTCTGCCAAATGCACAAGCATCGGATGCTTGCACGTTTAATAAAACTAGTTGAGCCGCCATTTTGACAGCCATAACATTGTAAACGTTGCGGCGAACAGAGCTCCCGCAAAAATGCCTGCCTGTGCTGTTTTTTGTTGTAATAATAAATAGAAAACATCGAGTATGCTAAAAGATGGTGTCACCTTTTATTTGTAATTATAATTTTTAAGATTTCATGATTATTTACTTCATTATTTCATGTTTTAGAATTCTACGATTTCAAATTTCGAGCGCTAGTCTCGTGGGGAGTGCGGCTGTGACGTTGTCAAAACGCAAACCCCACGTGACTATTTTAAGCGTGTGTGTGCGTGAAATTTAAATTTGTGTGTCGAATTATGCATGTGTGCATTTGTAAAAACGTTGTGCGTTGTGCTGGCTTTGAGTGTAGTGGTAACCTCACCCCCCGCAAGAAATGGCAGAATAAAATGTTTGAGAAATTGACTAATGGCTACTCCAGTTCTGTTTACTCTGAGACTTTTAAACTATACCTGTAGGCCTAGCACGGGCCGGAGAGAAAAAGTCCCCGGAAACAGAATTACTCATTGCCTCTCGCTTCCGCGCGAACGAAGAAACGAGAGGCAATGACGATTTTTGTCTCTGGGAAGTTTTTCTCTCCGGCGCGTGCTACGCCTTCTGGTGCTGGTACCTAAAAATATAAGGCGAAATGTAGGTGTAAGCACCTCTGCCTACCTCTTCGGGAATACTTGAAGGCGTAATGATACTTAAATGATTCTTTAGTCAACGCAGAGTAGCATCCCTGATGTTTTTTAATATTATGATTTATGACAGGTAAGCTCTTGGCCTCTCATCTCACCTGATGGTAAGTGACGATAAGGCCGAAGGTGGAAGCGAGCATCGCCTGAATTCCTCAAGATCTTAGTTTAAATTGCCGGAACACAACAATGCTTAAAACATTTTTATCATGGGGACAAAGGTAAGACGATGGTAGCTAGCCAGGCGGGCTTAGAAGCCCTACCACCAAACAAACTGAGCAGAAAGACTTCCCCATAGGGAATCGAACCCCGGACCTCCGGACACCCGGGTGGTGCGAACCACTAGAGACCAAAGAGGCGGTCAAATAAAGAAAGAAAGAAAGAAAGAAAGAAAAACATTTATTAACCAACAAACACACAATAAGAATAAAAAACAAAGAAAGAACAGACAAACACAGAGTACAGTGAATAATTTTAAAAGACTACACAATAACGGTTAATTAGGACCCGGCCTCAGCATATGCTGAATCAGAGACTGACCCAGCGCTGGTGTTCTGACCGGGCCTATTCAAATATATATAAATATAATATATAATACATATAAATATAATAATTAAATAAAAACAGCACAGACGACACAAAATTCTCACAAACAATATAAAAATAACAGCCACAACAAACAAAAAACAAGAAAAATATATACAGAAAATAAAAGTTCTGGATAACTTGGCTGTATGTATGTTAATAAGAAGATTTGATGATATTTTTAATAGTAGGTTCCTCTGAATTTTGTACATGGGTATTTAAGTTGTTAGGTACCTACCTAGGTGTGTTATGTCAAGCTTCCAAAGTTTCCTAATATATTTTCCTCGACGGGTTTCAAACGATTTTAAATGATAATGACTATTGCCCCGTCTAAATAAGGTCTAATCTAAATTAATGCTGTGCGTCATTTCGCGTATAAGGTACTTCCTTATAGACGGACCAATATGGTCCGTCGCCAAAAACGAACCGCGCTTATATCTCAACACTTTGTTTTGATGCACGAATAAAATTATTACGGGAAAGGTGTACAAAACGATCTCACGAGGTAAAATGATTCGACGAAGATACTAGCGCCATCTTTACGATTTGTTGAATAACATATTCCCTGCACTCCTCTTAGTAACCCAGTAAAATGTCATGACGGTGTAACTACAGTGCGTCGATTTATTAGGTACATAAAATTGAAAATAGCCGCCTTTGAAAAATTTAAAATATCTACTGTAAGCTTGTATACAATTTAAAATTGTTGAATTTCTATTGCGGATATGTGAATAAAAGTTTTACTGGTTGATTTAATGGATATTCAGTTATATTTGATACTCGTTTTGATATCGCCAAACATTATGGGTAAAATTATCCCCTTTAGTGGGTATAAAACAACACCCAAAGGTTTTGCCGTATTCAGTATTCAGCTAATAAAGACTAACAGTACAAATCGATTAAGAACGCGTGCATTACCTAATTTGAACAGTACATGACAACAGCCCTGTACGCAGGGTCTTGAAACTTATATGGTGACGATATAAACCGCTGCCTTCGCCACTGATGATAAATAACAGGCATGAAAACTTTGCTGCATCGACAAGCATTTTTCACCTTTCTTTTCTCATTCTGTGTGCTAGCTGATAAATAGGCCTCTCCTAAGAATTTGCTTATCAATCGGTCCAGCACTACCGCATACAGTGGTTTATCATGACCTTCACCAAATCGTCGGTTCACTTATGGCCTACCAACGTTGCGCTTTCATTACTGAGATTCTTGGGGGCGGCTTATGCCCAACAATACACCTCTATGCTGCCTGATCTTCTAATGACGATATTCTTGGGGTAGGTCTGCGTATAGCAGTGACCTCCCTGCTGTGTGATATGCCCCTTATTCTAAACTGTCGCTTCACGGATTCGATTCGGAAAGTCCCGTCCCGTCTCGCTCTAATTCACAGCAACAAAAAGTGACAGGAATAGAGATTCGTGCTTCGTTTAGTTTCCGAGAGTTTAGAATAAGCTGCTTAAGGTATTCATGGTACTCACGGTCCTGGCGGCGGGCGCGTCGTCGGGGCGCAGCGCGTGAAGGTGGCCCTCCTGCGCCTCCGCGAACGCTCGCACGGCTGCAGCTGCATCACGGTACCGCTTCCACAGGTCCACGGCCTTGTGGTATCTGGACCACCGTAATTAGTGCTTAACATTGGCAAATAAACATCCCAACTGATGGTAGGATCGCTAGGTACGTGGCAAGTAAGGAGGAGCTCGGTGGCGTAGTGGTTAGTTCACTTTGGCTTTCGACATCGAAAACAAAGCTAACTTCACCATGGTCAGGCCTTGGATGGGTGACCAAAACACTATGATCTCGAACTCCTCCGTGCTTTAGAAGGCACGTTAACACGTTGGTTGCTATTGCAACCGTTTCTACCCACCGACCTGCATTGGGCCAGGGTGGTGGTATTATGTGTTACGCCATTAGAAAGGCCTGTGCCCAACAGTGGGAAGTACATATAGGCTGAGAACGATGGCGACGATGGTAAGTGGCTGCGGGCCCCAAGGAAATCTACATGTCATATTAATAAGTATAGGATCATCTTGCAACTCACACGGGGTTCTCAGTTTTGGTTGTCAAAAATAAGACACAGTACCGAGTAACTTTGTTGCGTCCTCAGATAAGATCAGTCAGTGGGACACTAACTCGAACCTCTTAGAAAGGTAGGGATGGTCCCTGGATTGATGGATGATGATGATGAAGATCCGAAATTAACACATGAGATGAGCTTTTACCAGTTATTTATTTCCTACAAAAGCAGTTTTATTTATTCAGGCGCTCAAGATTCATATTTCATGCCTCTTACCCCGAAGGGGTAGGCAGAGGTGTTTACCCACATTACGCCAGATATGTTAGGTCTCAATGTAACAGGTGGCGAGCCAGTTGCCATGCACCGGGCACAATGTGAGGCAAGCGATATTCACAGAGAACTGTACGTAAAAGTTTTATTCAAACTAAGTGGTACTGGCGGTGGGATCGAACCCGCGTTTCCCGCGGCCTCTCGAACGAGAAGTGCCCCGTCCGTCCCAACTCGGCTACCGCTGCCTCAAGATTCGAAATGGAAAACCACTATGCCCTGCCTCTCACCGAGCCAGCGGTAGGTACGGATTCCTCCACTTCAATAAAAAAGATTCTAGCATAACTTTTTTATTCTAGGAAACTGTAGCAACTTATCAAATAAACAGTCTGTTTATTATGGCACAGTTTAGTGTTTAACGCCTCTGCCTACCCCTACGTGGACCGAGGCGTGATGATATGTTATGTAGTATATTCTTGACGTTCGTTATCTAAACGAATAAATGATTTTTATGAATTATTACTATAGAATAAAAAATGTGAATAGTGTATCTCACTTGTCGCAGAGCTGCGTCAGGTTGGCCCTGGTGAGGTCGTAGGCCGCGGCTGCGTGGTCGAGGTCCTTGCGCAGCTGCGCAGCGACGGCCGGCGCGCTGCCCGCCTCCAGCGGCGCCGCCGCTTCCCGCAGCGAGCCCACCAGCTCGCCGCTGCGGCTGCTCAGCGACTGGCTTAGGGTCTGGAATTAAAGTCTAGGTTAATAATGTCTTGATGCGATAACTACCATTGGTACGCCCTTGATTCCCGGTCAGATGTCCCGGTGAGACTGGAACACTGGAGAGTTTTAGTGTGTAGTGGCGGTATTACACCGTGGAGTTCCACATACCCCTGCACCGTCTTCCCCACTTCTGCAGAAGATGCCTTAATGCATCCTCCATCAAAAAAAATGTTAAGTAACGTTCAACGCCTCGCTTAGAGTCTTCCACGAATTGCTTCAGTGGAGTTTCAAAGCAACCGCAACATTAGAGTAACCATTACTGACACACTAAGCATCCCACTGCAGACACAGGACTTTGTAGGTACATGGACAATCACATGACAGTATACAGTACAGTAACACCAGTGACAGTAACAGGACAGTAGACAGTAACACCACCACACTGGCCTATGTTTACAAAAGCGTGCGGTACCATCAGCTTATAGCTTAGTTTTGACTTTTAAAATTAAAATTCGAAATTGAACTATTGGAACAGAACCGGAATACTGAAGTTTAAGATAACGTACTCAGCGTTTAAAAAGTTTTTATTTATTTATTTACCAGAAACAAACAGTCACATACATAGTTGTATAAAAAACATTTTTCAAAAAGACCACGAGTTTCCTATATTTGTAGAGTTGTCTAAGCAATTTTACTATGAAATATTTCACAGAGTGTGTAAAACTACATTCATTATTGTTCTTAAGAAAATTTGTAAATTTTTTCTTAAATGAGGTAAAAGACGAGTATGAAAACAAATCCAAGGGACATAGCTTATTGTCTACAAATGTGCATGCTGTGCTTTTTGTTCCTCTCCTATTGCTATTATTTGATACTTTAATAATGGAAATGACTTAAGGTAGTAAGGAGAAATATGAATGTTTACCTCAAGTTTCTCAGTGGCTTTGAGCAGGCGGTCGTAGTCCACCTGCCCTTGAACCGTCAGCAACTCCGCCATGTAGTCGGCCTCGCGCGTCGCGCTCTGCACCAGCTCCAGCTGTCGCTCGAAGCGCTGCCACAGGCCCTCGCGCGCACTCAGCCGCTTCATCAGCTGCTCGCAAGCTCCCAAAAGTCCCATTTGATTTTCCTAATAAAGAGAAGATTTGGTAAAATAACTCATTCGTTTTCAACTAGATAACCAAAGCTAATCAAGTACATACCAGCAACGCTTTGAGATCCATTTCCATGCCTGTAGTAGATACTACGGCTCGTAGGTTTGTAGTTAATGTGCGCCGTTTATGTTCCAACACTAAGATGTCCTCCGAATGGCTTGTCAGGTCTCCCCATATTCTGTCGCAGTTCTCTCCCGCACGTTTTACGACATCGCTACCCAAACGCACGGCGGATTCACACTCCTCCAGCGACAAACGGATGCGACGCTCGTTCTTCTGACAACGAATGATACCACTTTGCACCTCGACATATTTCTCTTTCAGTAGTAAGCTGTGGTCCAGTTCTTCCGTAATTTGGTCGTCCAGAAATCCGGATTGTGTTAACAAAGCTCCGAGGCGTTCCGATTCTGCTGTGGGCAATAAGCTTAGCCTGCTGAGCTCGTTGAGGATTCTGTCGATGCGACTGGTCATCATTTGTAATCTCTCGATGTACAAGTTTAGTTCGTCTTCATTCTTTATATCCCCTTTTAGGCCATCTAGTGAGGTACGTATCTCTCTTAATTCGTCTTCAATTATATTTAGTTTTTCACCAGAAGACACGTCACGGTCAGAAATATTCTGGATGGCCGCGTTATGTATATCCCCAATTCGTGCAGCTAATTCCCGCCAGTGATCCTCAATTTTTGAGAAGAATTGACGTTGAACCATTTCATCAGATATTGGTAGGATTTCTAAAGCTTTTTCAAATTCGATACCTGTATCATTTTTCAGATTATTGTACACTTCATGTTGAGCTTTCAATTCCCAAAATCGACGCAGGTTACCCGTAGTATTGATATTCTCAGGTGTAATAAATTCCAATTCTCGATTAGCTATCTTCATCCAACTTTCAATTCTGTCTATATAGTGATCGTAAGTCATCCAATTTTCTTTAAATGAAATTAATCGTGTTAATCTAGTGTCGACGTCTTCTTGTAGCTTAAATAAAGTTGTCAATGCACTTGAACATTCCGATTCTAAGCCAACACATACAATTAGATCCTGTAGTTTCTCTGTAATAGATTTTAATCCCACCATCTTTGCGTAGTGATGTGATATATCTTGACTAAGAGATTGATATAGATTAATATACTGTTCATGGTCTATTGAAGTAACATTGGATAAATCAGGAACTCTTTGTTGAGCGACTACAAGCCATTGTTTTTCTACCTTCATTCCTTGCTCGAGTAAAGTCCACCTGGAAGCAGCTAACGTCATTTGCTGAGACCTGCTTGTCGCTCTGTCTATTATCAATGTTGCTCTATCATGGAGAGAATTATGTAAAGCTGAATATTTTGCCCTGGTTTCGTTATCCAAATTATCTTCAAGTGATTCTAGAATAGCTCTACAGTGACTTAAGTTGACGAAAAACTTCCTGTGTTTTTGAATCTCTTCATGTAAGTGATCTAAGTTGGATACTATAATTTTACCATCCAATAATGCTTCAGCAACATCTGTAATTTGACCAAAGTCTTGTAATGTTTGTTCATATTCTTCAGCTAACGATGTAAGTTGCATTAGGCGTTCCCTTTCGGTATACACAATATTTTCTACTTGTTTTGTATCATCATCGAGGGTGAATAATTTTGCAGGGAATTCGCGTTTTGGATTTACTTCAGCAAAAGTACGATATCGCCTGAATAAGTATTTAATTTTGTCAGCACTGTCAGTATTTTCTATTTCGATTTTATCTAAAGTATCTAGTTTCTGTTGCGTAGGAACATCTGACAGTACAATTTTATCTAATTCAGATTTTACACGATCTACATGCTGCGACAATTTTTCTGTTTCACATAAAAATTTAACCCATTCAATTTCAAGTTCTTCTACCTTGCACGAGCTTTGTTTATTGAGAGTTTTTACAGCATCTTCTTGGTGAGATAAGGTTTCAATCAGAGTTATAATTTCTTCATTCACTTCAGTAATCTCAACTATTTTTTTCAGATCCTTTATATGATTCTGTAATTTGTTTAACCTTGCATTCTCATCTATATTTTTGATTCCTGAAATAGTATCTTTTTGTAGTTTAAATTGTATTTCTTCTAGCCAAATCGATATGGTTTCAATTACTATAACAATACTTCTTTCGGTTCGCACAGGATCATTATTTTCAATTGCCTTCTTTACCTCATTTAATTCTTTATTGACAACTAGGTCATATGATTTTTCCACAGATGGTTCATACAAAGCCACCGCCATTGATTCTTCTGGAAGTTGTCGTAGAGTATCCGCTGTTGATTGAGTCCTTTTTTCTAGTGCATCGAGTAACCTTGCCTTTTCACTTTTTTGTGAAAAGATTGTCTTAGTTGGTGAAGGGGACTTTGACTTAGATCTTTGCACTACATCTGAATATGTTGGTTTGTGGAGGAAAGTAGTTTCTTCTTGTTTTGTGGGCGTAGGACTGGTGAACTGATAAATACCTTCATCTATTGACGAAGAATCTTTGATTGAGAAATCTTCACTAGTTGGTGAAAGCGATTCAGATAGTTCGGTAGTGATTGGATCTGACAGACTTTCAGGAGAATACAGAAGAGGTGATTCCGCCTTCTTTTTATGTTTTCTTTTTCTTGGTTTAGGTTTGTTGATATCAGAGATTTCCTCAAATTGACGTTCACTATGTATAAAATCAGTTGTTACTTGTGGAATCGATATTTGAGCACGTAAATGCACCTCATATGGTTCGTCAGTTGATGTAGATATCGAATCCTCTGAATATACCCGTGGTGATGTTTGTTGTGTTGAATCTACAGTGGTGATTTCTTTCACAATAGTGTAATCTTCAGATTTTGGAACGGTTTCAATTTCCTGAACTCTTGGTGTTGTTTGTTGAGTGCTATCTACTGTAATAATATCGGTTTTGGTGAATTCTAATTTCGGAACAGGAGATACTATTTCTTTTGCTACTGGTTCTTCTTCTTTTGTTACAACAATTGTTTCTGTGATTGTTGACACAGAAACTGTACTGCCCAGTTTTGGCAAATCGCTTTGCTCGTCTAGTGTTTGCATAAAGCTTTCTTTTGTAACTGTAGGTGTAGTTTGAAGAGAAACATCTTCTGTATCTATTTTTTCAGTTACTTCAGGAATTTCTACTCTAGGTGAAGTCTGTTGGCTGCTGTCTGTGACGACCATTTCTTTCTCTACTATTTCCAATTCAGGCGGAGACTGAATCTTTATATCTTCTTTTGTTATAGTTTCCGGTTTCGGATCATCGGATTGTGTAAATGAACTCACCAACGGAATTTCAGGAGTTTGAATACTGATTTCAGTTACTTGTTTCTCTTCAATCAAAGAAGTAGATGTTTCTTGGTCAACGTTTTCTTGTTTTATGGTTTGAGTATTCGTTTCCACTGTTTCAGGAATAACTTCTGTACTCTTTTCGTCTTTTAGTACCTGTGGTAATGGTGATGTCTGCATTTCACGTGATTCAGTTTCTACACTTTCTTTTTCGACGCATTGTTTAGCATCTTCTACAGGTGAAGAAGTTTGTGAGAATTTTTCGTCAGGGGTAAAGATATCACTAGGGATCACTTGTGTAGTTACCTCAGTAAGGACAATAGGTTCAGGCGTTATAGATCGGCTTGTTTGCATCTCTGTTTCAGAAATCTCTACTTTTTCAATTACTGTTACGTTATCTAGTGTTTGAGTGTGACTTTCTTTCTCTTCAATAGGTGTTGTTTGAACTAAAGACTCAATGACCTGCGTTGGACTTGTTTGTTGGACAAAGTCAATCATTTCAGTCTTAGTTACATTAACGGGTTCCTCAACAACCGTATCAATTGATAACTCTGGGGATGTTTGAATAGAATACTCTTGTGTTGGTATTTCTTCCACAACAGGCACGGGGTAAGTAACTGTTGTAGAGATTTCCTTATGTAAAGTTTCTGGACTACTTTGGACACATTCTTCTACAATCTTGACAGTGCCGACATCAGATTTTTCACTGAGTGTATGGTATGATTCATCTTTTGGCGAGGATTCTGTTAATTCACAGCCATGTTTTGGAGTACCCGGTTTGATTTCTGGTAGTTTTGTTTCTAATTCTAGTTTTGGCACTTCAGGAGATTCTATCGAGGCTAGTTTTTCTTCTTTGTCTTTTAGTTCTGGAACTTGTTCAGTAAGTTCAATTGGAGTTGATACAGATGTATGACCGGACTCAGTGGTACTCAATTTAGGATATGTTGTCTTTTCACTTCCGCCACGCTGTTTGCGTTTTCTTTGCCTTTTCTTTTTATCTGGTGTTATTGCTGGTTCCAGGGATACTTCAGCTTCATATCCTGTTTCCTCAGTAATTGTTTCGGATTCTAACAATGGTGATTCGGTTTCTAAAACTTTAACAGTAGATTCTAATACACTTTCAGTTGGCTTAGGTGATTCAATAGGAGGTGAAACAGGTAACTGTATGTAGTGATCTAAAGATGAACTTTCGGTTTCAGTTAGACTCCTGTCAGCTTCTATCGGTATTTCGGTGTCTTTAGAATCACTTTCAGAGATACGTTTCTGCTTCTTTTTCTTTTTACTTCTCTTAGGAACCTTAAGTGGTTCTTCAGGAGAAGTTTCACTCGGGGTTTGTGTCTTTGTATTACATTCAGAACTTGGCACAGATAATGGTTGCTTCTGATCCTCAATAATTTTAAGTTCACTAGGTAGAGTAACTTCCATTTCCTTATTGACAACTGTAGGCATATTGGTTTCTAGTCCTTCAATTTTTACATCAAAACTCAATTTTGGTTTCGCTTCTTTAATATTACTTGTTTTTGAAATAGACATTGACATTTCAATAGTTTTTTGCGGTTCTTCTGGCTTGGTTTTATGTGATTCCAATGGCATATTTGAAATGGAGTTATCAGGTGATATCTGACTAGACCTATGAACTTTTTCAATTACATCAATGGTATGTACAGGCTTTACTAAAGATTCTTTTTCTCCAGCGCTGGATATAGTAACTTCGATATCTTTTACAATTGCAAGTGGTTCTTGTAGTTCGATTATTTCCGAGGTTCGATCTTTTTCAGTTTTTACTATTGGAACTTTTTGAACAATATCAGGAATAGCTTTTTGAACTACATCTATTACTTTAGGTTTTGTTTGATCAGTAATTGTCACATCGCTAGGTAATATAATTTCAATTTCCTTTTTGACTATTTTGGGTTGCGATTCAAAATGTTCAATGGTCAGCTCTTGTTTAACTTTAGATTCGGGTTCTTTATATTGAGTATTAGATTTAATAATAGATGTTGATATATCTAATGTTTGTTTAAGCTCTTGTAATTCTGAACCCACCGGTACATTAAAACCACGATCATCACCATCAGGCTTAGTATGTTTACTTATTGGTTGCTTTTTACCACGCAAATCGGTATCTTTCCTTTCAGATTCAAGCATTAGGTTAATATCATACGTTTTTATTGGCTGATAATCCTTTGTTCTAGTGGTAATAATATCAGATGGTTCTTCTTCATTGCCAAGGAGATGAACTTCTGTTTTAAATTGCTCTATGTAAGATAGCTCCGGAACTTCGGATGTGGATGTTACATCAGTTTCCGTAAGAACAGATCCTGCGTTAAGAGGCTCCACTTGAACAGGAGACTGCATTACCAGTTCTTCAGTAGTAGTATGTACTGCTTTTTCGTTAGAATCAGATTTATTTTGTTGTTCCGGTATAATTGGTGATTTTTCTTTTATGTTTATGTTGGAGATAACCAGTTCTTCTACAGTGTTTCCAGGAATCACTACAGTTTTAGGTATGTCTTGGGTTCCCAGTTGGTAAGGAATGGTTTCTGCTTGCAAGTCTTTCTTAGGCATATCTTTATCATCCTCGCAGGTTAATTCGGTGAAACTTTGTGGAGAAGATTGTAAATCAGTGGATTTTTCTTTACTTTGTTTCTCGCTGCTTAAAGTCAATGTAGTGTCAGTTATAATTATTGAAGATGAAATAGTATCGGGTACTTTATCTGACTTTTCAGTTAAGCTAGTGATAGTCTTGGTCACAGGCGTAGGCTTCAAAGCAGTAGAATGTTCGACTTCACAAGTGAGAAAGTCTTTAGTTGCACTAACATGTGGGGTTGACATTGACTTTATTGGTGTTGATTCCGTAACTATTTCTATACTTTCGTTAGCGGGTTTTGCAAAATCAATATGACCTTCAATTTGATGTCCCTCTATGGGTTCATCAGCTATCTTCATACTGATAGATGGTATTGACGATTGAACAATACTTATAACGGTAGTGATATTCTCTCCAGGTGGTGCAGTAGTAGAAGTATCATTTTTAGACACAATTTCCGCATTGCTTTGTGGTTCTCTCAATAAAGAATCAGGTGTATTATCATTGATTTCTTTTTTACTGTCTTTCTTACTGACTGTTTTTATTTCACTTTGAGGTTCTTCTGAAGCAATGTCTTTTTGCGTTAAATTATCAACAATAGATTTGGTAATTATTAGTTTCGCATCAGTAGGCTTTACTGTATGAGAATGATCAACTTCACTTAAGATAAGATTTTTAGTTACATCGATCAGTGATGAGTCTTTCATGGGTTCTTTTAAACTATTTTCTAATTTAACGCTTATTTTTTCTAATTGAATGTCTTCTGGTTTTTGTTTTTCAAGACTTGGCAATTCAATATTTCCTGAAATAATCAAAGCTGGTTCAATGTCTTTTTTAGACTCTTTCTGGATAACTAATTCTTTAGTAAATGTTGTGACCTCAGCATGGGGTTTAATTGAATCTGAACCTTTCAGAGCAATATTGTCTATTATAGTTGTTTTCGTAATTATAAGTTTGGCTTCTGTAGGTTTCTGTGTTTGAGAAGGTTCGCCTTCACTGTCAATAATAGTTTTAGTGGTATCCTGAAGAGATTCTTTCGATGAAATATTTTTAGACACATTGTTTGTTTCATCGATTATCTTATTTTCAGGTATATCAGAGACTTTTTGATGTTTTAATTCATCTGTTTCACTTGGCTTTAGATTAGCTGGGCTTGTCAAAACCACTGCAAACTTATCAACAGGCTCTTCATCAATAATTTTATTGGTAACAATTATGCCTTCAGAATGAGGTTCAATTGACTCTACGTGTTTCTGAGCTTTATCGTCTACGACAATTGTCTTTGTGATTACAATTTTTGATTCAGTGGGCTTTAAATTCTGAGAATGTTCAACTTCACTTCCAATAAAATCTTTAGTGGATGTAATAATTGACATATCTTTGATTGTTTCTATTACAGAAAGAGGTTCTGATTTTATTTCTTTATTTTCTAAATCCACCTCAGCAGGTTTTTGTGTATCAGTGATGATTTCAGATTGTAACACATTTGAACCAGGCTGTTCAGGTTCTTGAATATTTGTGATATATTTATGTATTTCAGAAATATTATCAGGTTTTACTTCAATGGTTTTATCACTTGGCTTTTTGACATTGTGAGAGCTTACGACAGCAACATCCGTTTTTTCTACAGGATCTTTTTGAACAACTAGTTTTTTGGCGACTGTTATGACTTCTGCTTGAGGCTTTTCTGTCTCTGTATCCTTCTGAGGTATATTGTCTATAACAATTGTTTTTGTTATAATAAATTTTGCTTCAGTGGGAATTAAATTTTGAGAATGTTCAACTTCACTACCAATAAAATCTTTAGTGGATGCAATAATTGATATATCTTTGATTGGTTCCATTACAGAAAGAGGTTCTGATTTTATTTCTTTTTCTTCTAAATCCACTACATCAGGTTTTAGTGTTTCAGCTATGATCTCAGATTGCAACACATTTGAACCTTGTTGTTCAGGTTCTTGAGTTTTTGTGACAGATTCATGTACTTCGGTAACATTATCAGGTCTTACTTCAGTTGTTTTATCGCTTGGCTGTTTGATATTTTGAGTGCTTACGACAGCAACATCCGTTTTGTCTAGGGGATCCTTTTGAACCACTAGGTATTTGGTGATTGTTATGTCATCTGCTTGAGGCTTTACTAACTTTGTATCTTTCTGAGGTATATTGTCTGTAACAATTGTTTTTGTGATAATAAGTTTTGCTTCAGTAGGCTTCACAGCTTGAGAATGTTCAATTTCACTTCCAATAAAATCTTTAGTAGATTCAACAAGTGATAAATCTTTGATGGGTTCTAACAAAGGAGCTGCTTTAGATTTTATGTCTTCTGGTTTCTTATCTTCAGGTTTTCGGGTTTCAGAGACAGTCGCGGGAACCGAGGCACTGGAAGTTTCTGAACTGACTATAAGTTTAACATCTATAGGTTCATTTTGATTCTCCGTGACTGTAATCATTTTACTCTGGGGTTCGGCTGCTATACTTTCATTTGGATTAAAATTATCAATGAATGTAGTTTTGGTTATAATAAGTTTTGCTTCAGTAGGCTTTTGTGGTCCTAAATGTTGAATTTCACTATCAATAAGATTTTTCGTGGCTTCAGAAACTGTCTTGATTTTATCTGATTTTGGTGATAGATCATTGGTTACTTGTTGTGCTTCGTTTGAAGCCAAGACAGTATTTTGAACATTGTCTTGTGTAAATGATGGTCCCTCTGGAGCATAAGTTGATACTGAATCGACAATTTTGCTTTCAGTGTTTATATTCTCTTTAGAGACTGTAAGTGGTTCTGCAGGAATAGCAATTGTATGTATATCAGCAAATTGTTTTTCAGCAGGTAATATTTCTTTTGAATACTTTTCAGAATCTTCTATTTCAGTTATTTGAGTATGACTTTTATCAAATATGGGGTCTTTAGATATGTTCAAATCTATTTCAGCTGTGATGGTTGTATCTGGTACATATTCGTCATCTGGTTCTTCGACCAACTGTTCTGTAACATGTTCCTTGCCGTCGATAATTTGGATTTGTCGAACTATTTTAATACGCTTTGTTTTGACCCCTTGTGTTTGTAGATTATGAATAACATTGGGAGCATCTTCAATAATCTCAACCTCTTCGGGTTCTTCTATGACTTCTTCGCTGACGTGTTCCTTGCCATCAATTATTTGAATATGTTTAATAATTCGTTTCCTTATACGTGTAATTTTACGCGTAACTTTCTGTATAATTTTTGCAATATTCGAAGACTCCTCTGTTGTAACATATTGACCAATTTGAATATTTGTAATTTCTTTAGGACTTGTTTCATATATCGTTACATTTGACGGTTCTGGCATGATATTTTGAATTGAACTGATATGTGTTGAAGTATATTTTTTATCATACTCATATGGCATTTTTATATTGCTAGGTTGTTCAAGTTCTTTCTGAATGAAATCTTTTGTTAAGTTTTGTAAATCTTGTACTTGGCTAGTACTAGTACTAACCGAAAAATCTTTAGGAGTGGATGTGTCCTTTTCATCACCTTTGTCAGGTTTATTATCCTTGTCATCTTTAGGCGATAATTTCTTATCCTCTTGAGAATCGGTTGGTGGCAATGGCGGGTAATCATTTTTATCTTGTGAGTCGTCGATTTCCTCAAATTGCACACCACCTTGGTCTCTCACATTTATGGAAACTCTTGGAATTTGTTCTTCGAAAACTTCAACATTATCAGGCTCCTCAATTACTTCTTCAGTGACATGTTCTTTTCCGTCGATTATAACCACTCGCCGAATAATTCGCCGTCTAGTCTTCACTATTCTTTTTGTGACTTGTTGAACTATAGCTGTGACACTAGACGATGACGTTTGTATTTGTGGTTGAATTTGACCTTCTGCTTACTGTAGTATTTCTTCAGGTTTCATGTCTTTCTCCATTTTTATGATTAAATCAGGCTTGGATGTGAATTCTTGTATCATTACTTCACCTCCAGGCAAACCAGATATTATTTGACCATCGTGAGACTTGTATTGAATGTGTTGAATGCCTCCATCAGCTAACGCTGTAGATGTTGCACCCTTGTCTTCTCTTAACGTGACTTGAGAAAATGTCTCTTGTGGAAACTCATCACCTGAAAGGATTTGTGATTTTTGTTGATGAGTTTGGACAGTTTGTTGTCTTGTAACTAATGTTCTACGTATTTTCTTGACAATTATTCTCTTGGTGCCGTCTGCGTCTACAAAAACTTCAGTTGTCGTTTCATCTGGCTCTACCATCACAGTTTCAAACGATTGCGGTAGGCTGTGTATTATATTAAGTTGAGAATCTTTCTGTAGGTTATCATCTTTGTAGTTTGCGTCTACAAACAATGACTGGTCATCTGTTTTCTGATCTCTTAGTATAGGGCGACTTGCAATTTCTATAGTTTCGTGGCCATCTGAAATGGTCTGTTTTACTAGTATATTTTCAAGTATTTCTTTCTCTAGGGAAGGTTCGCTGGTCTGGATTTCAACCTCTTTAGGTGGCGCACAAGTAATAGAGACATCATGAGTCACTATTGTGTCTGGTTGGCATACTACTGACTTATCTGCCACAGATGGAGGTTCCGACATCAGACTTTTGCCAGTTTGTGTTTCAATTGTGACATTGGATACATGAGACGCTTTAGGTGGGCTTTTAACTTCTTCAACAATAGTAGGAATTGTTTCTGCAGCGGCGTCCACAAATTTAACTTTTACCTTATCTAGCTCTGGTTCTCTAGGAGTTACGACTTCCTCTGGCATAGACGTAGAGTCTATTGTACGGTCAGTTTGTGATATATCCTCCTCTACTAGCTCTGGCGCAAATCTTATCTGCAACAGGACTTGTCTCAATCGCTCTATCTCTATTATGACTAGATTCCTTGTGTCTTCTAACGCTTTCCTCATTGCATTCAACTTTTCTCTCAATGATTGACTAGATTCATTGTTACTTATCACAGTAATAGACTTTAGTATGATTTCATACTCTTCATATTCTCTGATGTATCTTTCATATATTTCTATGTATTTTGTAATATCTTCTTCTGCTAAAACATCAGCTTGCTTCGTAGACTCTTTGAGTTCATTGTTAATAGTTTCAAGCCAATTGTCTAATTTAATGATCTTTTCCTTATTTTCTTCTATTTCTTTTGATTGGCGTGCCATTTCTACTTTGGCATCCTGAAACAATTATACAGAATTATTTTAGAAATTATTTAGTGATGATGAATAAATGAGACAAAGTATGAGAAGAAGAAAACATGAATGGTATGCGTAAACAATGACACGAGAAGGAGGGAAGAGAGTGGTGAAATAGCCGTAGCGAGTAATAGGACACAATGGAAGAAGGAGCCATGTTTCCAATCCCAAAGGTATATATGAAGGAAGAAAATGTGTAAGTAAGAGTAAGACGAAACGTTAATAAATGAAAAGAAAAAGAAAAGCAAATGATAGCTACCTTTCTTACCTGGATGGTGACTAGACCCTGCCGAGCTTGGGTCAAAAGCTTTGAGATTCTTGCCTTCATTACAACCAGGTCTCGCAGAAGAGCTTGTATTTCTTCCTCTTGTTTGTACTCCATGATCTTTGTTTCCAATAAAGTCGCTGCTTCCTCACACTTGACTAGAATTGAGATTCCCTCCTGAAATTAAATTACGATGACCAATGAAGCACGATATCGTCCTCGGCCTATATACGTCCCATTGTTGGGCACAGGGCTTCAGGGGAGAAACTCATGAGGAGTATGGGCCGTAACGCAGACCCAATACGGGTTGGTGAGTAGAAACGGTTGCAATAGCGACCTCCAACGGCTCCGAAGCACGGAGGAGTTCGAGTTCATAAAGTTTTGGCCACCCATCCAAGGCCTGACCATTGCGAAGGTAGCTTTGTTTTCGATATCGACAGCCAAAGCGTACTAAGAGCTACGCCACCGAGCTCGTCAATAATGCAGCACAATATAAATAAATAATAAGTAAATAAATAATAAATATCCTCAGACATTCACACCTATCAACTAGTCCCATTTTAAGCAACTAAATGCTGCTTGTGTTACGGATACTAGATGACGGACAAATATATTTAATAGATAAATACACATAATTATTCAGAATATATATAAGAATATAAGACTGGAGAACAAATGTCTGAAAATTCATCACCCAAACACTTGCCTCCACTGGGGATCGAACCCAGGACCTCTCGAGATGGCGGCGGCTTGAGACCGGCGTACAGACCACTCGACCACGGAGGTCGCTATTAAAACTATTTTTCGCGTGTCAAAACAATTAACTTGTTTTATATTTATAGCCAGCAAGGTGGAGGTCGCTAGGCCTGCATCCTTTGGTGCTGCCCTAGCATCCTTCGCATATGGACTTATCTACTGCTTACCATCAGTTGGTGTTCAGTCATTTGCTGGACTGATTATAAAAAAATAGAAGGAATTTCATACAGTTATTATTGTTTTTTTTTTATTATTTATCATAACGTGATTCATTGGTTATGCTCGGTGAGCTGTAAAGTAAGCCTATATAGATTTATTATAGACAGAACTGAACTCAGTACATAAATCATATATGAAATCATATATTCATTTTTCTCTTCGATTTAGATGTGAGTAATTTATATATCTTATATTTGTCTATTATTAACATATGTCATTATTGTCTAAAATTTGATTCACAGAACGATTGTAAATTTTAGGACGCATGTTGTTGGAGTACAGTCTGTACCCTAAATTTATAGCTAATTTTTTGTATGTACTATGTAACTGTACTCTGTTGTGTGTCTAAATAAAAAAAAAATAAAAAATGTTTTACGATGGAATTGAATTATTGCGTTAAAACATGTCCTCATTGCATCTGTTACATTATGAGCTATTTTCGGAGCATAGCGCGACCTATTTCTAAAATAATTTAATATTTCATATTCATTAAAGTGGAATAGTGCACGGTAATAACGTCTTAAAGTACAAACAACAGTAGATTAAACTTTACAGTGCTCTAATATTTTTAGTAGATTTTCAACCTTGGCAACTTAAAGATAAAGTTCACTAATCAAATCAGGAATTTTGTCGATTAGTCTAAGAAACAGTTTTCGGTAGGTGCTTAGTTTAGACTTATTACAGAAAAATATAGCAAAATAATTATATGATTGGCTATTTAAAAAAAGTGGCTCATGAGTCTTGCCGGGTTCTTCTCATGAAAAGCCTTACTTTCGGAATCCGGCCGCTTGTATCAATTATAACCACAGTCAATATTTTGTGGTTGTATTTGCCGCAAGCGCTCGCGGTAATTAACCTTAATTTAGAATATACTTTTTTTTTTTAAATATATATTTTTTTCAATTTACAAACTGTAAAATATTGACGTTTTTAAGTGCCAGGTTTGGCCTATGAAATAAAGTTATTTTTGTTTGTCTGAAAGCTTAGGAGACCAGAGGGCTTGAAAAACTTATATCCCAATACAATAGCATTAGAAAAACTTTGTAGACTATTGTTGTCTTTAAATTAAATGTTTTATTTTTACCTACTTACTGTATAAGAGAGTGAAATAACGTCCGATTTTATTATGCCTAAAGATAAACGTTTGTGTTTACCTACATTTTGTTTGTTGTTTCGGAGATATCACGGATCATCATCGTCAAAATAAACAATCTACTTTTGATATTGCTACTATTTATTGGGTGATTGTATATCTGGAAACTGCTACAAATCTTTTATTTATTTATAAAGTACATTTTGAATGAAATTTAATGACAAAGTTCTTAGAGTAACAAAAGTTGTTTTTAAGTTTTATATTAACGACACGAAAATATCGTCTTCAGCCTATATATCGTAAAAATATCACGAGTGAAGTAACAAATATAGCAACAAAACTTTTCGGATACAGTCTTCCAGATGGAATATAAACAACAGTCTTTTAAGAGAGAGTTATACAGGCACCTTCCGGGAAAATTAGCTCTATCGTAGACCTTTTTCTCTGCCATGGCTTAATTTGACGCCAAGAGCAAAAAAAACCCCAGTTGAAAAGATTTTGTTAAAAGTGGAGGAAGTTTTCGATTACCCAGTGGTTATTGGGAAGGGGTTTTTTAAAAAAAGTAATTAAATTTTATTAATATTATTGATCTATTTTCTACGAAATAAGGTATAACTTTTTTTTACATCTCGGGATGCCAAGAACAATAGATTAAGCTATTGTGTCTGGAGTTAAAAAGTTAAAAACCCTACTGGTCGAACCTGTCCAACAGTCTTATCAACTATAATATCTGTCGCCTTGCTTTCAAATTTATTATATCTAAATTAGAAAATTATTTTATAATGCAGTTTTCTCTAATATCTAACCACAGTCAGTATACTGATAATTAAAGTTGTTAAATTTTCACGTTTAGTAATTGACAATTTGTAATTCTTTATAATGTTCAACAAAGTTTTAGCTTTCGCTTTATTAAAAAATAAATAATGCCTTATTTAAAAAAAGGGGGTAAAACGCAGAAACATAATCCTGTCAAGATTTATGACTTGACGACTAGTATTAATAAATTATTTACCTTTTGTCAATCTCGTAAATAACTCTGGTCTCCTTAATCCCATTAACAATGCTATTTTCACTATAACTTTTATAGATAAAAAAAAACTGTCACCTCACTAAAGATTAACTCAAATATCTGGCCCTATTCAATTTATTTTCGTTTCTCTCGAATGTTGAATATCGGTTCGCACTCCCAGCCCGTGCTTCTAACTCTGATTCGTACAGTGCCCTACAAAATGATGCCAAACAGTACAAAGTAATAATAACCTATGTCGTAACCCTAACGCATAGGTGACATCATAAAACAAATGATGGGCATTGACAAACTCACTGTCAAGGACAAACAAGCAGTATTTTCAGATATTGCAGCACAATATACCTACCATCATACAGTACGGTCTTAGAGCATGACGTGGGAAATCAAAATAACAAGTGATGTAAGACCAGTATGCCAGTTTTGTTTACATATGTGGTTGTAATAAACCGAATAATGTGATGTTAAATCTCAACATGAATTTGAACATGTTATCATGAACAGTCCAAGAATAGTCCCTCGTATTCGTGCTGAAGAAAGCGATGGCACGCCTAAATAAATCATCGTCAGTAGGAATTGGGAAGTTATTTGAGCTATGAATATTTACAATGGAACTCACCTTAAGAGCCTCCTCCATTGTATGCAGACTTTCGTCAGGCAGGTCTAATAGACGAGTCTGTACCGTCGTTATTTCTTCTAGCAGACTTTCAATATCGTTAGATAAGTCATCCTGAGAACACACACTTTTATTAGTAAGACAAAAAGTTTACTATGTTATAAAGAATCCAAAAACTTTTGAAAAGGTTTTACACAACCAAACATTAATTTGCAAAACTTTAGAATATAAATTTTGAAGGAAAACTTTTTAAAGGTTTTTGAATTCGATCTATTAGCGGGAAAACAAAACGGAGGTCTCATTCCAATTCACGGGCTCTGTTAGCTAGACAATATACAATACAAACAAAACAATTAGTCTTATTTTTCATGTTGGCATGACATGCGTTGGACATCCACAGCCGAGCACATTCACGTGGAATTATAATGGTTCGATGGAACAACAACGATTCTAAGTTCAACATAGTAGACGAAAACATCAAAGCGATGCAATTGGAATTTGCACTCATTTACGTAGCCCAATCAACATTATTTATAGCGGTCACATACGTTTATTGAATATTGTGTTAAAATCTATAGTAAACAAAACCAATAACATTGTATTTCTGCATTTAGGTATAATGGAAGTAACAATTTCAGAGCCAATTTTCTTCTTAGTATTATGTACAGTTATAAAGTAATCCAATTAATGCAATGAATTGCATCGTAATAAGTTTTATTAAAAATCATATAGTTTTATTACAAAGGTGTTAACTTCAGTGAGTTAAGCGTGGTCTTAAGCATGTGACGGAAAATATAAGCGAAATCAAATACTATGCTGAACTTACTAAACAATCTAGTAAATACTAATACACTACCGATATTTGGAGCTATAAAACAAAACAATTGTCAGAACAAGGGCCATGTCTACTGGAGAACACACATTTGTTTAAATAATTATTATTGTGTGTACCATTTGTATTGGCAACTGACCTGATAAAACAACATAGGCATATTGGAGACTGTACTGCCTATTCATTGCTAAGCCCAGTATAAAAATCTAGAAAAAAAAGCGTCGTCAATGTCGATCGTCTCGTAGTGACCAATCTAAGCTAAATGTTCAAATAAAAAGGGTCCATTTAAAAATAAACATCAAAACCATTAAATAAAACAAGAATGTCATCAATATTTATTTTATTGCAATCAAAACTCAGACCATTGTAAGACTAGATATAATCATTTTGACTATCGCAATCATTTAATAATTTACGAATTGATCTGACTAGATATGACTAGATTAATTAAAACACAATTTTATTACTATTATTAAAACACGAAATCCAAATGCGTGAATTTTAACTTCTGATAAAGCGTTTGCCAAGGTTGGCACTACAAGACGAACGGCTTGGGCGTTGCTAAACGACAGTTCACGATACAGAGCCTTGTAAGAAGTGAAATTAAGTAAAATCTAAATTTAGTAATAATATCATGCCAAACATAAAGTATAAAATGTAAAATTGTACAATACGACTGGCGGTCAGTCACCTTGGCTCTCCGAAGAGTTGTTTCTCCTTCCGGCTCCTGTGGGGGTGAGGGTGGGGCAACTGGCGCAAGGGATGAGGTTGTTAGTAAATCCTCTCGGGTGTCTGTCACCGATCGCGGTGCATCCTCGCTGTGTGGGCCCGTGAGTGACTCACTAGGCGTTTCTATACTTAGATACGAACTTTGATCTTTCCAACTACAAATACCGCCGGGCAAATCCATAGAAATGTAATTAGAATCAAACGGAGAGCCGCAAGTGTCTCTAGGCTCATCAGTTTCCGACGAATGACCCGAGCCGCCGCTGGGGTCTTTGTCTTTATCATTTTGATCTTTAGTTTCGATTTCGGTCCTAGTCAAATCAGTTGTTTTTGTTTTGTTGGCCATTAAAAGGAAGAATTGATATTCTGCGTCGTGATAAATATGCTTCTCAGCCCAAAACGAATTATCTTTCATGAGATTTTCTTTGACGTCAACGTGATCAATGACTGATGGTAACGCATTTATAGGATGGGGTGAAATTTGTATTTCGGAGCTAACGATTTGACTTTCGACCGCATTTCGTTTAACTAGGGATATTTCGGCATCATCAATTAAATGTTTATTGGTCCAGAAATTTTCAGGTTTTAAGTTCGTTACATTGTTAGTGGATATTATGGACTCAATGTTAGTGGGTATTACATCATGCTTTTCTAGTAGTTGAGTTTCAGTTTGGGGAATCATTACACTCGTCACTGGTACTGTGTCTTCCACTTTTGTTTTCCCTATATCACTGTCGTTGGTTGTCACAGGATAATGTGGTTGTGTATCTTGTATATCATTTTCATCTAACAAAGAGTCAATCATGCTGACACTAATATGTTTCTTGTCTAAGTCTTCTTCTACTTTCAGAATTTGCTCCGTTTCCATGCTGCTGAAATTATTGATGACCGCCGAAACTTTCTGTTCAGTATATATTTCGTCATCTGGATCAGGCGATGCCAGCGATGGAGTTATATTCTCACTTATTTCATCATTCTGCAAATCTAAAGACGATTGCATAGTTAATTCTTTTGGTGTGTCGTCACTATTTTGAGAGGAATCATTTTCGGGCAACAGCATTTCCTCGATTTCTCTTTGAAGGTCAGCCATTTTATTTTCAAGAGACTGTTCATCAGTTATTTTATATTCATATTCGTCAATAGTTTTGGGTTCTATTGCATCTGTTGTTGTCACATCGACTACTGAAGTAATAAAGGTTTGTTCTGTAAGCAAATCTTCCGCCTTAGAGTCTATTATGTTCTTTAGCTGTGATGGTTCTTTAATTGCTTCAACATTAGTTTCTGATATAATTGCTGAAGTTATATCTTGTGATAGTTTTTGTAAATCTTCTAAATGACTAGGATCAAACTTCCAGTACTGCGCTTCTGAAAATAATCTGTCCTTGACTGGTGTTTGCGATGATTCTGGTGTTGAAATAGAGGATTCAATAGGCTTAGATAGCATTTTAAAATCAATTTTAGGTGAAGTGCTTTGAACTGCTGATTTTTCTTCTATAGGAGCAACACTACTCTTTAGGATTTCAGTTGTTTGTTCTAAACTAATTGTGGATTTTGTTGTAACGTCATCTTTAGGGGTAATTTCGATAGTGAATCTTTCTTCACTTTCTATGTGAGGTTCCATCAACGGTTTCTTCTCTAATATTTTGAGTGGATTTATAGTTGCGTCAATATTTTTTACTGATGGCTTGTTGATATCATTTATGGGTTCAGTGGATAGCTCTGAAATCGGAGTTATATTATCAACAGTATCCACCACCTCCTTAGTGACAGTGTCAGTTGAAGGTTTTATAACATCTTCAGATGGCGTAATTTCCTCAGGTTCTGGTTTAAATCGTACGTCAATTGCGGGTTCTGGTAATTCTTCTTCTGGCGATGTTTCAAACATTGAGCTAGTTTTAAATGTTGTAGTCTCCATAATACTTTTATGTTCAATTCCTGGTGCTTTTTCTGTAGAAATCGCCTCATCTGTCTTTGTAGTGGAGATAACTACCTTAGATTCTTCCAATTTTGAGTCATTTAATCCACCTGTTTGACGCGATGCCGACAACTGTGCTGGTTCAATAGTGGAATCTGTTATTTCTTCCGATTTTTGAATTTCTTTTGGCGGTGATTTTTCTTTACTCTCCACATAATGTGCCTGTGACTTCTTTTTCTTCTTTTTATTTTTCTTACTCTCCACAGGTTCCACAGGTTTAGTAAATTCTATATTTTCTTGTTTAGAAACATCGTCATTCTTTTGTTCTACAGCTTTTACGTCTGGAGCTTTAGCCACCTTTTCCGCGGATTTATTAGAGCGTTTCCTTTTCTCTTTTTTAGATAAAGGTTTGTCTTCATTGGCTGTACTCAGAACTGTACGTGGAACATTTGTCAAAATACCTTTTTCTTTGGAAGACCTATCTTCTTTTGCAAGTTTCTTTGATATTGTTTGTTTTTCTTGATCTGAAGAATAGTTTTGTACGGGTTCTAAATTCTCTGTGCTTAACGTACTTGAAAGAGCATCAAACCTATTTTCAGATTTGTCCCGAACCTCTGGATCGACCACATTTGAAGCAGATCTTGATCTGTCATCTCTAGATCGCGACCTCGATCTTCTGTGCCGATCAACTACTATAAATCCTTCAGCATCTACTTCAGGCTCTGGTTTATGTGCTTCATTATTAGATTCATCAACAAGAATTAACGGTGCTCGAATAGGGGTCGCATTTTGAGTATGATGATCTTCCTGTATGTCTTTCTGCCCACTTCGTTCTGGAGAAGATCTATTCGTTGCTACGATTTTCGCCCATGACCCTATAACACTATATTCAAACTGTGGTTCCAAATTGCTTTCTTCTTCTAGTCCTAGTATCGACTCAGAATCTTGTTCTGTACCACATAAAGTATCTGATTGTAGTTGTAAACGTTCTTTATCCTCAATCAATAGACCTTCAGCCACAACGTCAGCATACGATTTACCGTCATCTGCGCATTTTAACCAGACATTGACTGGTTCAGGAACAGAATGGCTTAATTTTGATTCCTCTGTATGCGCTTCAACTAATGTTGGTGTTATTTCTTTTTTATCTTCTTTCTTTTTCTTCTTCTTGTTCTTTTTGTGTTTCTCAGGAATAGATTCCTTGATCTCTTTAGGAATTTCAACTACAAAATCATGCTTTACTTCTAATTCCACACTTTGTTCATTGCCTAAATTCTTTTCATCAATATTTAGCGTATCTTTGGGAATCTGAACACTGGGTGAACAAAACGCTTCTGAAGTGTTTGTTGAACTTTCAACGATGTCGACGATAGGTTCATCTTTGATTACGTTTGTGTCTGTAGTCATGGTGTTCTCGTGAGGTGTAGACACAGTACTTTGTGAAGATTGATACATATAGGATGGTGTGAATTCAGGTGCATCGGCTGATAAATTAGAAAAGAGTACTGTATTTGAAAAGGACGGCTTGAACTCAGGAATGGAATCAATTTCGGGTAGGAGATCATGCAAGCTATGTATAGGAGATTTTTCAGTTCGGGCGATTGCATCATATTCGGGAATTTTAGTCTCTGACAAGTCTACAGGGATATCTATTTCTTTTGGTTCTGTAAGATTATCCGCATAATTAACAACTGATTCTAATTCAACGTCCTCTGAACTTTTAACAAAAGATATATCATAATCTACGGGATTTAAATCAATTTGAGTTTCTAATGTTATGTTTGAATATAGAAGGCCACTGCAAAGGGACTCCGCCGAGATAGTACTGCGTTCATTTTCAGAGTCAACGGTTCCCGCTACCAATGTTGTGACATTTTTACTCTGTTTTATATCGCTCCCTTTCTGTGTAACATTATCCAGAATAGTATCAGGTGAGACAGAATCATGTTTTGAAATTGGAATTTCATCTAAGACCGATGTTTTGATAGCTTCTTTTATTAATGCACCTTCATGGACTAATGGTGTGTCTTTTTGGTATTCGACAGATACATTTATGCTTTCTTGTGAAGCTTCTACTGATATTGGTTTTCCTTCACGTTCCCCCACTGGAATATAAATGTTTAAATTTTCATGATCTTTCACTTCCGTATTCTCTCCATATTCTATAGATATTGGAGTATTATTTAGATCATCCACTTCAAATGAATCCTTCACTGTATTATCTAGAGTGGCTTTGTTGATATTACTTTCCAATAAAATAAATTCTTTGTTGTTATCTTCACTAATTTCATCATAATCTTCTGTAGAATGATGCTCAGGAGTACTTTCAATTTGTATGACTTCTGTCACCAATTGAGTAGTGTTTTCTTTATTCGGAATCAATTCTTCAGATATCTGAACTAGATCGCTTTCGGATTTTGCTAAACCTTCATTGTCAGTAATGTTTTGCGCAACATCACTCGGTTTATTCTCCGTTTTAGAAATATTATCAATTTTGGACAAAATTGTGGCAAGCTTACGTTCAGCATCAATAATCTCATAATAATTTTGAGACACAGTTTCAAGTACATCTTGATTCTCTGATATTTTAATATCGACATTATCTAATTGTATGTCTTCATGATTTGGTTGTAACATGGCTATATTTTTAGAAGTGTTTGAGAGTGCAAGAATGTTTTCAGCGTCTTTTATTTCGTGATAGCTTTGGCGTGGAATTTCAAAATAAAGTTGGGGTTCTATAATATTTTGCTCCTTTACAAGTTCACACGATTTAACGTCATCCACATACTTTGGTACAATAATCATTTCAGGAATAATTTTTGCCCGTTCTAACTTATTACCAACTATATTCAGTGATATTTTAGTATCATTTACTGATGATTGAGATGTATTCTGGGTAGATTCTAATGATGTAGCCGTTTCACTAGATTTACCTAATCTTTCATAAACTTTATTTTGTGTCTCATTAGTTAATAAAGTCACATCTGAAGGGACGGCTTCCGCCTGTTTACTATTTTTAGTAGTTAAATATGCCATAAGTTTCTCAGCATCAATCATTTCATGATAGGTATATGGTAAGACTTCCTGAGATAGTTGTTTGATATCATGTGTTTTGTTTACATTTGGATCAATATTTACATTTGTATGGTCTTGAATATCTGAAACCAGCATTTTAATTTGATCGTGTATATCTTCTTCAACAATTTTATCAGACCTTTCAGCAACACAAACAATAGTAGGAATTTGATCATTTTTCGATTTGTCTTGTATCTCGTTATCACTAATTATCTGTTGTTGATCCAAGTTAAGGCCAGATGCAACGACTATCGGTTTCACTTCTTTATTTTCAACTACGTTACTGGAAATTTCAGCTTGAGATAACAAAGCGAGCTGTTTTTCTGAGTCACGAATTTCATGATAACTATGTCTGTACATTTCTTCCTTTATAATATCTTTTTCAAGCGAATGTCTCTCAGGTATATCCACTATTGTTTTCTTTGATTCATCTATCACATCTGAGGATTTGATTTCCGTTGATAAATCTGGTTTAGGGTTTTCGGTTTCCTTCTCTTTACTAGTCAATGCAATTGCGAGAGTTTTCTCAGCTTTGTTTATTTCTTGATAAGGGTATGTTAATACCATCTCTTTACAAATAGTTTGTTGAGACTCACCTGGGATAGAAACATCAGAATGACCTATATTTACTTCGGTAACCGATTCCAATATCTGTTCATTTTCTATTATTATATCCTGCTTATAAGTCATATTCTGTTGTGCGGTAGCGTAAACCTTTTCCGCATCATTAATGATATGGTAAGTTTCCGCATTATTCTTGTCTTTTGGCTCCTCTAAGCACTCAATGGTAGATGGAAAGCCTATTGGCGTAAGAATATCATTATTGGCAATTTTTTTACTTGAAATATTTTCTGTACATTCTTGATCCTTAACAGGGATTTTTGCTATAGAACTAGCAATGACTTCATAGTAATTTTGTTCTAGCTGATTCATATCCAGTTCTAATGAGTATGGTCTAGTTTCTTCAATTAGAGGTTGGTACGGAATCTCCAATACTTTTTCCTTGTGATGGCTTTCTTTAGATGATTTCTTTTTCCTGTCTTGTACAGAACCAAATATTGCTTCCTCTAAATGAATTTCAATACCTTCACTTACAGGAACCTCAGTTTCCTTCTTTTCAATGTCTAAAATGTTCACTACTTCCTCTAATCGATTTCCAAGATCTCTAATGTCAACCACATTTGATGTAACATCGCGTACATTGGTTGTATAGATTATATCACCTTTCTCATTTGAATAATTTTCTCCAAGCAATTCTGAATGAACTGTTTTATTGTCCATATTTTCATTTTTGCAAACTACTTGCGGTAAAGAATCTTTATCTTGTTCTTCATAATCTGTGACATCCTGAGTATAAATATGCTCTATAGCAGATAGTTTCAGGCTCAAATCGCCAGTTAATGGCACATTATCAGTATCATCTACACTTTTTACACTATTGGAAGACTTTTCATCAGTGATTTTGTCGCTGGTAATTTCTTCTACTACATCAAAAGTTATATTTCTATCCTCTGTATGCTGCTCTTCTAAAGAATTACTTTTACTACTAAACATTTTTACTGTTCTTATTGGTGGTAATTTTTTCTCTTCGTGAGTAATTAGATATATAGTACGTGTTTCGACATCTTTCTCAATGGGTTCGTAGCGAGTAATTTCCTCTACAATATTTATTGAGCCATGATTATGTGCATCAGTAGTGAAAAATTTATCATTGTTGTTTTGCTCACAAGATGAACTTGTTGTTGCGGAGCTTTCTTGTTTTGAAACTTTTTGTACATTCAGTATTTTTTCTCTTACAGGTTGCTTATCAGAATTTGAACTAATTTCTTGTGGTTCGTTTTGTTTATTAGTAGATAGTGTAGCAGATGTATCAATATTTGTTTTCAGTGGGCTGTTCTCTTCTAATATTGTTACTTCAGTAGCTATTTCTACCGGATTGCATATACTGAAGTCATTCTGAATATTTGGCTCTACAGCTGATGTACTAGCACCTTCTTCTTCAGCAATCAACGTGTTCCAATCAATAGATATAAGTTTATCGGCTGTAGAAGGTGATATTTCTACCTTTTCACATTCAGAATGCTCCTCGATAGAAACTTCTTTAACATGAGATATATTTGTAACAGGCTTCGAAAAAGACTCATGTTTATTGTCCCTTTGCTTGTTATTTTTATGTTTCGGGTGTTTATCTTTGCTTTTCTTTTTATAATTTTCTGAATCTTCTATTTGCTTCAAAGCCTGTTCTATTTCATTATCCGTATTTTTTGTAACTGTAACTTTTTTCGACTTTTTCTTTTTATGACTTTTTGTTGAATGTAAGGTTTCTACAGTTTTTACATTATTATCTGCTAGATTATCTCCAGTAGCCAGATCTTCAGCCACACTCTCAAAATTTGTAAGATTTATAGGATCAGGTGATATATCTTGAGGTAAGTATGTTTCAGATTCGGTAGATGTAGGAATGAACTCTTCTACTTGCTCAACTATATTTGGAATTTCTTGAACGATGGGCTCTATCTCTTTGATGCCATCATCTGCTGATGTTTCAACTATGTCAGTTGTTTCAAAAAGTACGAATTCTTCTACTTGAGCAGTTCCTTTACCTTTTTTCTTTTTTTTGAGTTTCGTTTGATCCTCAGCTATATTTTGCTGGCTGTTTTTTACGTTTATAGGATAAACAGTTTCTATTTCTTCAGAGCTGGACCTTTTCTCCTTAACCTTACTCTTCTTTTTCTTAGATTTTGTTGAATCTTTTTCGTTGATTATCTTAACAGTGTAAGGATTATCAACTGTTTTCGATGGATTTTCTACTTCCTTAGTTACTGTTTTTTCTTCTGTAGACAAATCATAAGTAATCTCAGTTTTTGAGATGTTTGTGCTGAGGTTTGGGTCAAGTACTGAGGATGTAGCCGGATCTATTGTCTTTTGTACTTTAGTTTCATTAACTTCAGTGAACTCTCTGGTGACAGAATTATCCTGTTTATCATGTTTAGATCCTTTCTTTTTCCTCTTCAAATCCTCGTTTTCGAGAATATCTACTGCACTTGAATGAACAGAATATTTGGAGTCTTTAGAAGCAACATGTTCTTTGCTCTTATCACGAGAATCCTTAACACGTTTTTTCTTGTTCCTATCCGACTCTTCGATTTCTTTAAGAGCTTTCTTTATTTCATCTTCTACTGGTATATTTTTTTTAGATTTATGCTTCTTCTTTGTTTTCTTATGATCAGATTCAACAGTAATATTTCCAGATTCAGATTCAACTGGAATATTGCTTGGTTCAGTTTCAACAGTTACAACATCCGTTCTTGTCTCTATTATAGTGGAACTATGCTGTATTTTTTTAGGTTTTTCTGTGATTTCCGGAGGTTTTATAGGCATAGATAAAGGAGGGGGTAAATTTAATCGAGGTTCAATTTCAACAGCGTCCTCAAACTCTTGTACTTCGATGACTCTCTTATTGGTCTTTTTCTTTTTGAGTATTTGAGTATCGTGCGCCTTAGTCGGCCGCTTTTCTGGAGCACGTCTCTGTCTAGGCATATCTCTCGACCGACTACGTTGGATTGGCCTTTCACGTCTGTCCGTTTTCAATTTCGAAGAGTCTATTTTTTCAACCGTGATTTCTACTCTTCGTTCAGGAGAACTGTTTTCAACAGTTTCCACCACAATCTCCTTTACTAATTCCACTTGTGCAACTACCGGATTCGGCGGTACATGATGACCGCTCGGCAGTTTTCGCAAGCCGAGGGCCAGAATATCAGCGTACGAAAGGTCCTGCAAGCGATATTTCGCAGCCGGACTCGAAGCCCTGCACTCCATTTCGGGCGGACTCAGTTCCACTGACGCGTAAGGCGGGGAATCCGCCGGCACGCATGGAGGCGATAAATCTTCGGGTCTATCGTGGGACACTAACGATTCAGTCTCGGGCGGTGTCTCCATTCGAGGCACCGCCACATAAACTTCAGGAGTCTGTCTCATCACTAATGCCACTCGCGGCACTGGATCATCACTGTATTCTATAATCTCATCCGGATAATTTTCACTCTCACTGACGGTTTCACACTCGCGAGTGTCACTACAAGTGTCAGGCTCATAGGTCCCGTCGTTGGACTCGCACCGCGCCGAGGCCGGGCGCTCGGGCGGGGAGCGGTCGTGCGGCGCGGCGGGCGGGGAGCGGGAGCGGGAGCGGGAGCCGGCGCCGCGCACTATCTCGGCGTACGTGGACAGCGGCGCGCGGCGGCGGGCGCGGGCGCGCGCGCCCGCCAGCAGCGTCGGCGCCTCCGCCGACCAGAACGGGTCCAGCTCGTAGATGGCCCGGGTCAGTTCTTCGATACGCCGGGCGACCTCCTGATACGCAAGTACGGACATACATGTTTACAAATGGGGTTACTGGGCCGCGGGGGTGATGAAAGGAAACGACGATGGCTGCGGGTGGTCGAATGAGTTTATTCGATCGATACAATAAATATATTTAACGTTATAAAATTATAAATCGGGAATATCTCGCGCGTCGCTACGCGTCCCTGAGCGGGTCCGAGTCGGGCCCGCCGCGCTGGACCAGAAGCTTGATTCGCTCGTTCCGCGCCTGAATTTTGCTCTGGAGCGACTTGACTCGCTCGCGACACTCCTGACAGAGGATCGATCGAGAGTTAGCGAGAGGGTGAGGGGGAACGGAACAGAAAGAAAACAAAACGATAAATAAGAGGCTGCGATGGTGCGGTGAGGAATGTACAGTGAAGCCCTGGGGGCGGCGGAGCACGTACCTGCGGCTCTGCCGGCGCGTGGCGCAGCGCCTGCTCGGCGTGCAGCAGCTGCGCGCGCAGCCGCGCCACGTCGGCGCAGTACGCGTCCACCTGCGCCAGCGCCGCGCCCAGCGCCGCCGCCTGCGCCGCCGCCTGCGCGCGCAGTGCGTCCAGCGCGTCGGCCAGCGCGGCCGCCGCGGCGCCCGCCACCGCCGGCCCGCGCCCCGCCGGCGCCACGCCCGTCGGCCCGAAGTGCACCTGCCGACAGAACACCGTTACTATCCGCTCCTCGTGCGCGACGCGATCGAGAAAACAGCGACGAGAACTAACGTTGAGCTTCTCGACGGCGTAAGATATTTTCGTTTTCTGCGTGGATATGTCGTTGATCAGCTTCTCCCGCAGGGCGAGGCGGTCCCGGAGCGGCTTCTTGGCGTTCTGCGGCGCTTCGAGCGTCCGCGTCGTCGCCTCGAGCCAGTGCCCGGCGTCCTTCAGTTTCTTCTCGCACCGCTCCCACTCCTCGGCGAGGTCCTGCAGCAGCCCGTTCTGAAAGAAGAAGAGGTCGCGGTTACGTTCGTGCCGCCCGACCGTCGAGTTCGCCGCTCGGTGCCCCACTGACCGTCTTCGCCAATTTCTTTTCGACGTCGACGGTGGCGTTCTCGGCCGCTTCCAGTCTCGACGGGAGGTCTCCGGAGCTCGTGATGCGCTCTATCGCCTCGATCTCTTTGGCCATGTCCGCTAAGTTTTTGGCTTGCTGTTTACAACTCTTGAGCGCGTTCTGTAAAAAAATATATATTATAAAATATTCGATCATATAAAAAAATGATCCGAGTCAAAGATAGATACCCCATATTCAGTCTGTTTCTGTTGCGCCTCCTGCAAGTCGGCCAAAGGCAATGGCCGCGCGAGGAATGCACGTTGCGTCTCCACCCAGAGGAGAACTTTCTCGAGGAGGGCGAGGAATCTAGCGACGGCGTCGCAGGCGTCCTCGACGGCCGCCTGGCGCGCCTCCAGCTCGCTGCAGACGGCGGCGAACTGCTCGCTGAGCGCTGCCACCGTCGACTGCACGAGCTGCCGCTCGCCGGCGTCGCGGCTGCCCTCGACGATGGCGCGCGCGTTGCGCGACAACCGCTCCACGCGGTCCGCAACATTTGGCACTTCCGACCTGGTCGCCACCAGCCGCTCTCTGTACGGCTCTGGCGGCAGCGTGCGATCGCGCGCTGTCAATTCCGCAGCTTTGATCCATGCCTGGACGTCGTCTACATCTGTCGCGTATTCCGATCTTGCTGTGCGCGCACGTTTCCACTCCCTTTCCTTTTCCTCCATAGCCGCAGCTAACGCTTCCGAAGACAATTCTAATGCGGAGAGCTCTTGAGCTACGTCCGCGGGCGCGGATCCTCCGTACCGCTTCCTGCTCTCCTCAGTAAAGGTCTTGGTGCGTTGCACGAGTTCGGAAACTTCTTCGGCTAAAGCGCGCACGTCTCCGGTTTCGTCCTCGCCGAACACGTAGAAAGTCTTCACTTTAGCAATGGAGACTTCGATCAGTTGTCGGAGTTCGTCAATCTTCTCCGACACACGGTCGAATTCAGAAACTATCTTGTCTATCTCCGCGAGCCTCGCCGCAATAGTCTGTCGCAATCTGTAAAAGAAAAACAATATTGAGTGTACAGTTTTCAGCGAGATCTACAAACAGTTTGGAAGGCGTTCGGCATCGCACGAGTTACGCGAAGCTGCCAAAACGCGACGAAAATAATTCGGCGCGGTATGACGCGCCCGGAACAAGGTCGGCGCGCACCTCTTCGTTCGTGCTCGTTCGCTTGCGGCGCTCCGCTCGCGGCGCCCGTCCGTCGCTCAATGAACCGTTTTCGATATATTCGCTGGACGCATCTAATTTTAATTTCCACGTTCTAATGTTTGCACGGTGACATCAGAGCGCGCGAGTTTTTTCGGTGCATTCGCCGGCGAGTGTTTACGTTTTGCACTCAGGGCCGAACGCGCTTAATATTCAGTTCGAGTGACGTGACCGGCGTGCCCTTGAGCGTCGGTCCTCAAAAACTCCAAATAAGATTAAATATTAACATAAGTGGGTAAATCGTTCCAATCCGTTCCATGAATGCCGGTGAAGGTTGTTGTAATTGCGCAATACGGAGGCGATGACATGCGCGGTGCGGCCGGCCGCACAGCATGGCCTGCCGGCGCCGCGAGTTTAGTTTAAAACAAAAAGTAAACATTCAAAAGGACCGATGCCAAAAGCTACAGATTCACGTGATGTAACAAAACTCTGCAACAAGCGACTCCGTACCTAATTCACAGAAATACAACCGACTCCATGACTCATCCCGGCTGACACGTACGCAGGCAATATTTTATCACATTATTATGAGGTATTTAGATTAAAAGTGCAAGTGGTGGTTGTCAGATCGCGACTTGCCTCCTAATAGTACGGATATATCTTCCAAGTATATTTCTCACGGCAACTTATTTAGGGATCGGTGTATGGTATGTTGTTTTTACGACTCGGAAGCAAGAATCCACTAAAATCGGTCCGTTTCACCGGCGACTCGGCACTTTGGCGCATTTCACACAATTGTTTGTCGTTTCGTTATGATAAAATCTATACTCGTTGTAAGATGGCGTTCTAAGAATATTCTGGTTCCATAGCCGGGTTCCAGTGCAGACTGGGAGGCCGTGACACATAAATGGGTGGCACGCATGCGCGCGGCGCTTGGAAATAGGCAGTCTACCAGTTTGAATAACGATTACACGTCCCCCATACCCTGGCTGTTGTCTGGACCTGTCGCCGCTCAAAATCATACCCTATTTGGCTAGAAAGAAAGTATTTTTTTAATTCAGCGAAGTTACGCGTATGATATTTTCAGTCTGTCAAGTCTATTCGCCGATTGATTCTATTCTCGTAAATAAGGCGTCGCATGTCTCGGAAAATAGTGCGATCTTTCTCGCCTTTTCTAAAAACATATAATTAAAAGTTTATTTAATTATTCAATTACGATAATTTTGTACTTATTAATTTGTAGTTACAATGTTATAAATGAAATCACTCATATATTACATTGAATATGCGGGTTTTACAAATGAAAAAAAATTATCAATGGCGTTAACCGCTCTAATCGAGGAGATTTAAGTAGGTACCTACCTACGTGTTTATATACTAATACAATGTACACACGTAAATTTGATTGTTGACCAAATCACATTATACATTTCCTTGTATAAATATATCTAGTGACGGAGGTGGCAATAAATCTAAAAATAATGATTCTGTCAGCTTCCTGCCCATAAATAACCATGATATTATCGTCAACTTTAGCAAATGATTAAAAACTAACATTAAAAAAATGAGAAATCAATCTTCAGCAACATATGAGCTATAAGTATACAATGAATTCCTTTTTTTTACATAGCCACGTAAGTTCTATTATTAAATTCCTTTATAATCTATTTGTTAACTTTATTTTTGAAAGCATGTTCTTTCAGCCAAATTATACAAAAAAACAAATGCCATCGTTAAGTATGTATTTCTTAACAAATAGGTAGATTCGTATGGTTACTAATATTTAAAATTGCTGGTATCAAAAAATTTCATCCAAAAATTTCATCATCGACTAAAATACATGACTGGGTTAAGTATTTTTAAAAATTGCATTTGCTTGCACAGGGACCACAGAGCACGATGCCTAGCTTGTAAGAAAAGGTGTTAAAACTTTGAAAATACCTGTAAGTAGTATTTACTGGCACATAGCTTGATATCGCGTGATAAATTTTAACTTGTTATAACGTGTAGGCATCTAAAAAGTATCTATGACTAATGAATGACATGACGTTAATTCTACTTAGTGTCAATAATTCTCTTAACTCTTTAATTGAACTCTTTATAGCACATAAACCAAAAAAACATTACATAAAAAAACAGAAGTATGCAAGGGAGGACTTATCTCTAATAGGGATATCTTCCAGTCAACCCGTCACAGGTGTGTGAGAGAAACGACACCAGTGCACAAGACGAAACAGAATATGCAAAAATATATATAAAAAGACATCAAAAACATCCACATCTCTACATCCCTTTCAAGTTTGCTACATCTTCCTAAGAGTTTTTCTGCTTTAGATAGAGTACCTACGATAAGAAAGAGTAAAAAGAGGTGGTTGAGGTGGTAACACCCACGTTACACCCGAAAAGTAGGCCCCCTGAGTACGGGAGTCGGGAACAAAACTGTCGCCTGTTGCCATGAATGTGTAAAAAATGTATGACTATTAGATAGGTAACTAAATTTAATTAGATAGCTAAATGCGTCATTTGTTCTAAAAGTTTGTAAGGAGAACTAGTAATACACAGCACAGCATCTATATTGTAAAGACCATTATAAATTTAGATTGGCAGTAAAAAAATATTATTTGTCTGAAACTGTTAGCGACTCACCAGAGCCCAGATAAACCCTGTGAGGTTTTCGTGGTCTGGTTTTTAGATTGTAAATTGTAATTTTTTATTGTCTTAAATAAATGAAAAAAAAAAAAAAAAAAAAGTAGAAATATATGCCTATACATTATATTTCTAATAATAATATCATCGAAATGACTACCGCCTAGCATTAGTTCGGTCCAAGGACGAGCATCCACATACATTCCCGCTTTTTAGACCAAACAATCTTATTTCGTCTTCGGCAGCCAGCAATGCATAATAAAATATGCTATTCGTGACTAAATTGCGTAAGACTCTACAGATCCTTTTGAGCGCGACACGCAATTTTCGACCTAAATTCCAAGGACTTACAGGCATTCTGAACGCAAACACCATGGCGTGACATCATCGTCAGAATTTCAAATTTTTAAATACGGAGCTATGACATTCTTACTGATGATTTCATGATTCAAGCAGGCACCGCACCGGTAACTTTACAACAGAAAATATTAATTCAAGATAATGTGGTTTTTATTTCTAGCGCGACAAGTCTGTTATTCCAATTATCAATTTTTATCTGATTTCAGGGCCTTTACTAAGAAATATCTGAAGCGTGTTCTATCTCTTTCGTGTTTCACAAATTAAAAAGGACAACCGCGTTGTAAATATAGAAATACGTAGAACGCTTTCTATAAATTAAATAGATTTTAACAGAGCGTCGAAAGCAAGGAACGTTTTATACGCAACTCAATTTAAATTGTCTTCGTGTCGAAGTAAAATTAAAGTGACGCACAGATTTTTTATTATTAGAAAAATGTTTTGATTCAGCGCCATTTATAGTCCATAACATTATTTCACTTGGAATATTTTTATACAACTTTACGCCTATCACCCATGTTTAAAATTATTAGAGAAAGACTACTATTTTCTACACTGTTCTCTTTATCATTAAAATATTGAGACGTAGCTTTTGAATGAAGAAAACAATGATTGGCCATTTTTGGCAAGTTGGGAAAGGGTTACAGGGTAGATAAGAATGACAATTTGGAGTATAGCAAATTTATATATATATTTTTTTTAATTTTAATTAAATTTAAATAGATTCTTAAGAAGGGTAGATGAAGCAAAAGGTGTGTGCCTAGATCGCAGCAAGTTGGAAATAATTTTTTAACTACACCAAGGAGACAACGGCGTGGATTCGCTTCAACTAATACATACATGTCGAAGATAACAGAAAACATTTTAGAATGCGGGTAGGAAAAATTACCAAATTTACCAAAGTTACCTGTTAGACAATATTACATACATACATATAATCATGACAATTATCCCCTAAGGGTTAGTCAGAGACTAGGCAAAAGCAGTCCATTGCCATAGTCCATGCTTCTCTAAGCAGTTACTGCACTCAGCGTGACAGGTGGTGAGCCCGTCGCCGCTATAAGCTTTTGGATGGTTGTGCAGTTCTTAGTCCATTAGTCGCCTTTTACGACACCCAACGGAAGAGATGGGTTGGTAGTATTCTTTTAATGAGCCGCTGCCACACGGCTAGAAAATATTAAATAGATGAAATGTATTGATTAAAAAACAGTTGTAAATATATTAGATTCAGTCCTAGGTAGTCAATAACAAAGAGAAATAGTTCACATGTCAAACATAAATTGGCCGTTATTAAATTGGACGTTGGGCATATGTAATTATTATTTTTTCTAGTCGTATTACTGTATTTGGTTCGCAATTTCATTGGGGTAGGTAAGGGCTGGCTCCGAGCATTGCCCCTGCAGAACCCGCATCGTTTACATCGAAAGGCTCGATTTAATAACGAGGGTTAAGTGGGTATTCCCAATGAATCCACGCCCGGCAAGCCTTCCTTTGTAAGGATTACTTAGGGTTTGTATGGTGGGTTAGATATTAACAATCTGAATGTTAATAACCCTGGATTTACAAGATTTATTCGAAGTATGAATAGAAATGTTTTTGGATTTATGGTAGGTAGAGTGAGCATCTCATTAGACGTTTCTACACAAATTTTAGTCTTTCTGACTGTTTTGTATCTGCTAGTTATGTTTCTGAAGTTGTAAGGGATTTTATTCATGCTGCTTGGTTTGGAGAAACAAGGAATTCTTATGGAAAGACACTACTAAAGAACTAAGATTCTCAACCCAACTATTCCAGAGAAATTATTTTCACTGGTTATACATACTTATACATATAATCACTACTCCTCCTAAGCGTTAGCCAGAGATTAGACAAAAGCACCGCAATATCAGTCCATTGTTCATTAGTAATTTATCATCTTTTGCAAGTTTGTTTGCTGTGGTAGAGGGTGAAATATAACAAATCGGTGTATTGGTAGCAATAATTCAGACATCGGTTCAATATTGTCACGGTTCTAAAACCGTCCTACAACCGTTTTCAATACTTACGTTGATTTTTGATATAAAATCCATACAAAAAACATAGCATCACATAAACAGCAAACATCTCATTAAACATTCTCAGCTAATATTAACTAATTACTAGGTTTTAAATACAAATATAAACACAAAGATTGTTATTGTGATTAACTTATTTTTCATCTGTCTACCAATGACAGTTGATGTATCGGTAACGCCGGTACTTCTAAATCTTGTGATTTCTCAAAATGAGGGTATTTTAACATTAATCGGTTGTTGGTATTCTACTATAATTATTTTAAACCATAAACATTAATTGCTAATTAATTAAATAATTAGTATTTTCTGCCATAGAAAAATACGTAGATTATTTTAATTAACATTTTTAATTTATACTTTTATCTAAGTTTTGGTTGTTGTTTTGACCATAGATAAAACAACATACTTCTACATTCGACATAATACATTATGGAACATGATTCGTGACATCGAAGCTCCCACTAAATTCTGGGAGAACATTCTAGAAGAGTCCTGGTATATAAGCGGTAGTCCTGGGAAAGCAGACCTCTTCAGTTTTCTCTGGCTATCGCTTGTATCCTTGTAAATCTGTTTAATATCTGTGCGCGATCCCCGAACTAGGGTGAGTGTGTGTTCCTAACCTATTGTTTTGCAACTTGCTTTTCAATAATTTAATTTTATTAATGTTAAATCCTGTACTGCTTAAACTATTAATTAATATAACAAATTCCATGCTAATAGTTACCATATTGATTAAAAATATAACTAGTGAATTGTAGGTAGAATTAAGTTGCAAAACAATTTATATAGTTCTTTTGACTTTGTCTCAATAAATTATATGAAGATTGTAATCATGAGAAACGGGCCACTAAATGGACCGTGGACGGATTACAATCCACATTTAAATTTCTTTTGCCTTAAATGTGTGAACTATTATTTTTTATAAGACCGGTGGGTAGTTTACTTTGGATTAGCTTTCTAAAGAAATATATACTATTCAAAACTAAAAATTGTTCTTGTTAAACTGTTCTTTAAACTTAAACTTATAATATTTCTATAGATTTTAAAGTTCTCAACTCGAAGCTTTGACATTGTGAACTGGTTCCCAAATATGTCAACCGCCCGCACGCCCTTGACCGCCGTACGCGTCTGACACCACCAATTACACGATGACATCACTTCCATTACGCTACACCATTATACACCTTAACACACTGAGTTAAAGATCAAGTTTGCCTACAAACAATCCCCCCAGACGGCAAAAAGTTATGACCCATCTGTTTCCTGTGCAATTGTGGACCCTTTCGGTAAATACTTAAAGAATAATTTTGTAAAAGATGTGTAATCTTCAGAATGTAAATTGGGTCGTGTATCGTTGCGAGTTTCGATTGTATAGTTAAAATGCGGTATTTTTAATTGGAACAGCGGCTATAAGAATTGCTATAAATTATTCATTTGTGCAACAAATCTCACTTTTTTATAGGCACTCATGTGCTTCCACTGTGCAGCACACCGCGATGCAAAATGTTTAACAAAGATAAAATGCTTTTTTGGTAATAAAGTTAAATCTATCTATATCTATAGAATGATTGTAGTGTTTTGTACATGTACAGAACAAGATAATATAAATTACAAAGTTCCTCAGCAAAATCTTAACAAAATGTATCTTCGAAATTGTGGGCAAACAATTAGATAATTATGTAAACACCTTTAGAAGATCCAAGGCTAAGCTTCAGAAACGCGTGAGAATGTGAATATAAAAAACATAAGACGCTGCGCGATGCCTGTCATTTTAATGCTAATTTATGAAGTATTAATTTTAAAAAATTGTGTGTGTGAGTAAATTTTATAATGTAACGTAGACGCTATTGAACATTTAAGCATACAAAAATGCTGGCCAAAATTTACTAAAAATTCCTATTTTTATTTACATAAAAATTAGAAGTGTCTTTAATTTAAAACCTGTGGCTGTCACAGAAAATAGTAATCACAATATATTGAACGGACCTTTGTTAAATTGCTATAGAAATCACACAATAAAATAATAGAGCATACAGTATTTTGTTTTCTCAGTAGGTCAACGTAAATTGTTTAAAAAATGTCTCGCCTAGATTATTTTGACAGAAAGCCAGAAATCTGTCGATTTCCGTCTTTTATTGGCATTGGTTCACGTGACGTTCGACAAATCCGATGCGCCTCATTAGCTTCCGAAGCCAAAGATAAATATTATGGAAAACAGTGGTTTTGGCAAACCCTAATGATTTTTAATCTTCATATCGAGGTCACGAAGAGCGTTATTTTTAGGAATTCACTGCAAAGCGATTTGAAGTGGTTTTACTTTGAAGAGCTGCAATTTTATAGTCCGTAAAATTATTTTTCTCCGATCCCTTTTTCTTCAGCCCATATATGTCCCAATGCTGGGCACAGGCCTTGGAGAATCACTTGAAAAAATGGGCCGTAACGCTACCACGCTGCCCCAATGCGGATTGGTGGGTAGAAACGGTTGCAATATCGACTGGGACATTAATTAAGATAATCATTTTTAGATTTATTAACATTTATGCATAAAATAAATGCGTTTGACTTGAGTTTGATAGTTAGGTATTTCGTATTTACGTTAAAATAGTCAAACTCATAAGCTGTTAGACCGAAAAAACATAACAAAAAGTTCATTTTGCGACTCTCCCAAAAACCCTTTCAAGATTTTTTATCATTTTTGAAGTTCATTGGCGCCTAGTTAGTATAAATAAACCACAGAAACAACATACAACAACTCACCTTAAAATCTGAAATAAAGGGTTTAACATGATTATGAACAAAAATTCGAATTTCGGCAGTACAGTCATGGTTCGAGCATGGTGTATAAACTTTTAAGCAATTAACGTTTTCATTCCCTTGTAATAGAAGTCATTTATTACCAAAAGTTTTTACATGTTCATCTCTCGTAATTGCACATATTATGTTTATTGGAAAAAGAGACACAAGGATCGAATTTATGTAAGCTTTCATATACTAGAGAATTGTTGACCAGAGCTTAAATGTCATCCAATAAAATTAGTCCTCTGCCAAAATTCGTAATTAGTTTTCATTTGCATCCATTGGAGCTAATTGATTACAATTGGTGTCTGGTTTCCAAGAAGACGAACGATTGGTTTAACCGAATCAAATCAGTAGATTTTGCAATAAATTAGTTTTCTGCCGTCAGTGTCCTGTAGCCCTAATCTAAACTATCGTTGTAAAAAACTTCACTTTTTTAGTTGCGTTTATAATGTCAATTTCTATGAGAAACGTAATTCCAGCTACTTAGCACTGGGGGCGGTTTTGTACCCTTCTCATAGAAATTGACATTTTTAACCTAACGCATCTAAAAAAGCAAAGGGTTCTGAAAGAATCCCACACAACACAACACTCACTTCTCATAGTTGTCCACGAGGTCTTTTACGTTCTTCTCTGTCTCTTCTGCGACTTGCTTTGAGTTTGGCTTCAGAAGACTGACAATGAATTCGGCGTGTTCTTTCAGATCGTCCCGTGACTCTTCCAAGCTGTCCACGTCAGTTTGGAGTTCCTGCGAGCAAGAAAATGGTTTTAGATATGCTGATATGCTTTTATTGAGATTAATACACACTTAAGGTTCTTACATTGAAATAATAGCCAAGGCTGATTGACACGTATTAAGTAGACTAGTGATTAACTAAATTTCAACTAAGTTATATGCGACTTGTGTCCCGTGTTGGTCCGGGACGCAAAAGAATGTGCCAACTGCTTTTCTTGCCTAGCATGTCGTAAAAGGCGACTAAGGGCGTATTGGGTACTGGGTCGGTGATTGTGTAGATGATGAGCTAGCCACTTGTTACTACTTTTTCACGATTTTCCATCTGACCAAAACCAATTTTTGTATGGCTAAAGGTGGTCTCAAGGAAAACAGTGCTCCGTGGACTCTGCCGACCCCTACGGGGATTATAGGCGTGATTGTATTTATAAGCGACTTAATGCATGTAAATTTAATATAGTAGACAGTAAGCAACAAATTAAAATATTTAGTACAACAGGCAAGTAGAATAGCATTTTTTCTATTTTCCCGTTAAGTACGGTGGGCGTAACAATCACTTGACGATTTAGACATGTCCAGGGCTCAATGCTGAATTAAGTGCGAAACCTGTAAAATTTTGCCACTTTTAAAGTTTATTTACTGCGGTTAAAGTTTATTTACTTATCTACATAATATGTGCAAATCAGCCTCCAGAATGTTAAAAGGCATTTCTTTTCAAATGAAAACAAAGAGGTGGCGGTGGTAGCGGCGCCTCGGCTCCGCTGCGCTTCCAGCAGCCGCAGTGGGCATGGTGGGTGGTGTTGTACCTGAAGAGCGTGCCTGGTGTCGAGCGCCTTCCGCCTGGTGCTGGGGTTGGCGTCGAGCTGGCGCAGGCGGTCGGAGGCGGCGGTGGTGGCGGCGCCCAGGCTCCGCTGCGCGTCCAGCAGCTGGTGCCAGCGCTGCAGCTGCTGGTCGGTCGTCGCCGCACGCTTGGCTAAGCCTGGGGATTTTGGAAGATATGAGCATTTGTGTTTCTGGCAAGCTGAGTTTGGCAAACATTTATACATACATAATTATGAGTGAGAACCTATCTTAGTTTACTCTATATCGTGTTTTGAGTTCTCAAACGTGACATTATAACAGACTTTATATTAGGTACATTTTTGCATTGCTGTGTTCATATTAAGTCTACGAGTGTAAGTAAGGGTGCTTTTCCACTAAATCTATATGGTGTAGATATACAGTGTGCGAGGAAAATAGAACCAATCGGAATGATTCGTTTGACGTGACTCGCAAAATGACGCGATTTTATTGGTCCATTATTCCTGTGATCTTATTAGTCCATTTTCCTTGCACGTCGCATTTTTATTAAGAACAGCTAGTTTTACCTTCACAGGCGACGTTCCACCTGTCTGCCAGCTCCCGGGTCTTGTGCTCGACGCGCTCGCCGCTGGCCGCGTCGGCGCCGCTGCACAGCTCGCGCGCGCGCTCTCGCGCCACGTCCAGCAGCGGCTGCTGGCTCTGCGCAACAAAACCAGTCTTAGTGTAAAACATAGGGGTGTAAACATACTTTGTTTGGTAGAGAGACACGTGTCGCTCTCGCCTAGAGTTTGAATATGGCAGAAAGAAGATATAATAAAAATAAACCATTTTTCATCCGTTAATTCTATCTGTCTGGAATTATGGTCATAATCATCCATTCACAGGTCGACCCAGGCCTTTTCACTGGAAACAAAAGGAGTGTGGGTAGTGTCTTCACAATATTGACCTATGATTGGTAATTAGAAACAACAAAAAATCTCAAAGAAAGAAAACTATATTTTAGTGAATTGGTACCTGGTCTAGCAGAAGTGAACAAAGACACAATATCTTTCACACACCCAATCATTCATACATCCTCAGCCATACATACACTATTAGGATCACTATTACATGATTTACATACAGATCAAACATAGACATTTTAAGCATTCTTACATGAGCCCTAGGTGTTTCAAGTACTAAGTTCAAGTAATATTGTCACTGCAATAATAATGATAAAATTCATTTTAGAGACCCGTTATGTAGACACTCTACTTTATGTCTAATTGTATAAGAAAGTTTTCAACCGCCTCTCTGGTCTAGTGGTTGACACCACCGCGGTTTATCTTTAAGTCCGGGGTTCGATTCTCCACGGGGAAGGGTTTTTCTGCTCGGTTTGGTTGGTGGTAGGGCTTCTAAGTCCGCCTGGCTAGCTACCACCGTCTTACCTAAGTCGCCATAATAACAATGTTATAAAGCATTGTTGTGTTCTGGCAATCAGAGGTAAGATAGCCAGTTCCTCAGTTGTTGAGGATTACAGGTGAAGCTCGCTTGCACCTTCGGCCTTATCGTCACTTACCATCAGGTGAGATGAAGGCTTGCCTTGATAAGAGCTTGCCTATCATATGTAAAAAAATCGTATTCAGCTACGTGACAGTCCATTAATTTATTTATGAAATTAAACACTTGTAGAGCAGTCCACTAATAATCTAATTAAACTTTATTCGTTTTATTTCTTAGATAAGCCATATTCACCCATAACTGTACTAAAATACGGTACACTTTCACTTTCGTTTTACCAAAACTTTTGTAGAAACTGTCTTAATTAGGTGCATCATATTCTTTAATGCCTACGACTACGAAATTTCTTTATTTTTCTTTAAGATAAAGTTAAAACCATACCTTCAATGAAATGTCTTAATTTGTGTTTAACAAACACGTGTTTTACACTGCAGTAACGTTTTCAAATTAAATCCACTTGTAACATGTACACAACAAATATTATGTGTCTTTATCATCAGTTATCTGTTTCGATAAACATAGTTTCTTGTAAGTGTCGCTACGATAACTCTTTATACCTACAACCAAAGGAAAGCTTCGACTATTATCAAATTTTATTTAGGTGAAAAACAAAATTAAATTAAATATTATTGTGAGATAAGGATTTTGAATGGTTATAATTATGTTAGATTTAATAACATGATATGAAACTTTTGAAAATGCGAAGAGATGAACAAAATATTTTGTTATGTTTACTACTAATTACTGTTTGATCGATATCATCAGGTTTGGTATCAACAACGAAAGATCTTTAGACAATTAAGATATACCAAATCCAGACCTACTTAAATGCATTTCGTTAAAAAAAATCTGTCCAATGTAGTGTAATAATATTTTTAATATTCAAAGAAGTATAAAATCGGTCCGATTATGAATTTGACCGCTACTGTTTTTGTAAAAATCTAGTGGCCTCGAGTACAAGTCCGTGAGTCTTAGATATGCATATAAATAGTTATTTATTATACAAGAGTGGAAAGTTCCTTTTTAACCGCGTGCTCGATTTGGATGACCGAGCAAGCGAAGGATTCTTAAGTTGAATCACGAGCGCAGCGAGTGATTCTAAATTAGAATCCTGAGCGTCAGCGAGGGAAACAAACGAGCACAAGGTGAAAAATCTTTCCACTCGAGTGCAATACGTAACTTTTCATCCCACCTCAGCGAGGAAATGACAAAATGAAAAAGAAAACAATTTATAATGACAAAATATTTTTTCACAATTTAAAAAGTTCTAATCATAAATTTGGCACCATAGAGGTTACATTAAATAGGTTTAATGACGTTTTGAATTTACAATTATATTGAGTACTCATTATATGTGATGTTCTAAATTCAAATCTACTTTGCCGCTCAAGCGAATAAAATAGAATTTTCCAGCCAGATTTCGAAGCGCAAAATTACACTTTCCGAGGTGGTGGGATGAAAATATTATTTAACTTGTACTTGCTACATCTCTCCCTTCATGAAATCCATCATTAACTTTTCTCACAATCCATCCATCTTTAATAAGTGTGAATACTAGAAGTTATTGCATACATTCACAGTCAAAGCGCTGTGGTTGTACTTGAAACAAGCGCTCGCGGTAATGAACATTAATATTATGATTAATGATTATTATTTATATTATAAAATAATTATTTAATTAATGTAAAATGTTGACGATTTTAAGTGCCAAGTTTGGCCTATGAAATAATTATATACTTGATTTTGTTTTTTTTATTTATTTACAGCTCTGTTCTATAGTTACCAACTAAGCCTAGTGAATAGTTAAGTCCAATTACGATGAACATTATCTTATCTATATTTTTATTTAGATAGTCTCATATCGTACGCGTTATCTGTCAAATTATTTTCATTGCACTTTCAGGTTTACTTCGCGAAACGTACATTTGCGAATTGAAGTGAAGGTTGCATTCCAAAAGCTTTTATACTTTTGGCACGGGGTCTTAAGCCGGGACCTTAGAGGTGGCGACATCTTGAAATTTGCAAGCCACTCGACCACAGAGGTCGTCAACTTATTTTTGCAAATATGTTTCTTAAGCGATTCTCATACAGAGGCGCACGACGACGTGAATAATGCGCCTTTTTAACGTTGTTGGCGCGGATGGTAATGGAGCACGGAGGAGTTCGAGATCACAAAGTATTGGTCACCCATCCACGGCCTGGCCATGGCGAAGGTAGCTTTATTTTACGCTTCCTAGCTCAAACAAAAAATAACCTTATGATGGAAACTATAAAATTATTTCAGTACATTATTGGGCACTATAATAGGCAGAGAGGACCGAGGTGTGGAAGACGGCTCTACTCGTGCGAGAGTCGTTCGGATCGATCCCGACTCCTGTACAGTCAACTCTAAAAATATGTCACTATTTTTAACAGTATATGACACTTTAATTAGACAAAGAAATCAAGAATCATTACCACCTTTATTTTCTTCATTAGAAGAATCATCATCTTCTAATGAAGGAAGATGATGTTTCTTCTAATAAAGCAAAGAAAGATTGTCAGCTATAAAATGTGTAAAGTCAACCAGGGCAAATGCAACTAGGGGGTTATAGCATCTCTTTATAATATCTCCTAAATAAAGGATGGAAAGTAAACCAGGGCAGGTTTACTTTACACGTATTTTTGTACTCGACTGTACGACTGAGTTTGAATAAAAAAATACCATTATTTGTGAACATTGCATTATCGTTTTTACTTGCCCAGTGCATGGCAACAGGCACGCCTCCTGTTACAAGTTAACAAGATCATTAAAAGGACGAACAGACAAATTTATAAACTTGGCGAAGCCTGTATGTATATTAGGCAGTTTTATTACTCGTTAATTTCCTCTTTCCTCAAAAAAGGTCACACTATGTTATTGAAAATATACAGTGTCGTCATTAAGTAGTTTAATTTAAATAAACGTGTTTAACATCCGTGAAAAATAAAAATAATTAGGTGAGAAATTATCATTTAGTAAAATCAACTTCAAAAATCTCGTTTGGTTATCGAACAATATAAAAATATAGATTTAAATTACTTTTTTATATTGGGTTCTTACCTATGAAATTGGTGTTTTTTCTCTCTCTTAGTATTTTGTCTGTAACTATTAAGATTCAGAGTATTCCTAAAAAATAATTACCTCGTCTAAAAATAGACTATATTTATGAGCTCTTTTTCATTTGTTTTGATAATTTGTTGTAAGTTTAATTGTGTTAAAATTGGACACGGAGACAACTCTTTTTAAGTGCCTCCCGAATACATCATTTTATTTGCCTTCACTTAAAAACGATAAATAATTTTTATGAAGTGTGATATTACACATATTACTAAAGCTTGTCTAATGATAGATGCCAAATATCTTTGGATTTGTCGTTGTGAAGAAAACTGGAAAAATTTTAGTATTGATAATGCAGAATTCTCCAAAATCTCCATACAAAACACCAATTTCATAGGTAAGGACCTAATATAATTGTTATATATTGTTCACTTCAATGTAATGCCGATTTAGTGCGTCTAGGGTAGATTTCACAAAAAGTTGTTTTTTTCATTGAATTCATTTGGTAGACTTCATCTAAAAGACGAACTAGGTGGCATATTAATTCAAAACGGTTCGATATAGAAAACATTAACAACCCCATGGTCGAACTCTATGGGATTCCAACTCTATAATTTTGAGTTCATCCGAAACTCTATCCGTACTTTGTAAGGCACGAGACCATTGCTCCTGATGGCTTTTGTACCTGTTTCTTTAGTCACACGACTCTACCTTATAAAATTCTGACATTAGCAGAATCGATTATAAGAAATTTTTTTTTCCATAAAGTAGCAGATTCTTTTTGTCTACTATTATTGTAGAGACGCCTGTAATATGATCCACCATAGAGATATTAGTTAAGTTAGTGATAAAATTGATTCAATTTCCTACTTAAAAATCCATTTCCTCCAATGAAAAACAAAACAGTGAAAAATCTGTCTTTTTCCGGTTAAAAATAGCGTGGTGTTCTGAATAAAACGCTTACTGAAAATAAGCAAATGCACACCTACAAGGCTATCAATAAATTTTCATAAATACATCACAAATCTCTTTATAACATTAAATTTATTTCACCGGCCAATGACCTTGGCAACTAAAAATGTTCATTGGCTTCTACATACTTAAGTAGTTTATGTTTTGTTCCGTCACGGAGGTGACAACGCACAATGGAACCATTTAACATAAACTTTAACTCTACTTTTCAATATTTATACTATCGAAAGTGAACGTCGCAACGTCGCCTTAAAGTGACGTCACGATAAAAAAAATTTTTGTACAAAATGTAGTGTCGAACTGTCGAGAAACCAGTAGACCTGTTTAGGAAGTGATGATTGAAAATCTAAGACAGTCAATATTGTATATGATTATTATCATCAATAGTTACAAATAAGGTCATTGACACCAAAATATTTTCAATTTAAATAAATAGAAAAATGCAAAGAAAATCTCAAAGGTTATCCCTTAGAGATTTTCTTTGCATTTTTCTTATCGCAGTTATCACGCAGTTATCATAACCTGAGTAATATAAACTAACCAATATCCGTACCTATTCTTGGAAACTTGAAAATCTATATTAAATGACGTTATCAGATGCTACAGGTGGTGACAGTCGCCTGATAACCGGGTTTAGTGGTATACTATACTAGAAAACACACAATTGTTCGTTTATTATATTTTATTTATTTTTATTTTGTTTGGGTAGCTAACAGCTTTAAAATAACAAAATAATATATAGATAAGAATGATATTTCTTTTTTCGCAGTGTTGTTTTAGACTGGATATAAAGAGCACTAGAGACAGAGACAGAGAATACGTTTAATATACATGCAGTATTACGGTTAATCAATCAAAAATCCAAAATAATCGATACCCTTATAAAATCGTTAAGCTTCAGTAACGATTTTAATCGAATGGCCGCTCGAGTACGTTTTAGGTAATGTGCATAAATTTATTCTATTTTTAGCACCCTTTGTAGACGCTTCGAGTACTGAATAGAAAATAACCGCGATTATTTAATGTTGTGAAATTGAATCGAGCGATATTATACAATATCACACACCGGCATAAACAAGATAAACGTTGTAATAATATGAAGATTACTTGCATTTGACAGATGTCGACCAACCTTAATATCCCCATGCTGGGCACAGACCAGAAAAATTACAAGAGTATCGAGTTGCAATGCAAGATTCCTGAAAGGTCGAGGACTGCAAGATTTGGCGACCTCCATGGCCGAGTGGTCTGTACGCCGGCTTTAAGGCGTCGACATCTCCAGAGGTTCTGGGCTCGATCCCCGGTGAGGAGAAATGTTTGTGTGATGAATACAGGCATTTCTTTACCAGCCTTGGATGTTTATATAAGTATTGTACATTTTCAGAATATTTATACGTATGATTCTATTAAATATATTTATCCGTCAATATCCGTAACACAAGAAGCATTAGTTGTTTAAAATGGAGCTAGTTAATAGGTGTTTATGTCCGAAGATATTTATTTATTATTTTATTTGTAGCAAAACCGGGACTGAAAATTATGCCTTGCGAAGACAAGGAATTCCAGATAAGTTTGGGGTTTTATTTGTATTGGGTAATTTGCGTTGCTTGGAACCCTAGAAGTTGAAGCGTACTCACCAGACTCCGTTTTATTTACACTAGCTACGCGTCCATCTTTGTTCGGGTGCAGTATTTGTTACTCTATATTAAATATGTAAAAACTTATATATCAATAACACTCAGGGATGCTATCATTTTCTAAAAAGTGGACAAATATTCAAAATCGGTTAAGAAATACCGTCGTTTGATTACCCCAACATCCAGACACACACACAAAATTACCCCTTTATAATATCTGTATAGATAGATTACTTTACAATAAAAAATAAAAAAAAAACACGAAAGTTACCAAAACAAGGTCACTGAAAACAATAACAGACAATTTGAACGCTGCCGACCGTAAACAAACATTAAAACACGAAATGCCGGCAAAACAGACTCACCTTCCTTTTGCGCGGAATGGTTAAAACTTACTAAAAACTAAATAGAAAAAGAAACTAATATTCAGTACTAAGTAGGCACGTGAATATTGCACTTGTAAAGTAATAAAACGGTCTCAATTGTGGTAATGTTGGTGTTTCTTGTCATTGCGTTGACGTTCCGAGCAGAACTGAGCGAGAGGCCTTGGTTCGGTGCGCATGACATCATCCAGTTAAGGCGAATCATTCACGGTCGTTATCGCAGTAAAATACAAAGTAGTCAAAATCATCGATAGTAATAAAATGGCTTCCGAGTCAAACAATACATTAATATTTCTAATGTAACCTTAGTCTTGGATTTTTTTAAAATAATGTAACTTAAAATGCAATAAAGATAAATTGAATGCCAATTTTGGCTTCTATGGCACTAAAAGAAGACTCTATAATCGTTATTTCTCAATATCAAAAATGTGCTGATATTATGTTACAATTTAATTATATTTATAAATAATATTGATTTTTTTTTAAATCTCTATACACGGATAAATAATTATGCTACTAGCTGTTGCCCACGACTTCGTCCCCGTTACTATGGTTATTTAACTATCCCACGGGAACTCGTTAATTTTCCGGAATAAAAAGTATCTAAGATGTTGACCAGGGATGAAAGGTATCACCATGCAAAATTTCATTGAAATCGGTCCAGCCATTTCAGAGATTATCCCGAACAAACAGACAAACAGACAGAGGAGCTAAAAATTGATAAAAAAAATTTTGGTATTGTCTCTATTTTTACATCCCCCGGACTTGATTTTAAGCATTTTTTTATATGCACAGACATTCGACTTCTATAATAGTTTATATGTATAGATTTAAAAATGTCGTCGCTGGGGACTTCCTCATTTTTAGCAGCAGAAATATTGGAATCAAATTAAGAATCACGGTAAATTCCCTAATCTTATTACCTTATGTAATTTATTTTATTGTGTTAAATTGATTATGCATAAATAAATAAGGATAAGCATAAATAATTATTAATGTCTCATGTATCTTGTGTTTGAAAAATGTCCCATAGGAATTTCGGGATAAAAGGTAACCTATGTCCTTTCTCAGGCTCTAGACTATCTGTGTACCAAATTTCGGAAAATTGGTTCAGTAGTTTTAACGTGAAAGCGAGACAGGACAGACAGACAGAGTTACATTCGCATTATAATATTAGTATGGATACATCGTCATCAGCCTATATACGTCCCACTGCTGGGACAGGCCTTCCTTATGGAGAATCACATGAGGAGTATGGGCCGTAACACCACCACGCTGGCCAAATGCGGGTTGGTGGGTAGAAACGATCACAAATGCGACCGGGACCAACGGCTTAACGTGCCTTCCGAAGCAGGGAGGAGCTCGAGATTACAAAGTCTTGGTCACCCATCCACGGCCTGACCATGGCGAAGGTAGCTTTGTTTTCGATCGAAGCCAAAGCGCACTGACCACTACGCCACCGAGCTCCGATGGATACATATTATTATAAATTATATGATATTGTAAAAGTTGGTAGGTGAACTTGCTACTTAAAGAAAACTCGTTCGTCTGGTTTTATTTAAATTTCACGCCATTTAAAAATGAATGTGTTATTCTTATTTTCTAGATGCTTGTCTGGTGCTAGTATTGTAACTCTGTAGCACCTTATGCATTGGTTATATGATTGAGTTTACTAGATTTCTTGTGACAGCATTGTTTGACAAAAACAATATTGTTTAAACTTTTTATTGTCTTCTTATTTATTCCACTTTGAGTTGCCTGTAATTTATTTATTGTAATTTTATGTAAAGGGAGGACGGACCCCTTGCAGAGTATCTTGCCTGTATCTTCTCTTGACAAGTAGAAGTATATAATTTGTTTGTTAAGTTTTATTGTTTTTGACGCGTCATAAGTGTAACTACTTGTTACCTAAATGATTAAATAGAGAATTTAATTTTTATTTTAAATATAAAAAAATAAAAATAAAAATATCCTCAGACATTCACACCTATCAACCGGTCTCATTTTAAGCAACTAAATGCTGCTTGTGTTACGGATACTAGATGACGGACAAATATATTTAATAGATAAATACACATAATTATTCAGAATATACATAATCAGAACATCCAAGACTGGAGAACAAATGTCTGAAAATTCATCACCCAAACACTTGCCTCCACTGGGGATCGAACCCAGGACCTCTCGAGATGGCGACGCCTTGAGACCGGCGTATAGACCATGGAGATCGGAGATTTTATTTAATTTCATTTCATAAATAGAAATGGCTAACTCAGTAGAGCTATTTGTTTGGACATTATTGCCAATAAGATTGTTGTAATATCCAGCCAGGAAATGTTACTGTAATTTCTGAGAAAAGATAAGATGTAAATAGACGACCTATTGTGCTTTAAACTTTAAACAACTAAATTATTGTGTACTGTACAACAATAAAGCTACCGTTAGTCTTAGCCAGCGATAGTCAGAATAATAGCAAGATTAAGACTTATGTTTGCGTATGTATTCCTTAAAATATAGGCTCTTTAATTTCAAATTAAAAGATAAAAAATTCAAAATTTAAAATTATTTAAAAATGTTTTTTAACTGATTATTTATTTATTTATGATTATTGTACACAAGAGAAAACATTTGAATATACAACACATAAAATAAAAAGACGAGTACAAAAGGTAGGGCTTATTTCTTATAGATATATCTTCAAGCCCACCTGCTATAGGAGAAATGCTGAGCAGTAGACTGAATCGCGTGTACTAAAAAATATATAATTATATATCATATAATATATAAAAATAAATACTATATAAGTATAAATATTTCAATATTTATTATGTAGTTCCTGCTATACGGTGTGTCCGGCGCATGGCAACAAACCTACTTTATAGACCCTGTTTCAGCAGGGTAGTCAGGGTAGAACGAGCAACATGGACATAGACATTTATCAGGTGAAATTTGGGTGTTAAAACATTCTCCTAACGTTTGGGGATAATGACGATTTTTAGTATCAATACAGCTTTCTAAATGACTTTATCGGTCGACCGCGATTTTTCTTTTTAATTTAGAAATAGCAACGTTAGCTCCAAAATATCACAATGATAAATGAAGGTGGTCTTTCAGACGCTACGCACAGGAACCAATATGACATCATGCATAAAATTTGTCTGATCATGTGCTATACCAGCATCAACATAACACATGTCACAATAATTCTAGTAGATAATATTAGTCAGAATATTGAGTAAATAAATACATAGCTTTAGTATACCTAATTGCACATTAAGTAAACGATGACGAATTTCTACAAGCTAATCTGACGATTTTATTGCCCGCGACTTCGTCCACGGTTACTATGGTTTTTTAACAATCCCACGGGAACCTTTAAATTTTCCGGAATAAAAAGTGACTAAGATGTCGACCAGGGATATAAGGTATCACCATGCAAAATTTCATTTAAATCGGTCCAGCCATTTTGGAGATTAGCCCGTACAAGCAAACAAACTGAGAAAGAACATAGGCTACTTTTTATCCCAATATTCCTAAGGGAACGTGTACCGCGCGGGAATAACCATGATGATTAATATCTCCTCAACCGTGATTTATGTGACATATTCCGACAAAATTTAATTTAATTTCGAATTATAATATTCTCGGCATTGTAAAATAATGACAGGACAACCTGGATTTATCACCATGACAAGTTATGTTATCAAGAAATGTTATGTTCATTATTTTAATAATAAGAGATTTTAGTTTAATTATTAACAATCAACATTTTGCTAATAAGAAGTAGGAATGTAATATTGGGCACTTTGTATAAAACAATGCAAGGTTAGCAAACACACAAAAACTTGTTGTAAACTTTTATCGGCGTTAGATAAATAGCCACGCGAACGATTTCGCGGGCACAGCTAGTTACTTTTAAAGCTCCGAAGGGGCAGGCGGTGTATACACTTCGGTGGTTATGTTGAGGTGTACACAATCAAGCTAATTTCGCCATGGTCAGTTCTGGGATGGGTGACTTTGTGATCTCGAGTTCCTTTGTGCTTCGGAAGACACGTTAAGCCGTTGGTCCCGGTTTCTACCCACCAACCCGCATTGATTGCATTGTCGACCTCCGTGGTCGAGTGGTCTCTGTACCCGGTCTCAAGGCGTCGCCATCTCGAGAGGTTCTGGGTTCGATCCCCGGTGGGGGCAGATGTTTGTGTGATATACAGGCATATTTTCCAGTCTTGGATGTTTATTTATAAGTGGTCGATGATTTATGTATTATTTAAAATCTGAATATTTATATGTATTGAATTATTAAATATAATCCGTCATCTAGTATCCGTAACACAAGCAGCATGAGTTGCTTAAAATGGGGCTATTTGATAGGTGTGAATGTCTGAAGATATTTATTTATTTTATTTATTGGGCCAACGGGTGTTGTTCATGTTTCTGCATGTAGGAAGGCCTGTGTGCAGCAGTGGGACCTAATAGACTGGTAACGACGACTACACAATGTTAGGCAAGTGACCACAAAACTGTAATGATCACCTCGTTGGTAAAAAAAATAGTGTAAAAATACCTATTTGTTTTAAATGAATATTTACCTCATAAGAAAATACGAAACGAAAATAGACTCTCAAAACGAATAATCTGTTACAAACATGGCGGTAATGCTGCACAATAACCCATTGTTTATAGTAAGACGTGCTCCAACTCAGAAACAGTAAACTGGCTAATATAAAACCTAGTACGTAGTTCGAGAAATCGTCAGCACCTTAACAGAATCGAGATTTGGGTGCATTAACCTGGTAAGGATAACTCCAAAAGTTTGGTCCATTGTCCACTGCATGAAGGCCGCTTGTAAGCGCAGAACGACTCAGGATATATATAAAGCAGTATGATTTAGGTACAATCGAGTACAAAAATATGCATACACATTTTAGAGGTGACTGTCTTTTTATTTCTAACAAGAGTCATTTACTGTCAAAAGTGGTTACATTTTTTTGGAGTCGACTTTACCTATTAAAGATTTTTGTGGATCTTGCACATGTATTTATCATAATATTGGGTCCTTACCTATAAAATTGGTGTTTTTATTCTGTCTTAGCAATTTATCCGTAACTATTAAGTTTCAGCACATTCTTATAAAATAATTGCCTCTTCTAAAAATATACCATATATTTGAGCTCGTATTATTCAATTTGATAATTTTTTGTAAGTTTCATTGTGTTAAAATTAGACACAAAGACAATTATTTTTAACTGCCTCCCGAATACATCATTTGATTTGCATTAACATGAAAACGATGAATAATTTTTATCAAGCGTGTTCACACACATATTGCTAAAGCTTGTCTAATGATACATGGCAAATATTATTATCTCTGGATTTGTCGTTGTGAAGAAAACTGATAAAATGTTAGTTTGTAAAATGCAGACGTCCCCAAAATCTCCATATAAAACACCGATTTCATAGGAAAGGACTTAATATAAACATGGGCTCATGTGTAGAAAAAATATTAACTCTCGAGACCAATTAACACAAGATAACCATCATAAGCGCCAGTTACAGCAACTCCGGTTAGCAGCAATCAAATTTACAAATAAATCTATACATAGAGGTCGAATGTCTGCACAATTGCTCATATAAGAAAAAGATTAAAACCAAGACAGGGGGATGTAAGAAGAGCGAAAAAAACCATGAAATTATTTTAAATTTTGCTCGGTGATACCTTATATCCCTGGTCAGTGTATGGACCAAGAGTATGGACCGTAACACCACCACGCTGGCCCAAACGGTTGCAATAGTAATCGGGACCAACGGCTTAATGTGCTTTCCGAAGCACGGAGGAGGTCAAGATCATAAAATTTTGGACACCCATCCACGGCCTGACCATCGCGAAGGTAGCTTTGTTTTCGATCGAAAACCAAAGCGCTCTAACCGCGACGCCACCGAGCTCCTCCACTATGTACTTATAAAATATTGGGTCCTTACCTATGAAATTGGTGTTTTTATTCTGTCTTAGTATTTTGTCTGTAACTATTAAGATTCAGAGTATTCCTAAAAAATAATTACCTCGTCTAAAAATAGACTATATTTTTGAGCTCTTTTGATTTGTTTCGATAATTTTTTGTAAGTTTAATTGTGTTAAAATTGGACACGGAGACAACTCTTTTTAAGTGCCTCCCGAATACATCATTTTATTTGCATTCACTTAAAAACGATAAATAATTTTTATGAAGTGTGATATTATACATATTACTAAAGCTTGTCTAATGATAGATGCCAAATATTATTATTATTTTTGGATTTGACGTTGTGAAGAAATCTGAAAAAAATTTAGTATGGAAAATGCAGAATTCCCCAAAATCTCCGTACAAAACACCAATCATAGGTAAGGACCTAATATTAATTTAAAAAGTGTAACATTCTCTAACTTTCCGTTATTGTCTTTATTGTTATTTAATTTCTAATGACATGACCTTAAGAAAATTAAGCATGACATAATAATGTAATGCTACTTTATCATGTCATTATCAAAAATATCAAGCGTCATGATAAAATGATAATAAACATATTTACTTGGTGCGTTAGCGAGTAACTATAATCAAAGTATAATAATTATATACGCGCGGTCCGCCTCGGCTGCTCCCTACTAAAAGTACAAGGATCCTTATTTTTTCCCGAAACTCGGGATAGTTTAGCTTTCCAACAGCTAAAGATTTTTTTCACTTATGCCTCCTTTGTCGTTGCGAGTGTCAATGAGCGGCGGTAGTTGCTTAATGGTGACCCGTCTGCTTGCTTGCCTCTATCCCATAAAAAAATCGGTTCTGTATATCGAGAGATTACCCCCAACACAAACATTACCCCTATAACATTAGTACCTATAGATTTGATATTAATTTATAATATACGTATAGTGTATGCCTAATATCTACTTTTGGATTTGTCAATAATAACATCACTCTTCTCTATTATCCTGACGTGCTTTAAGATCAATCTGCGTTTACACCCTTCCTTTCAATATTAACTACATTCACATAAGCCGTCCATCTTTTATCGCTTGTTAACTTAGCAACATACTAATCCATGGCTAGAAAGTGGATGGTCACATAGCCATTTAATATGGGGCAGGCTACCGCTCTAGATATAGAAAAATAACTATATGATAGTAGTATGTAATTTATATAAATATCAGCGGCAGGTAATAAATAAACCTATAATGAAGATGAAAGACTTTTTGAGCTACAATTATAAAACCAGCCCGGAAAGATAATTTCTGGACAATGGCCACCCCTAAAGAGTTCTTCATCGTCGAGGTTTAAAATAGAAAAAAATTAAACTTACCTCTAGATCATTCTTGGCGTGGTTCAGCTTCTCCAGGTGGATTCGGATCTCTTCTATGGACGTAATCGGCGTCTCTTTGATATCATTCTTGTCCAATAAAGCCTTGATCTTTTCCACCAACTGGCAGAAGTCCTTCCATATCTCCATGTCTTGCTCCAACTGCGCCTGCCGCGACTTCGCAGAGTTCAGAGTGTTCTTCAGAAGCTGGTTGTGTTTCTGATGGTCTTTCGATAATTCATCCTGCTCTGATGCAGCCAGTGATGGCCAGATTTTGTCAACTATATCCTGCATACGTTTTCCTACTAAATCTTTCATCTCCGGCTCTGAAGTGTTGAAGAATGACTTGTGTTCTTCAAGATCAGCTTCGATATTTTCAAAATCAGTTCCGTTCTTGCCCATATCCAGACGAATATTAGCTTCATTCACCCATATATTCAGTTTCTCAACTAATTGCAGATATTGTTGCCTATTCTTCTTATTGTCTTGAAGATACTTTTCTCTATTGGCTAATTCAGCGGGTAGCGACGTTTTCAAAGAGTTTCCTTCGGATACCATTTCTAATAGAGATCCAGGTACGCCGTCGTCACTCTTGATAGTTTCAGTAATCTTCGTGAGCTTGTCTAAGTAAGACTGAATGTTTTTCACTAAAGTCGCGTGTTCGACTAGTTTTTTATCAACACTGGCAACGTCTCTATTGAGAAGTGGCCGCGAGTGTACAGAGGCTTCGTTGTCGTGGAGCCATTGTAGTATTTCAGACAAGTCTGAAGCGAGCTTCTTATGTTCTGCTGCAGCTCTTTCGTGTTCTTGTCGTTTCGATTCCACTGTTCTTCTTAGAGTCAAAAGTTGTTGTTTCAGTGACTGTAGTAGCTCAGTGATATTGTTTCTGTCAATGACAGTGCCTTCTGCTGCAATTTCTTGTCCTTTATCAGTAGCAGTAGCCAATAGCGCTTCACAGCCCTGAATTTTAACAATGACGTCGTCATAGCGTTTAATTTTATCCTCCAGAGAATCATTGGATTTTTCAATATCAAATGTTACATCAGTGTATTTGGATATGAACTCCTCAATTTCTTTGACTAGAGCAAAGAATTGCTCGCGCAAAAGTAACAGTATCTTAAGTTTTGAGATCTGGTCTTCGATTGTAGCCATCAGATCATCTTGGTGAGTAAGAATATCTTGCAAGTCATGAAGGTTGCCACCTTGCAATTCATTTAGCATTGCCTTATTCTTTTTGAGATCAGTTAGTATTGCTTCATAGGCTTGAATAACAGGCTGTACGTCTTCTACTTTGCTACCAATTGGTTTATTTAATGCTTTTAGTTTATTCTGAATTTCATTTAAGAACTCTAAAGCGGCTGCAATCTTGGCAGCAGCATCTTTGTATTCCTTAATATGTTTTAGGAGTATATTTTTCTTATCATTAATAATAGCTTTGATTCTCGCAAACTTATCAGATAGAATATTAACTTGTTCTTTTAGCTGCAATTTATTTGAATCTGAGAGCGATTGCATGATGTCTTTAGAGTTATCTTTGATTTTGGTAATGTTCTTTTCAACATCATCAGCTTCTTTACTCAATTTCTCAAACTTGGCTAACTGTTCTTCCAGAAGCTGTAAGCTTGTGGTGCGAAGTTCTGGAGTAGCAGCCACTTCGGCTTCGTTCAACCAACTCTGGCATTTCGCGACCTTAGACTCAAAGTCGTTTCTACCTTGTAATAACTTATTCAACGCTGACAATTTATCATCAATATCAACCTTCGCTGAGGTATAAGTCTTATTGAGATCCTCCAAAATGTCTTGTAATTTAGCTCTGTCTTCAAGAGAACAGTCCTTAGATACAGCATTTCCTTGACGCATCACTTCAGTTAGAGTATCATTATTAAAGTCAGATAATTCGGTCTGATGCTTTTTATGAATTGCTATTTCTTTCTCAACTTTAGCTGCTTCTAGAGGTACAGGGCCACCTAGTTTCTTAATTTCTGCAACTTTAGATTTTAACCAATTCCTCGCTTTCTCAATATCATTTTCTAACTTCTTCCTGTCTTCAGCACAACCAGCGAGCCTTTCGAGTTCTTGTTTGATAAGTGAAGCCAGTTGTTTCTGTTTTGATGACAGTTCAGAAAGCTCAGACTCTAGTTGCATTTGTTCGGATGGTTCTAATTCGGCTTGAATATTGCTAACTTTCTTTTCCAGTGAATCAATGACTGTTTTCTTTCCATCAGTTTCCTTCAATAAGTTTGCGATCTTCTTCTGACGTTCTTTGACAGACTTACTTTCATAGCCAAGTGGTTCAGGGTGCACAATATTGTCAATTTCTTTTTGCATCCATTCATTTTGAGCGGCAACTTCGCTCTTAGTACCATCAATTGCCTTGTATGTGATTTCAAGCATTTGTAATTTACGCTGAATACGTTTGGCTATGTCGTTGTACCGCCTTTCCACAGATTTCATCTGAAAATAAAAATATCATAAGTAAACAGTTTAAAGAAAATTCAACGTTAAGTTTGTAATCAAGAATATCGCTTACTTGTTCTTCTACTTGCTGTGATTCCAAATTGCTAACAATGTTGATAATTTGGGATCCAACTGCCTTGATGCTATTGACCTTATCTTTGCCTGCCTGGTCGAATTCCGTAGACAGTTCTTTTATTGCACTTAGTTTCTGAGGACATGGAAGACCAGAGCCTTTGTCTGCCAAGCACATCTTCTTAAGCACGGAATCGAAAAAGTCATGGATTTCTTGACATTTGTGGCGGAAGTCATCGATGATAGCTTGGTTGCCCTTCTCTCTTTCAATCGCTCTTGAAATAGATTCTTCGAGTTCGTCTAACTCTTCTTCCAAATTTATTTCATCTTCAAGACCTACAAAAAAATAAGTACACAAAACAATTGTAATTACATTTACTAAATTTCTATCTAATCTATCTAGCTAATTTCAGAATTAATTTAGTCTCACCTAATATTTTAATTAAAATAAACCATAAAAACTTATCATAGCAATAGATCCACATTTATATTTACTTAATACAACGAGAATGTTTACCTTCTGTTGGAATTTCAGTCAGTAATCTGTGTCTCTTTTCACCCAGCGACACAAGAGCATCGCTCATCGCTGCCATGTCCTGTTTCGCTGCCTCAGGTCGAAGCTTAGACGGATTTGCGAGCCAATCACGGGCAAGGGCTTTATGGGTGTTGATCCAGTCTTGTATTTCAATAACCTGTTTCATAGCTTCCTCCATGCTGTGAACAGCATCACCTAACGTTTCCAGGTGGCTTTGTACCTGTTAAAATGATTCAAGTGAGACTTCTTTACCCAAAAAAGACGAATAATATTACCAACTTGTACTGGAAGTCTAGTTCGAAAAATCCTGTTTGTGATTCATGTTAGTGTTGATGAGGTACATTTAAGAATGTTAAAGTGAAAAGTAAATTGCACTGAACTCATACCAATAAGCTAAGGCCTTACCCGATGTTCGTAAGCCTTAAGTTTTTGGCCAAACTCAGGCGCTTCCAGGTTCTTAAGTATGGTATGGATGCGCGGAACGCTGCCAACATCGCTCACATGTTTCTAAAAACAAACCATGCCATAACACACAGACAAACGATGCTTGTTATTGAGTGCAACAAACTCAAGGGAATTAGAACTCTGTTTAATATTAAATTATGTTATTAAAGTTCATTATTGCAAGTTATAACGATATCGAAACGCTTCATAGCATTTTAGCTAATCATGATTCAGAAGAAGCCAAGATGTTAATTCGCTCGTTATTGGTAGATACCTTATAATAAAAAGTTTTATTAATACTAAGTGTAAAATTCAAAATTTCCAAAAAATTTAAAAAAAAGAAAGAGGTTAAAATTACTATTAGTATTTCGGCGAGAATGTTAACAAAAAATAAATGTTGTTTTATGACAAATTTTTAATAAGAAACTTTTAAAAGAAAGAGTTTTTGATGATAATATAAAACAGAGCTCTCTTCTATTGACCAGGAAGTGTGGTATTAAGTAAAGTGATAACGTTTAAAATATTATTTTGCTTCACACATCGTTTCATTAATAACTTAACAGCGTGCACATTATTTTGGACGCGTGCGACACACCGATAAATCTCAAAGGTGCTTGTATGCAAATGCCTTCCTTCATTTAGCTGAGTCAAGACGATTTTCTTTTGAACGATTTTAAAGATATTCTCAGAAATATTAATGTGGAACCTCTTTTGTTTTAAATTGAAACGAGTAAAATTGTTAAAATTACTAATCAGCGTAACCATCAATGGATAACATTAAAAATCAATGAATGGTTAATGGATCAATGAAATTAAATAAATATATTCAACAACAATGTACAACAATATTACAGACTACGCAAAATTCTAATAGGAACAGTTTTAGGAATTTTACTTATGTTGATGTAATATTCTGTTCTGTACAATCATCTTGAGTCAGATTATAACCAGGTGCACAAAAATACATAGCCAACGAAGCTGTTATATTTTTAATTGGTCTAACTACTCTAGATTCTCTATCTACAAAATTTATATTTATATTTACACAAAGTTGAGACCTTACTTCGCTAACTCGTTGGTTTTGCTCTTTTTGTCGACCTGGCAAACTAGAATCTCTTCATTAATTAATTGTCTAAGATTGCTCTATTAATTGTTTTATAAGATTACTATAATAATAATAATTGGGTAACCATCTTGGAATACAAATCTTCTTCACTTTAAAACTTGTCAATGTAGTTTTTGATTTTCATTTCTTTATAATCTAGGTAAGCTTACAGTTAAATTATTATGTCCATTTTTATTTTATTTTTTATATTATAAACTGTACCAATTTTTAATTACTGATCTAATGTCTAAAATACATCCTATTATTTTTCGTGTTTTGTTGTTATGTGTCTCAAAATTGCAGACACCGAAATTGAAGCGTTAGTCTTTAAAACTCCAATCATTAAGAAATCAAAAGCACGACAAAAACATTACTTTATAGTCATGCCTTAATATATTTTCCTTCAGAAAATTAAAGCACACACTTAAAACGACATTAGTACATCAGAAGCAAGAATGGCGGAGGAGGCTGTAAGTACCTGGTCGATGAGGTCTTCCAGGCGCGCTCTGACGTACAGTTCCCGTGGTGGGATGGGCAGGGGTGCGGTGTCGGCCGGCGACGACGGGCGCGACACGGAGGCTGCGGCCGCCGAGCACGCGGCTACGGCAGCTGAGAGGCGGCTTTTCTCAGTTTGGAGACGGTTGTGAAGACCCTGGACAGGACAAAAGAACGCAAGTTTATATACATTACTATAATTTCATTTTAGTAGTAAGAACTGAATATGAACTCATTGTCCCTGCAAAGTTGTAATAAAGAGAGAGAGTTGACAACATATAAAATAACTAACCCAACAATAAATTAAGTATGGAGATTTTAGAGTTTCTTGCATGTTCTTCTGTGAATCACTCCTGAAGCTAGTGAAAAGTTAGCTTAACTTTACATTCACTTTGGAAAAAAATAGAATACTACGTGTAAATTCGATAAAATGTTAGAACCCTACCTAAATAATTTCTTAAATTATCAAAACTTTTAATTTTACAAGAATTAAAATGAGATGTACAGTGAAAAATTACTTGAAAACTCTGATGTACTTAGAGTTTTCATTATAGGCAATTTAAGGTTTCGACGTTACACTCACCCTGGCTTTGTCAAGCAGTTCACGTCCATGGGAAAGTCCATCTACAGGTACATCAAGCTCAGTTATAGCCGGCTCGCACTCATCCAAATTGTTCAAAATACTCTCCAAAGTGTCTTCATACTCCTTAAACTTAGCGAGACCTTCACGTAGACGACGTTCGATCTGTAGAGCGGTAGCTAACAGAGACTTGTGACTGTCGTTTACATTCTTCAGCTGCTTACCAACTGTATCTTTAATCAATGGCGTGGTAGCCTCATAACGCTCAATTTGAGCACGACCCTTAGCCTCCAAGTCATCAAGAGTAGACCTGTACTTTTGAATATCATCCAATAACACAGCATGCTGAGCCAATTGCTCCTCAGTCTGTTCTCTATTCGCGATGTACAGTGAATTATGCGCCATAAGTTGGAATGAGATTTGCAGTAACCATTTTTCTGTATCTTGCAAGGACTGGTGATACTGGTTATAGTCCTTTATTTCAGATTCAAGTTCTGCTTTCTTAGCGGCGCATTTGGCACGTAAAGCATTACATTTCTTTTCAATTTCAGTTACTGTTTCCTTAACAGCTGGTTTCTTAGCCCATCCGCTGAGTTCGGCTGCTTCACTCTTTAATCTGTCTAGTTCTGGCTTTTTGTTATCAATTTCTTCCTCGATGTGCTTATATTTTTCCCATAGCGTCTTCATTTCACCAAGCTCACCACCAGTTGCGGGTACCTTGTCTAAGTTCTGTTCAGTCTCTTTGATCCATTGGTTCATCTTGTTCTTAGATTCTTCAAAGTCTTCCCATTTACAGATAGCAGCTTTGAGTTGTGCGGTAATGGAGTTCAAGTCAATCTTCAATTGATCCCAGCTTTCTTGTAAAAGTTTAACATCGTTACGTAAACCATCTTGTTCTTCGGGTGGTGTGTTATTAAGAGCTTTCTTAAATGCTTCCTGTAGAACAACCAACAAATGATGACCTTCTGTCATTCTGTTACTAACAAGTTTGATAGTTTCAAGTTTATCCTTAGTAGTTTCAATATCGCCTACTCCAATAGAATCTTGCACGGTTCCATGTGCTGTTTCTAACCATTTTTGGAGGTCTTCCTTGGCTTTGATGAACTCAGTGTGGTCAGATAAGTTCTTCTCTCCATTAGAAACTAGGCCTTGGATCTTAGTTAACAGAGATGTGTATTCTGTTTGTAAAGTTACAGTTTTGTCACGAACCCATGCACAGGCACTTAGTTCCATCAGATTTTCACACCTATCATTGAGTTCTTCCAGCACATGTTTATGACCTAAAGCTTCAGATAACAATTCCTAGAACAAAAAAGATATAAATTAGTATATTTTTCCTTATGAAGTATAATTTAAATGAAAAAACTTTAAATATAAATTAATTTTACTTACTCGGCATTTTTCTAAGTGTTCCGGTGTAATCTTATCCACCTTTTGTACTCCCTTTAGTTTGTTATCGAAATCTTTAACCCATTTGCTCATCTTCTCCGAGGTTTCCAGGAAGTCTGACCAAGCAGATAAACATTTCTCCAGCAGTTTTTTAGTGTCTTTACAAATCTGTTGAAGATTTTCCCATTCGATTTGCAGTTGTTTGATTTCTTGGTTAATGCTGTCTTTTCCTTCGTTACCAGTAGTTTTCAGAACAGCTTCACTAAGACTGATAGTCTTCTTCAGGAGGGCTTCGCCCTTTGGTAATGACTCGATAATCTTATTGACATTCTTGAGTTTCTTTTGTACTTCTTCTTTCTCGCCGTGTGAATCCGAGCATTGTTGAATCTCTATCTTACAGTTACGGATCCAGTCATAGAAATTATCATATGACTCTTTGTATTGGATGTGGGAATTGACGTAGTCTTCAAGTTTCTAAAAAGAAAAACAATAAATTATTAAAATATTCGAATAATATTAAAGGGTGCAAAAGAGAGTTTATATGTACTTACAGAAATCATTTCGTTAACTGTTTTTCTGATGTCGTCATAACGTTTGAGTGTGTCTTCAATTTCCTTTGATTTTAGGGATGCATCCTCTTGCAACTTTTCGTTTAGTTTCTTAACGAGATCATTGTGGGAATCAATATCTCTGTTAAATGTCTTAAACTTCTCTAGCTTAGCTTTCTTCTCAGACAAATCATTCATTAAGGAGTCATCAGATTGTATCTTCTGGTCAATATCGTCTAACCATTCTACTAATAATTTATGGATCTGAAAAAGAAGATAAACTTAATAGTCTTGGATTTAAACGCTCAGAATCAACCATAACTAATAGCTGAGTATTTCGAACCACAAGGACTTCCTAATTGGTCGCTATTGAAATTAAATATATTATTAAATACCTTAGATATGTCGTCAAACTGAGAAGCTCTAGTAGTGAGTTTGTTTCGAACATCTTGCAAATCAGCAATCAATTTGTCGAACTCTTGCTTCAAGTTATCAGTATCCTCCTGTATCTTAGCTGCACCCGCTTGTTCCGTGTTCATTATAACCTTCTCTTTGAGTTCAAGGAGATATCTCAGTTTGTTTTGTCCTTGTTCCAGAGATTGCCGTAGAAGCTTCACAGTGTTCAATTTATTATTGACTTCTTGTAATGTATTGGGTATCTCAGCACACTGGTTGAGTTTCTCGCGTGTTCTGTCAAGCCAATCTTGACACTCTCCGTATAATGCATTATGTTGTTGATGTTCCTAAGAAAAGTTTTATAAATTATTTTAGCATCTTGTTTGGCAGGAATACAGATTTTATTAGTCATACTCATTTAGTTCATATTTACCTGGTAGTGGAGTTCGAGCCTCTTCATAACTTCTTTAGCTAATGACAAAATAGCATTGTATTTTGTTGTTAGTTGTGTAATTCCATTAGAGATCCTGGTATCTGCGCAAGTTTCCAATAGAGTTTGCGCATGTACGTTTAGTTTGTCAAGTTCAGCTTGCCAGTCAAAGAGGGTTTGTAAATGACCCTGAAAAAACGATTAAAAATGCATTATATCCATTTACATGAGAAATTTTGTTTTCGAAATATTTGTATTAAGCCATTATTTACTCTAACCTGGAATTCTTCAAGTACAACTTTCTTTTGCTCCAAATTATTTTGCAGCTTATTAAATGATTGCACAAGTTTTTCAGTCTTCGACAACCAATCCAAGGCTTCCTTGTACTGCTCTTCGTATTCTGTCCATTTAACGATACCGCCTTCAATCAGAGCTTTGGTGTTATTCAATTGCTCCCTGTTATAATTTTAATAAGAATTAGTAACGATTTCTCAAGTAATATTTCATAAAAAGATGAAAGTATACTTACACATAAGTATCATATTCTTCTTGCATAAGAGCTACTTCTTCTTCAATATCTTCTCTATCCTCATCATCTGCTATGCCACAAGATATCTCACCTTGTTCAAGAGCTTTTTGTAATTTTGCCTGTCCCACCGGTAATTCACTTTCTAGGACTTTAAGTTGTGATATCTTGCTACTTAGTGATTCCTTATCTCCAGTTGCATCAGAGCACTTTCCTAACTTTTCCTTAGCAGCTCTAATCCATTGGACAAAATCAGAACCAGCGTCAATAAATGCTTGGTGTTGTTCAACAGTTTCCTTTTGCTTTTCATACAGATCTTTCGCCTGTTTAGATAATGTTTCGTATTTACTGGTGATTTCTGATGCCGGAGCTTGTTGCATAAGTTCTGAAGCCTTAGAAGTTACAGACTGAATCATAGGTTCAAACGAAACAATATCTTGAACAATATTGTTTGTTTGACGAAGTGTGGCTTTTCTTTCTCCAAGACTGAGACCTGTAGTAAGACCAGCGAGGCGGTCTTGGCCTTTCTTTGATTTGGCAACCTTCTGCTCACATACTTCTTGTAATTTTGCTTCCCTGTCTGAGATCCATTGCTGAAGCTGCGAATAACTTGAACTATAGTCAGCCCATTGAAGCATAGCCGTTTCTAAGTGAACTTTGGCTGTTGTCATCTTTTTGACTAACCGGTCCCATTCGTTTTGTAATTCTTTTAGTTCAGTGTTAATCCTGTCCTTGCCGTCAGATCTTGTATTCCTGAGAACTTTTTCTCCACTATTAACAGTAGCATGGACCAAGTTTTGTCCTTCTTCACGGCGTTTTAATAAATCTTCAATTTGTTCCAAACGTTTCTGTAGAGCTTCTTTACTGCTGTTACTTCCAGCTTCACTACCACTTCGAGTGATTTCCCATGCGTCGTCAATCCATTTCTTAGTTTTCGCATAGTTGTCATCATAATGTTGATGTTGTTCATAGTTAGTTACAACTTTTTTGAGCACATCATTTGCCATATTTACTAACACTTGATATCTTGAATTGAGGTGCCTTAATTGATTATTTACATAAGTATCAAGATGAGATGATAACAGACCAGCTGCGGAGGTGTTGAATTTTTCAATATCTTCTTTTCCTTTATTAATTTGACCAACAATTTCTCTTACTTCATTGACCTGTGCACTTTTTTCCTTAGCAGTACCAAGCAATGCCAATTTGTGGTTTTTAATAAGAATTTCTTTTTGTTGTAACCAATCTGAAAGTCTCTCATACTCATCTTTATACTCACGCCATTGATTGACAGTTTCCTCCAACTGATTCTTTTGCTGTTTGATTTCATTGAATAGATCATCGAAGCTCTCTTTCAATGCCTTCATTTCGTTTTTGATTATTGTTTGACCATCTGGTGAGGTGCTTGCAAGAACAACTTCACCAGTGTGCTGCAAATGTTCTAGTAGAAGTTCACCTTGAGCTTGCTTATTTATTAAAGCATCGAGTGGTGCTACAGAGTTCTCAATTGCTAATTTGTCACTAAGTGGTTTAGATTTTAATGAAGGGACCTTCTCTCGAGCCCTGCTTAGCCACTGGATTAGGTCATCGTGGGCTTCTTTGTATAGTCTATGGTCTTTGTACTGCTCCTCGCGGTCAGACAGTAATTTTTTGACCTTATCGTAAAGAGAGTCAAATTTGTTGAGGGTTTCTTGTGCTCTAGACGCGGCCAGATTCTGCTGACCACTTGCTATCATTTCGGAGGCTTTAGCTCGTAATGTATCGACATCAAGTCTATCACAACGAGCTTTTTCTTCGACTTCTTTAAGTTTCTCCAGCTGCGCCCGCTTGTCAGACATAGATGTTTCATATGGTGTTAGTTCTGCCAGCATATTCTCGAGCCATTGATTACTCTTTTCTATTAGTTGTATTTGCTCCAGGAATCCAGCCCATTTAGTTACAGAGTCATCTAACATGCTCTTAGTTTCAACCATTCTAGACAGTAAGGCAGACCATTGTTCTTGCAGTGCTATCAACGAGTTATTTATAGCTTCATGACCAGCTGGTGCAGTATTAGCCATAACGTTTTGAGCCAGCTCAACAAGAGACTGCACTTTCGTAAATCCTTCGTCTTTGGTCAGTAATAAGTTCTGAATCAAGACTAATTTAGTTTCTAGGTCATCTTGTGAACTAGAGCTTAAATCAGCGCAAAAGTCTAGTTTGTCTCTTAGCTCTTCGATCCATTGTGAGCACTCTGTCACATTACTTGCAAATTCTTGATGCGTTTTGACATATTGTTGCCATCTGTTAGTCAAGTCCTTCACTTTTTGTGATAATGTTTGATATTTCAAAGATAGGTCTGATATCTGTGAACCACGAGGTCCTAACACTCCTGTGTAAAGATTTTGAGCCTTCTCAGTGATGTTATCAATTTCAAGTTCTTTAGCGCGAACTTCTCCTTGCAGCTCCTTGAATTTCTTGAATTGGTCTTGCTTTTCAGGCAAAGTTGCCTTCAAATCAACTGCATGGATTTGAGTATCAGTATTCCGAATCCATGCCAGACACTGATCTTTCATGTTCTCATATTCATTCCACTGTAGTATTTTATTTTCTAAATTCTCGATAGTCTTATTGATAAATGAAACAAGCCCTTCCCATTCTTGATGAGAGGCATCGATCTGATTTCTAATATTGGCCTGACCATTACTGATAGTTCCAGGAAGGACCTTTTCTCCTAGAGTTCTAATTTTATCAATTCTATTCTTCTCTTCTGGCAAACTAAGTTGTAAAGACTTTAGTTTTTCACAGTTACTGCTTAATGACACGCGCTCCAAATTAACATCACCCCATAATTGCGCAGTATTTTGAGTTGCTTCTACCCATTCCTGTAAGTCCATCACGGCTTTCGTGTATTGCTGATGATTATTTACAATAGCTTCATATTGCTCTACAAAGGATTTCGCTCTAGACAATACAGTTTCATGCCTTTGTTTCAGTTGATTAATTTCTTTTGTAATATCTTTTGAGACATCGGGTAGACTCTGAGCACGTGTTTGTAGGTCAGTTATATCTTGTTGATGAGCGATCGCATCTTGAAGGTAGGTTCTGTAGACATTCAGTTGAGTACGTTTCTCATCTAATGTAGCCTTAAGCTCAATTTCCTTAGGCAAGTTTTTCTCAGCTGTTGACAACCATTCTTGAACACTCTTCAAATTATCTTCGAAAGAGGACCATTTATTTAATTCAGAATCTAAATCTCTCTCAGCTTTAGTTATATTATCATATAATGTATCGACAGCTTGCTGAATTTCTTGTAGTTGTTGTTCTATTATTTCTTTACCTTCAGGTGATGTAGATGGATACAGTTTTTCTCCAAGCTCAAAAGTATTGTTAACGAGGAGAGTGGCGTTTCTACGTTGACTAAGTAAATCATTAAGGCTCTCACGTTTTGCACTAATTCCGTCAGGTGTATTAGATAGGTTTTTATTACATTCGTCAAATTTATGCTGAGCCGTATTTATCCATTCAATACATTGATTGTATTTTTCTTGATATGCGTTATGATCATTAACTGCTTGTTCACATTTCTTAACCAACTCCTTGGCAGTAGATTGTACTGACTGGAATCGTGAAGTCATTTGTTGCAAATTCATGGTTATTCTAGTATCATTACAATTTTCAATAAGGTCATTGAACTCATCTGTCAATTTATCAACATCATTCTCAGTTTTCTTTAAGTTCGCTAAAATTGCCTGTAAAAGTAATGAATAATAAAATTGTTAAACGTTCAAATTTGTGGTAAATTCATTATTTTTTATTTTAAACTAATCTACGACAACTACACATTAGTGCGTGTGATTTGATTATTAGGGATATTAAAACGAGTTCCTATAACCGTTTTGTCAGAAAAGTGGGATACCCATGACCAAAGACATTAGTATTTTATAGAATCATTAAATTATTATTATTCATCGCAACCTTACTTATGTCCAAAATTGATTTTCGTTAGAATATTTTAGATAAGCTTTGGTGGTAATTAATGGTTCATCTACTGAAAATTAGACTATTCCTACAGTGCTGACATCTAATTATTTTTTTGCAATCTTACTTGATCCAAAGTTTCGCCAAGTTTTATGACTGCACACAAATCATTTTCGCGATTATCAATCGCTCTACTCAAGTCCTGTTTGGAATTAGAATATTTGAAAAATACGTCAATAAAATAATTTTGTATCAAAAATAAATTGTTTGTACGTACCTGATATTTATTGAGTTGATCTAATTTCTCTTCTAGCGTAGCTTTGGGTGTATACGTCTTCAAGCTCATTTCTGTGTCGCTCAACCAGTGCTGCAAGCGATCGTTGGCACTATCGAATTCTATCCATTGTTGTATTTTGTCCTCAATTCCTCGTTTGACATCATGAACTGTAGCTGTAAACTTTTCTAAGTCCGCCTTGAGTAACGCTAATTCCCTAGACATTCCCTCTCTTCCTCGAGGCGATAACTTTGTTGAATTATTTTCAATCAAATCTGACAAAATCTTTAATTTTGTGTCTCCTGTCGGAATTGCGTCTAACAGTTCTTGAAGCTTAGCCAGTTTACTTTGTAATGCTGCTTTGTTTCCAGTGAAATCTGACAAAAGATGAAGGCGATCCCACAAGTGTTTCTGATAATCTTGCAATGATTTTTGTTGTTCACCAAACTGTTGGTAAATTTCATAAGTTTTCTCGTGTTCATTTATTACCTCTGATAGTCTATTAGTTAAGGCATTATATCTATCCCAAATAGACTGAATAATTTTCGACATTTCATCACTTTCAGCTTTCCCAGAATGTAAGGTGGCAGCTACCGATTTAGCTTTTTCAGTAACGGTCTCAATTACTCTCTTGTGCGAGTAAATTTCCTGGAGTAAAGTCTTGTTCTTCAAAAGCTTGGACTTTATTTCTTGTGCTGAATTCAATACAGATTTTTCTTCAGTTTCTACAATCTTTTCTTTTTCATCTAACCAAGCTAATGTTTGTTGAAGTACATCTTGATAACTAGACCATTGTAATGTTTGGGACTCAAACTCTTTTTGTTGTTGTAAAATATTATCATTGAGTTTGTCCCATCTTTCCCTCAGAGCCCGAATTTCCGATCTTATATTTTCTCTGCCATTTGCTGCTGTTTCAGGGAGAACCTTGTCTCCAGCGTTTGTAAGAATACCAATTTTATGTTCTCCGTTATCTCTTTCCATCAAGAAGATTTGAAGTTTGCTGCCTTTGCTTTCAATATTAAGTTTATCCTCTTTTGTAACCATTTGTGACACTTGTTCTTCTAAAGGTTTTAACCAGGAATCAAATTCATTTCTCAGTTGAACATATTTTCTATGATCAGCAACCAACTCAGACCAATGATTAACGATTTCTTTAGAAATCAAATGTAGCTGCTGGTAACGGCTACTAACTTGTGTTACAAGTGGCTTAAGTCGATCGACACCACTAAGTTGAATAAGGCTATGGGATTCATCTACGAAAGCATCTATTTCTTTCTCTTTGGCATTAATTTCATTGCGTAGGTCAACATACCTTTGCAATTGCGCTTCTTTTTCTGGCAATGTTGAACATAAGCTTTGATCACGACATTTCGATTCCATTTCTTTAAGCCATTCTGTTATAGACTCTATAGATGAATCAAATTTATTCCAGATTTCAAGTGTATGTTTCAATTTCTGCTCTGCGGTGCCTATACTTTCTACAGCATTACGAAGCTGATCAAGTAGGTTATCAATTTCGGCTTTAATTGCAGCGTTACCTGATTCGGATGTACTTTTACTCACACTTGAGAATACATTTCTTATTTCATCTAGTTTACTGGCACCTACTTTTTCAATATCTTTCAAAGTTACAGCTGAATGAAGTTTTCTTATGATTTCAGGCTTTTCTCCAGTAGCGTTTTCAATGTCTAGAAGTTTTTCGGACTGAGATCCAAGCCAATCCTTGTATTGTTGAATAAGACGCACTAAGTCTTCGTGTCTCTTAACACAATCTTCCAAATTGTCTTGTAAATTTTGTGATTTTGTGACAATGTTTTGAAATAGTTGTTTGATAGATTGTAAATAAACATTCAAAGAGGCATCATGTGTTTGATCAACCAGTTGTTGCGCCTTATCGCAAACTGATTCTACTAGTTGTTGGTGTGTCATAATTTCTTGGTGCATTATTTTATGATTTTGTAACTGAGCTTTCTTTTCTTCGAGCGAAGCTTTAAGTTCTGTGTGTCGTTGCATTGCCCTTTCTACGTCTTTCAACCATTTGGTGAGTTGCTCTTGAGCTAGTGAGAAGTCTGAGAATTGTAATAAACATTGGTCTAATTTGTTAACTGTCTCTTGGAAGCTATCGCCAAAGCTGTCCCATAATGTTCTTATTTTACGAATTTTTTGACGAATAAATTCTCTGCCATCAGGACTAGTATGAGTATAAAGTTTTTCTCCCAAACTTAAGAATTCCTCAAATGTCGGGGTCTTCTTATTACGAGTTTCGTAAAGATCTTTAGCTTTATTTTGTTTTTCCTGTAAAACGGCGTAATCACCAACAATTTCATTGAGGTCCTGAAGTTCACCAAGCATACCAGTGAGCCAGTTTTCCATTTTTTCATATTCAGATTCAAAAGCTTTATGTTCGGCAACAAATACTTCATATTTAGAAATTATTTCGTTTACTAGATTATTTAAGGTATGATATCTCGTGGCTAATTTGGAAGTTTTATTTGTAAGATCCGATTCACCAGCAATAGCTTGTTTACTACTTGTCAAGGATGCAAAATCGGCACTTCGGGTGGCCAGCTCATTTTGTATTTCGTTAACCTTTTGCAAGTGAGCTATTTTAGCTTCAAGGTTGCTCTTTAAACTCTGATCTCTGACTTGGTTTTCTTTCACTTTTAGCCATTCTTCTAATTCATCTAATGTTTTCTGGCTTTCATTCCACTGTTTCAAAGTATCCTTTAGTTTTTTATCTTGTTCCTTACATTGTGTTGCAAATTGATCCCAGGTAGTTTGTAGTTGTTCATATTCACTAATAAGCACCGGATGACCGTTGGGACTAGTGTTTTCTAGTACAATATGTAATTGTGTCTTCAGTTCACCAAGCATTTTATCAATATCATCAGCCTTTGATGTAACTTTGTTTATGGCAACAATTTTAGAGTCAACGTCGTCTTTTTGTGTTACCACTCCATAGTTAAGCATGCTGTTTTCTGCTATTATGTGATTTAGTCGATCTCGACACTCTTCAAAACCTTGTACGTATTGCTCATGTTCAGATACATAAGACTCGCATGCACCTATTCTTTTCTCAAGTTCTTTAGACATACCTTTATATCTATCAATAGTTTTTGATAGACTCTTTTCTGCTTCTTCGTCGGGCATAAGTTTAATTTTTTCTGTTAGTTGCATTATCATAGACTGATGCAATTCAACTTCTTGATGCATGATCTTATTCGCATGAAGCTGGGCCTTCTTTTCAGGAAGTGTGGGACACAGCTTAAATTCACCAAGTTCGCTTTCTTTGTCAGATATCCATTTTTGTACTTGATTGAATGTATCATCAAAAGATGATCTCTTATTTATCGTAGTTTCAATATCCTTAATGACGTTATTTAGTGAATCTACCGAGTCTTCAAAGTAGTCCCTGAGAGCTCGTAACTCATTTCTTATTTGTTCCCGGCATTCAGGAGTTATACCACTGAACAGCGCTTCGCCAGATTCAATGGCACTGTTTAGAAGTCTCTGTCCGACTTCTTTATTCTCATTTAGTCTCTTCATTTGTTCAAGGTCAGCGGCTGATGGTTTTGCGTGTTTGCTCATTGTTGCTAAGTCTTTTATCTGGCCATTAGCATTTTGAAGCCAGTTTTTAAATTCTCCAATAGATTTATCATATTTGGCTTTATTATTTTTCAGGTCTTGCAGCCTATTCAGATGGTGATCTATAAATTTATTGACTGCTTGATAACGTATCACTAAGTGATTAATGTACTGTGGCACACGTGAATCTGGATTACGAGACACAATATTTTCTCCAGATTCTGTAAGCTTGCTTATTTCACTGTTATAGTTTTTCACGTCTTGATTTAGAAGCTGTATATCGGCAATTTTAGAATCAATATCATTCATATTTAACAGATTAGCAGCTTCTAGTCGTACAGTATTTTCTTTCTCTTTTAGCCATTCAGATACTTTTTCAAGCAAAGATTCATATTCTTGCCAGGCGTCTATATTTTCCTTGAGTCTGTTTTTGATTTCGCTGTAATTAGCAGTAAGGACATCTAAATTCTTCTGAGCTTTTTCGGTTTGCACAGCAGCTTCTTGAGCACAGGCTGGTTCAGCAACAACTTTCAATATATCGCAGGCTTCTTTCAGTTCATTTACTTTGTCTTTACACTCATCAATACTATTCTCTACATCAGATAAAGCTGCAGCTTTGACTTCCAAATTGTATTTATCACTGCTAGCATCAGGCATACACCATCTAGTCTTATCGTCAAGGATCTTCAAATTTCTGTTGAACATAGCCAGTTTGTCAGTAAACAATTTTTGTAAGAAAGTCAGAAGAGTAGTTTCTGTTTTATTAGCGTGAATAAGCACACTTTCAAATCGTTTTTGTAGTGTACTCAGTTCCTTAGGAACCAGAGATTCATAAAAGCCTGGGTAATTAGCATTCATTTCTGAAACATTCTGACTCAAATTATCTATTTCATCATTGAGATTTTGTAGTTCGGCTTTACATGACTGACATTTCTTCAACCTGTCTAATATTTTAGCATTATCTCCAGTCATATCATCGCACTTGATAATGTCGTCACGTATTTTACTCACATTATCCGAAAGTCGTTTAATATTCTCCTTTAGTTTATTTTCCTTTGACTCTAGTGACATTACAGCACTTTCTAAATTATTTGCTAAGCTCTGAAGAGCTTCAAATTCAGATTCCAAATAATTTACAATGGATGAAACTTGTTCGACTGGAATACTTTTGTTCATGTTGGTTATTTGTTCACATTTAGCGTTTATACTGTTTTTCAAAGATAAGTAGATGGGTAATTCTTCTTTATATTTTGTTAGATGATTTTGACCAAATCTGATTTCTAAATTATCACAGGCATTTGATAAGTTTTGGCCAGTCTCACTTAGCCATTCGATTACTTGATTTTTAGTGTCATCGATCTGACGCCAAACAATAAGTTGTGATTCCAAATCCTGAATTCTCTTGATAATAGCGTCGTTTACTTTCTCCCAATGTGTTTGTGAATTGAGGAAAGCCTCTTCGAGAGGAGTGGTATCAAATCCTCCCAAAGTAGATGCTTGTTTTAAGATAGATTGTTTAATTACGTCCATTTGATCTAGCAACCCTTTCGATCTCTTTAAAATTTCATAAGATTTCTTTGCCTTTTCTAACGACTGAGCTGTTTGTATGTAATCGTTAGGTGCATCCTTTGCTTCATTGTATAACTGTTCCGCCCTATTCATCTCTCTGTCAAATGCAACAGTAAAGTTCTTGAGTTCTTGCAAAGTAGAGGACAGTAAAATGTATTTGTTTTTAGTGTCACGAACACTATTGACTACTTGATCCCAGTTGTGATCAGCGGCCGAAAGTGCATTCTGAATGGTTCCCATATTAGGCTGATCTTCTCTCATTAAATGCAACCCTTCTTCTCTTAATTCCTTCCTTACAGATTGTTTTTCTTTTAATTCAGCGTCTAATTTATCTAGTTCGTCTGTTATGTCTTGAATAGTTGCTTCAGTTAATGGTACAGGTTTTTGAGACATATCATTCAAGACAGTTTGTATGTCATGTAGTACCTGCGCCAATGCATTATGTTGAACGTTGAATTTGTCCCATCTAGCCCCAACTTTCTGAACTAAGTCTCTCTTAGATGTAACTTGGTTTAGTAATGCATCTGTTTTCATTTCTATTTCCTTAACCAAACTTGTTGGAGACATAATTCGTCCAGTATTTTGATCAGTAACTTTAACCCTTGAGGGACCATCAAGTAAAGCTACATTACTTTTCCATTCAGGCACTTTAGTTATAATATTAACAAGTTCTTGGCGGAGAACTTCATAACTTTCAGGTGTCAATTTCGGACCCTCAATTTGATATTGGATATGACCAAGCTGTTGTTTAGTGTCTTCATACCAATTTAAAAGTTCTGACCACTTTTGCAAAACAGCCTTATTTTGTTGAATATTATTTTCAATGATCTGATAATGCTGAGCAATATTTGAATAAGTGTCACTCAATGCACGAGACTCTTCAGGATGGGAAGACAGTGTCATGTTCTTTATTTCGTTGTAAATTTCCGTAAATTCAGGTTCCTTCGCAGCATGTTCTTGAGATAGTACATGCATGGATTGGAGCGCAGGCTCTACTTTTTCTGCTCCAATTTGGTCAAAACTTTCAGTTTTTCTTCTAAAATCGGTTATCCAATTATCAAAATGATGTAATTTTGTCATGAACTCTTGGCGAACTATTATTTTATCTGACAATTCATTAACTCTAGACCTTACAGTTTCAGCTAAAGCATTTGTGCGCTGTTTGATGTCAGATACCTTGTTTTTCAATACTGCCGCTCCTTCCGGCTGAATATTATAACAAATGTTATCACAAGTCTGCGACAAGCTGATAATTTTGGCTTGTTGTTGTGATATTTCATTACCGAAGGATTTCAGCTTGTTGAGCTCTCTATCCAACTTTTCTACTTGTGGGGTGTCAATTGACACACTCCGGCTGTTTAGTAATTTCTCACCGTTTTCAATCCAAGATTCTAATTTTTCAGATTCACGTTCGAAGTTTTCCCAATTTGATACAAGTTTGTCTAATTTGTTGTTCCATTGATCAGCAAGATCATGAACTACCGCCCATCTAGAGTGAATGGCGTCTACCTCGTCAGGTGCACTTGTTTTTCCGGATAATTGATGACTCACACTCGATAAGATTTGAAGATTGGTTAACTGTTTATCACAATCTGTTATAAGCGCCCTTGATTGTTGTTGCAATTGTTGAGCTTCAGGTAACGTAGTAGGCTTGGGAATAGCCCCTAACTTGATTTCTGCCTCTTCGATCCAAGGCTTGATTTCAGATACTCCTTTCTGATACTTCTGCCAGCTAGCAAGATCAAGTTCTACAAGTTTCGTCTGGTGTTCGCTTGACCTTTGCAGATCAGCCATCATTTTCTCTAATAAGACAACTTCTCCCTTGAGTCTGTTCGCATCTTGAACTCGGTGTTCGATTGCAAGCTTGCTTCCTTGATCAGCGACATTATGAATAACATCCAATTTTTCGCTTATAATTTTCTGTAACGCTTGTGACTTTTCAACGCGTTCTTCTGGAGTGATATTTTCTGATCTGATTTGAGATAATAAAGCAGGGCTTTCTTTCCTAATCCATTCTCTTACGTGTTCAAGTTTGTTTTCAATTTTAACCCACTCTTGATTGAAAACTTCTAAGTGTTGTACTTTCGAATGAACCTCATTTTCAACTCTATCGAGTTTACGTTCAATAGTCTCTAGATCCTTTTCTATAACTGGCTTAGGTTTGTTAGCAGTAAGAGATTGTAGTTCAGTGTACGCTTTTTGTAGCTGTGGTAATCTCTCAGTTTTCGCTTTAACGATGTCGGAGTTAAGTGTACGTGTTTCTTGAAGTTCGCGACCTATGTTAGATACACCTAGTTCGAGACCAGGATGAGCAACATAGCTTTCAATTTTGTCAAGATCTGACAACAATTCTTCTTTCTGGTATTCGTAGTTGGACCACACCTTTTGTGTATCACGCAGCTTATGCAGTCTGTCATTAGATGTCTCGTAAGCCGTGTTCCATCCACTTTCAAGGTTTCTTACATCTTCTCTCACGAACGCTGGGGCATTGGCGTCCTTAATAAGTTCCTTGCCTCTCTGTAACATTGACATGACCGAAGGCCGTTGGCGGTCAAGTTTCTGTACAGCAGCTTGTTGCTCCATAACAAGTTGTTCGACGTGTTGCAACGACTGTGGCTCAGGTTCAATCATTGCCTGTTCTTTAGCATTCTCCAAAATGCATATAACTTCATGCACTTCTCTGCGGTACGTGTAGCATCGTGTATATGTTTCTGTCTTTATCATTGTGATTTCTATGGTAGGTATCAAATTTTTGTATCTCGCTATGAGATTTTCGAGTTTCATTTGCTCTTCCTGTGCCTCTAGCTCTGAGCAGTGGTTGGACAACATGTCAAGTGTTTGAACGAGCCATTTCATATCTTCTCGCTTCTTGTCAGCTTCGCGGCAGATATTCTATAAAGTTATAAATTTACAATAAAATTTGCCTTAAAAATTTTAATAGAGTAAGTATACTAGAAAGATTCCAAATGAAAATTATTATATTTACCATCAGTTCCCTCAGCTTTATCCAAGGAAAGCATTCAAAAGTACATTTTTAAAAATTATTTTCCAAAATGATTACGTAGAAAAACATAAATATTAGGAACTTACCTGAAAAATGGTCTTCTCCCTCTCAAAAGCTTCAGCGGAGTCCACTTCTCTCACGATGCTGTCCATGGTGGTATCGACGTGGTCCATCCATCGTTCCATTTCCCTGAACTTGATCCTATAGGCGTCCCATTTAGCGGGTATTCTCTGCAGTTGTTGCCTGAAATTCTCGACTCGGTGCACTGTGGTCTCCCACTGTTCCTCGCAGCGACGCACGGCTTCTTCCAGCGCTGTGTCGTTCGTCTGGTGAGTGTAGCTCGTTGCAATGGTCTTTAAGTTCTGCAGGCAGTGTTCTACTTGCATCACCTTGCCTTGGTTACGGAAGTACTCCTCGTTTCTGATCAGGATGCCGTCGGCGTCATCGCTCTGGTTGTAAGCCTGACGAAATAAGTGTTCAAATTTTTTTATCTTTTCATTTCACTGTATAACATTTAATTCAAAATGTGATAGCAATGACATGCGGTAAAAAAAAAATTGGGGCTTAACTGATACATTTAACATCTATTCATTCATATATAAAAATTTGCGAGTGAACGTATTCATTAATTTAGGTTTAATTTACATTTTTTTGCGATCCATGCATTACTTTACCATGCTTTATTTTGAGAGGAACTAGCGCAATTTTATTGGAGCTTACAAGTTTGGTCCGGCTAGCCATGTTAGGTACTTAACAAGAATAGGTAAATGCATCTCAAGCTACCTGTTCCTCATAAACGATCTCCTTCTCGATGTCCTTGATGCAGTGGTTGAAGACGGCCTCGTCAAGGCGAAACTCCAGCCGCATGAGGTGCGGCGGCGCGCGCGCCAGCAGCTCGCGCCAGCGGCCCTGCAGCTGCTCCACCGTCTGCACGATCACTGGGCGGTCTTCTTCGTTCACCAACTGGGAAAAGAAGTCGCATTAGGACGGGAAATCGACACAGTTTCTAGTTGTTACCAAAAGTAAATAAAAAAATGAAAACACGCAGTCCAGTCAGTGATTCAATTATACCTTTGAAATTATGCTTTTCATGTGAGGAAAATCTACTCCCATTTCAATTTTCAATCACAAATTATATCGGAAAACAAACCGACACGGAATACCTGACACTTTCATCAATATGAATAAAATACGTGAACTGACAGTAAAGTCTTAGGGTGGTTACATAGGTGGGCTGGCCGCCAGCGCTGTCCACGCGTGCGCGTGTATTACCTACGAGTAACATCGTTTCACAGCCAAACGCGCGTCACAAGGGCGCTCTTTACGTCAAAATGTATGGAAATCCAGCGTACCTATGAAACGTCCCTTAGTGGACAGTCCAGCACTGCCACAACGCTACAATTGGAAAGACAAGCGAGGAGCCTCCATTATATTATTAAAATATACTTTTATTCTTAAAATTTGTAAATTCTTTTCAGATTCAATGGAATTCTGTCACTTACTTCTAAAAGCTCTCTTCCCGACCGCACCAGCTCAGAGACTGCCCTCTCATCGGCTCCCTGGAAGAACCTCTTGTGGAAGTCGACAGCCTGCTTGGAGTCGACGCGGTTGTCGGCGAGGAGGGCCTCGGCTCTCGACGCCCAGTCTTCGACGACTCGCTTCTTCACTTCAAAGTCTTCCCACGCTCTCACCAGGCGTTGCAGCTCGGATTCTTTGCGAGTCGCTTCCGAAGAGACGTGGGCGAACCTGCATTGTGGATTGACATTGAGGTAAATGGCTGTCACTAAGTGTAAAACTACCCCTAACCGACACCTAGTTTTTTCTATTGTTTGCACACAATATCATGTATAATACATATAAATATATTTAAAGAATGAAATGCAATCTTCTGAATGGTAAAGAGAAGAAAGAATAGAAATCTAATTTAACTAACGAATAAGAAGGGGAAGAGGGTAGTATTTTATGTGTACTTCACACTGGGACAAAACAAAGTATGTAAACAAAGTATGTTTATATAAATATATTTTTCAATAAGTTCAATAGGTTACAGACCTATTTTGGGGACTTATGACTATTTGTCTGTTTGTTTGTTTCTCTAGTTCATTTTTCTAATCCTTATAGAAGTATGAATTGATATATTACTAAATAATAATGTCATGTTTGTATATGTAGCCTATGTCAAGTAGTGAACTTATGTGGGTTCAAATGACGATGAAGATATATAAACAGTGTCTACTGACCTCTCATTAAGGTCCCGCATGAGGCGGACCTGGTCTGTGACGTCGGCGCTGCGGTCGGCGTCAGCGGCGCGCACGATGTTCTGGAACACCTTGTTCTTGCTCTCCAGCATCGAGCGGTAGTACGTGGTGCGAGAGAAGAACGACCGGTGGTGTTCGTAGCGTTCTTCTACTATCTCACTGTGGAATTAATGACGAGATTTTATTCAGATTCAAGGAAACAGTCATGTTTAAAACGGTAATGAATAGGAAGTCTCGTCTTGTTTTTTCATTAAATTCTATCCTCTTGGTGAGGTCTACAGGGGAGTGAACTTTCCCAGAAGGTGCCTATTAGTCTGGTTGTAAAGTATGTTAAAATATCACCGTATCATCCCTCCTCTCGATTCCTGCGCTTGTTTGTTATATAAAAATCCTTGCCGCTCCGTCTTGCTAAGAGTCTGGTTATTTGATATGAAAACAAATTCTCACCACATTGTCTCGCTTTTTGAGAGTAAGTCGCTAGCGTTCTTCACTATTATCGAAAATCCCACACTGATGAGACGAAGCTGTCAGGATTTTTACAAACTTATGCACAGCTTGTTTGCTTAGTTAAGACAACTTACCGTCTTCTCCTCCCGACCTCAGCGCATCATCAGCTCTGTCCAGCCACTGGCCAATCTCCCTATGCCCGGCTCCCAATGCTCGTCGTGCACAAGCAGCTGCCGGTACTGGTGTAGCTGATTGGCTATGTTGCTACTCACCGCCTAGTCTCTCCTCCCGACCTCAAGGCTTCGTCGGCTCTATCCAGCCACTGGCCGATCTCCCGCTGGCCGGCCTCCAGCGACTCGTGCTGCACGAGCAGCTGCCGGTACTGGTGCAGCTTGACGGGCACGCCCGCGCGCACGCGCACCAGCGCCTCCTTCTGCTGCTTCAGCGCCGCCATGTTGCTCTCCACTTCGTCGCGAGGCAGCTCGGCGATTGCTGTTTGGAAGGTCCTGGGAAATTAACAAAAAACCTTTAATATTTTATAGTGTTATTAATTATGCAAGTACGACTATACACACACACTCGACCGAAAGCTTCGGGTAATTTTGACCTTTTTAAAGAACGCGTTCAATTTGATCTATTGATCGACAAATGAGTCTAAGCGTCTACCGCCAAGCCAGCAGAAATGGTTTGTAAAAAAATTCGTCCTCTTCCCGCCCTTTTTGAACAAAATCACTCCTTCCAATCCTCCTTCCAATCCCGTCTACTTTAAACATGATTGAACCATTATAGTATTGCTTTCAAAGAACCTCAACAAAACCTCCCTACTTTCACTTACCATTTCCAGAGAATTTGAGCATCCCTTCCCTCCCAAGGGGAACTCCCTTTCGTTACTCGTAGAAAAAGTAATCACCTGCTAATATTCTTGAAGAGTTCCTCATGCGCCTCGATCTCGCCGCCGAGCAGCAGCAGCTGGTCGATGTAGCGCTGTATGTCGGCGGCGGCGGCGCGCGGCGTGCGCGCCAGCAGCTCGTCGGCGGCGCGCAGCCAGCGCTCCAGCGTCTGCGCGCCCGCCGCCAGCGCGCGCCGGTGCCGCAGCGCGTCGCCGCCGCGGACGTAGCTGCACCAGTGGAAATTTACATTTCACTTCGAATAATTACATCAGTAGGTCACTAGTTCTATCCCAAATTGTGTAGCTGATAAGCCAGCTTGTAACGATTCAAAATAGAGTTGAAGAAGTTGTTTTTCATAGAAAATAGGACTTTAGTAAAATAAACGTGCAAGTTTTGAAAATAATACTGATAATCCTAGCTTTAAATCGGAAATTCAATTTACAACAAAAGAAACTTACCGTTCCGCTTCTTCCCAGACACGTTCCCAACGCTCTGTGATTTCGACGTATTTCCTCTTTATTTCAGAACTGATGTCATCGGAGGACGTCGCTGCTAGGAATCCAGCGGCGTCTCCTAAAAGTTGATGCTTCTCTTTCCACACCGTTAGGTCATGGAAGAATTCTAGTCTCTCGTCTTCGGAGACTCTCAGCATGTGTTGAGCCTTGTCTAACCAGGTCGTGAACTCATCGGATATTGTGTTCCATCTTTCCCAGTGGGCGATCACTTCTTCGAGCACGCTACGCGCACATCTTACGTCCGAAGCTACTCTTCTCCATGTATCTGATACTTCTTTCAAAAACGCGTCAATCTCTCTCGCCTCAGTCCTATCGACTTCACAAACTCTCTTGTATTCCTCTGCGACTTGCTTAATATCCACGTAAGCTCTATCAAATTCTTGGAAAATCTTATTCTTAGTTACAAAATTATCATAGTCATCTAATAAGGCACGGACATGATCGATTTTACCAAACTTGCCGGTCCACGCAGCAAGCTTGGCTCGCGTTAACTCAATGAACGCTACAATACAACATTTATGCTCCAAATACTTTAATCTCGCTTTCCTCTGTGGTGCCCTTCGACTGACAGTTTCTAGTCTGTCTTTCATATCCTGGAGTCTTTCCTCTGGGATACGCGTGGCTTCAGGAGATCTCAACGCTATTTCAAATCTCTCCATAACCTCTGGGAGGTTAGCGAAGAATGCGCTATGTTCTTCCAACTTTTCGCTAATGACGGCAGCGGTTCGTTCGTCTAGCGTTGTGGGAATTTCGTCGAAGTATAAAAGGTATTCGGCTCTTGCCAGCCATTCTCCTATAACCTTGAAGTCTCCGGGCAAATCTGAGTCTAAGAGCCAGAGCCACCTTCTGTGGAGTCTCTCCAGCTCGATCCAGAGGGAAACGAGTTCGCGCCACGATTTGGGCGCTATGGCAACCAGGCTCTGTGTGTACATTAATTTCTCCAGCTTCTGGTAAGTAGGCTCTCGAGCGAGCCTCTCATTTTCGGCGCGCACGTAATCGTCGTAGTTTCGCGATAGTGTTCGCGAGTCGTATTGCCTTTGAACTGTGGTGACCCTTTCAGTCAGCCACATTCTAAGAGTTTCGTATTCCTCTTGTACTGCCGCTACGGCATCTGGTCCAGTTGTCTATAAAAAAAGTTTTAGTTAGTTTGATGAAATAATTTTATTAAACTCTTTTATGTAATAAAGAACCAGACACTTTTGTAACGATAAAGGATAACATTTTAAATACTGGTGAATAAAGGCGAGGAAATTGACTATCGTAAGGGCTCAAAGTACAATTCAAATATATTCTCTTAATACTATTGCCTCGACAACAATAAGAATAAGAAAGCAGAGATGCTGTTCAGACTCATGCTCGCCAGCTTCGCCACCCAGACTTCATAGTATGTAAGTCTGTGTCTATGTTCTTAGTGTGTATGTAAGTTTATAATACTTAAGGTAAGGGTACAATGGGACTGACATGTATTTAATATAAAAGTCTCTTTTATAAATAAGATAATTAAAAAAAATACCTTGGGTTCAGGATATTTGTGCAGGAACTGTGCTACGTATGTCATAATGGATCTCTCGTCGGGCTTGTCAACGTCCACGTCTTCGGCATCCAAGAGCCGTGCGATGCCCAGCTCGCTCTCCGCCACATCGAAGGCGTGCTCTAGCCGCTGTCTGTTGGTCTTCCTCTTCATCTCCGCCAGGTTGATCAGGTTGGCTTTAATGGCGTCGATGATGGCCAAGAAAGCGATGCCGTCGCGCCATGAAGGTCCGAAGTCTGTGACTTGGACGTTCGAGTCTCTGTAACAATGATGTGACATTATAATAAAAAAAGTATCTTTGCATTCACAAGCATTGTTTTAAACCTAGTTACAAGAGCTGATATAACGAGTTCCGTGACTAGTAGTAGAATTGGAGAAATTTATTCATTGTAAGATACCAAATCACGTTAGTGCTGCAAATTAATATGAATACTCTAAGACAAGAAAGTATTGAACAAATTTTTATTATAAAAAATACCCTTACTAATAAACAAGGTATAAAGGTTGAAATAGTTATTCAGTGTTTTGTCTTCGTCAGACATTCAGAAGACAGTAGTTGTCAGAAAGTGACAAAACACTGAATAACTATCTCTCCCTTATAACTCGTTTATTAGTAAGGGGGTAATTAAATAGCTCCCAATAAAACGCTCTAAAATTAATCATGTTTTGGCCTTTTAATTTGATTAAAATGACCAATTAGAATATTTAAGATTGGTGTGACTGCGTCGGGGGGTCGCTATCTTCGTAAGTATTTTGACCACGGAGTTTGGCAAATTGTCGTTAAATTTTTATGTAAACAACGCAAATAAACTACTAAGGTTTTAGTGGCAACAGGCGCTTAGAATACACGTGAAATAAAAAATCTGTTTTCGATGGTAGTCTTCAGCCTGTACTGTACGTCCACTGCTGGACCAAAGCCTCCCCCAAATTATTTAGCCGTTTCCCGTCTTCACCGGACACTATACGTAAATGAATTTTGAATCCTGCTGAATCCGTACTAATCTCTAAGTAACTCTCTCTCCTAAGTAACTCTCTAAAAGGTTATAAGTAACTCTGTCGGTCTCTCTTTCAAGTCAAAACTACTGAACTGGACCGATTTAATCAAAATTTGGCACACAGATAGTCTAGAACCTGAGAGAGGTCTTCGGCTACTTTGTATTCCGATAAATTATCTCTGTGATACGAATTATTCATAAAATTAATTCAATATTTAGCAGAATTATATTTTTCGCCGGTTCATCTATTAATAAACACAGAAACTTCCAGTTTCTTAGACTCACTTGGGAAGAGCGTTGGCCACCCATTGCAACAGGGTTTTCCTGGCGCCCTGCTTCCACCGGTCTTCGGCCCGGTGCGTGGGGGTGGCGGTCCCGGACTCCTGGGACATGACGGAGGCACATCGCGACCCTACCAAGTACTCCAGTGCTCGGCTGTTCTCTTCGATCTGAAAAAAAATATGTTTTTGAAGATACGGTCGTACTAATACATATCATCACGCCTCTATCCCCAAAAGCATGGGCAGGGAACCCCACATTTCGTCTGAATGCTTATCCCTGTAGACCTACCGGGTCTTTTAAATACTTATTTTAAATAATAATAGGAGGATAGGAGGAGCTCGGTGGCGTAGTGGTCAGTGCGCTTTGGCTTCGATCGAAAACAAAGCTACCTTCGCCATGGTCAGGCCGTGGATGGATGACAAAGACTTTGTGATCTCGAGCTCCTCCGTGCTTCGGTAGGCACGTTAAGCCGTTGGTCCCGGTCGCATTTGTGACAATTTCTACCCACCAACCCGCATTGGGCCATCGTGGTAGTTTTACGGCCCATACTCCTCATGTGTTTCTCCATGAGGAAGGCCTGTCCCAGCAGTGGGACGTATATAGGCTGATAACGAAATAATAATACGGAAATATTTCAATTAATATAGGTTCCAAGTTCAGACGTGAAAAACGCTCTATTCCATATAACTTAATAATGTGTATATCATCCTGCTTCTTAAATTTATTCCTCGTTTTTTATGGGGGACATTTCAAAAAATATGGTGGCAATTGAAATTAGATGTTAGGCGTAACCTTCTTATTAAAACCTCGAATATGAAAACTCGAAAAATTGTGTTTCAATTGACATAGATAGATCCTTATTTTATTTTGACCTAGATAGGAATTCGATATTATGTCTACAGCGCTTCCGTTTTTCTATAATTCATTTAAAAACTATTTTGTTCCACTAGTCACTAGTTCCATAACACGTGGACAACAACTTAATTCTCTAGTCACACCGTGTTTTTGAGTTCATGATAAATTGGTAAAATTATCCTAAAGCGCTGGCCACATTACCAGCGAGCGGGCAAGCGGGGAGACTGGCGAAGCGTAGCGATTGAAACTAATCGAGGATTTGGTGAACAAGTTGAAAAAGTAACATTGCTGGAATCGTTTTTAGTTTCATTTATTTCGTTCGCATCGCGCAAAATACGATCGTATTTACCGGTATTTCAAAGTCCAGTCGAAAACGTTACGGCCCAGCTACACTTCATACTCTCGTACTCGCGTTCCCTCGTATCGCAGTGCAGTGTGGCTGGGCCGTAACGTTTTCGACTGAGATTTAATCATGGTAAATACGTTCGTATTTTGCGAGAGCGGGGCCCAGTACCCCTAGTGTAAGTTAACATTTTAATTTCCATGGGAAACTTGTTTTCAGCTACTTTTCGCATTCGCTACTTATCATGTTTCTCATAGAAACTGAGCTTCTTGACGCAACTAAAAAAGTATTTTATTTAAATGTTACCTTACACTACGGGTACAGTAGTTGTGTGGAATTACTCCACCTCATTTCGTATTTTGGTGCACATTCGTTCACATTGGCTCGTGTTTCGCTCGCTCGCCCGCCCGCTAGTAATATAGCCTGAGCTGAACCCGTTAACTCGTCAGTCTGGTGGCCCCGCCTCGCACGAACTTGACCTTGTATTTTATTGCGAGACTCAAAACAACACTCGAGGATATTTGCATGGAACGTGTTATGTCATATTCTTGTTTTTTCATTTTAAAAGTAACGAAATTAGCATTATTATCACCATTCTTATGTTCAGTACCAATTTGGAAGTAAGACGATTTACGCCCGATTTATACGAAGTTGTGTCTCGTGTTTACTCCGACTTGTACCTAAAGTGCGGTGATGTTTGAAACACTTTTTAGTTAGTAATCATTGCCATACATACTTACCTATCATAATTTTTTAACCTCTATTTTTAGAAGACTAGATTTACTAGATCGCCCTACAAATAACCCTTCAATTAGAGAGGAAAAGGTTACAATAATAATCTAATATACCCATATCAATCACTTATAATACGTGTATCATGTCATGCTAATAATAGTTTAACCTATTTTTCAATACTTACCTAACTTACCTACTAACCTAAAATATACTCATTGTATTTAAATGATCATTGACTGAGGTTTTAGTTAAAACAAGTATAATATTCAAGAAAACCTGTTTAAATACATCTGTAAGAGTTCATACTCCTACAACTAATTGCTGGGTTAATGAGTTTGTCTGCACGGCACAACTTATACCATACAGTGTTCGGATGATAGGGTTTTTTAAAGAATTTGTAAAAATAGTGCTACTGGAATAGTGATTGTTAATTTCCTAAAATGTGGATTAGGTGACGTGCATGTGATAAAATCTATTATCATTCGATTTTACGGTGCCGTCAACCAATAGCAGTGTTGTTCAAGCATTTTCATAGCAACAAGTTTTGATTGCAACATAGCTAGATACTTTACTAAGGAGTTCTATATAAAGCTATACTGAAAATAGCTTACAAAACATAAAGGTATACTTTAAATGCAATAAAATAATCAAGGCGTCATCATGAATGAGGAAATAAGGAAAATCAAAATAATTACTGAATGATGTATAAGGGATACAAAATACAGAAGTCCGTGGCTGAGATACAGGCTTGATAGATTAATATTCAATAGAGAAGAATGAGAATGATAAATAAATAGGTAACTACAATTAGTAACATACGAGTAAAGCCCGCGATAATAATATAATCAAAATATCAAATGAAAATGACAGAGATATAATGTTTCATAAGTACAATCGCTTTTGGAGCTAAAAAATTACACCAGATCTAGAATCCAAAAAGCGATACAGAATGTAAATATTAATAATTCCTTAAATTATAATACATAGGAAGATATAGCAACACCATTGTTTTTTAAGATATTGTACATATTAAAAGCTGTGACTATACCCACCTTAGTTCTTCTTTCCTGTGGGTCCAATATATAGAGAGAAGCTTGCGCAAACAAATACGTTGCCAATTAAAATGAGAATATACCATTTTTGGATCAAATTGTTAGGCGGATTACTCAAGAAAATACAAAAAAATACCAGTATAGGTGTATCCTCATTTAAATGGTCCATTAGTGCCTCTAAAAATACCAATTGTAGTTGTTAAACGAAAACGATCTTAACTTTTGAAAATGTAGTAGATCCTTCAAAAAATGCATACAGTGAAAAATACACTCCTCGTTTTTTGAAGTCTGTTGAAATTGGTTTGGTGTAAAAGAATTTGTTTCTATACAATTTAAGATCGTTTTACTAATAATTTGGTGTCTACCTAAAGATCGATATATAGTTATAAATATAAATAGTATGCAAGGAAGGTATTTCGATATAAATATAAATTCATTTGCAGGTTTCTGCTATTGGCTGTCCTTAGCATCTCCACGTATTGTTGGGCATGCTAATTAAAGTAACAAATTATATTTTAGAACAATATTTACTAAGTAAATCAGACATAACACTTAGACGAGTCACCTGTTTTCGTTTTTTCTAGTGACACTACATTTTATCCCGTATTATTTCTTTATTAGAATTTTTAAAAAATAGTAGAACATTATCTTTAGCAAGATACACCAAATTTTAAGGATTTTATAGCGTTATTAACTTTACTCCTGCTAATGTAAGTGCAATGGCAATTATAAATATAAAATAAATTATACATCTATTCTTCAAAATTGCAATTGCGTTTGCCGTTACAATATTAGGCCCATAATTGTACCATTTAGCTGTGAAACCAAACAAATACCCAAAGGAATTATAGCTTAGTCCGTAGTAATTACGTCAAAATCTAGCTGATCCTAATAGTGGTATTACTGTGCGATAAATTTATCTACGTTATATCACACCAGTGCTTCTAAATCATCATTTATTTATAGTCAAAGTAGCTTTCACTAAAATTCTATCGTTAGCAACGAATGTTTAACTCTTGGATATTAAACATTATAACCTCATTCGTATTAAATGGACTGTAATTGTCCATTCGTTGTTCCACGTATAAATTTTCTCGACATTTTTTGTTTACTTTACTGGATTCAAAAAATTTTCCCCAATGTTGAATCAGGAAAGTGTTTAAAAGTATTCAAGTCACAATTAATGTCATGGTCAATCTTGATATATTTTTTCGATTACTTTGAGGCAAATTTTGTAAATAAGATTCTATAGAACGTAACAAATGCTAAGAAAATTTTACATTGTTATATTGACATCAGCAAATGCGGCTCAATACTTTGAATGCTTAAGATGAACGCCAGCTGAAGAAAAGTCCATTCGCAAAAATGGCTAGAGCAACTTACATACTGCCATCTTTGCTGGCCAATAAGATGCCACAAGATTTTGCAATTTTACTTCCAACCTTTTCAGAATAAATCAATAATTATTACAGTATTCAAAGGAGGACATTATTCTTAGATAGTGCCCAGCAAAAGAAGTTCTTGTACGGTCCTATTAGGTTTTACTTGGAGGCTAGTCACAATATTACATCCAGGTCACAGTGACTTAAACAACCCCGAATCGACAAATAAAAAAGGAAGGACTTTCAAGATTCAGTCATGAAACATACATATAATCAATTCTATTATCCTCTAAGGGTTAGTCAGAGACTAGGCAAAAGCACCGCAAAAGCAGTCCATTGCCATAGTCCGCGCTTCACCAATCAGTGGCTGCACATACATAGAGAAATCAAAAACATGAAACATGAAGGATAGTTATCAAAAATACCCAAATTAGTCCTAGCTACTGTGAACGCAGTCCATCCTACCTGGAAGTACAAGATGATGGTCCAGATGAGGCCGAGCACGACGGCGGGCCGGCCGTCGACCAGGTCCGCCGCGTTGATGTTCACCAACTTGATGCGCTTGCCGGCAAGGAAGCGCAGCGCGGTGTTCGCGTTGGAGAGGAAATGCGGGCGGCGGAGGACGCGCCCGCGCTCCATGGGCTGGAAGAAGAAACAGATAACAGGCGTCTAAAGGCTTAGTCGTATTCTTCTGATGGGGCTGTGAGAGCACTCCGATCGTATTATTATTATACTCTTATTGCCAAAAAGAACTTTATTGCCTTTATTGTCAAAAAAAACATCGTTACATAAAAATAAAAACAACACAATATATGCAATGGTCTCTAATAGAGATGTCTTCCAGACAACCCATACAGTGAGTAAATTAAATTAATAGAGTAGACCACAAATGACAATCGCTAGAAAAAGAGAAAAAAAGGGTTTTTTTTCTGTGTCTCCCCTTTCTGAAAGATTGAGTAGTATAAAAAAAATAAAAAGGTCCACCATATTTAAATGAATAGCGCCACAAGTTAGTCAAGGTCCAGATATACGCATTCAGAAAAAATATTTTGACTGCAAAGAACTTATTTATCAAAAAAAATCTCGAACATTTTGCTACTGAACCCATAAACAGATTAAATTAAGCTACAAATATTTCTTTAGTTATTTGTTATACAAGAGTAAGAAGTTGCTTTTTAACCGCGTGCTTTATTTTGATGACCGAGCCAGCGATGGATTTAAAAATTAACAAACTAAAATAACGCTACTAACAACTCAATTGAATGAATGTGAGTGAGGTATCCGAGAGGAATGCAAAACTCGGGAAAAAACTATTTGTCAATACTATTTGTATGAACTGTGTGCCAAATTTCACCTTATTCCATTAGGTGTGCGCGATAAAAATTCCGCACAATTTATAGAGCAGTTGCTATTAAAAATGTTTAACTAACATAAATGTAATCGAAAATTTTATACAGTTGGAATGAGGCGCTATATCAGTATTAGCGACGCTTTGCTGTATTCCTGGCTTAACATTCTTTATACGTTTGTGGCTTTGTCGTGCCTACAATTGACTGGTTATTGAATCAACGTTTTCCAAGTGGAAATTTTCTATCGTCAATTGGTAGCGGTTCTGGCGACAGATTGGTGCAATGGTGTCATGGAGCACCTGGCTTTGTACCCTTGTGTACCCTTCAACGGCCAAGTCACACAACAGTAACTTAATAATAAAGAAATCGCAGTATGTCGATCTCTAATAGTTTGGTTGGGCTCTTGTGTTTTCTAATCAGGGTCACTCCAGATCTTCGATTATCCTAGTTTTTATAGTTTTCCCTTTATGTGGCCATTAAACCCCAACTCTGTACCAAATTTCAGCTATCTCAGTTTATGGGAAGTACTAGTTCTATTTTGATGATCATGAGTGAGTGAGTGAGTGTCACGTGAGTGTCGTAAATGCGAAACTTTGCTTTCGCTTAGCTTCGGAACTAAAAGACCAACAGACTTAAGATTTTGGATTTAAAGTATGTGATTATAGCTTACTGGATGACGAAAATTTCTGCGTTCTGATCTTATCCAGAGGTTCTCAAATAGGGGCCTGAAAATGTGGCGAAATGATTCCAGTAAAGGATGGTACGGCAGTGTTTGCTTCGCGCTCGACCTGGCGGGGCTCCCGTGCCCCCCGATATTTTAGTTATAAACTACAACGATAAATGTTCAAAAGTTTCAAATAACTTTTCCAAGGCACTATTATAAGTATCTTTGATAATATCTTTAAGTATTATACTCAGTGATTGGTGAAATTTACCTTTTTATAAATTGTTTCAGTGTGCCTTAAGTTCTTTATAATTAATATACAATAAGTGACGACATGAAGGTTTTTATTTCTACATGTCCACCCACCACGTCACACAGTGAATGTTAAACACCAATTTCGAACTCTTTAATAATTAAATAACTAGTTTGATATGAAAACTTACCAATTTCTCGCCTGAAAGTACCTCCAGGAGAGCAAGGAGCTTCGTGCCATCTCGGAGATCGTATATAAGGTCATCAATACGCAACGGCGGTATGCGCTGCAAAAAAAGTTCAACGTTTAAATTGTATTTTTCTTGTTCATAGAGTAAGATTTTAATGTGACATAGATACTTGATCAACCAGCGACAAGTAGGTTGTTATTACTCTTGAAATATTTATCTACAACCTTATATTCCTACATAGTGACTCTTCGATTGTTTAGTTAGGTATAGAGGATACCACAGAGTAATGAAGCTGGGTTTGCGGATCAAACGATATTATCAAATATATTACTATTGATTGATGTGTATGATCTTATCGATATAACCTTAACACCTGGCATAAAAATCCCTGATTAGGTTCAAAATTTCGTGACCATTGCTCAGAAAGTAAATATCTACCATAGCCAAAAGTGAGACCCTCTCCAACTATTCAGTGAAGTTAATAATTCATCAATCTAATTACCTTTGACAAATGTGAATTGATCCAATTGACGAATGTTTTCTTCTGTACTCTTTCTTGTTCATCTGTAACAAAACAGCATAAGATTAGATTATATGATCTCATTCAGAAATTATTTTTATCACAGTATCATGAAATAAGGTTCATAATCCTCCCATCATTATAGCTATTAAAGTCGTCAACAACATTTATCTGAATGTTAAATCTTTCTTGTTATCACCTCTGCCTATCCCTTCGTGCATAATGAAAATTATTTGTTATCAAAAATAAATCTTTCTTTTCTTTATATAGAACCTACAAAAACCTCCCGTGTTGGTCCGGGACACAAAAACAATGTACCAACTGCTTTTCTTGCCTAGCATGCCGTAAAAGGCGATTATGGGCGTATTGGGTACTGGGTCTATGATTGTGTAGGAGATGAGTTAACCACTCTTTCACGATTTTTCATCTGACTAAACCCAATTTTTGTATGGCGAAATGTGGTCTTAAGGAACACAGTGCTCCCTGGACTCTGCCTACCCCTTCGGGGATTACAGGCGTGATTGTATGTTTGTATGAACATTTGAATGTTAATGATATAAATAGAGAAACTAACAACATTTATTCTTTGGAAAATATTGCAAACTATTTGTAAGTAGGTAGTGAGAGAATTGCAAAATCACATGTGTGAAAATCAATCATTTCAGAGATCTTTTGAGGGAAGCTGACACGCAGCTGTGTAGGCAACTCTATGCTGAACGATGAAGAATCCAGATCTTGATGATTTCAATTCATTGAAAAGGTTTCATCAACGTGCCAGAATTGTATAACTGACATAATTGAACTCTGAGTCAGCGATATACAGCATCCAACCAGCGATGAGTTACATCAGATTTAAATGAAGTCTTGTCTAAAAATATCCGTCAGTACTGTTATTTTCTGCCAACTGCAGTTCTTTTTTTATCTATCTAAAGATAAAAATAAAGCTTACTTTATAATATCACAGAAAAGATGCGTGATGCATCAAAAATAATTTTTATGTCAGTACTACGTAATAATGATTTTTAAATAAATATGTTGAAGTCTTTAGATATGTAACACATAAAAACATATCGCTCATCCAAAAGAATAATGACATAATTACCAAAAAGTCGAAAATGAGTTTTTGATGCCATAACTTCATGTTTTGCACGTTTTATCTATGGTAAAAACGATAGAATTGTTGTTCCATTAGTTTCCGAAAGAGAGAGTCATTGCCGTCATGGTGTTGGCCTATACTTCGAAAGGATACTCGGAAACATCGAGAAAGTTTATAAAATGTAGACAGATTTATAAAAATAAAACTAAAATTCAATTTAATGTTGTTTAAATTCATGATTTATTCCCATATCCAAACCTAGTTTAATGTCATAATTGTATTATTTGATGTATAAAATGTCATAAATGTACGTCTAATTTGTTTTATTTCGTTTTTTCAAATAGTTATCTTAAGTTTTCTCGCAAACTTTTTATGTTATATTATTGGTAGTAAAGTAACACAACATAACTATTAAAATATATCAATTGAATGATTGGAAATACACAATATTTTCGATATCAAACTTTTAAAACGCTCTCCTGAAAAATCGCAAAATCGTAATTACGTCAATATTCTTTTGGATGAGCGATATCATCACGCCTTATACCTGAAGGGGTAGGTAAGGCGTTTTTTTTTTTTTTTTTTTTTTTTTTTTTTTTTTTTTTTTTTTTTTTTTTTTTTTTTTTTTTTTTTTTTTTTTTTTTTTGAAGGGCCCTGAACTGATGCCTCTGACGGCTACTCAGTTATAACCGGATTTTTTAAAGAAGGCGAGAACTGTGGTGGGTCCTCAAGCCTGTAGTGCGAGGAGGACGTGCCTCGGCCTGCGGTGTCTCGGTCGGTCCTCTCTAGCGGGAGAGTAGTTGGCGGCTCTTACGACGAGCGGGTTGGGATGGTGAGGAGCTTTGTCGAAAAAACGCCTGGAGGCGTCTTGAAGGAATTGGCGGATGGATGGGAGGTCGAAGTCCCTATGGAGATCTGAATTACGTACGTACCACGGGCAACCGGTTGCCATACGAAGAAAACGATTTTGGATGACTTGGAGTTTGTGGATGTGGGTGTTCGCGGCATGAGCGAATGCTACGCTAGCATACGTCATGATGGGTCGGACGCAGGCTTTGTAAATTGTCGCCTTATTTCTAAGAGACATTTTACTCCGCTTGCCTAAGAGGTAGTAGAGGCGCCCGAGCACGAAGAAGGCTCGGTTTCGGACGGCTCTTATGTGAGGTGCAAACGTTAAGCACTGATCGAGAGTGACGCCTAAGTACTTGACCTGCCTCACCCAAGGGATCGGCCGGTCGAATAGGGTGATCGGAGGCAGAGCGGCGGATCGGGCCCGACAAAAGAGAATAGCGTTGCTCTTGTCGGGGTTGATCTCGATCCTCCACTTGCGGAACCAGTCGCCTAAGGTGTTAGCGGCTGACTGTAGTTTTTTCGCGACAAAGGCGCGATTGCGATGGGACATATACAGAGCGGTATCGTCCGCGAAAAGGGCAAGTTCGACACCCGGATATTTGGGCATGTCGTTCACGTAAAGCGTGAATAGCAGGGGGGAGAGGACGGAGCCCTGAGGAACTCCGGCTCGTATCGGGTGGGGCAGGGAGCGCGTTCCTTCGACGCGATAGCGAAAGTGGCGGTTCAACAAGAAGTCTCGTAAGATGAGTACGAGTCTATCTGGCACTTGGAGTTTGTACAGCTTGTAAAGTAAGCCGTTGTGCCAGACTTTGTCGAACGCCTTCGCCACGTCGAAGAAAAGCGCTCCTGTGCAGATGGCGCGTCGCGAATGGGTACGGAGACCCGCGAGAATGTGCTCCGTTAGGCGGTGCACTTGGTGGGTACACGAGTGCTTGGGGCGGAACCCAAACTGCTCGTTTATGAGGATAGGTAAGGCGTAAAACATCTAATTGGAACACTGATACAATAACATGTGACTCGACTCATGGATGGAATTGGAATAAAAAATTGGAAGCTGTTGAAATCAATAACGATAAGGTGCAACGCACAGTGTCAGACATCAATATGTAAGGTTGTTTAACTGTCTTCCAATTGAACTTAAGGTAATCGATGATTTTGACATTTTTAAAATGAAATTGAAGCGTTTCTTGTTAGAAAAATGTTTTTATGATATTAATGAATTTACTGGACCCTGTATTTAATATTGACGTTTCTCTTATTAAATTCGAATAATTTGATGGATATTTTTGTGATAGTGTATATTGTTGGTATTGACATGGTTAGATTTTTTCAATGAATTATATTGTTGGGTATTGAATGAATGCGTGAATTATTGTTATGTATTGAATTAGCTTTAACTAGGTATAGGACATGTTTGATTTCATACTATGCGGTTATATTTATTATTATTTATTTAAAACTTTAGTACATTTGGTGTACATGGCGGACTTAATGCCAAAAGCATTTTCTACCAGTAAAAAATAATTAATGTTAATTATTACAGATTTGCATGCCCCATTATTATTAGTAATTATGTATTTCCAACACAATTATTTTGTTCAGGAATAAATAAATATCCAGACGACACTTTTTGTGCGATACAGTCTGCGTCACACAAAATGTCTGTATAGCGCGGAGTAGATCTTTTACGGAATATAGTTAAATGTGTTCTATTGGGTCCTTACCTATGAAATTGGTGTTTTTTTCTCTCTTAGTATTTTGTCTGTATTTATTAAGATTCAGAGTATTCCTAAAAAATAATTACCTCGTCTAAAAATAGACTATATTTTTGAGCTCTTTTGATTTGTTTTGATAATTTGTAGTAAGTTTAATTGTGTTAAAATTGGACACGGAGACAACTCTTTTTAAGTGCCTCCCGAATACATCATTTGATTTGCATTCAATTAAAAACGATAAATAATTTTTATGAAGTGTGATATTACACATATTACTAAAGCTTGTCTAATGATAGATGCCAAATTTTATTATCTTTGGATTTGTCGTTGTGAAGAAAACTGAAAAAAATTTAGTATGGAAAATGCAGAATTCCCCAAAATCTCCATACAAAACACCAATTTCATAGGTAAGGACCTAATATTTTCACAGTCAGTTTTTTCAGTCACACGGAGGAACTCCAGATCCAATGCTGATTACCTTGTTACCAATATAAAGACAGCAATACAGAATAACTCTAAGCACATTATTATACCCAGAAGGAAGATGACTCAAAAGCCTTGGATCACTAGCGGACTTTTGCGTTGTGTTCGAAACAGAGACTGCCTCCACAAAAAATTAAAGAGAAATCCTGACAGTGAAGTCAGCCGTACCACTTATAGAAGGTACAGGAATTACTGTAACTCAATGTTGAAAAAAGCGAAGAGTGACTATGAGAGGCATGAACTGTACATGAACTGTTATGTAAAACATTTGTGCACCGACACGAATCGGTAGAACATGTCGGCCCTTCATAAATTAACATCCTATGTATCCATGTTTTGGCAAATAAAGTTTTATTATTATTATTATTATTATTATTACAATGCAAAGAATAATAAGAAAAAACTTTGGGAAACCATCATAAGTATCACTGGATCAAAAAACCCACAGATTGTGCCTTAAATCTTATTTCTGATAGCGACCCAAGTAAAGGTGTCGATAGTGTAAACCACTATTTTATCAATGTTGGTAGAAGACTTGCTGAGCAATTTGCAGCAACTAGCAGCTACCAGCCGCATAACTACACTCTGATGATGAGCCCTAACTCGGGTGGATCAATGGTTAATTTACCTACGGATGAGTATGAAGTCAGGGATCTAATTCTGGGACTCAAAGACAGTTGTGCGGTTGGGTTGGATCTGATTTCTGGAAAAATTTTGAAGCGCTATCTCAATATACTGTTGGCTCCTATCACTCACATTTGCAATCTTGCACTGGCCACTGGAGTCTTCCCTCAAATATTTAAGGAGGCAGTTGTCACACCAGTGCATAAGATCGGTGACAAAGATTGCGTGAATAATATTCTGCCCTCTGTGTCTAAGATCCTTGAACGACTCATGAACATGCGTCTGATGAATTATCTAGAGGGGAATAACTTGCTGTCTGACTCACAGTTTGGCTTCAGATCCGGCCTATCCACTAATGAAGCAGTGCATCAACTTACAGACACAATAGTTGGAAACCTGGATAGCAGGAAGAAATGTGTCACAGTCTTCTTGGATCTGGCCAAGGCCTTTGACGTCGTGTCTATTCCTATCTTGCTCTCTAAGCTTGAAAAAATCGGAGTAAGAGGTACTCCACTGAAACTATTCGAAGACTACCTTAAAAACAGATCACAAAGGGTGAGAATTGATAAGTGGATAAGCAATGAGTTAAGTGTTGACCATGGTGTACCTCAGGGCAGCATTCTTGGACCCTCATTATTCTTGGTTTTTATAAACGAGCTATGTCATATTCAGATGTCTCACGGAAGGACTTTTGCATTTGCAGATGATACCGCTCTTCTCTTCTACGGAAATGATTGGAAAGATAGTTTTCATAATGCTCAGAGGGGATTTGAGGCTGTTATCTCTTGGTTGCAGGACAATGCCCTCTCCTTGAACGTTGGTAAAACAAAACTTGTAGCGTTTGCTTGCAGGAGAAATCTCCTTCCTCCTCCTGAACTCTGCGTCATAGCCCATAATCCACTCTGTGTCCATCGCACTGCTTCTTGTAATTGTCCACACTTGGAAAGAACCCCATGTATTAAATATCTTGGTTTCACTCTTGATGATACGTTATCCTTCAAACCTCATCTGGACTCTCTCACAGCTAGATTGCGAAAACTTATATATGTTTTTAAGTCCTTAAAACACGTTGGTGACAAACATACACTCAAGATGGTCTATTATGCCTTATGCCAGTCCTTACTGGGTTACTGTATAGACTCTTGGGGAGGATCTCCCAAAACGTTGTTGATTAACGTGGAGAGAGCACAAAGAGAAATTTTAAAGACTGCCGCGGGACTGCCTTATCGTTACCCAACATTTATCCTTTATAAAAAGTGGGATGTGCTTACAGTAAGACAAACGTTTATCTTAAATATTTTGCTTAGGCAACATTCTAGTCTTGTATACGACCCAGACTTGCTTAGAGGTAGACGTAGAAGGGGCACTGTCTGTAACGGACTACATCTGAATATTGCATTCTCCCGTAAATTTTACTGCTTCCTTGGACCTTACATATACAACAAGATTAACGAAATCGTTAATATTTACTCCCTCTGTGGACATAATTTGAAAAATGCTGACTCAGCGTTTTTGAAAACGTTAGATTATGAGAAAACAGAAGAATTAATGTTCCATTCAATATAAATGTGTCTACTCATTAGGCTGTAACATTTCCCTTATTTCTGCACCCCAGAGCCAATAATTACACATATAATCAAACACACAAATTTAAGCACACACACACACACACCCACTCACACACACACTCACTCACACACATACACACATACACACACACACACACACATACACACAAACACACACACACACACACACACACACACACACACACACACACAATACTAATTGATTATTAAAAAGATTCGAGATTCGTTCGGTCTTCATATCTCACATTGTTTATTGGACATATGTACCGATAGGGGGAGCCTGGTGACCTGTACAACAGGTATTCAGTTACCTATCCCAGGCACCGGACTCTCACAATATTATGTGAACCATAATTTTAGATCCTAAGAATTTTTTGTAAATTCTATTGAGAGAAGTAAATAAATGAATATATTATTATTATATTATTATTATTAATGATGAGGAACCTTGTCGAGCTCTTTGTAAACAGATACACCTGATCTATTTCGTCTTATGATGTCACTAAATGGCACTAAGTGGCTTAAATGACTATAAATCCAGGATTACTTTTTATAGCGCCATTAAAACCTTGTCTGCTTTTATGTCGTGGTTTTCACCTCTTAGACCTTTGTCAAGATATAGAATTAAGTACCTACTAAATTAATTACGTAATGGCGTACGTTCGGAATACAGCTCCGCATGGAATATGTATTTGGACTTTTTTACTGTTTGAGTTTTCGTTTTTTTTATTATTTTACTCATAATGTAAACAGTGTCAAATGAAGCTTCTGTAATGTAATACTGTAGTTGTTTAAAAGTACATAGATCCATTGAACAAAAAATAAGTACTGAATAATCTACGCTTAAGCCTATTGAGGAGCTCGGTGGCGTAGTGGTTAGTACGCTTTGGCATTCGATCGAAAAGAAAGCTACCTTCGCCACGGTCAGGTCGTGGATGGGTGACCAAAAGTTTGTGATTACGATCCTCTGTGCTTTGGAAGGCACGTTAAGCCGTTGGTCCCGGTCTCTATTGCGACCGTTTCTACCCACCAACCCGCATTGGGCCAGCGTGGTGTTACGGCCCATAATACTCCTCATGTGTTTCACCATGAGGGAGACCTGTGCCCAGCAGTGGGGCGAATAAAGGCTGAGGACGAATCCACTTTTATTGTTAACGAGGACTAAGGGAGTGCTCACACTCATTCAGTCCCATTCAGCGTATTTCTATGAAACACTACGATTATATGTGATATGCTGCTTTCTGGTTGACTGGTAGAGAATGCCTCAAGGCATTAAGTCCGCCTTTGTTCGTCGTGCATAAAGAATAAATAAATAAATAATATGCTTACGCGGCTGACCAGACGCGGAAAGAACAAGTTCCATACAAAACTGACGTTTTCTATGGGAGTAGACCCAAAAACCTATTTCCTACTGAATACGCCTACAGAAAATATAATTTCATGAATTATCATTCAAAGAGAAACTGATTGAAAACTCCTTCAATTGGAATAGATGTTTGTGATATATGGCCACAAGATTGCACAAGCGGCACAGGGCTCCCGTAGGAAGCGTCAGCCGTCACGCAGCCTTCCCCCGGGACACGCACCCGGCACGCCCTGGCACGGCATCTTCAGGCACAGGGCTGGTTCGTGCGTAATGACATTTAAAGTAAGAAATCGTGAATCTTATTATTTTAAGGTTGTTGAATTTAGAATAGATTTCTATGTGTGAGTGTGAATTAATTACTTAAATTGTTGCTATTTGTGCTTTTAATATTAGGTCCTTACCTATGAAATTGGTGTTTTGTATGGAGATTTTGGGTATGTCTGCTTATTCATCGTTTTTATGATAATGCAAATCAAATGATGTATTTGGGAGGCAGTTAAAAATAATTGTCTTTGTGTCTAATTTTAACACAATTAAACATACAAAAAATTATCAAATAAAATAATACGAGCTTTTTTAGAAGAGGCAATTATTTTATAAGAATGTTCTGAAACTTAATAGTTAGGGACAAATTGCTAAGACAGAATAAAAACACCAATTTCATAGGTAAGGACCCAATATATTTTTGCTCTATGGCAACTGCTTCTTCCCTTCTGTCTTCTGAGTTGCACCTATGTACAGCGCCTTTGAAAATAAATTTAATTTTATTATTTAAAGCGCCTATTTATTCCGCAACATAGGCGTTTTTGTGGTCCTTCGAGCCAAAATCATTACGGCAGCCCAAAAATCTAGTCCCAACGAGTCCCAAAAACAAACGACAAAGCTAAAGCTTGCGTGAGAAATAACTTTGTAAGTACATTACGAACAGTCGCTTCAGTGTTGTGCTCACGAAGATTCATGAAAAATACTCTTTACAGGTCGCTCTTGCAATGTGTATTGGGCCAGTGGTGGTGTTACGGCCCGTACTCATGTGTTTCTCGTGCATAAGCTGGTGACGTGACTCTAATGAAATTTAAGAATTTAGACCAGATTCTTCTGTTGGTCAATTGCAAGAATTGAATCTGCTTGAAACTGCAGACGATAACACCAATTGTAGTAGTTTTAAGCGTAGGCTTAATTATAATGGTCTGAAATATTAGGTCCATACCTATGAAATTGGTGTTTTGTATGGAGATTTTGGGGAATTCTGCATTTTCCATACTAACATTTTATCAGTTTTCTTCACAACGACAAATCCAGAGATAATAATATTTGGCATGTATAATTAGACAAGCTTTAGTAATATGTGTAATATCACACTTCATAAAAATTATTTATCGTTTTTAAGCGAATGCAAATAAAATGATGTATTCGGGAGGCACTTAAAAAGAGTTGTCTCCGTGTCAAATTTTAACACAATTAAACATACAACAAATTATCAAAACAAATCAAAAGAGCTCAAAAATATAGTCTATTTTTAGACGAGGTAATTATTTTTTAAGGAATACTCTGAATCTTAATAGCTACAGACAAAATACTAAGACAGAATAAAAACACCAATTTCATAGGTAAGGACCCAATATGTTCATTATTTCCACTACAAGAAAGTAAATATCGTTTACACTTACGATAACACGGGTCTTTGATTGCACACAGATGAAACAAATTTCATTTTAATCTATACATATAATAAAACTGCAGAGGTCGAATTTAAAGAGACATAGAGTATATAGAAAAAAAATGCTTAAAACCAAGGTCAGAGAGATGTAAAAGGAAGGAAAAGACCAAAAAATGTTTTATTTTTATTTTTTTGTACCTCTGTCTGTTTGTCTGATTGTACGATTTCAATGAAATTCTGCATAGTGATACTTTATATCCTCGGTTAACATCTTAGATACTTTTTATTCCGAAAAATTCTCGTGGGATAGTTAAACCATAGTAACCGCGGACGAAGTCGCGGGCAAAAGCTACTTTAATATATAAAGCCCGTAGGTATCAATTCCTTGTGGGTTTTTTTCCACGAGGAAGGCCTGTGCCCAGCAGTGGGTCGTATATAGGCTGAGGATAATAATAATAATATTATATAAGCCCCCTAAAAATAACAATAAGGTATCAATTCTTCGTAGCAGACCCAAGCTGGCCCCTCCTGCTAAATTGCCATCTATGTACGTCGACAATACTATCAAATTAGATTCATTGGTGGTTGACCTTACAATGTTTATGGTCATTTAGTTTGGAACTGCTAGAATGACGAAAACACATTTCCATGAGTTTTCATCATAATGAAACGTACAGAAAAATATCAATTTATTTACCTAAAACAAAAATGCCACTATAATAACTTAATATGTATTCAAACTGGTCGACGTTTTGAAAATGTAATCCATCATCCATTTAATAAATTGTATCTTCTGATACAGAGATCAAAAAATGAATGGAATATTATCATCTATGCGTTATAGGTAAAGTGCTGTCAATGCTGATGGCTAGTGGGTTAAGATAAAGAAAGAAGATATTTAAAAAACGTACACACATAACAACATATTACCATTTATCTGTGGTTTTGCGTTTTACTGTTTAAATCTGTTCTTGATGTTTTATACGTCTTCAAAATTTTGTTATGTGCTGTGCAATCGTAACCCCTGTGGCAAATAACACAAAAATAGAAGAAAAGAAAGGAAAATGTTTATAACAGATTCGGTAAAGACAAGCTTGTAGAGTCAGTATCCAAATCATCTCTCGTGTTGCCACTATCGAGTGACCATGGCTGGAGAATTTTGATATCTCACTTCTTACAAGAGGTTTATATAAAAATATTGATTCCATTTTTGTTATAACATGATTCTAAACCATGAATCACACAGACAACAGATGTGACATTACAAATTCCCAGGAGTCAGTCTCTAGCAATAAATATAACTTGCATAATTTCTTAACAAAACATAATAAAACGTCTAATTAGAATCTCAGTACAAATATAAATGCATCGTTTGTTTAAATAAACATGGCGTCAATCTTGTACTTGGCGCCCGCGCCGGGACTTGGCAGCGTTGGTAGCGCCGGACTGACCGATGACTGGCACGTCATTTTGTCAAATACTTAGCGGTGACGTGAAATTGTAAGACTATAGGTAAAGATTACATAGCCCTGCCTGTGAACCCGAGTCGTTCTAGCGGTAGGGTTCTAATGGTATATCAGGGACTTTGGCGCGTAGTACCTTACGTCATTTCTGGTGAGTCCGTAAATGGATTCCTCCTCACCAAAAAATACCCTGGTTGGAAACGGTTGCAAATAGCGAGTAGCGACCGGGACAAACGGCTTTATGTTCCTTCGGAAGCACGGAGGAGTTCGAGATCACAAAGATTTGCTTATCCATCCAAGAACCGACTGGAAAAATAATTCCATAATTATGTTCATAATGCACGGATATAATCAAATTAAGATGTTAATACATTTAATTAGCGCTAAAACATACGCTAACTATTCTCGCGCCAGGAACATTTCGGAGCGACACAGCGTTGTGGTCAGCCGATTGACTATTGTGTCACTTCGTGCCAAGGCCACTGAGATCATCGTCTTGCGGTCGTTCAGTGTTTACTATACTTTTTATACCTCGCTCGTTATCAAACGACTCGTTTTTATGTACTTTTTCTGAAGTGGTTTCTACGGAATTCAGATTTAGGTTGAGTTAAGGTTTCACTTTTATTTGCTCTCAACGTATTTCAATGCGTTTTGGACGGTTTTGTTATTAGGAGAAATAGAAATAATAGGTAATTCAATCAGTAATCAGTCGGTAATTTACTCTGTATTATGTAGGTACACAAACCCGCATTGTGCCAGCGAAGTTGTGTTACAGCTCATACGCCCATGTGTTTCTCCATGAGGAAGGTCTGTGCCCAGCCCAGCCGTGTGATGTATATTAGTTGAGGATGACGAACGGAAAAATAGCTATGACACCTTTTCTGTTGCAAACCGACAATAAACATTCGTGGCGCTTACGAGTTTATTGTACGCCTATTTTGAACGATTGAAGGTTAAACTAATCAACAATAAGAGTAGGCGAGAGACTATGTATCAGTGATTAATACCCATCAGTGTTAGATGAGGACAAAGATTAATAACTGTTCGTAATGTGTTTAAGCACAATATGAAAAGGAGACAGAATAATATCTAATTGCTAAAATTGATTGCTGTTTTGAAGAGTTTTGTAAATTTTGGCAATTTCCAGTACCCATACCCTAGATAACCCGATAGGCTTTATTCTCATGTAAAACAGGAATTTTAATTTAGGTATTTCTGCTTTTGTTTTCCTGGCTATATTTTTTTTTCAAGGGCTATGAATGAGGTTTAGAATTATTTACAAGTCAGAAATGATCTCCCAGGTCTCATTTTTTTGTTTGTTCGCTTTATTTTGTGGACTGTTCACTAATAACAAAACTCAATCTACTTTGTGGGTTTGGCCATCTCCGTTCACTAGTGTTCACGATATAAATATCACTAACTGAAATCTTTCTGGAAATAGTCACAATCTTTTTAAACCCTTCCAAAGGGCTGTCGTCAATTATTTATATTCCTCCCCCACAGTGAAGTATTGACACTGAAGAGGTGTCTATTTATAGACATCTTAAGTAACAGATCTTCGTGGTGTTATATTGCATATACGATTTAGAACTTCTAAAAAACTTATAACAGATTAAATAGTCAAGCTTTTACTCTTTCTAATGTAAGGAGATCAACATTATCAAAATATTATCATAGTCTTGTTTTGGACAGTGCAGTATCTATAAGGACAACGAATTTTTAAATACACTAGAACTAAGGCGAGGAAAATTTTAAGGGAAAAAGAAATCCAAAAATTTAACTCATACAAATTTTTTGTTTTTCACTCACTCACTTTTTCAGTACTGTTATTAAAGTTTTGAGTTTCATTTGATTTATGTTTATTCAAAAAAACTGAACTATCAAATATCTGAGTTGAACCTTGGAACAAACTGTCATAGCTATTAATATAATACTTTCCACATACAATCACAATATTATATTACATGCGAACATTCATTTAACTGTTATCGATATGACCCATTTCATTTTTATTGCTTCTGATCTCATCGTGCATTTTTCAGATGCATAACAAGCAGTTCTTTGTGTGTATGTTTTTAAAATTTTATAATAAAGTGCTTAATGTGAAACAGTAATCTTTGATAACAAAGTTACAGTAAAAGCTTCTGTTGTTAAGCTCATTAAAGCACATTAAGATGAAGTGATATTAAAAATTAAAGCGACGGTTCGGAAATTAGAGACAAATCAAAATTTGGTGATAAAATAACCTAATAAAATGGGATATCAGTATTTTTAGAATCATCTGGAGATATCGATTACAACACTCCCAGTGTAAGTTGAACTTTAAAAAACATAACTTAATAAGAAGCTAAATTTTATGAGAAACTTGAAAAAGTGCCCTAAAGGAAACTAGCTGAAATCTCGTTTCCCATAGAAATTGAACTTCTTAGCGCAAATAAAAAGTCATGTTTTTATAAATGTTAACTTACACTAAGGGCGCAAAAAATGTCTCGCCAAAAGAATTTAATGATAATGTATGGTATGATCATGGGTTGTATGGTTGATTAGACCCTACACTGCACCTCAACCAATCAATCGTGGTCTTCTGCAGATCTACAATTGTTAGTATGTCATATAAATGATATATTTGACGCAAGTAACCATATCTATCTCACAATCATTCAATTTCTTTTGATCACAGCTTCCGCTTTTAGTTTTGTTAAGACAACACCCTTGTTATACAGTTACAAGCCTGAATATTCCACTAGTACAACACGGCCCATGACGTGTTATGTAAACATGTCCAACACAATGGGGTCACCAAGCTTGGCCAACCTTGGCGTGTCAGCCCTTGGCGATCGATGGCTCCACGTTTCATATAACAACAACAACAACATATTATGTCTCAATCCCCGAAGGAGTAGGAAGAGGTGCATAACACAGCCTCGCTTTGCCAGTAATTTTATTAACTATCAACTAGCCCAATTTTAGGCAACTAATGCTGCTTGTGGTACGGAAACTAGATGACGGATAAATATATTTAATAGATAAATTCATATAAGTATTCAGAATATACACAACGCATGATATGTCCCATGTTGGTCCGGGACACAAAAATAATGTACCAACTGCTTTTCTTGCCTAGTACGTATTGGGTACTTATGGGTCTGTGATTGTGTAGGCGATGAGCTAGCCACTTGTTACTACTCTTTCACGATTTTTCATCAGACCAAACCCAATTTTTGTATGGCTAAATGTCGTCTTAAGGAACACAGTGCTCCTTGGACTCTGCCTACCCCTTCGGGGATTACAGGCGTGATTTTATTATATAATATAAATAAACATCCAATACTGGAGAACAAATGCCTGTATTCGTCACACAAACATCTGCCCCCACCGGGATCTGTCTCTTTTGAGTTGGAGACGCCTTGAGACAGACCACTCGACCAAGGAGGTTGACTTATTATTGAAGACCATCTCTCTGGGGTTCATCAAATATGTTGCCCCATGTAAAAGGGGGCGACCCTGTTGCCACACACCGGGTACAGTGTGAGCGAAATTCACAATAAACTGTGTTTTTTTTTATTTTAACTCAGTGGTACAGGCGGTGTACATCGCTGCCTTACGTGCCACATGACGGAACTAATCGTCCATTGTATTCTGTGACGTGTTTGGCAGGTTGGCTAGTCGGTGATGCAGCAATTATTGAACAAACTTAATTTGAAGCCATTAATGCACTGAACTATTATCATAAATCTTTGCATAGACTTTTATTCTAATGACACTTGTGACAGCTATTGGAATATCAGGATTATATTTTTTTTTTCAACAGTTATACGAGCAAAGTTCCAAACTGAAATTTTGGAGCTTTTGAGAATTTAAAATAAAGTTCTGATTTAAAGTAAAAAACGTTTTAAATGAAATGAAAATTTTCCTTAAAAAATCCGTTTGCTAAGCAATTAAAAAATCGTTATTTTTCTTACATTATTACAAATAGTTATCATACAATTGTAAACGTGATCAAAATACATTTATAAATCCAAAAATTAATAACTTAGGAGCTGCAGTCAAAGACGCCACATTAATCATTATGACATCTCTACATACTTCTACAAAGTAATTATTAAACAAGATATTACTAACAAACCATTGATGATAACTTATTAACAATAATAAGAATATTTATTACTATGCAGTCATATCGTAAAGCGAAAACATCGTGTATATTTAGCGTATGACATCATATCGGATATCTTACTAGTATCATGTTTGTGAGGAGATCTTTTGGCAAGGAAAAACAGGGTCATTGGGTTATTTCAAACACAATACGAAGTATTTCTTCTTGTATGAATATAAACTAAGCCCGACTTTTACCTGTGAGCCCGACTTTTTAAGCTGCCGAGGACGCTTTATTTTATTTTACGATCGAAAGAGGGAATCAAATAAGGCAAACAATTTTTAGGTTGCGACAAATATACGGCCTCGTGAAACGTCTCTGCTTTTAGAAAATCGCAGAAAAAATTACTACGAATTAAATTGAATCTGTCAAGATCTGCAGTAAGCTCCCAATGGAGTAAAAACAACTTTAAATTATTAGGTTGATAGTTAACAATAGCCTATTTTTAATAGGTACTTGTTCACTGTTCTGCTAATCTTGATTTTGGTTCTTATGTCTCGTTACGAAATCGAGTTAATACAGTGTTAGTTTTATTTTTATTTTGTTTATTCTTTTATTCCACCTTTACCCTCATTCCCTGTCAGCATTTGTTTCTAATAAAACTCGATAAAGTAATCAAAATACAAAAGTATATTTGGTCCTTCATCATTGTTTTCATTCCCTTGTTGTATCTTATCCTTTTCTGAGCATTAAATCATATTATCACAACAATTGTTGTAGGGTAGTTTAATAATTAATAATGTAAGTCAGTTGAGTATTTAATTAAAGTAGTTGTTAACCGGACTTCTGGCTTTCATTACGTTACATGGTGACAGCGGTGCTAAAAAGTGCTAATAGTATTTTTAGCTATAGTTTTGCTATTGTTTTCATTGCGTTTGTTGTGCATTATCGCTGCATTTTATAATGGAACATGCTAGACCGCCGCCCGAGTTAAGTCTGGAAGGCAGCTCCGTCGGCCGGGCTGACGCATGGAAGCGTTGGAAAACGCAATTTAATTTGTTTCTCAAGGCATCGGGGGTGCATGAAGAAGAAAACAATATACAAGCTAGCTTATTAATCAACCTTATCGGACAGGACGGGTTCGATATTTATGATACGTTCACCTTTTGAACCTAAAAGAAAGAGATGACGTCAAGGCGCTAATGAAGAAGTTTGATGAGTATTTTGGAGTTAAGTCTAGTATAACGCTAGCGAGGTATAATTTTTTTACCAGAAACCAAGAAATCGGCGAATCAATCGATCAATACGTTACTGCATTAAAATTATTGAGCAAAGTTTGCGAATTCAAAAGTTTGGAAGATGAACTTATTAGAGATCGTATTATTTGTGGTATAAAGAATACGGCTGTGAGAGACCGGTTGCTTAGAATGGAGGATTTGACATTGGACAAAGCTATAAAAACGTGCCAAGTGGACGAGATATCAGCTGACAGCGGTCGAGTGTTGGAAACCCGGGGTGGAGGTCCCGGGCCGTCACAGGTGGACGCAGTGAGTGTGTATCGTGGCGGCGCTGGCGGCGGGGGCGCAGGCCGAGGGCGCGGCCGCTGGAGCGGGCGCCGCGGCCGTGCGCTGTCCGGTACGGCGCCCCGCCGACTTCAGGCAGCGGAGAGTGGTCACTGTCCTAGGTGTGGAGGTCGGTGCAGTGAATCTACGCAGTGTCCGGCTATATCAGATGTTTGTAAAAATTATGGGCATTTTGCAAGGATGTGTTGCGTTAACAAAAATGTAAAACAGTTATACGAAATTGGAAAGCGCGAGGAGAAACCGAGCGAGGGAGATGACTGTGAGTCGTTTAATGTATCTACTATTATTGATATATTTGAGATTAAGTCCCCATCGGAGGACTGGTGTGAGCTTCTTAAAGGTGAATATGGCTCTGAGAAATTTAAATTAGATACTGGCGCGGATATAAATGTTTTATCTTTTAAGCGCTTTTTACAGCTAGGTTATAACTTTGGAATTATTAATACTGATCACAATGTCAAGTTGCAATCATATAGTGGCGACAGTGAAAAAAAAAATGAAAACACGGTCACATCACATCACATGGTTTGGTGACAGGGATTACAATTCAGAATCGTAAGTATAAGGACAACACAGTACAAATTTCCATAGCCATTCCAATTCATTGATGAAATAATTCTGTCATCGGTTTAGCTAAATCTGCTTTAATTATTCATAAAGCTATCGTTGCTGCCTAACAGGGACATTAATATTTATTTTAAGAGGTGACGTCTGTCAGTGACATGTTGAACGCTAATTGCAATAATAACTTCATCAAACGGATCGTTTTGCAGAAACAACAATTGTGCGACTAATAAATTTAACTCAGATGTAGTTAGTAGAATTAAAAAATATGTTTTCGTGATGGGCAATGGAAACTTCCAAATGCTTCTTACTGATTTATTCGTTGCAATGGAACCTACTGACGACGTAGACGGGACCCTTCAAAATGTAGTTGTGGAACCTCATCTGCTGAGTCCTTAAATTCAAGAAAACATAGGGGACGTCCATGTGAAGATGAAAGTAATTTTGGACTTAATAAAATCATAAAGGTCTTAAATAATCTAAAAGGTGACAAGGTGTTTATGTCAGTGATAAAACATAAGGATTATACTTAAATGGTTTCTAATTAATTATTCTAAGTAGTTTTTTATTGAACTAAACCTTGAAACGTATTTTCACACTACATTAAGAAATTAAAATTACTTTTATGGACTATTTGACACCAATTAAATTTTCAAAAACCCGTTTTCAGTTCATAAAATTACGCATTAAATGACCTAATTACACAATAAAATGACCAGAAAAAACTATAAATCTGAAATTTTCAATGATGATACTTAATTTGAAACTTAAATCAAGTCATGACTGCGAGCTATTTCGAATGAAAATATTTCTAGAAAGGAAGCGGCTGACAATAAAGACAACAAAAGAAATGACTCCAGATAGACAACAGGAAAATTATAAATAGTTAAGAAACTGGTGTACTCGAAACAACATACCAACGGCCCGGATCTGGATAAAAATATTTAAATATCTTTTAATTAAGAAATATGAATGGTATTTTAATTGACAGATAGATATGTTATTACCAGCTACATAGATCGGTATTCGTATTATTAGTACTTAATATAGGATGTTCAAGTCCAAGTAACTTGACTGCCTGGATTGGATCTAAGTCATTTATCTTTGGCACACTACAAGGCCAAAATAATTGGGTTAATGTGAATAGTGAGGTTTCTTCGTAACAAACTAGATATGAACTTTGAAGGTGAGACTTAAACGAATTACTCTTTTCGGTTAAGACACAGCGAACTGAAGATGTGTTTACAGCATTACAGCTCTGCTTTTAGACTTTGGCAAAATATTTGATGAAATAGACTCCCCATATCAAAGTACGCATGGTATTTTATACATAAAGGTAGAACATTATAAATAAATAAATATCTTCAGACATTCATACCTATAAACTAGCCTCATTTTGAGAAACTAAAATGGTGCTTGTGTTCCGGATACTAGATTACGGATAAATATATTTAATAGATTACGGATAAGTCAGCGGTAGCCGTGTTGGGACGGAGAGGGCACTACTCGTTTGAGAGGCCGCGGGATTCGCGGGTTCGATCCCACCGACTGTACCACTGAATTTGAATAAAACTTGTGTACAGTTCATTGTGAATATCGCTTCCCTCACATTGTGCCCGGTGAATGGCGACAGGCTCACCACTTGTTACATGGGGACCTAACATATTTGGCGAAATGTGGGTGTTTAACACCTCTGTCCACCCCTTCGGGGAAAGAGGCGTAATGATATGTTATGTTATGCTAATATTTATTAGATAAATATATACAAATATTCAGATTGTGTAGAATATACGTATACATAAGCATCCAATACTAGAGAACCAATGCCTTTATCCATCACACAAACATTTGAACATCTAACCACAAACCTCTCGAGATGGCGACGCCTTGAGACCGGCGTACAGACCATTCGACTACGAAGGTATACGTACAGGTATCTCATAATTTTTGTAATTATTCCATAAATCATTTTTATTGCTCTATTTTATTACTATTTGAGAGCCGAGCTACTCAAGAAAACTAGTAATTTTTTTTATAGGTCACTGGTTTATGACGGCTTTATAATATAAGTAGGTACTCGTAGGTTCTGTCGCAACGATTGCATTGGCAGAAGATTGATAAATTTATTTCGAGAAATAGGTAGTTACATTAGTATTTTATGTTAAACGTATAGTAGACCAACTTCTGTCCCGTCTGACGAAATACGGTTTCCATGGCTTTTGTATATTCAAGCGCACTGTTGCTCAATATCGCCAAAAATAGAAGAAGGGTTAAGGGTAGGAGGGGATGACTCAAACCGAAAGATTATTATTATAATATTGGGTCCTTACCTATGAAATTGGTGTTTTCCTTCTCTCTTAGTATTTTGTTCGTAACTATTAAGTTTCAGAGTATTCTTAAAAAATAATTACCTCCTCTAAAAATATACCATATTTTCGAACTCTTTTGATTTGTTTAGATAATTCGTTGTAAGTTTTATTGTGTTAAAATTGGACACGGAGACAACTCCTTTTCAGTACCTTCCGAATACATAAATTGATTTGCATTCACATAAAAAAGATAAATAATTTTTAAGAAGTGTGATATCACACATATAGCTAAAGCTTGTCTAATGATACATGCCAAATATTATTATCTTTGGATTTGTCGTTGTGAAGAAAACTGAAAAAATGTTAGTATGGAAAATGCAGAGTTCCCCAAAATCTCCATACAAAACGCCAATTTCATATGTAAGGACCTACTATAAATACATTATTTTAAATTTCAACCAGAGAATTCTAGAAGACATAATAAACGAATAATCATCCTCAGCCTATATACGTCCCACTGCTGGGCACACGCCTTTCTCAGGGAGAAACACATGAGGAGTATGGGCCGTAACACCACCTTGCTTGCCCAATGCGGATTGGTGGGTACAAACGGTTACAATAGCGACTGAAACCAACGGCTTCCGAAGCTAGGAGGAGTTCGAGATCACAAAGTTTTGGTCATCCATCTACGGCCAGACCATGGCGAAGGTAGCTTTATTTTCGATCGAAAGCTAAAGCATGTCATGCATTAGTTCAATAAACATTTCTGACACTACAGATACTACAGAACAAACTCATTTGCTAATACGCTGAAAGTATTCCGTAAAGTTATGACGCACGGAAAGAAAAGCTTTTAAAAACAGTTTAAAGGAAAGGGAATTAGATAACAAGGTATTTTTTTAAATTAAACTATAAAATAGCTTTATCACTTTTGACAAAAACTTCCATCACAATCGAATTTTAATAAGACTCATTATTAATATGTCTGTCATATTGACATGACGTATGTCATATTGACATGATTGGTGAACCGTAATCTAATCAGTGCATAGCTTAAAAGTGCAACATACCTACTTTAAAATCTATCTTCAAAGCAATAAATAGTAATTTCTATTATTATTATACAAATGCCACTAGAAACTACGAAGTTTATTTTTTAAAAACCGAAAAGAACTAAAATGTAGTTATATGCAAATTAACCTTGTTGTGTGATATGCCAACGACATTCACTCTAACGATGGTAAAGCAATTTTATGGTCTACTAGCTGTTGCCAGCGACTTTGTCCGCGGTTACTGGTTTTTTAAAATATCCCACGGGAACCCTTTAATTTTCCGGAATAAAAAGTATCTAAGATGTTGACCAGGGATATAAGGTATCACCATGCAAAATTTCATTGAAATCGGTTCAACCATTTCGGAGATTAGCCCGTACAAACAGACAAGACAGAGAATTTTTTTTTTTTGTATTTTCCCTCTTTTTTCTTTTTCTCTCCCCCCTGACTTGATTTAGGGCATTTTTTTCTACCAGTCATTCTACCTCTAAAGTTTTATTATATGTATGAATAGATTATAAACACTCCAAAAACACTGCTACCGATGTAATCGAACCTATTTAAACGACAAGTTCTTTATCACGTGAGACTTTGACTAATCGCAATGTCTCGGCTTCACCGCTTACATCAACAAATAGCACACTATGAATTCGAATAGGTTTTCTAATAGCGTCAATACGTGCTGTGGTACCTTCAAATAGAGTAGCATTTCCATTGTTTTAGAGACACGTGAGGTCACTTCGTGTAATGTAATGTTTATATGAATACAGTTTGGACGTGACAAGGTGGGGCTGTTAGTTCATTTCTCAGAAATATAAGCAAAGGATCTTGCATTTTCCTTAAACGAAAGATTGAAATGTATGTTGATGTAAGCAAAGCCCACGCAATTATCAATCCTTAGATTTTTTTCTGATCAACGCCCTATTATGCAGATTGGTGAGAAGAGAGGTTTAGGTTATGTAATACCTAAGACGTGTCAATTACTATTTATTATTATTATTTATTCAATAATTTATTGTACACAATAAAGAAAGAAATATACAATGAAGAAATAAAATTACAATTAAATTACAATACAATTATTTACTATTTTGTTTTTACTGCATTATCTGCATCAATATTATCTAAAATTCCATTAAAGCGGTTATACCAGAGTGAACTCAATTGTTCGTTACTCAACCAAGTATTGATTTTGATTTACATCAATCAATTTCATACAAAATCACCCAACTAAAATGCAGATTACAAAATTGCATCAGCCCTACTAATGTCTGTAAATATATATCGGAGTTGTGATAAAAAAAAAACTAATAATATGCCATGTTTACCCTCTTTTACACTGGGACTAATGCTAGACTAAGCTTTATGAATTATAATAAAGTATCAGATTAAGAATTCAATTCTTAGATACGTAGGTATAGTCAGCGTCAAATAGTGACACTCATGGTGTTAATAGATACTACCAAAACGTCAATAATATTGAAACTTTATTAGTGCCGATGCTATTGACTTTGTGGTAGTGTCTACTTATATGAACACCTTGACACTCAGGTGCACAAAGATTTTTTAAGGACGACATTTGTTATAGTTAAAGTTGTTACACAAAACAGTTCTAGCTAATGTCTCTTTAGCATTGACAGGGTGCAAATGTCGTTTTTGTGCAACGTAAAACAACGCTAAGGTGTCCTTTTGACACTTCATTATATACATTTAATGGAGCATTAGAGATAATGCTGACTTTAAATTTTAAAGTTCGTTTCTGCAACTGGGTGTGAGTGTCACAAACTTTTTGACGCTGACTTAACTATGTGTTTAAATTTTGACGGATAAGAAATCGCGTAGAGTTTAGTTATAGGTCTAACTAACAACCCAGTTTACATCAACCGATTTTGATTTTGATTTAGAAATTAACCTAACTTCAAGCATTTCACTGTGGTCCGGACGTGACAGCACTTTAGTAGAATGGCGGTAACAAGACTGAGAACACGCCAATTTAATTCGACAAAGGAGTTTTAGATTTCTAAGTGCACTTTGTGGCCAACCGCAAAATTCGCGGTGCAGAATGGGAAGTACTGTAACGAGGCGCTATAGCTATATATATATTAGCGACTCGTTGCTGTCATTGCGCTCTTCTCTGGCCATTTTTCTCTTGGTTTCCGTTTTGTATCGTCTGTCTCTTTTTGTTTGTTTTGTTCTCGAAATTCATTCTTACCAGAGTCAGCGTGTAGAGCGGTTGACTCACCGACAACAATTTATAATATTAATAGTTACAAAAAACCACAAGATTCTCGATTACCAGTTCCGGCTATATTCTTCTCCTTTACGATTTTCTGGACATTTCTAATGTAAACTTGTTTTTTTTTACTCTTTTCCCCTTTAAGGTATGACTTTTACTAAGGCGGATTCGAGTAGTTTAACTAGATATATGTTTCAAAATCAAAAAGAATTTTATTTCATAGGCCAAACTTGGCACTAAAAATCGTCGATGTTTTACATTTTACATATTGTTTGCTTTTAGAATAAAAGTAGTTTATACGTTTATTTTTGTTAGTAGAGAAAATTATTATTAACTTACAAAAATGTGTCTTCAAAAAAAAAAGAAAAAAAAAAACATTTCAAGCTCTCATGGCAACCTGAGTGGTATGCTATGTCTCGTTTGGCTCCTCGCTAAACCTGTTTAGTGTCTAAATCAATATACAGGAATTCCACAGGTTGCCTGACCACTGCATAGAATAGGATAGCAATTAATGGGGTAATGACTCACGGAAGGGTTAAGTCAAGGGTGACACCGGGTGAAATGTTGAAGGAGGTTTTTGGGTTTATTGAACATTTAATTCCGGGTTTATACATTAAATTATGCCTTCATTTTGTTCACTTTCTGTTCAAAAACATCCCAAGTCTTCTTTTCTTTTGAGTTTTTCTCATATGAACACATTCGGATATTAAAGAACAGTTTTTTTAAATAAAGTTTTTGAGAAACAAAAGACTATTTAGTGTTTAACTGTGTCATATTAAATATTTATTTAATTATAAATTTCGACTAGGTTTGACTGTCCTTTCCACAAACACTGGGTGGGAATAGTAATCGTCACGGCAAAGTTTAAGTAAAAAAAAATTCACACTGTTATTAGGCTAGATACTAACTATACTAACTTAATTTTAAGTAAAAATGGTTACTAAGATACCTACTAACAATAATGTAATGTAATGTATAAACCTATGAGCTTCTTGATGCTTGAAATATGTTTTTTTTTATAATATCTTCTTCTATTTCTTCTTCTTCTTGCCCTTTTCCCACTCTGGGTGGGGTCGGCACAACATGTCTTCTTCTTCCATTCTCCTCTGTCACTCGTCAGCTCAGCAACCAACTCTTTTATTCTCATATCATTCTTCACGCATTCAATCCATCGCTTCTTTAGTCTTCCTCTCACTCTAGGTCCGTCCACATCCATGCTCAGCATCCTTCTTGTAATGTGACATTAAAAAATTTGCACAAACGCACTTAAAGGAACGTTTTATAAGTTACAAAAAAACTTTTTGGTGAACATTCCCTAAATGAGCTAATTCATGATACAAACGAGGTCTTAAAAAAGGCCTACTGCTGAGATATAAATCAGTTAAAAAAGTGTCGAAAACCTTTCTAACCATAGAAGCGTCTAATAAACAAGTCTGTGCTAAATATAGCCTCGGCATGCGAGCATAATGCGTTCGTGGTGCGCGCACGCATGCGTTTCGCTTTATTATTGTCTGCTTAGTGCGAGACAACGAAGATGAATATTTATAATAGGTCCTACTCGTATGAAGCCTTATGAAGTCCCGATGAATAATCTAATACAAAACATGAGAGATTCAGCCGCTCACCAAATGTCAAACATTGTTCGGTCTGTATAGGTTAAATACAATGCCTAAACAAATAGACTATCAGAAGTAAAATATATAGGTGTGTGACACAGCGTATAATTTGTTGTCTAGTCGTTAATGAAAATGCTGTAGCCAAAATGATAATTTACCTACTCAACGCTTTGACCATAAGGGGTGTTATTTTAACGGTTAGCAAAATATTCGAATTTTGGTCAGCAAAAAATACAATTGATCGGCTAAAATAATAAATTGGCTTAATTGGTCAGCAACTTATAGGCATCAAATATTTTTGAATTGGTCAGCAAAATAACTAATTAGGCAGCAACTCAAATGTTTTCTCTGCTGACAAATTGTTTAATATATTATGTTTTGATGACACAAATATGGTTTTTATGGGTCTTTAATAATAACCTTAACCTAATCAATCAGTATACATTTTAGTCTGATATCTAAGCCTCCTAGAGGGACACCGGCCATCTAGCAGTTCGCAGATTGTTATCGATATCCTTAGCGGAGGCCACTGTCCAGCAGTGGACCTCTCCTGGCACACATGGATGGCTGATACTGTAATGATGAATTTATATTTCCAGGTTATTCAGATACACGACATACTGCTCAGTATTAAACTCCCATTTTGAACTATCACAGCGTTTTAGTGACAATTACGTCTTTTACTACTTTTAAGTCATCAATTTTAAATACCAAGTCTATCTTTAAAAGCAAATGCTTGCTCTTCTATTATGACACTAATTATGGACAAATTAAGGTTGATAATGGAGTGGACTAGTTTTGTAATTTTTACACGTTCACCTATCTCGTAGATACTGATTAATGTGAATACTTGAAGGATTTGTCATGCATAAGGCGTTGGTCTTATTTTTGTTTTAAACTGTGTCTCGTAAAAACTATTTTTTTGTTATACTAAAAATAATTTTAAGTATAGACTAATGCATTTGTAGAATAATCCGGATTACATGCAAGGAGCTAGGTGGTCCAAGAATTAAAACTCGACCAAGACTATTTTTTTTACAAAAAGATACTTCTGAGTTGACATTCCAAATCAACTAGCCCAAAAAGCAGCTTATAAATGTCAATAAATATACATAAGACACTCAATCGATTTCTGACAAATCACAGAATTCAGAACAAATGCCCGTATTACATTAATATTTGCCCCCATCCGGATTCAAACCCAAAACCTCTAGAGATGACAATACCTTGACCATTTTACAAGCCACTCAGCGTCGGTCGTCTGTAATAAAACCATTGAAAGTAATATTCAATAAAAATAATAAAAATGTCAATTTTGCGTCTTGCTTGTGCCTGTGGTCAATAAATGTTTTTCTTTCTTTCTTTCTTTTTCTCAATTTATCGTCTAAACAAATCAAAATTTGAAACGAGTTGTTACGCAATGCGCCCGCGACGCGCTGAGGTCACCGAGGTATCTGATATCACAAAAACATGTACTTTACCCCATAAGTTTTAAGGTTCACTTTACAATTGAACATCAGTGCGGGACAGAAAAAAAATAACGAATGAAATGGAGAGCGGTCGCCAAATTCGGCTGGCGACTTTGGAACTAGTGGTGATTAGAATAACTACATTGCGATTTGTTTTTATAGCGTTTAGAGAATATTAATATAGTTGCTAAGCATAGGATTTTTATTTCTCTCCCGTTCTAAAGTCGTTCAAGATTTTAATTATATGAGGGAATATACATAAACTTTATAAATAAAATTGGATTAAACAAATGTATTGTGCGAACCAACTAAATTTTTACTAAATACGCACCTAAAAAAATAATGAAAATAATATCAGTGTCAAATATATAATAAAGATCCAAAATGTCTGACTAATTAATTCACAGAAAAAATAATTCTTGTAGGTAATATTACCGCTTATTGAATAAATTCCCTGTAATATGATCACTCATTGAATCTAAGTAAACATCGATCCAGAAGTTAAATTATGGGGTAGTGTGACATTTCTGAGTAGAGCTCAAAGATGCTACGAGCGTCTCTTCTTCTTCTTGCCATTTTCCCACTCTAGGTGGGGTCGGCACAACATGTCTTCTTCTTCCATTCTCCTCTGTCACTCGTCAGCTCAGCATCCACTTATTTTATCCTCATATCATTCTTCACGTTTTCAATCCATCGCTTCTTTGGTCTTCCTCTCACTCTAGGTCCGACCTCATCACATGTCCATACTACGATAACCTATTGCCCCTTATATTAGGTCCTTACCTATGAAATTGGTGTTTTGTATGGAGATTTTGGGGATGTCTGCATTTTACATACTAATATTTTATTAGTTTTCTTCACAACGACAAATCCAGAGATAATAATATTTGGCATGTAACATTTAGACAAGCTTTAGCAATTTGTGTGTGAACACGCTTGATAAACATTATTCATCGTTTTTATGTAAATGCAAATCAAATGATGTATTCGGGAGACAGTTAAAAATAATTGTCTTTGTGTCTAATTTTAACACAATTAAACTTACAAAAAATTATCAAATTAAATAATACGAGGTCAAATATATGGCCTATTTTTAGTAGAGGCAATTATTTTATAAGAATGTTCTGAAACTTAATAGTTACGGACAAATTGCTAAGAAAAAATAAAAACACCAATTTCATAGGTAAGGACCCAATATTAAACCGTTAAACCACCATGCTAGCCCAATCCAGGTTGGAGGGTAGAAACGGTAGCAATATCAACTGGGACCAACGGCTTACGTGCCTTCCGAAACACTTCGGAACGAAATCACAAAGTTTTGGTCACCCATATACTGCCTGACCATGGCGAAGGTAGCTTTGTTTTCGATATCGAAATCCAAAGCAAACCACTACGCCAGCGAGCTACTCATTAACAGGCAATATTTCGGCGTGATTTCAGACGCACTCAAATCAGTATTTAAAAAAAATAATGCTTCGTTTTGTTAGACAGAAGCGTGGGAAAGAGACAGCCTACTGTATTTGTTGTCTACAGGCGAAGGTCTACCAGTAATTTGGCTCAAGGCCATAGAGCCGTCTCTACACAAACACTGATTGAATCTTATAACCGAACTCTATGGTAAGGTAGTATACCTTTTTTAATCGGTGCTTGAATTAACTAAAGTTATGTTACATTAATTGCAAGATTGTTGCAATATAAAGCAGCATCTATAAGTACTAGGTTTTTAAGCGATTTTGATGCAATGGGAGAGGAAAAATTTGCTTGTTGTAATTTTTGTCATTCACGAATTTTCGTTAATGTGTTTGACATTCATAAGCATGCGCTACGCAACGAAAGCAACGTAACTACTGGCAAAGTGTGTATGTGTGTGTAGGAATGGGCGTGATTGTATGATGTAATTTTTTTGTAAAAAATACGTAACTGCCTACTATTTTATATGAACTGCCAAAATCTGCATAACCATGAGTACTATTCTCGTTGCTCATTTACCGTGAAGATGTTTATTTTGCATACTATTAACTTTGGCTACGAGGATGGAATTCGCAATGTAATAAAACAATGCAATGTCCGGGAGGCAAGGACGGACTACTTTTTAATAACATATTCATAATAAAAGGAAAAAAAAACAAATAGGTAACGCTCCCGAACCTACCTAAGAACATTTTAATGTTATAAATGTAAACATTTCTTTTCAATTTAAATAAAATGTGTGATATTCCATTTAATGATATAATAATATGTCTTTACCTATGAAATTGGTGTTTTGTATGGAGATTTTCGGGAAGTCTGCATTTTCCATACAAATTTTTTTTTTAGATTTCTTTACAACGACAAATTCAGAGATGATAATGTTTGGCATGTATCATTAGACAAGCTTTAGCAATATGTGTGATATCACTCTTCATAAAAATTATTTATCGTTTTAAGTGAATGCAAATCAAGTTATGTATTCGGGAGGCACTTAAAAAGCACTTAAAAAGAGTTTTCTTCGTTTCTAATTTTAACACAATTAAACTTACAACAAATTATCAAAACAAATCAAAAGAGCTTCTTATTATATTACATTATTTAAATTGTAACGTAATTTAATAACGCTTCTAAAAAGACTACAGTAACGGCGAACTTTCGCGAGTGTTTATATTAGCAAAAACCAAAGTCTTCATTAAAAATTCTTTGAGTCATCAACCACAAAATAAAATATAATATATTATGTCTACTAATAGATAGATCAAGGTGTAAATATTTTCCAAACACGTGTAGTACGTTTTTGTGTAAACTCTATCAAATATGGATACATAGACTAATGTATGTCATTATAGTGAGAAAAAAACGTTAAATCGACCTATGTGGAATATTTTACATACATTATAACATGCCGAAGTCAATATTTTAAGCTATGATGTCATTATAACATGCATAGGATGTAATATTTAAATTCTAGTTCCGAATCTGATACGTTAATAATGAAAGAGTCGTTATAACGTTTAAAATTCAACTTTACCAATAATCTAGTCAAAAAACTTTTTGCGCTTGTGTTAAGGATACTATGGCGGATAATGACTTGTCTAAATATGCTATAGATTGAGAGAGAAAAATTGAGAGTCAAGGACCAATATTCCAAACGCAAATTTTAAAACTAAATATTAGGTCCTTACCTATGAAATTGGTGTTTTGTATGGTGATTTTGAACATTTTTTCAGTTGTCTTCACAACGACAAATCCAAAGATAATAATATTTGGCATCTATCATTGGACAAGCTTAAGTAATATGTGTAATATCACACTTCATAAAAATTATTTATCGTTTTTAAGTGAATGCAAGTAAAATGATGTATTCGGGAGGCACTTAAAAAGAGTTGTCTCCGTGTCCAATTTTAACACAATTAAACTAACAACAAATTATCAAAACAAATCAAAAGAGCTCAAAAATATAGTCTATTTTTAGACGAGATAATTATTTTTTAGGAATACTCTGAATCTTAATAGTTACAGACAAAATACTAAGAGGGAAAAAAACACCAATTTCATAGGTAAGGACCCAATACTATAAACTTGTAAGCACTGTTACACACAATCAAACGCAACACGCACACCAAAACATTCTCAAGTGTACGTGACAGTAGTTGCGTGCGGCAGAATTTAACCAATAATCTAATAACGTGAGATAGGTGCCTATACAATTGGTAAAACTAACCACTCAACAGTCAAATATTAATCTTCAGAGCATAACATTTAGATTGGTTTTTTTTTATCCTAGACTTACATCTCTACTAACATTAAATAGCACTTACTCTACAATAAATTGGCAGTGAAAATGTAAGATCTTCCTAAGTAGATGTGCTCGGGATACATCTTAGTATTTTTTTTAACATATGACAGGCAAACTCTTGGCTTTCATCTCACCTGATGGTAAATGACGATTAATACCCGATGGTAGTGACGTGTATTTGTTTTAATCTGTACAGAAAACACAAAAAAAATGGAAAAACCATTGTCGTCGTGTTATTGTAAACAACGTATTGTTATCTGGTATTGTTTTTACTCCAATATTGACTATAAACAGTACACTGTTCGTTATTCGATCTTTACTTCGTTTGTGTACAAAAAGCTCTTCAGAACATTCCAGGTACATCCGATAAATGGAGCTTAACGTCGCAACTTCGCGACGAATGTACGTCGCCCTACTACCATAGATAGTAAAATAAGATAATTATGTTGAAATAAGATGAAGCAACAAATATGTAAAGATCGTAGAAAGCGGTAAGAAGTAATGTCTGCCTACTCCTATGGGAAAAAGGCGTGACCTTCTGTATGTATGTTCCTATAGTCTACAATACAAGGCTACAGAGTCACCGACCAACAGATAAGTCTCCGTAGATATTGTTATATTTAGGAATTCAACGCAATTAACCTTCGTCTCTCGCCGATAATTACATGTTTAAGATTATCCATACTTGTTTTATTAATACAACATAAGATGAACCAAAGTTGCACTTAGACGAAGTAATCCTTCTATGGAAATGTAAGGAAGGTTATGATTTATTAAAGCTCTAAAAGCTGCCTATCATTTACCAAAGGATAGGCAGCTTTTACAGCTTTTATTTTGGCAAAGAAGTAAAATAGATTTCGAAAAGGCTAGCTAGAGGGCATGTCGGGGATTTGATTAGGCGCTGCGTTGGGAGAATCCCACAATGTCATTACCCTATATTTCAGAAATTTTCCTCATAAAAATGGATTCCTTCAAAACGCAGAGACCATGGACATTTATGTATCAAGGTGTGGAAGTATCGGTACTTAACTATCAATAACTCCTTAGCTAGTAATTCAAAGAAAGTGGCTATGAACTGGTCGCATATCAACTTTCAACAAAATGTTTTTATAGTAATAAAGGTCAAATACCGTGGATTTTCCGGATCATTTTAGAATGTAGGAAGAAAACTGGACACCAGCCTTATTGGTACCAAAGGCGTGTCATGGCGCATTACCGTTGAGCGGTTCAACGCCTGCGCCTGCGCCTATAGGCTGGTTACACACGAGTAAACTAACGTGACGAAATTGACAAAGAGGTCAAATGAAGTGGAACTCATTCACGAGTGGGAAGCGACATCAGGTATACCATTCATATTCAGATACATTGTGTAGTTTTTGGGATGGATTCATTTTACAGAAGGAACGAATGCCGTTGCGAACTACAGCTTCTAATAATGATATTTGACTATCAATACAGTGCTTCTCCTGAGACGATCTTCCGTCCTCAGCATATACGTCCAACTGCTGGACACAGGCCTTCCTCATAGAGAAACTCATGAGGAGTATGGGCCGTTATACCACCACGCTGGCCCAATGCGGGTTGGTGGATAGAAACGGTCACAATAGCCGGGATCAACGGCTTAACGTGCCTTCCAAAGCACGGAAGAGCTCTAAATCACAAATTTTCAATCACCCATCCACGGCCTAACCATAGCGAAGGTAGCTTTGTTTTTGATCGAAAGCCAGAGCGTACTAACCACTACGCCACCGAGCTCCCCAAAAACTAAGAATTGTAGAATAGTTTGTAAGTATTCAGCTGGTATTAAGTTATAGATAAACACTTATCTTAAGCAGCAAGATTTTCAACATTCACGGCGGATTAAACATTTTATTATGTTCGAAAATGGTCATTTTGTTAATGTCGCAGGATGATAGATAAAAACATAATATAGGTATATCCCTAGGAATATAATTATATACCGGAACATAGTTATACTATAGAGATTCATTACTATCTTACAAGGAATCATTATGATTTTAAAAACGACCCTTTTTCTTTGCAGTTCAATGTAGATTGACCCGCATTACACTACAAGTATGTCACTAAGCTTAATCTAGTATTTATACTTAAAACACTCTAAAATCACCTGTATTATAACTGTATTAGAACTATGTTCTGGTATAAAATTATATTATAAATATTCCTATGGATATAACTATATTATATTTATAACTTCGAGATTAATACGAGGCAACCAAAAAGCACACACGGAATTTTGTTTGTGAATGGACTCGGTGAGGCCCGAAATTCCTTCTGAACCTATGTAGACACATCGTTAGTTTACAGCTGTGGCGACCAGATTCACTGTTCCGGAAAATGGGGAAGCCAGCCACCACCACAGAGTTATGTGGTCATTGGGGACCGATTGACCGTGCTTAATAAGTTACATAGATTATCATAGCAAGCTTCGCAAAGGAGATCTTGAATGTCATGACTTATGTTATATAATTATATTGTAAATAGTTCATAGTTAATAAATATTGTTAAGAGTTTTGTGAAAAATTTAGCTTGCCGGTATTCATGTTTTTCCTCGGTTACGGGCTAATAATAAACACTCGATACAGGTGGTGAAGAGTTCACTGACGAAAACTTGCTGACGAAGCGTGTTGAATACCGTAGGTCGAGGAAATATTCAAATTAATACGCATGCGCTAAGATGCATCTAAACATTTACGATCTCCGTGGTCGAGTGGTCTGTACGCCGGTCTCAAGGCTCATCTCGAGAGGTTTCGGGTTCAATCCCCGGTGGGGGCAGACGTTTGGGTGATGAATTTTCAGGCATTTGTTCTCCAGTCTTGGATGTTTATATATATTCAGGGTATTTATATGTATTTATCTATTAAATATATTTATCCGTCATCTAGTGTCCGTAACACAAGCAGCATTAGTTGCTTAAAATGGGGCTAGTTGATAGGTGTGAATGTCTGAGGATATTTATTTATTTATTTTAGAGTTGGAAATCGCTCAGCACATTAATTTAACTACTCAGTTTTAAATTTAACACAATATTATTCTTTACATGCAAAAATCTAGTCAACAACTACAGGACCTAGTGACATCATCGAGCCATAGTCACGGTACTGGCGAGGTTATAAGTGAAGCAAATAATAAATTATTAGCAATTGAATTTCCTATAAATATGCTGTGAATTGATGCCGAAGAGGTAAAATATCATGATGAAATCCATTAGAAGAGTTCAGTATTATAAGTAGTTTTAAATAACTTTTTTTGGTTTTCAAATTAAATATAATAATCAAAGACTAATCGAGTGGTAGCGGTTCATTAAAAGAATATTACCAACCCATCTCTTCCCATCTCTTTTTATCTGTTGTAAAAGGCGACTAATGGACATAGAACTGCACAACGATCCAAAAGCTTATAGCGGCGACCTGTCACGCTAAGTGCAGTCACTGCTTGGTGAAGCGCAGACTATAGCAGTGGACTCTTTTGGCGGTGCTTTTGCCTAGTCTCTGGCTAACCCTTATGGGATAATAGTCGTGATTATATGTATGTATGAATGTAAAGACTAGTTAATTAGGTACCGTAAACTGTTTTTAAGAATTCGTATCGTAGATTTTTCTGTATAAATAGTATGAAAAGAGAACCTCTAAGGAGAACCTGTCAAAGTATTCTACAGAAAAAAAAAACTCGGTCATAGATGCCGACAAAGACTCATAGAAGTATAATTTATGCTCAAGACTATAGCAAAAAATTAAGAACAATTCCTCAATTGTTTGAAATTCATTAAAAATCATTAAGCTTCCTTTTGTTTTACGAGAGGCTTCAACTGAGAAAGCGCTTTCTTATTGAGATTATAGACTGACCCGTCTCATCCATCACTCAAACAATTCTACTATAGACAACCTAAATATGTATGTAAGCGATTGTTATCGCGGTAGGATTATTCCGTTCGATCACAATCGAGGTTGAGCTGTAGCGGTCACCATAATCATCTTTCAGTCCGAAAAGCTCGATGTCATAGTGATTAGTACGCTTTGGCTTTTGATATCGAAAACAAAGCTACCTTTGCAATGGTCAGGCCTTGGATGGGTGACCAAAACTTTGTGATCTCGAACTCCTTAAACTCCATGCATCGGAATGCACGTTAAGCCGTTGGTCCCGGTCGCTATTACAGTGTCTACCCACCAACCCGCATTGGGCCAGTGTGGTGTTACGGCCCATACTCCTCATGTGTTTCGCTATGAGGAAAGCCTGTGCCCAGTATTGGGATGTACATGGGCTGAGGAGGGGCTTAGGAAGCTGCTGGACCCATAATCTCTACAGTGATTGGTTCAACGCTACCCTCATCCAGCAGCTTCCTATAGCCTCCGCTAGAACGTCGGTCCACCATGTGATTTTCCAACTAAAATTGTGCTTCTCAATACGAGGCCGTCAGTTATAATAATCCAATTTATGGAGCTCTACCTAATATTTTCGTAAACGTCGTTTTTAACGTTTTTATCTCACTTTAAATTTCATAGCTTTCTTACGGTGCTTGAAGCGAAATTCGATTGTAAAGGTTATATTATAATAACGAAATTAAAAATTAAAAGCTAATAACGAAAACCTAAGACCAATAAAGAAGTTGAAAACCTACCAAAAGACTATTTCACTACGAATTGCTACGAAAATTGTAGAAATTATCGAACGTAGAGTTTAGTAGCTCGAACAATCGCAAACTTTTTTTAAATATTATAAGTTACAAACTAGAATAACAAGAAGAGAATGCACTGGAACGCACAAATCCTTTGAACAAGGCAGTGAATTTGTGCAAATTATTTAAAAAACATTGTATAAAAACACTGCAATCTTAACTTTATTATCATCAAAATTAAGTAAATAAAAATGTTATCTAGCTGACAGCAGTCAACACATTGAGACAATTGTGTAACATAGGTGTTTACGCAATTTGCGGGCAAGGTCGCGACCCTTTGACATTACAACCACACAACCCAAATTCCTACTTCGCTGACGGCATTTTTACTTATAAGTTTATATTGATATATGGTTTCCTCGGCAAACTTACCGCGTATTTCTGCGATGTGAGAATCATATTCCGATTTGCTCCTCATATATTCTTTCCGGGGAGCTGTGTGTAAAGTCTGTTGCTTATATTCGGAGTACCACTCGTGCTGAGGTGACTCAGCGCGCTCCTCGCGACTCCGACCTTCCGTGACCGTTTTCCTCACTGTGACTCTCTCGAACTTGACGAACCGGGCTCCAGAGGTGAGGTCGCCCTCTTCGACCTCCCTCTCGACCCGCTCCATCTCTTCCGAAGGCACAACATGTCTCAACTTCAAATTTGGGAACGTCGACTCAAAAGCTCTGGTTGGCGATTCGGTGTCGCGAGTGTGTTTAAGCTTAACTTCAATTTTAGGGGATTCTGGGCGCCGCTTGCGCTGTTCGATGCGGCGCTCGATTTCGCTCACATCAATTGTGGCGTCTACCGTGTCGTGACTGGTTTGGCCAGTCCAAACTTTTTCGAAGAAGGAGACGCGGTCGCGGAGACCGCTTTGCGACGGAGAGTCGCGACCGTCAGACATGGCGACATGACCGGCCCCTGCGGAGGCTCGCTCGATACTGCCGGTGTGTCGGTGCCGGCATGCAGCCCGCACGGCGCAGCCGCAGTCTCCACGTGCGCGCTAGACGGGCCCTAGACGTGGTTGCAAGCCTCCTCGCCTCTGATGCGTTCCTGGTAGTTTTCGTAAAAATTCAATACCTTTGGGAGTTTCCACAAATATATATTACACTTGTTTACAAGTATTCCAACATTGCTTACAATCACAATATAAAAAAAAGTTTTCATCATGTTAATTTTTTCCACTTGTTAAACATTATCTTCAGTCACGTGCAAGTTATCTGTTGCGCATGTACACAATATAAGACGAGTAACTTTAATATAAAATTAATCGTTATAAAATGGGGACGGAAATGGGAGAAAAATAAGATTAAGTGATTTCAAAGTATTATGTAAATGGACATTTGGTAGAGTTGCATCTTCGCTATCACCTTTTTGTCCTCAGCCCTATTTAAATGTAGGGACGTAGGGTATATAACTTAGGGTCAGGAAAAGCTCCACATCTCTCATCACATTGGCCCAATGCCAAGCAAATCGTAATACTCGCCTCCGGCACCGGGTGCACTACCTTAGAGATGCTTAAGATTTGTTAAATCTATATTAGGCGAATAATCTTCCGATAAAAGGACTTGGCCTTGTGGAGATCTTTAGGGGAGGCCTACATCCAGCAACAAGCATCTCTAGGCTGGATTATGAAAGGTAAGGTAACGGAGTTACCATTACAACCCATATGTTCTAGTCTTCAGTAAAAGAAAAACATATGTTCTAGTCTGCGGTGAAAATACATTTCAATTTTACCCATTTTGCATGAGATAGTTTGGAGCCAAATATTAAAGAGAAGAATCTATGAAGCTATGTACTTCGATTCAGTTAGACTTTTTCTCTTTGACGCTTATTTCGATAGCCTTCGTCGGGCTCATCAATACAGAACTACACGGATTTTATGGTTCAATATCCATTCTGAAATTTTATTTAAACCATTGAAACAAAACGCACCATCGTTAAGTGCTCTCCCAAAACTTCTGTTTTAAAATATTTATTAAAGTTATTTTTTATGACTCTATTGTTATAACTAGCTCTCAAAACTGGCTCTTAAGTAAAAGTATTCCGCATAATCTGGCTATAGTACTGCCAATCACAATACTGAATATTTATACATAGGCACAGGCATAGGATATAGTACGCCGCGACAATACCTTCGCCAACTACAGTTACTGGCACACTTAACTAATCTTTATTTGAGTGTTCCGGTTCACGAAAGGTGATACTCCTATGTACTTAGGTATGCTTAGACGGAGATAATATTTCGTTCTTGTATTGATTCGATCGTGAATAGTCTGATCAGGATTGGTGCTGGGTATAGTAAAGTTTTTTTTGCAAATAAGTAATCAAACAAGACTGTTGCTGTATAGATATGAATTGAATATCGTACAAATCTTATTTTTCACGCTCTTGCCCGGTTTTTTTTTCATCCAAAACGTCGGGCCACGCTCAGTATATGGTAGTTTTCGATTTTGTAAAATTTATCAAACACTGTTCAACCCATCAAGTTCAAAATAATTTTCCTATAAAGCACTTATAAAATCCTACTATTGAGAATTGTTTCATATTTTTTGATCTTATGGTTCAAAAGTTAAAGGGGGGACACATTTATTTGAACTTTTGGAGCGATTATTTCAGAAAACATAAGTTTTATCGTAAAATTATGTGAGAATTTTTTTTTATTCGTTTTTGAATAGCTATCCAACGATATATCACACGTTAGGGTCTAGAGGAAAAAAATCAGTCCCTACATTACGTGTATGGGCACCCCCCCTAATTTAATATTTTATTCCACTTTTGATTTGTGCACTTTGTCGGCGTTATTAATATACATATTTATTGAAAATTTCAGCTCTGTAGTGCTATCGGTCACTGAGATTATCCGCGGACGGACAGACAGACATACAGACATGGCGAAAATATAAGGGTTCCTAGTTTACTACGGAACCCTAAAAATATGTATGGGCTCCGCCTATAAGAGACATTAAAAAAGCTAAAAGTCTCTTGAAGTCATTGCCTATATCTCACGTAAAAACTAACTGTATGAAAAAATTAACGCAGTTACCTCCAATGTATAATAATTAAATATATTTATCTCTTTCACATACACATAACGCATGTCATCACGCCTTCATCCCTGTAGGGATTGGCAGAGTTGTTCATACCCACACCTTACTCCAGGATTTATTTTTATGATAATGAAAATTATATATTTTTTTAAGTAAATAAATAAATCGGATCGGCAGTGCATAATAGCCAAAAAGAAAAAAGGAGGTGCAGAGAAAGTCACAAACACACACACACACACGCACACACACACACACACACACACACACTAAATTATTACCACTTCTAATGATCTAATCTAATCCAAATAAATGTATTAAAATCAAACATTACATATCATGACTCCTTACAGTTTGTCTTTAACATTATAAAGCATGATATTATTGCTGGTATTCACAGAAATTCCATGTCGAAACCCATAAATACGACATCGTGTCGTTGCGACCCCTCTATCCAAATGTTACGTGGGGGAGCGTTTAAAATATTCATGAAATATCCAAAACAAAGGAAATACTATTTATAATTAACAAATGACAACCTCTTTTAGACATTACAAATAATTGGATATTTAAAAATTCAAGACAGGATGTTTGACGGGACTTAACGATGGCGGACGATGATATTCTCAACAGCTTAAAAATCTTTTGAAATGGATATGATGACATGCAAGTGATAAGTGGTTAGTCTTAAGAAGATCTGACATTTATCGTAAGAATTCACTTCATCGGAGTAGCATAAAATCGATCATCAAAATATTTAGCGCCAAGCCCTCCTAAGATACACTGAAACGTATAACACTCTTATTTCAATGCAAATGTAGAAATATATGTTCTTACTAAAGACATAGGGAGAATAAATGTCTGAACACTTGCCGTTCTTTACACTTGCCTCCACTGGGGATCGAAACCAGAACCTCTCGAGATGGCGACGCCATGAGACCAGCGTACAGTAGTTTAAATACACAGCGTTTAAATACACACGTAGTTAAACTATGAACATTCTTTTTTGGTATATTAATATTTTGAATGTTTTGAACGAGAACATAGAACCAGGTGCTTTTTAAGTGTTCAAGAGTTTCAGAAAGTTATTTTGAGGCAGTAGAACGTTGGCAAATAAGTTTCGTAACCAGTTTTTAAGTAAGTAATAGTCTCGCCTCGTTGTTGAGTTTTTGATCCGTGGTCAGGTTGACGAGTTGGTTAAAATATGGACCTATAGCGAAAACGTATGATGTGATATGACAGCTTGTCCAATAGTCGAATCTTCAAAGGTAACTAAAGTTAAATAATCATAAACAATTTAATCACAACACAATGCTGAGATTAGTACAATGGCGGCTGGCGACACAGCTGATGTATAGTGCTTCGAATTTTCATCGCAAATTTAACAATTTGTCAAGTGGACGCGGTCTTACACTTTGGCGTTTCCATAGACGCTAAAGTCTAGATTTTACTATTGAGTTAACTATTGGTCCGTGTTGGTCCGGGACACAAAAAGAATTTACCAACTGCCTTTCTTGCCTAGCATGTCGTAAAAGACTAAGGGCGTATTGGGTACTGGGTCTGTGATTGTGTAGGCGATAAGCTAGCGACTTGTTACTACTCTTTCACGTTTTTTCATCGGACCAAACCCAAATTTTGTATGGCTTGACCATACAAAATTTGGTCAACTAAATAGGACAAAATGTGGTCTTAAGGAACACAGTGTTCCTTGGACTCTGCCTACCCCTACGGGGATTGCAGGCGTGTGTATGTATGTATGTTAACTATTACTACGGATCAAAAACTCATCCTGTCTTTCTCTTAATTCTCGAAAGCTATTCTAAAGTCTATTCTAATGGCTTTCATTTCTCATAGACTTTCTATTGCAAAGCTAAGACAGAAAGCTGATTTAGGCTCAAGGCTGTTTCAATCAAACTGAACAATTGTCAGTGATTTCTTCATACCCACACAAAACACACACTCTCACACTCTACATATTTTATTTAAAGTTCAAATAGAAGCTCCTATCTACCACTTCGGGTACCACACTACCTACTTTTAATGACACAAATATTATTTTTTAGGCTCATAAAAAATAACCTTAACCTAATATCTAGCAGAATCACGGACCCGAATACATTTCCTAGGATTTTATCCTTAATCCTTCACTGATCCTTTTCCCAGATTTAAACATTTCCGGTAACATATTTAAATATATATTGCTGCCCAAATAATTATTTTCCCGCACACATATTGGGTGGGAAATTGGTGTTTTTTTTCTCTCTTAGTATTTTGTCTGTAACTATTAAGATTCAGAGTATTCCTAAAAAATAATTTCCTCGTCTAAAAATAGACTATATTTTTGAGCTCTTTTGATTTGTTTTGATAATTTGTTGTAAGTTTAATTGTGTTAAAATTGGACACGGAGACAACTCTGCCTCCCGAATACATCATTTTATTTGCGTTCACTTAAAAACGATAAATATTTTTATGAAGTGTGATATAACACATATTACTAAAGCTTGTCTAATGATAGATGCCAAATATTATTATCATTGGATTTGTCGTTGTGAAGAAAACAAAAAATTTTAGTATGGAAAAGGCAGAATTCCCCAATCTCCATACAAAACACCAATTTCATAGGTAAGGACCTAATTACTAAACTAAAATTATATTACTGACAAAATATTTGTTAGCTGCCCAAATGATTTTCCGGCTGACCTTTTTGTTGCTGACGAAGTAATTAAATGGCTGCCATATCAATTACTACCTTTTCTATTGTGTCTACAAGCGGTAATACTAGCGGCATATAATGTTGTTTAATTTGTGCTAGTTGATAGGTATGAATTGAAGATAATTATTTATTTAACTATTTTCAAAGCTCTGATAAAGGTTAATAAGTTGCAGCAAGCTTATCTTTAGCAATCGCTCGGAGCTAAGATCTAGTCGTGCTGTGCGCGGTCAAGGAGACTCAGCTTTTTATGTTTACGAACTAACAAGGCGTTTACTATATCTTAATCGTATACTACATATGATATAGGAGGTATCTTAAAATGTTTTTCATGTATTAGAATTTCGTTATTAATGGAAATTTATTTTCAAATGAAATTGGAAAGAGGGCCTGTAGAAGGTTTAAAAAATATAAACAACAAATCAATAGGAGAAAGAGTCTCCTATTGATTTGTTGTTTATATATATATAATATGAGCTATCGACGCAACATAATTAAATTATATGATTGTGTTACAGTAATCTAAAAGCAATTAAATAGAAAGGCAAACTTATTAAAGTTCATGACTTTGTAACAAATATCAACAAAATACCAAAACCAATAAGTACATTGAAAGCTAAAAGACTATACGGAACGGACCATTTCCCTATCAAATACTATCTCCCATTGTAAAAATATAGGTTGGGCGCTATTTGGGTCACCGTCTGCTGCGCGGTTCACGGTGCAAGGGCACGGCTGTGGCCCTTGAGAGAGATAGACGATAAAGTACTCTGATCAGAGCGGGATGGCCAGTAAAATCGCGACTGATTTTCATTATCCCCCTATGTGTGCCGTCACTGTCAAAATTGTTCCGAATGAGACAATGCGCTTCGATGAACTTTCATTTGATTGCATTTTTGCAAGCTGTAAGAGTATACATATATAGTAAACCGGCTTTGTACTCCAAAATTGTGTTCGCTGAGCTGGGAAAACGGCATTGCTCATACAAGAGGTCACCGGTTCAATGCTCAATAATTTTAGTGTTTCCAAAATGTTAATAAAGGTGGTCACAATAGTACCTATAAATGAAATAACTCAAACAATAATCCTTATTTTTTACAATTATAATTTTCAGTGTTAAATTGTACAAAACTAAGTGATGAAGTTGTGGACGCCTGCACGCCTAAGCAAAGTGTCAAGGCAGTTTGAAGATTCCCCTTTGCCTACACGCCCCCCCCTCTCTCTCTCTCGCGTCTGACATTTTGTGTGTGTGTCCTGAATAATAATTTAATATTGTAAGTTATACAATAAAACTACTTATCTCTTGTAACCTTTATTTCATCAGGTTATGGGCCGTCCCGTACCTACAAGAAAATATAAGTTGGTCAAGTGAAACAGTATTTTAAGTAAAATAGAGAAAGCAAAAATTCCATGCGTGCATAACCTCACTTTGTTACCGGCTCGTAGAAGAAATTTTATTTTTCAGCTATTTCAGGCTTATTTAATACTGTTAATAAGTTAACAATAATCACTGAAAACATGTCAAATAACTTGATGTCAATTGAAAAACTTAATGGAAGAGATAATTGGGCAAGCTGGAGCTTTGCAGTAAAAGCTTATTTGCAACACGAAGATTTATATGACTGCATATTGAATAAACCATCGCCCGACGACCCAATTGCAATAAAAAAGGACATAAAAACTAAGTCAAAACTAATTTTATTAGTAGATCCTATATTATATGTCCACATCCAAGAGGCTGAAACTGCACAACAAGTTTGGAACAACTTAGCTAGAGCATTTGAAGACAGTGGATTGTGTCGCAAGGTGGGCTTGTTAAGAGAACTAATAATGACAAACTTAGAAAACAGTACCTCGGTAGAAGATTATGTTAACAAAATAATGTCAGCGGCACACAAATTGAGGAATATTAAATTTAATGTAGATGACGAGTGGTTGGGCACACTTATGCTAGCAGGCTTACCCGAATCATATAAGCCGATGATAATGGGACTGGAAAGTTCGGGCATGAAGATTAGTGCAGATCTGGTGAAAAATAAATTGCTTCAAGAAGAGAAGCAACCTTCAGACACTACCGCACTTTATGCAAACTTTAATAAAAAATACCAGTCTAGAAATGAACAGCAAGTACCCAAAAAAGGTCCAAGGTGCTATACCTGCAATAAATATGGACACCTTAGTAAAAATTGTTGGCATAAGAAAGGAAATTCAAAAGCTGAAAAGAAAGCTGGTTTTGTAGCTGCTTTTTCTGCATGTTCAGTAAATGATTCCATGAACTGGTATGTTGACTCCGGCGCCTCCATGCACATGACGATGCACAGGGATTGGCTTAGCAATGTCACTGCTCCACCAGTACAGAATATAAGAATAGCTGATAATAAAGTATTAAAAGTAGAGTGTTGTGGTAATGTGTTATTAAATGTTATGGCAAAAAAGGGCAATACAGAAACAATACAGGTGAGAAATGTTTTATATGTCCCAAATTTGTCAACAAATTTAATATCAGTGAGCAAAATAATCAAGAGTGGATGCAAAGTAATATTTAATGAATATGGTTGTCAAATTCTAAATCAAAACAGCATAATAGTAGCAAAAGCAACACTCATAAATGATACATATAAATTAAATATTTGTGGAAAGAAGCAAATGCAAGCACTAATAGCAAAATCAGATGATGATTACTATTTATGGCATCAAAGGATGGGACATCTAAACTTTAAAGATATAAACAAATTACCTGACTGTGCAAATGGTGTAAAGTTGTCACAAAAAAAGGAAAATTGTATTTGTGTAACTTGTCTTGAAGGGAAGCAAACTAGGCAATCTTTCCCTACTGATGGCTCCCGAGCGACTGAGTTGCTAGAGCTCATTCACAGTGATGTATGTGGGCCAATGAAACATGTTTCTATTGGAGGTGCAAAATATTTTGTAACATTCACAGATGATTTTTCACGACGTGTACATGTGTACTTTTTAAGAAACAAAAGTGAAGTATTTGAAAGATTCTTAGAATTTAAAAATAGAGTTGAAAATGAATTGAACAAGAAAATAAAAGTTTTAAGAACTGACAATGGCACTGAATACAAGAATAATAATTTTAATACTTACCTACAGAATAATGGGATATGGCATCAGACATCTAACCCTTATACTCCGGAGCAGAATGGCCTAAGTGAAAGAATGAACAGAACATTAATAGAGCGTGCTAAATGCATGATTTTAAATGCTGGGTTGCAGGATACATATTGGGCAGAGGCTGTTGCTACAGCAGCATATATTATTAACCGCTCACCAACCCGTGCACTTTCATTTAAAACACCACATGAAATATGGACTGAAAAGCAGCCTAACATAAGCCATATGAAAATTTTTGGATGCAATGCAATGGTTCACATTCCCAAAGAAAATAGGACAAAGCTTGATGCAAAGTCACGCAAACTAATATTTGTGGGATATAGTGCTTCATGTAAGGGATATCGTTTTGTAGACCCTCGAACAAAAAATGTAATTATAAGTAGAGATGCTGTATTTTTAGAAGCTGCAGTCCAGAGGAATAAAGTTGATAATGTACCTGAAAAGGAATTAAATATTAATACATTTACATCAAGTGAGTCAAGTAATAAAAAAAATGAAACAGTACACTTACCTGTAATAGAAGAAAACAGCGAATCAAAAAATAAAAATGAAATTATTAATAGTATCTGTACCTATGATGAAACTCCTTCAGGCAACTCCTCAATTTATGAAGATGTCAATGATGAAAACTATATACCAGATGAACCATGTGAAGTTTTACCAGTCAACAGAGATTATAGTTCGCGCCCACGGCCAAAAAAACCTTACAATAAATATGGCACATCATACTTGTGCATGAATGCTGAGTCAGCTATAAGTTTTTTAAACAGAGATCCACAAAGTCTGGAAGAAGCTCTTTATAGTGACAAAGCTAAAGAATGGAAAGACGCTATGAGTGAAGAATATAAGTCATTATTGGATAACAATACATGGACAACTGTAGACTTGCCAGCAAATAAAAGTGCAATACCATGTAAATGGGTATTTAAAACTAAGACTGATGAACATGGAATAATAAAAAGATACAAAGCAAGATTAGTAATAAAAGGATATAAACAAGTCAAAGGAATTGATTACCATGAGATATATGCACCTGTAGTCCGTTATAATTCAATTCGTTATTTGATTGGCTTAGCTGTAAAACATAATTTGAAAATACATCAATTGGATGCTATTACTGCATTTTTACAGGGTGAAATTAATGAAGAGATCTATATGTCACTACCACCTGGCTATGAAAATGGTAATTTAGTTTGCAGATTAAATAAGTCTCTTTATGGGCTAAAACAAGCAAGCAGGCAATGGAACATAAAATTGAACACTGCTCTCTTAGAGATTGGAATGACACGCTCACAGATAGATCCTTGTGTTTACTACCGCATAACAGATGAAAATGATATACTTTTCATAACAGTTTATGTTGATGATATTTTATGTTTCTTTAATAATGACAAGACCTGTCTCATGATAAAGGAGAAGTTACACAACAAATTTACTATGAAAGACTTAGGTACAGCAACATACTGCATTGGATTTAAAATAAACCAAGAAATAAAAAATCAGATTTCTATAGATCAATCACTATATATCAAAATGATTCTCAAGCGCTTTGATATGGAAAACTCTAATCCAATATGGACACCCTGTGATGCTAATATTAAATTTAAGAAGGCTGAAAGTACTAAGGATCATTTGAAAAACATACCATACCAAGAAGTCATTGGATGTTTATTGTATTTATCACAAGTTACCAGACCAGATATAGCTTTCATAGTAAACTGTTTGAGCAGATATAATAATCAACCTACCATTGAACACTGGAAAGGAGTAAAAAGAATTTTAAGGTATCTGAAAGGTACAATAAATATGAAACTTACCTATAAACAAAAAAAGGAAGAGCAAATTGTTGGTTACTGTGATGCAGACTGGGCCAATGATGTCGAAGACAGAAGGTCTTGCACCGGCTACATTTTCTTATTTCAGGGTGCAGCTATCAGCTGGAATTCAAGAAAACAGCAGACCATAGCATTATCCAGCACTGAGGCTGAATACATGTCTCTTGCCTCAGCCATTCAAGAATCTCTTTGGCTAAAACAACTTGAAGAAGAGTTTTGGCCTGATCTGAAGGACACACCAATTAAAGTTTACTGTGATAACCAAAGTGCTATTAGTTTTTCAGGTAACAACATGTACAGTGCTCGCAGTAAACATATTGATGTGCGATACCACTTTATAAGAGAGAAGATTGCAAGCAATCAAGTGGATGTTCAGTACAAATGCACTCAAGATATGATTGCTGATATTTTTACCAAGGGCTTGCATCGTCCGAAGCATGAAATCTTCACAAGAGCTATGGGCTTAGAGCGTTTGGGTCCAGGAGAGGATGATGAAGTTGTGGACGCCTGCACGCCTAAGCAAAGTGTCAAGGCAGTTTGAAGATTCCCCTTTGCCTACACGCCCCCCCCTCTCTCTCTCTCGCGTCTGACATTTTGTGTGTGTGTCCTGAATAATAATTTAATATTGTAAGTTATACAATAAAACTACTTATCTCTTGTAACCTTTATTTCATCACTAAGTAATCATTTATAAATCCATAAAACATTTTCATAAGCATTTCAATCCACTTGTCATTTTGTCAAAATTAATTAATGAAATAAAAATTAAGTCACTTAAATAAAATAAAATTTGAATAAATAAAAGAGATTTGATAAAATTGATTTAATCAAAATAGATTTCAAAGGAAGGGAGACCAATCCTAAAATTCATCATCAAAAAACTCGTTTAGATTATAATATGCCTTAACTAATAGCATGCTTTTTAATAATTTAATGCATTTTTTATCACATGTCTCGTTTATTAAATTGTTTGGCAACTTGTTAAATAGTTTTATGGCCATCACATACGACTAGTGCCATGCAACACTAGTTTAGATTGTGGTATTTTTTTTCAAATCTTTTTTCTTCTTTTTTTCTATTTTTCTTTTTTTCTTCAATTCCTACCTGTAACTAGAGTTGTACTTTAATTAAACAATTTTTGCTTTCTTTTCACGTGTGTGGCAGGCTCGCCCCTCGCTACATAGAGACCTATCTTGACAGTTATTTCAAGTGTTACTGACAAAAAAGAGGTCTTAAATGAGGCGGTTAACGATCTCGTTTTCTTCGGAGATATACTCATGATTGTTATTAAGAGTGCTTTGAACTCATAACATTCATGTCATTAATTTACTATTCATCACTGAATTAGTATTGTCAACGCAAAATTAGTTCTCAAGATAGTCCATGAGTAATTTAGGTATTGAAAATCGAGCTTTAAAGCTATTATACATAGAGAGTACAATCGAACGTGTCACTTGCATTGTAAATGTCTGATCTTGCACTTCGTATGCAATGGCCATCCTAGAATCTGTAATTGGTAATAATATTGTAAAAGTGCCCCACACAAACGTCGAATTTAAAATGACTTAGGGATTTTGTTGGTCGTTCGCTATTATTAAAATTTCATTTCAATAAATAAACACCGTGGCCGCAATAAAAAAAAACAGAAATAAAAATTAAACTTGAAAGACTAAAAATCTATTTTTCCTTTTCAACCGTTTATCTTTAAGCGCTTATTATTTTGCCTATAACAGATTTAGAAATAACAAGTACTCCACCTCTTGCTACGATCGTCATAAACGTAAGTCCTACTGAAATAAATGACAGTATCTGCGTAACTTTCGGCCTCACGTCAATTCCTAAGATTCCATAAATATTTGCGCATTGCATCGAACAGGCTGCAGATTTGCGAAGATCGGCGTAGCAAGCCCGCAGATGCACTGCGATCCGGAGGTCACTGAACTACAAGTTCAACAATGTTATCGAGTCACTTTCTCAGAGAAAATTAGACTTTAAGTTGTAGTCTTACGAATGATGATAACGGCATGGAAAAGCTTGCTGTGATTAATGTAATACATAATGTATGTTTGATATACGGACATTTTAGTACTAAACAAGGAGAATTTCGCAACATATTAGTACACATGTGTGGGTTTGAATACAACGAGCGGTTTGCGAAGAAAGGTACATCCGTTTTAGTAAGAACTTTATGAACAGACGCTTTGTAGGTATAGTGAAAAATACGTTAGGATATACCATTTTTTAAGCTATTGCATAGCTTCTATCGCGGGCCTTGAGCGCGGGGACCGAATCCAGAAATTCCGTAACGAAAAAACCTCACGCTCCCCACTCCGATGCGCAAGGAGGTGTGGCTTGAAGGCCGTGCATCGTCTAACGTCGTTTCAGTTCGGCAGTCTTCGACACGGCGTTGTGTGCGTGCGATTAGACGTATTGTACGACTCTACGAAACTCGCACGAATCGAGACGAGCTGCTCCGAAATCGGACGAATACATAAGCAGCTGTTTATGAGAAAAAAAAAATTAAACAATATTAACTTTTTTTATTTATTTAATAATAGAAAAATTTGTTTTCTTATCGGTCACCACGCTCAAAAAGTGTAACTTGAATTAATATCAAAGAAAATGAAACACTGCATGAATAAAATAAATAAATAAAATTATAATTGCATAAGTTGATACAAAATGCTATGCAATAGCTTTACCGCGGCAGTCCCCGATAATCAACATGTTGGCATATTTACAAACAGCCAACCTTATGCATTGTGGCTAGAACTCTCGTAAATTGCAACTCGCAACGTAAAGAGATCACACAGAGTACGGATCCTTACATCTGTGAATATAATGTAAAAGAGCGAATAATTTCCCTGCTTGTCTGCCTTAGAACCGTATACAGCAATGCAAGCAGCACAGCAGTGTCTTCTGATATCTTTTAGAAAAGAAAAATGTAGAAAGTAGAAGATTGGTGTCTGTATACACGTCACACAAAAAACAAAGTGTATATCACTATAAACCAATGGCTTTCTCATTAGAGCCTGTAATGAATACAATCAAAGTTATGGTGGCATCGACATATTTTATTAAAAAGAGAAGATATATATTGAAGAAGGGAAGATAAAAAGAGAAGATATTTTCGAAGATTATTAAGGAAAATAAAAATCAAGTGATATTTAATGTGTGATTTTTCTTTTTCTTGTCTGTTTTTATGGCGTTATTATACTTTATTGTCATTAATTTAATTGTTACACAACTCGGCACATACAATTATTATTTTTTTGATTGTTTGTTACTATGATATGTTGTTTATTCAATTGTTGAGTCATGTTTTCTACCTCTATAGATTTTTGATTAACCTAGCTGTAGAAACTAATAAGGCTTATTAAATATTTATGTTAATTTTTATACTTATGTACGAACTGATGCTGTTTGTTCCTCTAATAAAGCAAAATAAAAAAAAATACTAACTAATAGTACACTTCCTGCTACAGTTAAAATACATAGGAGTAGATATATTAGGCCTTTAAAAAATATGTGCCTAATTTTATATTTGTTTTTAATTAAATATTAATTCAATAATACGTATCTATAGTCTAAGAATGTCCGGTTAGCAACCCGAGCCTTCGTTATGCATTACCTTGTGCCCGTGGGCGTACCGGCTCACAAACCACTTCAGCACACGCCTATAGCATGTCTATACTAATTGATATGGACCGACCTTTAAGAACTTACGGTACTAAAATATAGTTTATCTACTCATGCTATAATGTTCGAATTATGAACTCAGACTCGAACTCATAATGACATACTTTTTAACACAGATGATAAAAACTAAAATTTAAAAATGGAAACCGTAACATAATGACCATTATACAACACTTATTTTTCTTAAAAACGCACAAAACTATGGCAAATGTTTTCCAGACAGCCAACAATAAATAAAATTAATGACATTTTTTTGTTTTATTTCTTTGAATAATGAGTGTATATAAAGTAGTGTATGTAACTGCACATAACTCAGTATTAAAACCATGCTCGTGTTTTAATAACCTATATTATGTGACAGTTGAAAGGAGCGCAGATAGGACATAGGTAGAACGCTTTTGGTATTGTTTTTAAAAACTAGCTGTTTTTACCTTTTTTCTTTTGCTTTGATCTCGATTGCAATTTCTTAGATTTTCTTATTACGTCGAAGTCTCGTCGAAGTACATCTCAACTTCTAAACTAAAGCATCCATTTAGTTCGTCGCCAGCGAAGTGCGAAACAAAGCAGCGGCCTGACCGGTCGGACTGGCCTAGAAATATGAGCGACCATTGTACGCCGGGCGCTCTAGGCCACCCGAGATGCCCGGTATGCCACATTTAAACGAAGATGTTTAGTTGCCTATCAACATACATTAATTCATGCTAATCATAGTGATGTTCCAGGCTCATCCCTGTTACAAATCATCAGCACCCGACTGAAGCAGCACCTCCAGCTTGCAGCTCGTAGAAATATCTGTACTTGAGTTATGTACATACAGTATAATCACGACTATTATCCCCTGAGGGTTAGTCAGACTAGGCAAAAGTACCGCAAAATCAGTCCCCTGCACAGATATACATTTACATACAGTTTTGTGAACGGATGGCGTAATTTTTCTTTTTCACGAAATATTGTAAAATGTTTATGACATTCATAAGCATGCGCGAAGACGCATCTACACTGAATAAATGCTTTTGATTTTGACTTTGATTTTTGACATAGATGACGCAAATGCATGTACTGCAAGTGTCCGAAAACCCCGACCAAACGTCGAGGCATGTACTGCAAGTGTCCGAAAACCCCGGGGTTTTTGGACTGTTGCTGGCTTTATTTCTTGGCTTTCTTTCAAGCGGCCCATGTGCTTATTTTCCACTATTGTCATATAATAGGCAGGTGTGTAGTCAAGAAAAACATCTCCATTTGAATACACAACCAATAAATATTTTTCTATTCTAAATTCCGTTATGTATGTGATGAAATACTAAACCTTTTTCTTTATCGTAGTTTTATTGCATTGTAGGTATACCTTACGAGCCGGGGCGTGATTTGTTCGGACCAAAAGTCACGTACGCTCAGGCACACAGCGTTGTATAGCAAAACAATTAATAGTAAAGGAGTTTCTAAGAAACATTAATGGCATTGTTTATATTGGATAACCTTTTTATCCATTAAAGTTGGTTACAACCTTCTACAAGCGTCAACAAACTTGAGCGCATATTAGGTCTTCGCAAATATGACTGTTTCTCAATTTCTCAATTAACTCAAGTGGCTTTCTATTTGTCTTCGCCGGAACTCCCATATACTCTCTCTTCTTTTTAATATATTGTTTAATCCCTCCTATCCACGCTACCTAAAAGAGCATTTCATCTTCCTCAACTGTATTCCAACCTGTATTCTTTGCGGACCTTAAAGAACTTGACCCTTAAAACACCCATACACAACAGTTCCTTTTACAATTCTTCCTTTGTAGTACAGGCTGTTCGACTGTGGAATTTACTTCCAGTGAGTGAAATGAAATGAAATTCTTTATTTAATCAATTAGGTAACGAGTAGTTACACTTATGACGCGTCAAAAACAATGAAACTTAACAAACAAATTATAAACTTCTACTTATTTACCTCTACATTTTTTTCTACAAATAAATCTATAAAATTTTATGGTATTTACATATTAAATTGGTGTCTCACAGAACCGAATGGTAACAATAATTTCACCTGTCGAATACTCTTCCACATTTGAACGTTCTCCGAAGTTCGTCCTAAGTGAACAGGGGCTATAATACAAAACTATACTACAAGAGTACTATGAGAATTAAACATTAACATATTAAAAAAACGTCAACGTATAAATGATCACTTTTAACGCCTGTTGCCAAAAAGCAATTAGGTGACGTGCAGAGCAATTGCCTGAAATATTTTGAAATCAAATATTCATAGACGTACCAATCTGTTACAATGAGGATCAGTAGAGTTTTAACAAATTAAATAAAATTTGGGTAAGTACCAGTTTTATTCCATATTATGATATAATGATATATCTTTTTCAATTATCAAAATCAGACCATTATTTACGAAGATACACGTTAATCGACGGGAAGTCATTAATTGGGCAGCCATTTAATTGTTTGGCCCGCAACAAAAAGGTCAGCCAAAAAATCATTTGGGCAGCAAACAAATATTTTGTCAGCAATATAAAATGTTACCAGAAATGTATAAAATCTAGGATAAGGATCATTGAAGGATCAAAGATCAATTCCTAGGAAATGAATTCTGATAGATATTAGGTTAAGGTTATTTTTTATGACCCTTAAAAACAATATTTGTATCATCAAAACATAATATTAAACAATTTGGCAGCAGAGAAAGAACATTTAACTTGCTGCCCAATTAGTTATTATAGCCGACCAATTGTATATTTTGGCTGACCAAAATTCGAATTTTTTGCTAACCGTTTAAATAACACCCTCAATTAACCACTTAATCATTATTTAGCTATTCAAGTAATTAAGTTTTAAGCTATGCTTAAGACAAACAAGAAATAGAATTAATAAAAACGTGGTAAAATATGGTCAAATTAGAGTGGGAGTGAGACGCCGCTATCTTCACGCATAGCGGCTTCTTTCTTACAAATATTATCTGTTTTACCTGGTAAGGCTACTGAGCCATACACCAACTTGAGATGATCTCACATTATGAATCAAATGCTTGAGGTTAGTTGAAATACTAGTTTGTTGTGATTGCCGGTGACATCGACCTGTCGCCACCAAGGTGGGTCACGCTATAAGGCGATGTAATCGAGGGCACATTTATGTACACTTGCACTTATAAGTTACCTAAAGTCTGCAAAATAGGTACCTACTCCTACTCCTAGGTAGACTCCTCAAGTTTGCTTTATATTTGAGTTAAGGTTGAAATTTATTATAGACGTTTTGCAGTCATAAGCTGTTGACTGCAGACATATTTAGGATATAAACACAGATTTCCTGTAAAATTTACTTTTTCTGATAGATATCTTAGCTCTCATAATTAATTCATCGTGTATTCGATCTTAGTTATTTTGGTTCATATATATATTGGGTCCTTACCTATGAAATTTGTGTTTTTTTTCTCTCTTAGTATTTTGTCTGTAACTACTAAGATTCAGAGTATTCCTAAAAAATAATTACCTCGTCTAAAAATAGACTATATTTTTGAGCCCTTTTGATTTGTTTTGATAATTTGTTGTAAGTTTAATTGTGTTAAAATTGGACACGAAGACAACTCTTTTTAAGTGCCTCCCGAATACATCATTTTATTTGCATTCACTTAAAAACGATAAATATTTTAAAAATTAAAAAATAGGTTAAAAATGACATGTCTTTATTTTAATTTGAAGCATTAAATGGCCAGCATCATGAATGATGCTATGATGGAATTGAGGCCAATAAACTGTTCCACAGGTTGGAATGGCTATAATTTTTTTATAAAGAAATAGTATGTATATTTTGGATAAATAAATGAATAATAATAATAAATTCTTTCAATTAAGTATAAATCATTAATCAGTGGGAAGTTGTGCCCAAAAAGTTTTTGTTTTGCCATTGATTTTTCAATTAAAAGTATCAGTTCATAGTATATTTTAACAAAAATATATGTCATAAGGAACCAATCTTTGGGATTTTTTCCGGGATACCCGGGATATTGTGTACGAAGGTTTGTGCACTGGTGTCGCTTCTCTCGAATCATGAGATCTCACACACCTGAGACGGGTTGACTGAAAGACATCCCTATTAGAGATAAGTCCTCCCTTGTATACTTCTGCTTTTTATAATGTATATTTTTTATTTAGAGGTAAGTATAGTAGAGTCAACACATTTTATTTCTGTTTGTTTTACGTCCAGATTCCATACAAAAGTGTCCATTATCTTTTCTTCTATATTATAAGTATTTTTGTAAACTTTGCTCCTTTATCTATTCTGCCACAAAGTCCAAAATAGCTTGGCCTTAGCCAGCATTAGCAATTGTTAAAAACATACAAAAAGGCTACCATCTGAACCTCCTTTCTCTGTCATTGTTCTATCTATGAATATTTGCATGCCTTCTTATTATGGCAGAATACTGATAAAACATTTTTATTTACTACACTACCCAATACATCGCATTTTACATATAGAAATGTTTCACCCAACCCAAGGCAAGAAGATTGATCGGTTAATTTAGTCGGGTACAGATGTTAAATAAATTCTCCAGCTCCACTGTACCAACCAGGGAACAAGGGAAACACAGTCAATATTTCTATATGGCATAATAATAAGTATAACCTTTTTTGACCTAAGCTTCCAATTCAATTTTATTTAGAATGTAATCATCCTGAATTTGTTGATTAGACTGTATAACCTTGGGTAAAACAGGTCGCTCCTGATGGTGTAATGGAAAAGGTTCTAAATAAAAGATGCCTTTAAACCATACAAAAAGAATTTATTACATATAAAAAATCGGAGCCTATATACATTCGGTGAAAAAACTAAATAGCGTGTTTTAGTAATTGCCGTCCTTGGGAACAGCGCCATCTATTGGCCAAATTACGAATCAACTTTTAACAATGGTTTGTACAAGGCATAAGAAAACAATAGTACATTTATGCAGTGTTAGTCTCGTCGTCCTCCGTCTATATACGTCCCACTGCTGGGCACAGGCCGACCTCATGGAGAAACACATGAGGAGTATGGGCCGTAACACCACCACGCTGGCCCAATGGTGGGTAGAAAAGGTTGCAATAGCGACCGGGACCAACGGCTTTACGTGCCTACCGAAGCAGTTCCTTCTGAACGAAGGAGTTTCGGTCAACTTCGTGATCTCGACGGCCTGACCATGGCGAAGGTAGCTTTGTTTTTAATGGCCACTTCACCACAGTGTTAATGTGCTATAAACTAATAACTGGAGATGTATAGTACATCCAAAATTGAGAAACATTTTCTTAATAATACCTAATTACTAGTCCATAGGCTAGTGTCCCGAAGTAACCAATCGACCTGGATATATTTGGCAGGCGTGGAGTGAGCGATGGATGCACGTGACGTGTTATTTTTAACAATGACCGAAGTAAGGTTGAGGCCGCCGACAGCGGAAGACAAACTAGTCCCATTTCCCTACAAAATGTGGCGAAATCGGGTGAAATTTTCCTAAATTAAGCTAGGTATTTTAATGATAAGATAGCTTTCCATATTTGAACAATACACGGCTTAAAAAACTGCACAACCATCCAATAGTTTATAGCGGCGACGGGCTCACCACCTGTCACGCTGAGTGCAGTCACTGCTTGGTGAAGCGCGGACTATGGCAGCGGACTGCTTTTGCGGTGCTTTGGCCTAGTCTCTGACTAACCCTTAGGGGATAATAGGATAATAATAATAGTGATTTTATGCATGTTTGTATGTTAATTTAATTGAATTAAAGGTGAACATAACCACTCATCCGTAGCTACTTTCTTTTGTCACAATGATTCAACAAATGAAAATTATAAAAAACAACCTATCTTAAACCCTTACGTGCTTATATATTAGGTCCTTACCTATGAAATTGGTGTTTTGTATCTTCACAACGACAAATCCAGAGATAATAATATTTGGCATCTATCATTAGACAAGCTTTAGTAATATGTGTTATATCACACTTCATAAAAAATATTTATCGTTTTTAAGTGAATGCAAATAAAATGATGTATTCGGGAGGCACTTAAAAAGAGTTGTCTCCGTGTCCAATTTTAACACAATTAAACTTACAACAAATTATCAAAACAAATCAAAAGAGCTCAAAAATATAGTCTATTTTTAAACGGGGTAATTATTTTTGAGGAATACTCTGAATCTTAATAGTTACAGACAAAATACTAAGAGAGAAAAAAAACACCAATTTCATAGGCAAGGACCCAATATTAAACACATATGTGTATTTGTAAAAAAGAATCCTTGTTATTTCTCAGAGAGACACGTTGTTGCAACTAAATTCCTAAGGAAACGTCCTGCAAATATGCTGCAACGACACGATTTAGATTGACGATTTAGGTTGACATTGGTAAAGAAAAACGCATTTCAAATGGCAATCCAGGTATTTGATTCAATGCCTGATGACTTAAGAGCTCTTGATGGCTCTCTATTTAATTCCAAACTCCATTCATGGCTCGTGAAAAAGTAATTGGACTCGCTGAATAAATACTTCAGTAGACATGCTATTATATAAATGAAAAAACTATTATTTTTAATTTTAATCCCAATTCAATTGTGTGTTAATAATATATATTTTATTTGACGTCTTTAAAGGTATAATGTTACGTTTAATTACTTTTTAAATTGTTTTGAATGAGACATGTTTGCATTAATTAATTGTATAACTTTTTATTTTAATATTTGCACGCTTTGTAGTTATAAAGCAAATTTTAGTGAAACTCTCTGAAAAATATATAATATCACAACACAGTACCTAAAGTTATGCAAATAAAATTTCTGATTTCTGATCATTAAACTACATTCTTTTTTCTATCAAATTACAAACCCTTGACGAGTGTTTACGGACAAATTAAGGGTCTACTCACACTCATTCAGTTTCATTCGGCATTTGTCTATAGAAAACGTCAATTTCGTATGAAACTTGGTCAGATTTCTGGGTCTCTCATATAAAATCGTCATTTTACATATAAAAAAGCTGAACGGAACTAAATAAGTGTGAAGAATTCGTAAGCCTCTTAACAGAAAATCACCTATTCGCCTCACTAAAAAACCTAAACCTTCATTAACAATGATTCTGTGGTCTGTGGTGTCTTACTTTTAATCTGAATCCACGGCGAAAATGAGATCAAAATGAACTGTGAGATGAGTTTCTTTCCCAGAATTGCATGGTTAAAAACGCACACAGAGAAATAAATGTATAGTCTGAGCATTATTTTTTTGTTTAAATTGGTAAATTTAAATATTTTATTTAATCTGTCAATGGTCAAAAAACCAGACACACAACACCTATTGTTTGCACCGCTGTCGCGCTGACCTTCAAGGGGTTAAATCACATCACGCCTACGACATATACACATTTCGCCTTATATGTTTAGCTACTTAAGTATGTAATTGGGGAAGCGCCTGTTGCCAAACATTGTGGAGTTAGAAATTTCCTTACAACCCTTTTTTTGTTAGCCTTTATTAAGGCTATTTTTAAAAATGTTTAGTTCCCCCTGCTGGGCACAGGCCTTCCTCATAGGGAAACGCAACAAAAGTATTGGGCAATAACAACACCACGCTGCCCCAATACCGGTTGGTGGGTAGAAAGGGTTGGAATAGCGACCGGGACCAACGTCTTACCGTACCTTCCGAACCAGGAAGGAGTTTGAGAACACAAAGTTTTTAGACACCCATCCAAGGCCTGACCATGGTGAACGTAGCTTTGTTTTCGATATCGAAAGCCAAAGCGTATACTATGCCAGCTCCTCTACGAGCTCCACTGACTGATCATCAGAGATTATTCATCACACTGCTCAAACCAGATTGACGGCTGATGACGCTGAAAATTTACACGTAGTTAGAGGCAATCAAGGAATTTCCCAAATTTGATATTATTAATAAGAAAAATGCTGAAAATTTTTGATTATGACAGGTAAGCTTAAGCTTGGCCTTCATTTCAACTGATGGGAAATCGATGAAGCGCAAGGTGGAAGGAAGCTTCACCTGTAAGTATTCCTCAGGAACTGAGCGGGCTAAGGCCCGTATTACAGAACCAAACTCAAGCGTAGATCTCTGCTTGAGCGCAGTTAAAAAGGGATGGCGCTGTGTGGGATCAATAGCGCCATCCCTCTCTAACAGTGCTCAAGCAGAGATCGACGCTTGAGTTTGGTTCTGTAATACGGGCCTAAGTGTCGGTTATTTGATCCGTACTCAGGTATACCAGTAGGTAATAGGGACCAATGGCGAAAATGTTATGATGTCATGATATGACAGTTTATACAATAGTCGAATTTTCAAATATTACTACAGTTAAATAATTATAGAAGCGTTTCCATTGACGCTATTGGTCTAGGTCTCCCCTACCACTAACACGCTCCTACCCATTCGGGGAATCGAATCTCGGACCTTCCGATACACACCCGGTGATGTCAACCACTAAGCCAGGGAGGCGGTCAAAAATTATCTTAGGTATTTTTTACAATGTAATGAGTAAGCGTACAATTAAATATAATTTAGTACATAAACATATAAGTTACCCCGAATTCAATGTGAACGAAACCTCGCTCAAAAACTAATGTAATAAATGAGATTGATTCCATCGATAAAAATACAGCTGTAACGTCAAAAGTAGGGGCTGAGTTAAAATTTTAAAAGCATATTTACTTCAGATAGCACTTATCTATAGACGTTTTAATGGAAACTTACACGTAAGAGCTTAAATAAGATGAGGCAACTCTAAATATACTTTTATTAATATAGACGATCGTCCGCGCGCTACGTGGGCTTATAACACGTCTATTTTGATACCAGTTATGTTCTGACAACGTATCAACATGGGACCGCGATAAATGTCGTCTTGACAGCTAATGCGATAAATCATGAAGATAAAAATCTAGCAGCCCTTAGTTCGTGGGATAATGGCGTTACAACTGGAGTTTACAGTGCACATGTTGACAGATTACCACAATTAGCTTATAAAGATTCAGGTGATGGGTGCAATGAAATAGTTAATTAACCTCTCAATTGTCAAAAAACCAGACACAATATAAACATGTTTGCGAACATCGGTGTCCACGCTGACCCAACAAAGGGTATGCCTGACAAAGGGTCAAGGAAATGTGGGATAATAAAAATGTACACCATCTTGAAGAAGACGTTACTGGAAATTTCAATAAATATTCTTAGGTCTAGACTACCAAACTACACACTATCGGCTACTTTTAAAAAAGATGTACATGAGAATCAAGTCCATACATCATCACAACTGGACCTGCGAAAGGATAGACAGTTGTTAAAACCTACATTTTGCCTATGTATAAGTATCTAAATTACAGCAGGCGAACCAGTAGATGCAAAAAAAGGTAAATCTTCAAAAGAATCTGGTGAGAACTTAACTATTAATTATTTAAAATTAGCATATTGATTTTGTCACTTACAATCAATCCAAATGCACTTTAGTCGTGGTCAATGATCTCACCTATCAAGAATTTGTTGTCAACATTCAAACTAATGCATTGCGAATACCATTCGAACTAGAAATGACGGCATTAGTAACGGTGGATGCCATGAATTTCAGTCACCCTATGCCAAATAACAGAGTTGTAATATTGAGCGTCTGTAGCGACTTCTAAGAAAACATTCATTCATTGCTTCTAGCCATAAGTAGGTCACCAACAGAAATAACTGCAGTTGGTAGCGTATGTCAAAAACTATCATCACATTCTATAGGCAATGTTTATGCGTTAGTCTGTTTGACTGCTCCATCACTCAACTGAAAGTTTCACCAAACATACATAGACTTATACTTTCCCAATGACCTAATAAATGTGGCCCAAATACAGAAACTTCCGGCAAACATTCTTTATCTGAAGCTTTTTTAATATGATCGTTGATAATAAATTAATCATAGGAAGACACGGTACTTGTGTCATTTGTAAGGAATGTACGGCCTTTATTTTACCTTTATCTGTCGACTTTAAAGGTAGGCAGTGAAATTTGTTTAATGTGACTCAATGATGACGAAACTGAATTATGTTCCTTGTGAGATGCATCTCTTGGTATCACGTGTGCTTTGGTCGATTGTCTTACTACAATCAGATGAACAGTTTAGACAGATTTTATGATGTTTACATAATGTTGAATATGATATCAATAGTTATTTTATCATTAAAAATGACGTTAAAAAAGATATCTAGAAACTCTTATCTTCACGAAAGTGTATTATTATATATTACTAGATATACTGTATTATATAAATACGGAATCCACGATATATATATATATAGATATACGGAAATCCACGCACATATAAATATCCCATAACGTAATGCAAAACCGAGCGGACGTGAATGCAATGCTCTAAATTAGATTACAGCTAATTCCAGTCTCCGATTTGGCCACAACAGTCCTAAATCCTAACCAACCACAATGCGTTCCATATTGGTTTCATTTTGGCACTAATTACTACACCCTCAATATGAAAATAAACAAGCTGTGGTGTGAAAGTCTGGCCAGAAACGATACCTAGAATGAGAGAAAAAGTTAAAGAAAATATACTTTTAGCTACGACAGAAGGCCTTGCACGGGCCGGAGAGAAAAAGTCCCCAAAGACAAAAATCCTCATTGCCTCTTGCTTCTTCGTTCGCGCGGAAGCAAGCTGGTGCTAGGCCTACAGAAGTAGGTGCAGTAGACGGTAATATTATAAATCATCAAATACCACCAACTTCCGAAATCGACTTATTGAAAGAAGCATCGACTAATACATAGTATGATAATCCACCGAACGAAGTAAAAATTTCTATCAACAACTTTAAAACATCTGAAGATTGAAGCATTGAAGTAGTTATTCCTCAGGCTATTTCTGATTTCAAACTCAAGGCCACATACACTTTTAGCATAAACAATGATAGCAATCTATTTCAAGATGAAAACACGACAATAAAATTTTTCGAAACCACTGCTGTCTAGTGCGTCGACCTCGGATTTTAAAATTCAAGACTAAAAGATTGAGTTATCTGTCCACTACAACGGATACCATGACCGTGCTAGACACATAAAATATTCATATTACATAAATGTAGGACAATGTTCCGGTAAGTCCCGGGTTTGACTCGGAGAATCGCTTCGGCAGAGCTCTAATCGTTCCCGTGGTAGGGCTTGAACGGGTATATCTGGGAGTTTTAGTGGGTTTTCTCAGCGGTGAGCTGAGCGAGTCCCACACTCACCTATCGCCTAGCCTAGCCAGCGATAGGTAAGGTCTGTAAATAGTCTCCGTCGAAAAAAGTTACTGAGTGGTCTAGTGGACATGCTCTATAAATTTTTGCCTGAACCGTTTCTAACACGACCATAGTATGTTCCGGTGACGCCAGGTCTCCGCCCACTCCACCGTATGCGCACGATCCGGTCGCGTGGGCGGTGACGTCACGGCATCAGCTGTGCCGCACTGCCGGGTGCCATAATGTCGGATTTAATCCAGAAATTGATGGCGAATAAAGACTTGATAATTTGTTAGGCCTAGAAATGACGAGCATAGCAATAGTTTAATGAGTTACGATTGTAAAGAAAACATCACAGTCAAGAAGTAGATTAATATTTATTTTTATTTAACCATATAGCTAATCTAATGCTAAGTATAAATTTGGATGAAATTAAAAAGTTTCCCGTGATGGTGCACGCTATACTCAAAATAATACATCTTGTTGTTGACGAATTAAAATATACTACAGGGAAACGAATAAAAATTTTTAAGACGGCCCTTACACACCTAATAAAACTGACAATGACGTAGGATAGATTAATATCACCCATTTTCTAATGTAACATTGATATTTTTTAGTTAATAAGAAAATCGTAATGGCCGAGCGCCAAGAGCGCAGTCAAAAATTTACCTAATAATTTCTCTATCCACTACCGTGAACTAACATGATTAGCTAACTAGGTCAGCTAGATGACAATTAAGTCCCATCAGCGTCTGTTATAATCACAGATATAGTTATAATCTAGAGATCATAAATTTAGTCTTGGACAATTAACTTTTCTAGCTCTGTCTGACTCATACAGTAAGTAAGCATTGCCTTTGTAAGTTGTTTTCGTAGCTATTGAAGGGGAGACTTATAGAAAATCTGGACGAGTGCCAAAAAACAAGTGCTCCCCTAGACTACCTAACGTTTCTCATTTCAGATTTTAAACTTTCGCGTTGCATTGTATATAAAAGTTGTAACACCGCTCGTGACTACGGTTGGTGTAACCCAGCCGAAACGTCGCAGTAAGTAGTATCTGTATACTACATAATGTACGTCGCGTGTTTCTCATTTCATTACTGAATCTGAATTTAAGAAGTTTCTATTGAAATGCTTCATAATCCTGAAATGGTTAGTCAGAGACAAGACAAAAGCACCGCAAAAGCAGTCCTCTGCCATAGTCCGCGCTTCACCATGCAGTGACCCAGCGTGATAAAAGAAAAGTTTAAATCTGCACAAAAACTGGATTTGGTGTTTTCAGCAGCAGGAGTGTCAGTTGACCAAACTTACAACGAAACAAAACTATTTAGCTTAGAAGTCAGTAGACTGCCGCGGGAATCGCGGGTTCGATCCCACCGCCTGTACCACTCAGTTTGAATAAAACTCATGTACAGTCCATTGTGAAAGCTTAAAATCAAGTCAGGGGGATGTAGAAAGAGGGAAAATACTTTTTTTTTCTTGTTTCTCTGTTCGTCTGTTTTTACGAGCTAATCTCCGAAATGGCTGGACTGATTTCAATGAAATTTTGCATGGTGATACCTTATATCCCTGGTCAACATCTTAGATAATTTTTATTCCGGAAAATTAAAGAGTTCTTGTGGGATAGTTAATAGACCATAGTAACCGCGGACGAAGTCGCGGGTAACAGCTAGTAGTTTATAAATTTGTCTATTCATTGCAATACATCGCTATATCGAATCGAATCGAAGTAAGACCCATATGAGAGATGTCTCCCCATAAGCAAATGGTTCGCTAGATTTGGACTTCTTTATGCTTGGAGATTTCCACCAGACTATTAGTCCATACTTCTCTATTTTCCGTTTAAAGTATTCCACTCCCAGCTATCGCAGTGATTGAAACTTATTTCAATGTAACATATGTCACTCCATAGCTGGTATCTCCGATTAATTGCAGTCATAGAATCGACGTGAGTAATTGTTGGCTGTAACACAGTTGGGTTGAGTGCTGGTTCGAAGCCAACTGCGATAATTTCCGAGGCGTACCTGGTGCAGGCACGGCGGTGTCAATCATTGACAGGCGAACTTGCGGTAATGGAAGACTCAAAAACATTACCGAACTTTTTACAAAACCAAAGGCAAAATTGTATCGAAATGCGACGCCATTGCTGTGTTAGAAAATTTAAAGACAAAATAAAACAACAAAGAACCCACAGATTATCACCATTGTAATGGAAAATGTGGTAAACTGCAGAATATTATTTTAAATAAGTACCTATTTTTTCTTTTAAACTTCATTGACGTTGTAGTTTATGACATTTTTTAAATGATGCTAATGTAAAGGGAGGGTTGAAACTTGCTGAGTTTCTTGCCCGTTCTTCTCAGAACAAGGCCTCCTGGTAGTTTATGTGAACGGATGGCGTAGTTTTTCTCTTTCACGAAATATTGTAAAATGTTTATGACATTCTTAAACATGCGCTAAGACTCATATAAACTGAATAAATGCTTTTGGATTTTGAATTTTTTTTTGAATCATTTGAAAAGAATTGAACAGAGCCTTAGGTACTTGAAATCTGAAAACACAGAGAGCTACGTTTGGTTGGTCGTACGTACGTATATGTCACGCAATGCCTGATAAAATAAAATCTCTAGCTCTTGCCCGCGACTTCGTCCTCGTAGAATAGTTACTTTGAGATAGTCTGATAGTATGTAGCCTTCCTTCCTTCCTCAATAAATAGGCTATTCAACACTGAAAGATCTTTTCAAATTGGAACAGTAGCCTCAATTGGTGGAATTGAATATTTACTCCTATTCTATTATTAGAAGCAAAGTAGTTCATAGTGGCTAAATTTGTCCTTCATTTTTCTGGGAGGCGTTATTTAAATTTTTTAACATTCACCCGCATGGCACCCGTTCCCATGAGAATATCGGGATTAAAGGAAGCCTATGTCGTTTCTCGGGCTCTAGACTATATGTGTACTAAATTTTGGTTAAATTGGTTCAGGTGAGAAAAAGCCGGCTCGAGAATAATAAAATACATATTTTCATAATTACATAAAACTGAAAATGCTTATAAGCTTCAGCTTACACCTGGCAAAGACAAGCCGTCAATCAGAGCAAATGTTGAAATGAAAATGTTTGTATTTTTTTTCGTTTTCATTGATTGTTTTATTTCAAAACCTATCGTGCGACGCGGCAATATGTCGGCTTAATAAAAACCAAAGTAAGGACGGGAAATATCGACTAACTATATAATAATAATAATAAAAGCATTTATTTATCTTCCTTACACTAACATAAACATTATAATAAAATTACAATAGTTACACAAACAAAAAAGGAAGACAAAACGGCTTATGACTCAGTGGTTGCAGATAGTCCACAACCCCTGTTATTCTGTCATAACCTCTAAATCAATTTCTTATCACCATGATTGATGTGACATCGGGTATCTTGTTCTTATTGTTGGGTTTTAACCAATGTGACAATAACCATATGTAAAGTACCTATATTATATATACATATATATAAAAACATGATCACAATCAGCCCTGAGACAACACAGAAGATTGCTGTTCAAGCAGCCATTTTCGACATTTGTTACGAAAGGTACATATGACTACATAGGTATATGCCTACGTGATACCATGGGGACTGAAAATGTGTACGTAATTATAGTATTATTATTACGTCGTTAGGTCATGAAAATTTTCATATTGAAGTAGCTACGATTTTGAACTGATTTGGTAGATTCTATATTCACGTTGTCTCTATGAACTATATCCCCTTTAACTGGGATAGAGACATCCTGTCTGAAGATAACGGGAAACAATGCTATCATAGGTCGATAAAATTAGTTATAAAGATGAATAAAGATAATTTGAAAATTGTAAAATGAAAACTATCTCCAATCAAAATCGTAGTTTTCAATTATGAATTCTCTTAATATATTTAATATTTTTTGCAAAGAAAATGTAAAAAAAAAACAATTTTTTTCAATGCAAAAAAACCAACCCGTCCAAGCCTCGATGATCTATGGTAGTGGTGTCTCCATACTTCATATTATATTAGGTTATGTTACTACTGTAATAACTTAAAAAGGAATTCAGTTTACGCGTTACCGATCCAATACAGATTAACTAGGTTGGATTTGCATTGCTTGCTTTAAAAGGGGAATTACCAAAAGCTATTAAACTATGTTTAAACCAAGGTTTAGACCTCTAAATTTTATTCTTCTCGACTGCACGCGATATTATTTAAAACTGTAATGTGTTACCTACAGAAAAAGCTATTTTTACCAATTCTTCCTTTTTCAATAGGCAGAGGTAACCGAGTTGGGACGGATGGGGGACTACTTGTTCGAGAGGGCGTGGGAATCGTGAGTTCGATCCCATCGCCTGTACCACAGAGGTTGAATATAACTTATGTGCAGTTCGTTCTGAATATCGTTTACCTAAAGTTGCGCCCGGCGCATGGCAAAGGGCGTGCCACCTGTTATATGGGAACTTAACATATCTGATGAAATATGGGTTATGATATTTTATTTATCTTCTTATTTGTACTATTGGGCTCTTGGCTTTGAAATAGAGCGAGCGAGTTTCTTCAGCTGAAGTTTTGCGCCTACTCCTCAGTGCGGAATGTGCAATTTTCTTCACGTAAAGAAAATAATCCGCTCAACAATAACTTCTATTTCAAACACATAAAGTGGCTTACTGCTATGACAGCACTGGCTAGGTCTGAAAATAGACCTGACTAAGAACGCTAATTTATGCCAGGTATATTGAAAGATGAACGAATTGATTGAGTTTGTATGGTTTGATAAAACGAGTCACACTTACAGTTTTATTAATCAATAAATAGGTGCCATTTAACCAATTATTTTATCCATTTAAGATCATAATTACATTCGATTTCTGTGAAAACATTTTTGATTTGGCACATGTGTTTTTTATATTTTCAGAGTATTTCAACAGAGTGTTTAACCAATGCAAAATAAAATCCATTATAGGACGTCGTATTTAAAAATGAAGTCGTAAAAAGACTATAATATCAACAAATCTTTGTAGCTTGAATTATGAGTCGCAACACGTAACAATAAAACTTTAACGTACAGAACAAGATAGAATTGTTAAAATTATGCTTTACACTTTTTGTCACATCATTTTAGCTAGAACTTTAGCTTTGTAAGAAGAAAGAAAGAAAAAAAACATTTATTAACTAACAAACACACAATAAGAATAAAAAACAAAGAAAGAACAGACAAACACAGAGTACAGTGAATAATTTTAAAAGACTACACAATAACGGTTAATTAGGACCCGGCCTCAGCATATGCTGAATCAGAGACTGACCCAGCGCTGGTGTTCTGACCGGGCCTATTCAAATATATATAAATATAATACATATAAATATAACAATTAAATAAAAACAGCACAGACGACACAAAATTCTCACAAACAATATAAAAATAACAGCCACAACAAACAAAAAACAAGAAAAATATATACAGAAAATAAAAGTACTGGAAAACTTGGCTGTATGGTCTTTGCTCCCTTTGCCTTTGCAACAACATAATTATACCATAGATGAAATAATCCTGCCATGTCTGTCCTGTCACCGATCTGCCACGTCATTGACACGAGTGCCACGTATATCGGCCAATATAATAAAATTTTAAACCGGAATTAGGAAATTAATTAGATTAGGAATATTAATAACACTGACACCCAGTTGCAGAAACGAACTTTAAAATTTAATGTCGGCATTATCCCTAATGCTCCATTAAATTTATTGATTGAAGTGTCAAAAGAACACCTTAGCGTAGTTTTTACGTTGCACAAAACGACATTAGCACCCTATCAATGCTAAAGAGACATTAGCTAGAACTATTTTGTGTTCCAATTTTAAATTTAATGAACTTTAAAGTTTTAATGTCTCATTACTAAATGTCGTCTTTAAAAAATCTTTGTGCAACTGAGCGTGAAACAGTCATATGTGTGCAACCAAGAAAGAAAGATGGCGCCAATCTGTGCAAGAAACTGCGAGATAAATATTTGCACCCCGCAGCACGTTCAGCGCTGGGATGCCCCCGAATGCCCGATTCGCCGCGAAGAAACCGCAAGTGAGTCAGCCAGTGAGTTGTATGTAGTGTAGATTCATAATTAGTCAATTTTTAGTTAAATAATGATAATTGATTCACTCTGTCACTTTTGTCACTGTCATGTCACTTTTTTGCTTATTTTCTCGACAATTATCCCCTAAGGGTTAGTCAGAGACTAGGCAAAATCACCGCGAAAGCAGTCTAATGCCATAGTCCGCGCTTGACCAAGCAGTGACTGCATATGTGCTCTGCGTGATTAGTCGCCTTCTACGATACCCAAGGGAAGAGATGGAATCATAGTATTCTTTTCTGTTCGACAACATGTATGAATATAAAATATGTTTTAATTAAAACTCAAAGATAATTATCTGGTTGTTTCACAAGCTTTGCGGTAAATCACAGTAAAAGTCAGAATTAAATGTCACATCACAGTATAAGTCACGTACCTTGTAATAGCTGAATCGTAGCTTGATACTCTGCAAGTTTCTCGTCCACGTAGCCTTCCTGCGACTGACTGGCGATGATCTCCGCGGTGGAGGGCCCTCGCTCCTCCTCCTCCTCATAGATCATCGGCCGCGGAGGCGCGGGCGGTTCCAACGGCACTCCCGCGTAATCATACTCCCGAACCGGTTCGTACGGAGAGGAGTAGTAGTACTCAGGACTTTGTCCTAACGTTGGAGACATAGGATAGGGAGATATGGAGAAGTGGGAGCTTGGTGATGGTGAGTGTGGTCGAAATGACGGTGATTGGAGTGGTCTAAATGGTTTTGGGGATGGTTGGACTGGTGGCGGTGAGACGAGAGCTGTGGAGTGTCTGGGGCCGGAGATGAGCGGAGGCGGGCTAGGCGCCCAGGGCGAGGGCGGGCGGTAGTGCAGCGGGGAGGGCGGGCCGGGGGGGCGCGCGCGCCCGCGGCCCGGGGGCGGCTGCGACATGGCGCGGATTGAGGCTCGTCAACCCGGTGTCACGCCACCTTGAGCATCGCTGTAACAACAGAAAATATAGTATTAGCTTCTTCATCTCTGATACATTTTGGGACGGAGTCTCCCATTTAACTTATCACATAATCACGCCTCTTTTCCCCGTAGGGGTAGGCAGAGGTGTTACCTATGTATCCTTCATAAAACGCAGCTTTTCCATTTATACAAACATATCATGAAGGATGTATACCCTGGTGGGCCGAGTTATTATAAAGATGACAAAATCTTTATATGAAACCTTATCTTATGTTAGCTTGAACAGCCAAGTGAAATCTGAAACACGCAGTTGCCCTTCTGTTGCCCAGACAAACCACAACAGTATAAAAGTTTAAGTCTTAGTGGCAAATAGTAGCAGCTTCAGCTTTTTAAAGGAGACCCTAGAGGTTTTGGGGGATATTATAATTAAGCCATCTCAATTACCAAAAAAAATGACAAACCATTGTCAGTTGACTTCTAGATCTACTCAAAGATCTAGACAACCCACTAATTTTAGCCTTTAGATTTAATTGCCGTCTTTTGTCTGATCTTCCGTCGCTGCACACGGGAACCGAGGAACTACAATTACTTTTGGATATTTTCCAAGACTCATGAGTGACTTATGAAAATTGAGATTACGTGAATATGACATTATGTATGACGCTGTTTCCAATGCGCCTCGACTTGTAAAGGCCGCTGTCAAAAAAATTTTTACTGACGTGTGTGCTTCTGAAGTGTGCAAACTCAATAAAGAATAATTCTTGAAACAAGTTACAGTTTTTTGTGGAATAAAAAAAACAAAACGCCCTTTTCCCCAAAGGAGTAGGCAGATGTGTCAACACCCACATTTCGCTAGATAAGTTAAGTCCCCGTGTAACAGGTGGCGAGCCTGTTGCCATGCACCGGGCACAATGTGAGGCAAGTGATATTCACAATCAACTGTACATACGTTTTATTCAAACTCAGTGGTTCAGGCGGTGGGATCTAAGTCTAACCCGCGAGTTTAGCGGCCTCTCGAAAAAAAACAAAGGTTAACTATAATCTTAGGCATTTATAAGTGAACAAAGCTAGACTGTGATAAAAAAAGCAAAATCGACAGTTACAGGTAAAAAAACACCCTCTCTTGATCCAATCGACGAAGTTCACAGTCGCCTAGTCTACCAGTAGAGTGTTTTAAGGAGCGTTATAAAAAGTTTAAGAAAGTTTAAATCCTTTGTTGCTTTATGTGGCTGCCGTAGACCAGTAGTTTTTGCATTATTTTGTCGTAAGCTTACTTGAATGTACCTGAATAACAATTTCAACTTATTTAATAATAGGTCTACGATCTTTAGTATGACAACATTAGATTTGGTTACCTGTATTTTTTTTTATAGGTATATTAATAGGGTTTAATATATATAAAAATAATTGAAAAATAAGAGGCAATCGAGCAGAAGGTTCACCTGATTGGAAGTGATTACCGTCGCCCATGAACATTTGAGCTGGAGGGGTCACCAATACGTTGCCGTCCCTTTAGAAAGTTGTGTGCCCCTTTAGAAAGTTGTGCGCTCCTTTCTTGAAGATTTAAATGATTTTAAACTAATACAAATCAATAGAAATTAACAAACTCAAACCTTAATCACCAGTTTGAAAATCTTAATATATACTCGAGTTCAAAAATACAAATAGATGACATTCTTTATGACCTTCTAATAAGAGTCATTCAAAAGTGGTTACATATTTTTCGAATTGACTGTACCAAAAATCGTTGCCCCAATTTCCGGTTTACTTCCAATCAAACCTGCCTTGACTAACATATGGCTATCTTTCTTAATGTATCGAGTTATCACATTGCGTGCGTTTCCATCTATTTTAAGTATTCCTGACCTGAAAGGGTTAGGCCTGTAGGCTGAGTGATACATTAAGCAGAAGTTTACCTTTAATTAGGTATAAATTGATTTATAAGTGCTGGAGGGCGATTTGATTTTAAATGTGAATTTGGTTCTAATACTCCTTTGTATCTTATCGTAATTTTATTTATATAGTTAAAAGACTTCTATGAGCAAAAAAAAATGAACATAAAAGTAATTTCATAAATATAATGACGAAAATATTACATCGAAAATCTAAAAAATCCCACGTTTATAAAAAGAGCAAAATAAACAACATGGGATTTTTTGATTTTTATGTTAATATTATTATTTTATTCATCTTAACTAAGCACAAGGCCATCTATTGATTGGCGGTTTAAAAACAATCAATAAATAGCGATCTATCACAGCGCCAACTATTAATTAGTGATATAACACCAATCATAGATGGCGCTGTACGTAGTCTTTCCATACAAAATTTGAAAGTTGTTGAAATTTTGACCTGAAAGTGCTAATAGAAAGTTGAACCATTGTCACCGGGTTCTGAACTATTCCCAAAGTTTCAGGCCGATAGCTAGTCTGGAAGTGCCTCAAAATTGAGTTTAAAAAATCCAACCGGACAAACAAAGAGACAAACAAGAAAGTGGGTTAATAAAGGCGCTGTAAAATGAATGACGTGAAGCTCAAAACCCACTAGAAGATACGAGATTACGAGCACAGTTAGTAACATTATAAATAGAGTGCCGCTAACTAGGCAATCCACGCATTAATAAAAAACCCAAATAATATAAAATTAAACATGCCTTGCACGCTGGCTGCACCATGATATTTTGAAAGACATAACCGTTAGATAAATTATATTGGACGGTAGCCAGCGACAGACGCCGGTAAAAAACTTCGGTGCGCCTATCTCAATCGCATCTTCAGTTAACAAAATTTCATTTGATTTTTCTTTCCACGCTTCTCTGTATAGTTCATTAACTACTGTTCGCCCATCTGGTATGCTATCTTTATTCCCGCGTTTATTAAGATGTTCTTTTAAATGATATTTTTTACTTATAATATCTGAAAGATATTTCCTAGCATTAATTCAACAGCATCTAATCACGTTAAAAAATCTCCTGCTTAACATAAAAATTGTCCATAGCAGGCAATAGCACCTAACTTTCTAATTTTTAAACAAGAAAACCACAAGAATGTTGGTTTGATTAAAAGTTACCTCGGAAAATGTCAACTTAACAAAGAAATTTAAATTGTTGGGTGTTCCTGAACCCCAATGTTTACCGTCAATTTTTCTACATAATCTTTAACCACCGGCTGACAATTTGCGTGGATACTATCACGCTCGCTTTCGTGTCACGGAAGTAAAAGGGGAATCGAAAATGGAAAAAAGCATGCAAGTGATTGATACCGAAAAGTCATACGCCCTTATAGCTAGTAATAGATAGTCACTAGGTACTAGTATTATATTTACGTATTAACCAAAAACATGTTTGATTGACAACCTCCGTGGTCTATTATCCGTAACAAAAGCAAAATAGTTGTTTAAAATGGGGCTAGTTGATAGGTGTGAATGACTAAAGATATTTATTTATATTTATGGCCCTTTTTCTTGATTTACAGGCTCGCCCACTGTTAGTTGGAGACCTAAACATATCCGGTGAAATGTGGGAGTTGACATGTCTGCCTACCCCTTCGGGGATAGAGGTGTGATGACATAACATGATTATTTTATGTTATTTTTTTCATCATTTATAGTTATTTACAAATGTTCTTCTTCCTCGTCCTCAGTCTATATACGACCCACTGCTGGACACGGGCCTTTCTCATGGAGAGACACACGAGGAGTATGGGCCGTAACACCACCACGCTGGCCCAGTACTGTTTGGTGGGTAAAAACGGTTGCAATAGCGACCGGGACCAACGGATTAACGTGCCTTCCGAAGCAAGGAGGAGTTCAAGATCACAAAGTTTTGGTCACCCATCCAAGGCCCGACCATGGCGAAGGTAGCCTTGTTATCAATAACGATAGTTATAATGTTCACAGCATCTATTAACGTAATCATTTGTAAACCATTGCAATTTGACTCAAAAAGTAAAGGAACATAACATTTTACAAATGCATGACGAAGAATTTACTAAATTGTATAAAGAGGTAGAAGACACAGTGCAAGAATTATTTGCAGTAACGTTGACAAGCCTAAAAGCGGTGACACAGTATATCAATTGACACTTCATTACATTTGTAGCTCGCATTTAGCAACACATGAATGCTGAACACGATATATTAGTAAAATACAAAATGTTAATAAGCCAGCCAAGACGACATAGTGAAATGCAAGTTCTTCAAAATTGCCACCGTGTAATTTATAAAAGTTAGACTGGAGAAGACTTTCAGCGCGTAACTGCGTACCAAAATTTTACCTAACCCTGTTCCTCAAAGAAAAACCCCTGCCAATCAAAAGAATATACTTAAATCGCCACGTAAAGTGCATTTTTGAAGAAATTATTTTCACTTGGGTTAAAGGACTTGGCCAGCCAGTCCCAGAAAAGATTAGGAGCAATAGGTTAGCGTGGTATGGACATGTGATGAGGAGGGATGAATGTCACATTACAGGAAGGATACTGAGCATGTGCGGACGGACCTAGAGAGAGAGGAAGACCAAAGAAGTGATGGATTGAATGCGTGAAGAATGATGTGAGAATAAAAGAAGTGGATGCTGAGCTGACGAGTGACAGAGGAGAATGGAAGAAGAAGACATGTTGTGCCGACGCCACCTAGAGTGGAAAAAGGGCAAGAAGAAGAAGAGGTTAGAGGACTAGGTTGTAAATAGACTCCTTCAAGAACGACCAGAGCCTACAAGACCCATGCGTTTTTCTATAAAATGAGCTTAAATATGAAATATCTTCTAGCAAATAAAACGATTCATGTAGATAAATAATGGCCACTGGATCCTATGTGGAAACATCTACCTACTCTATAATTCGACTTTAATAAGTTTTTCTAGTGTTTACCATATTAAAAATGGGGTCAAAAAGCACCTTTAATCTGTAAAAGCGATCTCTGCTTGAGAAAACAAACAAAATTGCTTTATTTCATAGGCCAAACCTGGCACTTAAAAACGTCAAAACTTTACAATTTAGAACTTTAACCATTTATATAAATAAATAAAAAGCATATTATATATAAATGTTCATTACCGAGAGCGCTTGTAACAATTACAATCACAGAGCATTGACTGTGGTTGTAATCGATACAATTGGAAAAAAAATGAGAAATTAAAGTACGTCTTCATTATATGTCAAAAGTACTCAAAAGGTAATAATAACATTATTTTTAAGGAACTCAACTCAAGTGAACATCATTGCTTGCGTTCAATTAGAACATGATCTTTCTAACATTACTCAAGGCAGAGAGAATGAAAGAAACCATCACATTTTAAGTAGTATTGGCCTATCATGAGAAGTAGTCTCGCTATTTATTCTTTATTGAACTCTGCGCAAGACCAAGTAATTCCATAATGCTGTTTCGTAATTCTACGAGCATCGACCCTCACAACACAAATGGCTATCCGCCAGACGTTAATAAGACTTTAAAAAAATTGCTCTTTGGGTAATGCTCTTCTCTGGCCCTCCTCCAAGAGAACCAGCTTGTTATGTAAGCTAGCGATCCGATGATGCCAAACCAGTTGACGTGACGGAGACAGGTGAACATCTTCAATTAAGTGACGTCCGGAACTAACCTTGAGTAATATCGGGATTTGATTGATTTTAAATATTTATTTCAGTACCGGCTGTAGAGTTTTCAGATACAGGAACAAGTCCTTATAAGGAGAAAAATTGTAGGGCACTTCTGACGTTACAATAGCCGTAGGGTTTAAGACAATGTTTATTGATATGTTCTGCTGTCGTTTATTTACTTAAGGGTCGCACATGTCATCGCTTGGCTGTGGTTCATCCGCAGCAATGGACAGGACCAAAACTTTGTTATCTCTAACTCTTTCGGGCTTCGGAGGGCAAGTTACCGGTTGGTCCCGGTCGCTATTGCCACCGTATCTACCTACCCCAACCCCAGCGTGGTGGTTTTATGGCTCATACTCGTCATGTGTTTCTCCATGAGGAAGGCCTGTGCCGAGCAGTGGGACGTATATAGGCTGTGGACGATGCCATGATAAGCCAACTACCTAATAAAGTCAGCAAGTCTAATCCACACGCTATCCTGCAATTGCAGAAGTTTGGCCAACTTCCTTAGGAACTGATCATAATTCTGATATCTTTGTCTGGTTCATGAAAAATCATTAATTAGCGATAGTTAAAGATTCCATGGTAGATGCCAATTGCATAAAGTTAATTCCAGTAATAAGTAAACATTACATTATGATCTAGTTTCATGCTATTTCAGTCGTAGTCTCCCCTTTGAGGAGCTCGATGGTTTGCTCGTTTCGACGTCTGATATTGAAAACAAATCTACTTTCCCGATGTCATGTCCTTGGGTGACTAGAACTTTGTGTTCTCGAATTCTTCCGTGCTTCCGCATTGGGGCAGCGTAATGGAGTTATGGTCTATCCTCATGTGTTTCTTCATTTAGGAAGGTCTGAGCCCAGCAGTGGGGCTCAAAATATGTTTCATGCAATTTTGAGTCGTACTCGTATATCCACTATAGTTTTTCGATAAGATTATGAGAGATCTGACAAAACTAGCGGTTTGAAAACCATGTTGCTACAAATAGGTTGCGGCTTAGTTCGCAACTATTAAATAAAGTATAAATACCGTGTATTGTAAACAAGGAGCAAAAATACATTTTTCAGAACTTGCAACCGTAATGGAAAGTACGTGTGGGTGTGCGTGGGATTGCATACAAATCTAGATGATCACTACGATAGCATAAACATCATCCGCGAATTAAATGATTGTGGAGTGAATGCACAGATTAGAGAGTATATGTCTAAAGATGGTCTAAAGCTAAAGCGTCTAAAGCTGAAATTGGACGGTTCATTTTTGCTTTCGTTTTCAATCCATCATCGATGAAATGTCGAAAATGAAATGTCTAAATTGATGTTCTTCAGAGTGATTAACGTCAACTCTGATCATTCACAGTTCGTTGCAAAAGTGAATCAACGTTGATGAACCGTCTAATTTTAGGTTTAAAGATGAATGTTACCTGAATGACATCAAAGGAAATATCTGTCAAAGAAAATTTGTGTTGATAGCAAGATTATTTGCTATCAACAGCAAGGACAGGAAGGAATCGTAGGCACGCAACCAAATCAAGCCGAGGCAAACAACGTAGAATTTTATAAGAATAACTTGGTAGCTGAGTGACTGGAACGTGAATGGGGGTTACATCAGAGATCTCGGCTGAAGGACTAAAAGCCAGGGCCGGTAAAATAAATTAAAAAAAAATTAGAGATCAAAAGACTTTTTCGGGTGAGTTTTTAGGGGCATTTGACTATGGCGGACGTGATTTTTATTTCAGTGAATGTAATATTGTTTTGGAGTGGACCAAACGCAACAAGGAGTAGTGGAGGGGGTCCTTGAAATAATCGTCAAGTGGTGTGAAACCATTCGATTTTGATCGTGGTAATCCACCTCATCGAAGTAAAACCACAGCTGTGGTCTACGCCAAACTCTCCTGAGACACATTGAAATATATTGCACTTGCATTTCAATGCAAATACTGAAGACAAAAATACCGAAGACATGGCTGTATGGGCTTTGTTCCCATTGCCTTCCCTACATGAGAGAATTTTACAACACAAAAAATATTTTTTTACATCATACAATTAAAAATACTCGAGAAAAGGTGGAGCTCTTGTAATTTACGTGTGAATGATTTAAGTATTTGTATCACGAAACACACGTAAAATTTTTCACTGTCTATTGTGAAGAACAGCTTTTGTTTTTATAGGCAAATGCAATGCACATCTTTCTGCATATAAAAAAATATGAAAGTTTGATACAATTTAAATAATAAATAGACCTTATAATAATTACATACTTATGGCAACATATGAATCATACAAACAATAATATAATCGAAAGGTAATCTAACAGAATTGAACCCTAGAAAGGCTACAGTGTCAAAGAACCTCATACATGATTTACTCCATTGTTCCGCCACGCAATCCGTCTTGCACAGCTCAAAAATATACTGGAGTTTTTGGATCTAATTCCGTCGATGATTGCAGGCCAGTCAGAACTATTTCAGTTCGCTATTGACTTGATATGTCGTCTCGAAACGGATACTAATATTTGCTTAGAAACAGCTGCGCTGCGCAAGACTAGGCAATATTCAAGAATCGTTTTTATTTGCAGACTAGGGCCGGCTTCGTAGGGATAAATAAATTGAGGGATTTAGGGACGCAGGGAAGAAGACGCAGCAGACGACATCGACACTACTGGTTTCAATGTATTGCTATGATATACCCTCAGTAGCTAGCGCCCAGAACCAGAAGTGTCGTGAAGACACATCGTCTGGCGTCCTCTACCAGGTTGTATCTTTAGACGCTCTTTCTTGGTGCTCACATGTCGTGGAAGGAATTCTCTTCCGGCATAAGTAATCCCTCCATACTATAACTTGCGTTTCTTCAAGAGAGGCGTAAAGAGCCACCTAATGGGCCAGCAAGGGCTAGGGCTGCTGTTCTGTGTAGCTCTAGCTATCTCCGTAAATGGACTTTCCTACTGCTATTAAGGTGATATTAAGTCATTTGCTGTGCTTTCTTAAAAACATAGATTATTTTATTCAAACCTGATGGTACGGTAACCCGTAGACTATGGACGCTTATTATACCGCGATAAAGGTATCACCTATGCGTTGTCGACCCTTTAAAAACTACGAATATTACCAAACGATGTAAACGCCACGAGTTAAATACGAATTTTGTTTTAGTTTTATCAGACGCTGGGTTATCGAGTTTTATAATTATTATACGATACGGGGGTTGTGAAAACGGTACGGTTACAATGTCTTATTAGTTCTGAAGGATAACGTTACCATTAGGAATAACAAATTGTCCTCCAGGGCCGAGAAAAACCAATTTCATACGATACCAAGTTTTACGTCTCAAATCTCAAAAGAATGTTATAAGAAGAGTGAACAGTATTCTTAGTAAAAACGTCTAAAGAAATTCTTGTACACATAAAGTAAGTTAATTTAATTAAATTTTCTGTAAAAGTACATAATCATAGAACATGAAATGAAAAATTTTCACTTTGAAGAAATGTTTACGCTATGACCTAAGAAACTCATTCAAACGCCTTGCGCTCACTCTCTCCTATATTTGCGGATTGTATCATGAACTAAATTTAAGTCCACCTTACGTAATTAATTATTAATGTGCCACCGAATTATGAAAAAAGCTTACATGATGCAAATCTGGCAAAATCAATGTAATAATTCTTTCTAAGATAGAAGTCGCGCTTGTATTCGTTTGGCTCAAAGCCAACGTCAGGTCCATAGACCTTGTGAACTCTGCCGTAACGGTTAAAAACATAAACCAACAGCTTTTTTTCTCTCAAAATAAAACCCGTCATATTTGAAGGTTTAATTTCACACCTGACGATGTTGGAAGACCTGTGACGTCGGGTGTGTAGCCAATTGCGAGATGGATACAGGATGTCTATTATTTATTGAGATTGAAAATGTGGAGATTTGTTTTAAGGTTGACGTGACCTTGGCAAACTGAACACAGTTAAATATGAAAGTTTTTCTCTTTTAAAATAGTGGCTGCTACAAAGATATTAACTACTGCGAGGAGAGATGCCATGTTTAGCATCCCACTAATACTTCTCGACATCCTTGTTGACAACTGGGCTCTTAACCTTTTCCGGTATGTAATTTTTAATGTCAGACATTTGTAAGAAAAAAATATTCGGCGTGTCACTAGTTGGCTAATATTCGTGTTGTGGGTTTACTATTCACAACTATAACCATTCAAAATGTAAAAGTGCAATATTCTTGTGCTGTTGCGAGATTGATTGTTACAAGGAGAGAGGAGAGAAAGAAAGTATTTACCAGTGTTTAGTAACACCGCCAATATTCGGTAAACTCCTTGAATATCAAGCCGAATATATCACCTATCCCAGGAACGAAGGTTCTGCCGATGTAAATGAGAATCCTTTCTAGGTAGACAGCATCTACGATCTACTTTGCCTTTCGATATTCAAAACAAAGCTACCTTCGCCATGGTCAAGCCTTAGATGGGTGACTAAAAAATTGTGATCTCAAGGAGTCACAAAGTTTTGTTTCCTTCCTTCGGGAGGCACGTGAAGCCGTTGGTTCCGTCGCTATTTTCGACCGTTCTACCCACCAAACCGCATTGGACCATCGGCGTGGTGGTATTACGGCCCATACTCCTCATGTGTTTCTCCATGAGGAAGGCCTGTGCCCAGCAGTGGGATGTAATTAGGCTGAGAAAGGAAGTTCTACTTCAAGGTATCAATGCAGACAAATACCTAAAGCGGCCATTATCTGCGAACAGAGTCAGGAAACACGAGAATTTATATTTAAAAAGAGTTCTTGATGAGCCTACTATCAGAAAGAAATTTCAGACATCAGAAAGTGAAGGACATTGCAGAACACATGTTTTATTGTTGATTTGATATTAATCAGAAAATGTTTCCATTTGAGAAGATAACCAGGGTGAATGCAAATATCAAGCATACCATCACTACATTGCTTTTTCACGCCAGCTCTGAACAAACCATTTAGTATCTAACCAAATGGAAGATTCGATGGAACAAACCCACGACGTCGATTGGAGAAAGAATAAATATAAATAAATAAATATCTTCAAACATTCACACCTATCAACTAGCCCAATTTTAAGCAACTAATGCTGCTTGTGTTACGAACACTAGATTCGCCATCGTCATCAAATATATTTAATAGATAAATACATATAAATATCCTAAATATATATATAAACACCCAAGACTGGCGAACAAATGCCTGAAAATTCATCACCCAAACATGGGGGCAAAACCGGGGATCGAACCCAGAACCTCTCGAGATGGCGACGCCTTGAGACCGGCATACAGACCACTCGACCACGGAGGTCGTCAAACATTCTTTGTTGTCAAACGTCATACATTCTTTGATAGAAACAAAAGTTCACCAACGAATACGTTTTTGTTCTTGAAAATCCACGGCTCTATAAGGCGATATACTTTGTAGAAAAAAGTAAACAAAGCAAAGTCTTTATGAATAAAAGTACAATACATAATTTAGACCATAAACGAGCAATAACCTTTTTGATGACAACGGTTAAACAGAGGGATCAACCCAACTTCTTGCTGTTCAGTAAAATAGGGGCACCACGCAAACACAAAACGATTTTCATTTGCTCAATTTACTTATGCACAGGCAAATATTAAATATAAAACTGAAAATTCCAGCAAGACAAAGTTTAGAAGATACAAACAGCTAATATTAGAAGTTTTAACTACCAGTAAAAGTAACAGAACCATCGCCTGTGCGCAAGATTTGCCAGTTCAGTAGTTGTATAAAAGATTGTACATACAAACCTTATAACATAACATAACATATCTTTACGCCTCTTTCCCCGAAGGGGTAGGCAGAAGTGTTAAACACCCACATGTCGCCAGATATGTTAGGTCCCCATGTAACAGGTGGCGAGCCTGTTGCCAATGTGAGGCAAGCGATATTCACAATGAACGGTACATAAGTTTTATTCACTCTGTGGTGGCGGCGGTGGGATCGAACCCGCGTTTCCTAGGGCCTTCCGAACGAGTAGTGCACCGTCCGTCCCAACTCAGCTGCCGCTGCCTTATAACATATTCATATTACTTCTCTAATCCCCGAACGTGGTCTAAAATGTCAACATCCACATTTGGCACTTTTTGTGAGCAAAATTTAATTTTCTAAAGAGGTATCATTAAGACAGATTCTAGAAGATATTATGCAAATGCAAATATCACAAAATAACAAGCTTTAACGGCAATGGCTTTGGTTGATAAAAAACTAACACTGAACTTAGTAATGAAGGCGCTGGCACCAGTTATTACAATTTAATTATATTGGGTCCTTACCTATGAAATTGGTGTTTTTATTCTGTCTTAGCAATTTGTCCGTAACAATTAAGTTTCAGAACATTCTTATAAAATAATTGCCTCTTCTAGAAATAGACCATTTATTTGAGCTCGTATTATTTAATTTGATAATTTTTTGTAAGTTTAATTGTGTTAAAATTAGACACAAAGACAATTATTTTCAACTGCCTCCCGAATACATCATTTGATTTGCATTAACATAAAAACGATGTATAATTTTTATCAAGCGTGTTCACACACATATTGCTAAAGCTTGTCTAATGATACATGCCAAATATTATTATCTCTGGATTTGTCGTTGTGGAGAAATCTGAAAAATGTTAGTATGGAAAATGCAGACATCCCCAAAATTTCCATACAAAACACCAATTTCATAGGTAAGGACCTAATATTTCAGTCATTTCTAGTATCAAATGCTAGAAAGTTCTATTTATAAGATATCCTGCTCTTTGCCATGTACTGTCTAATACAAATAATTATGTAGTAGGTCTAGGATAGCAACAGAGATAATATCTACTCTGCAACTTTCTGATTAAAGGTCACGGCGACGGGTTTACCACCTGTCACGCAGAGCACGTGCAGTCACTGCTTGATGAAGCGCGGACTATGGCAGTGGACTGCTTCTGCAGTGCTTTAGTCTAGTGCTTCTGCCTAGTATTAACCGCCTCTCTGTTCTAGTGGTTCAGACCACCGTGTGCTGATCGGGAGGTCCGGGTTCGATTCCCCATAGGGGCAAAAGCTTTTCTGCTCGGTTTGGTTGGTGGTGGGGCTTCAAAGTCCGCCTGGCTAGCTACCACCGTCTTACCTAAAATTGTCGCCATAATAACAATTTTTTAAGTATTGCTGTATTCCGGCAATCAGAGGTAAGACAGCCAGTTCCTCAGTTATTGAGGATTACAAGTAAAGCTCGCTTCCACCTTTGGTCTTATCGTCACTTACCATCAGGTGAGATGAAGGCCAAGGGATAATAGTCGTGATTATATGTAGGTATGTATGTAATTAAAACTTTGCCCAAATATTTTCCCGGAATAGACATGAAGCGAAAATAAACTATGATTTTATCTTAATGATAGTTATAACGAAACAGTGATAAAGTTGAAAAAAATTGTGAATCAGAGAATGAGCATTGGAATTCCAAAAACAATAAACAAACCCACAAAATACTGGAAAATAACGTTTACATTTATAGTTTCATTTGATTTCAAACCTTTTCATTGGATCTGTTTTCTAGTAAGTAATAAAGAAATGCGAAATACGTTTCCAACTAAGTGACTGACACCAGAGCATACAAACAATAAATTAGAATAACATGGAATTTCTTTCAAAAGACGGATTATGAATTAACGTTTATATTTCAATCTGCTCAATCTACGATCTTATCCACATTCTAGTGGCGGAGAGTTAAAAAAAACTTTTATCAGCAATCAAAATTTTGGTGATCAAAAAATTTGTTTTGGGTTTAGCCTAGCGTACATTGCTCTATATATTGATTTGATCGCATGTTTAGACGATGCATATAGGCAAGTCCGGTCTGGCAAAGGATGATGGACAACCGGTACACGAGTGGATAATGGCTGGAGAGATAAGGCTCAACTGTGGGCACACACACGCTGTTGAAGAAGAAGAAGCAGGTATGATAGTGCGACACTTAGTTTTATTGGCCTTCCCTCCTGATAGTAGGCAGTTACTGAAACCTTACAAACAGTCAACAAATTGGTATTTCGCGTATTTTCAAAACTTCTGCTACAAAAAGACGTAAAGGTGTCTGAACGTAATCTAAGAATAAGGCAGCCCTGGCTTCATGACACAATGAATTACTGTTACGCTTGATGGTAGCGTGACGGCTTCCATTCGACGAACACAAACTTTGGCCGCATAAAGAATCGCTTCGTTCAAAGTCTAAAGCGGAAGTATGCGAAAACTTGATATCAGGGTTGATTGTGAACGGAATTGGAACATGGTTTTGATGATAAATTACTTGGATTTGCATACGAGGCGCTAGTATTATATTGCATCTTTATGACGGTAAGATTCGGAACCTGAATTGTGCTGTTAGATTAGAATTAAAATGCCTCAATGTTTTGGGATTTTGGGATGAAATTTGTGTAATCTGTATTGACCCTATTTACAAACCGTCAACTTTGTACAGTGTCCTCCCAATATTTTCCTAGATAAAGTCGATGCTTCATAATCAAGAAAGAGATAGGGATTGAATTGAAAAAGAGCATAAATAACTACCTAGATGAATTAATTTCTTTAATGCTTAACTTACACAAACGTCCAAATCATGTTCCAAAGTCAACTATTCATAAATCACTTTAGAAAAATATGAAAAATGTTTCGTATATCAATAATACTATAACTAGAGATAGGTTATTAGGATGCACATTTATTATATTTTAGCTAACATATTATGGAAGCGACTTCTTAAAATATTTTTATTAAAAAAAATCCCGAGATCTCGGGATTGCTTCTTTTTTACCTACGTCAACCTATATACATAACGACAAACCATGTATTCATCACATCTGCGTCGATCGGGACTCGAACGCAGAGCCTTGGAGATTGTGACACTTTAAACCGGCGACAACCGACTTATAAGTTTGTTTACTTTATTTCAAAATATTTTTGTATACTCGACGGCTAAAGAACCTAGGAAGAAATTAGAGGAGCACTTAAGGAGACTCGGAGGTCCCAAGTCGTTCCCACTGATTTGAAAAATCGAAGGGTTTTGTAAACGGTGCTTGGATGAATGACCAGAACTACGCGTTCTCGGGTTTTACATGTCCTCAGTGTTCCAGAAGACAAGTTAAACCGATTGACCCAGCATAAATAAACCCATTGCATATGTAAAATCGCTCAAAAACAATTATTATTTTGTAAAAGTAGGAAACAATTTGCTGAATTAACATAAGAGTATGTTACTCTTATGAATGCCAACTTATGCCAACTGTTCACTAGCTACCAGGAGGCCTTGTTCTGAGAAGAACGGGCAAGAAACTCAGCTAGTTGTGCCAACCAATACCTAAACTGAATAAATTTTTTTACTTTGACTTTGACTTCGTTTCTAAGCATCTCACTCCATATTGCATGTTTGTATTGCTATTCTAAGCCTGATTCTCCTTCGTTTCTACCGTTAGAATGCCTGAGCTTAGCAGATCTAATAATATTACATAACTTATAGATTTTTCGTAAAGGTGTGGGAACGTTCAATGTAGAGACATTTACCAAAGAAAGATCTTTAGGCAACCTTAAGATCAAACAGAAATCTCAGTAAGGTGAGATAATATCAGAAAATAGATAGATACATGTTACCCAAACTTTTCTAACTGTAAAGTTCTATTATTGTTATTAAAAACTGTTTCATGTACATTTTATTTTTAAACCAGACAAGGAAGGAAGTTTTAATCAACAGGTAAACAGCGAGACATGGATCAAACCAAATAAATACGGTAACATAACAAGTGTCAAAGCGCAAATTTTGGGACGAAATTTATTTCAAAGTATCACTTACCATAATCCTTGCACATGTGAGATAACAAGATAGGAGACAAGACAGAGTAAAATCGATATAGCTAGCTACTTTACGCAGTTTCCACATATACTAGACCGTATTTAGTCGCCCCTCGCAGACTCACTGGCGCAATGCGGAAAAGATAATTAAACCATTACAAAACAACAAATATCTCGAAACATTATTTTACTCTATATACTACGCACTATCAACCGTAATAACAGCGGTATAAGGGCAAAAACAGTTTTGAGGTTAGGAAAACACCGGCAGTTAATAGAGGGAGAGTAAAAAAATAAAAATCGACTTGAGCGTGCGGGATGACGGGGAAATAATTCTGGAACGGCAGGCGGACATATTGAAACTCAATACTCCAGCACGTGCGTTCAAACAATCCGAAGCATTTAAATTAGGAACAGATTAGCGTGAAAAAAGCAGAAAATAGCAAATTAACTACATTACCGGTAACGGTCGGAACGCGAACACACCACACACTGTCACTGAATGCACGTTATTCGAAATTTGAAAATTCCAAATTCACTTTTCACGGCGTTCCGTTTTGCCAAATAGGGGTTTGCCGATTTGGACTTGTGGTATGTTCCTTACCAATGAACAGCCCGATACCGCGAGTAGTTCCTATGGTTTTTGAAATGTCTTAGCGGCAGTTGGCGGTGGACTGAGGCGGGCGGCGCTCTCGGCTGCGTTCGGCTCTTTTCGGACACCTTTATATTTAGAATTTGGCTCTCTCCCCGGATTTATATAGCAGTGAGTACATGGTATAAAGCGTATTCGAGATGCGGTCGCCGTCAGTATATATATAGGAATTACGAGTTTTATTGAGGAGACTGTACATTTTTGCATTCCGACATAGTGGCTGAAGTTTTTGGGCGGGTGGCTTTAAGATACAATTTTAGAATTCAACCGTTTATATTGGGTAACAAACGTATGTCGCGAGCTTATTTGGTAGCTCTCTACGCTAGAAAAATGAAAAGCAATTAATGACTATTTTACTGGATGTGTAAAGAAGCAGATAAATAAAATTCTACCTCCATTTTGAGATAAATTATTTAGTCACAAGACAAAATATAACGTAAATCACCTTTAAACCGTACTTGCCTATTGTTTTATTGAAGCTTACTGTTACAGGCGGATATCGAACCGGTGACCTCTTGCATGTGTACAACCCAACTCTGCTATCGTTGCCATAAATAGTATGCTAAAAACATTTAATTGAGTGCCTTCTCTTGCGTAAACCCTTGGCTCTTTTTTGTATAATTTTAATTCTTCAAATTTCGATATAAGAACAATAGCTACAAGTACTTAATTAGAGATTTTTATGGCTTGTATTTTCTATATTTAAGCTCTAGTTGTATCTTTCATTTATGTGGTGATACTGTCCTACAGCTACATCAATCTTTTTCTTTCTTTTTTTTCCAACATTACAATCAAGCCTTTTCTCGGTAGAGTAAACTAAAACATACCCTACATGGAGAAACACTTGTGGAATATGGGCCGTAACACCACCACGCTGGCCCAATTGGTGGGTAGACGCGGTTGCAATATAGCGACCGGGACCAACTGCTTAACGTGCCTCCCGAAGCACGAGGGACAAGATATCACGAAGTTCTGGTCACCCATTCAAGGACTGACTATGGCGAAAGAGTAGCTTCGTTTTTAATATGGAAAGCCAAAGCGAACGAAGCACTTCGACATCAGTGCAATTTCAGGGGAAGTGATACAAAAACGATTGACGGCAAGCGGTCGTGCGGAACAATACCAATGCAATCCCGTAGGAATCATTCGCATCTCACTTCAGCCACAATAACCAAGAGGTTCAAGAAGATAAATTGAAAGACGCTTGGTCGTCACTTAGGTATTGTAGGTATATGTGAAAAAAGAGCAACCCTCGAGTTTCTGGCTCGCTCTTCTCGGGGATGTCTGCGTTCCGAGCGAGTGGTAGATTCACTTATTCATAAATTGACGTTTTTAAGTGTTTGTATATCAAGCCTATAAAATAAATATATTTTTGATTTTGATTTTGATTTTGATATTGTATGTTATGGAATTAAGGCACAACTGAAACAATTATATAAAAAGGTAAATTAAACTGAACACAAAACAATTTCACATTTAACACTAAATATGTTATAAAAAGGGTAGGGCTACTTACAATAGTGCCTTAAAGAGACTTATAGACTTTGTTATTTATCAGGAACTGATCTTATGGGTTGTTGTAAATTTTTTTTAAGCTTATAAATTGATCATCACCTTATAAATATATTACAATTATTGTTAGCGGTGAGTCAACCGCTCTACGCGCTGACTCGGGTAAGAATGAACTTCGAGAACAAAACAAATAAAAAGATACAGACAGCAAATTTAAAAACGGAAACCAAGAGAAAAATGGCTAGAGAAGAGCGCAATGACAGCAACGAGTCGCTAATAGAGCTATGGCGCCTCGTTACAAGGTTATTGGAGGCATGGGCAGTTTCTATACGAGCATAATTTCATAGAAAATAAACAAACTATATATTCCATACAAATAGGTAGTGTGCCATTTTTCTATTTATTTATACGGTAGAGGCTATCTAGACGTGGTGATACCGGTCCTTAAAATCTTATTTGTGGCGATGTCTACAAAATTTGGTACAATACATAGCCTGTCGAGCTCTATGACGATGGCGCCCCGCCGCCTTGCGCCGCAAGCGCAGGAAGCGGTGCCATTGCTATTACTTAAAAACTCAGAGTAAACAGAGTAGCCTTTGTCTAACATTCCCCTCTGCCAAATGCACAAGCATCGGATGCTTGCACGTTTAATAAAACAAGTTGAGCCGCCATTTTGACAGCTATAACATTGTAAACGTTGCGGCGAATAGAGCTCCCGCAAAAATGCCTGCCTGTGCTGTTTTTTGTTGTAAAAATAAATAGAAAACATCGAGTATGCTAAAAGATGGTGTCACCTTTTAATTGTAATTATAATTTTTAAGATTTCTTGATTATTTACTTCATTATTTCATGTTTTAGAATTCTACGATTTCAAATTTCGAACGCTAGTCTCGTGGGGAGTGCGGCTGTGACGTTGTCAAAACGCACACCCCACGTGACTATTTTAAGCGTGTGTGTGCGTGAAATTTAAATTTGTGTGTCGAATTATGCATGTGTGCATTTGTAAAAACGGTAAAGTTATTGTTTATGTGTGCTGGCTTTGAGTGTAGTGGTAACCTCACCCCCCGCAAGTAAGGGCAGAAAAAAATGTTTGAGAAATTGACTAATGGCTACTCCAGTTCTGTTTACTCTGAGCTTAAAAAGCATCGTCGGCGGCGGACTTCACATTGCATTGAAATCATGAAATTATAGGTATAGATTTAAGTAATATTTTGCAGGTAATCTAAAAACCGGCCAAGAGCGTGTCGGGCCACGCTCAGTATAGGGTTCCGTAGGTTTCCATTTTGTAAAATTCATCAAAAACTGTTCAACCCATCAAGCTCAAAATAAATTTCCTATAAAATACTTAAAAAATTCAACTTTTGAGAATTTTTTCATATTTTTTGAACTTATGATTCAAAAGTTAAAGGGGGACACATTTTTTTTTACTTTTAGAGCGATTATTTCAGAAAATATATATTTTATCGTAAAATGATAATAGAAAACCCTCATTCATTTTTGCTATATATAGCTATTATCCAACGATATACCACACGTTAGGGTCCAGAGGGAAAAAATCAGTCCCTACATTACGTATGGGCACTTTTTATTTGTGCACTTTGTCGGCGTTATTAAATACATATTTATTCAAAATTTCAGCTCTCTGGATAGCTATTCACAAATGAATACGGGTTTTCTAACATCTTTACGATAAAATTTATATTTTCTGAAATAATCGCTCCGAAAGCTAAAAAAAATGTGCCCCCCTTAAACTTTTGAACCATAAGTTCAAAAAATATGAAAACATTCTCAAAAGAAGAACTTTATAAGTACTTTCCAATAAAATAACTTTGAACTTGATGGGTTGAACAGTTTTTGATAAATTTAACAAAATTATTTTTGAACAAAATTTGTGACTTAACCATATAAGCAAGCATTTTTTTTATCTCCTTTTACATATTTTATGATATAGAACATATCGTTTTTCAAACAAAAAAGAATTATTAAAATCGGTTCACGCAATCAAAATTTCTAATGAAAAACCTAACAGTCTTGGATGGAAAACTACGGAACCCTATACTGAGCGTGGCCCGACACGCTCTTGGCCGGTTTTTATTTGTTTACCTGTTTGGATTGAGACGTACTATAACTACAAATCAGGGCCCCGATTCTGCAAATTTACAACAATGGTAATAGTATTTCAATGGTCAACATTTTGAAATTTAGTAGTCTAAATCTAAAGAAAAATTACTTTCAAAAACAAAACAAAATCATGATATAAACTTATGATTGAGACTTATAATAAGTAGTACCAAATTAATATCTTCTGATATACACACCTTTCAAGTAGCCCAATTTTATGATGGATAAATTATTACATTGTACATACATAACATATATACTATAATAACGACTATTATCCCCTAAGGGTTTGTCAGAGACAAGGCAAAAGCACCGCAAAAGCAGTACACTGCCATAGTCCGCGCTTCACCAAGCAATGACTGCACATGTGCTCTGCGTTTATTGCATTATGGCTACCCAAATATTTATACTATACATAACTAGTCAACGGACTATCTATTGTTCACGAACACTGGCGTTCGCGATGCCTTCAAGGAGTTAATGCTTTAAAAATCGTCAAGACTGAAGAAAAATGAACTGTTTTCATCACTTATAAATATGCTCACACCGGAAATCGAACTGCATACTAGCAACTCGGCCACAGCGACGTATTTGGATATAGGTAGCCACTTTAATATTATAATAAATAAGAATCACCTTTCGTGATCACTGTCTGTGATCTGTAGCTTTGTGATACAATACACTGTATTGTAATCTCTAGCCTACCATACAGGTATAAAAAAGTTAATGAATGATGTATAAGTTGGAACAAACAACAAACGCATTGAATCTACCCATTTATTTTTTAAAAAAATTACTTAATCAAAACAGTCGGGATCGTGGCTGTATCTGGGATAAGTCAAGTATAATCCGTCCTGAGCCCTTATACGTCCCACGGCTGGGCAATTCCTCATGGAAACTAACACATGAGAAGTTTTAGGGCCGTAACACCACCAAGCTGGCCAAGTGCAGGTTGGTTAATTGGAACGGTTTGCAATAGCAACCGGGACCAACGGCTTAACGTGCCTTCCGAAGCACGGAGGAATTCCAGATCACCAAGTTTTAATCACCCACGGTCTCTGTTTTCTATATCGAAAGCCAAAGCGTACTAACCACTGCGACATCCACTGGGTTCCTCCCTATGCCGTCGGGCTCCCATAAGTTCAAACATAATTAATAATTAGGTACTTACTATTAATAACATAAAGCTATTTCCTTCTTCATTGCTAGAATATTTTCTTATTATGGCGGACGTGATTTTTATTTCAGTGATTGTAATATTGTTTGAGAGTGGATCTTGTTAAGTAAAATCAGTGTAGTTTTGGGTAGTAAGTGCCTGTGTTGTCAAGCAATGTGGAGGATCATTGAAATAATCGTCAAGTGCTGTGAAAAACGATGGGATTTTTTTGCGGTAACACAGTGTCTGCCATCGATTGTTTGACGCTAAACTCTCCTAAGATACATTGAAATGTATTACACTTGCATTTCAATACAAATACAGAAGACAAAGACATGGCTGTATGGGCTTCGTTCCCTTAGCCTTCCCTACATGGAAGAATTTTACGACAACAAAACTATTACTACCTACTGTCAAATGTGACAGTTGATTGTCTTCCAGTCAGATTGACTTCTGTCAAACAAAAGTGCAATACAAACATTCTACTTGGAAACTATTATTTTGTTGATGTTTATCTATTATAACATTGCAAGAGCATTATTTTTAGAAAAAACAAAACACTGCCATTATGCTCTTTTAGCTGTCATTGTAGTGAATACATTTACCATTTGGTGCTAATATAAGAAAATGTTCAATCCAGATATTAATGATTACCAATTGACTTCGATCATTACGGAGTGCTGTGGCGATATAGCTGTCGTGTATTCCGCCTTGTACAAGCCTACTAGCCAGAATGTGGCGATTAAGAGATATTTTGTCGACAAAAGTAAAGAAAAAGCTACTTTGATTCAAGTAAGATTTGCCAGTCATATTCCTTACAGTGACAACACACTTTAAACAGTATTATTTATGTTTCTTTAGAGCACTAAATAATTATTGTTAACAGTCGTCTTTAACCAGTCAATGTTCAGAAAACCATTCACAAAAAAAAACATCCTTTGTTTGCAAAAACACTCATGGATTAATAGTTTACTCAAAAACCTGAGAACTCATTAATATACAAATGCTATAATAACATGTAACACTTTAGCTATAATATTTTAATATATAAGGAGCAGAGATAGAAATAATTAATAATTATTATTTCATTTAAAATAATAGTTCAATTAATCAAAGATGTGTCATAAATAAATGTCATTAATATGTCATTATCATCTACAGTTTTGTCTGTTTCTTTCCATACAATTTAATTAGCTTGCAGAGAATGCTTGGAAAATTTATTATCTTTATAGGTCTCTAAGTGCATTTGGATGGTTTTGTACATAAAATTTTTTGATCAATGTTAATAATTGGTTGTGTTAACAGCATTGATCTATTTTGCAGTAGCATTAATTCTGAGAATAAAATCATGTCAGAGGATTACTTGTAATGTAAGAATTTCAATATTAAGTACATTAGTGTTACCTGCAGAGGCTTGTTATTGGCTGTTTGATGTTTGTACATATATATATTTCCTTATGTAAGCTGTAAGCCCCCCAAATAAAATAAAATAAAAATAAAAAATAATTGTCACTTAAATTTTATATAATCTTATATATTATGTTCCATAGAAATTGGTCCTTTTGCAGTATATTTGGTATGATATTCAAATTATATACACATAAGCCATTAGAAATCTCAACAGAAACAGACATTATCATTATCAAGCATTTGTTTTTCAGCCTTGGATGTTGATATACATCTATATATATTCTGTATACATATGTATTTATTTGACAATCTCTGTGGTCGAGTGGTCTCTATGCTGGTCTCAAGGCGTCGCCATCTCGAGAGGTTCTGGGTTCGATCCCCGGTGGGACAAATGTTTGGAATATATTTATTATTTAAAATATTTATCCGTCAACTAGTATCACAAGCAGCATTAGTTGCTTTAAATGGGGCTAGTTGATAGGTCCTGGTGTGAATGTTTGAAGATATTTATTTATTTATCGGTTGTAGTCTCTGTAGTTGTTTCCCTGTATTTTGTTTGTGTATAGTAGGGTAGCTATGTATATTATATTTTGTATGTATTTTCGTACAATGTCTTGTGTCTGTGTCAGAATTAATGTTTTTTCTTTCTTTTTACAATAAAATGTCATAAAACAAAAGTATTGCCGATTCCGATATCGATAAATCGAACGATATAATCGGCAGGCCGATACATCGTCATCGCCGATACATCGTCATCGCCGATTACAATACAAGCAATATCAAATGCGCGCAAACGTGAGCTAAAAAAAGTGTACTCTTATAAAAGATATCCAAATATGATAAATATGGTAATATACATAGTTCACCATTTACATACATTCATAAAATCACGCCTAAAATCCCCGGTAGGCAGAGTCCAAGGACCTCTGAGTTCCTTAAGACCACACTTAGCCATACAAAAATTTGGTCAGATCAAAAATCGTAAAAGAGTAGGAACAAGTGGCTAGCTCATCGCCTACACAAACACAGACCTAGTACCCAATACGCCCTTAGTCGCCTTTCACCATTTATTTGATTGATTATCTTCTATAAATAGGGACGAATTCGACTAAGTTTCGATTAGCTACACTGGTGTAGTAAAACCAAAAATGATTTACTTCAGAACTGCGTCACAAGAGCGGATTGGACCAATAAAATTTAAGCATTTATCAGTGTCTAAACCCTCTAGTTACACGGACTTTGGTCGAATTCGCCCTAAGTATTCGATATCGGAACGTATCGGTATCGTCGATTATTTATTACAAAAATCGGCATCGACAAAATATGTATCTTTACATCCCTAATTCATATGTAACATTTTTATTGCAGCAAGACATAATGACCAGAAAAGAATTACAGCATCCAAACATCCTCCCGTATCTAACCTCTTTTGTACATGGTCGGGAACTGTATGTAGTGTTTCCACTCATGACCTTCGGGTCATGCCGGGACATCCTGGACCGGTACTTCCAAGAAGGACTGCCGGAGCTGGCTTGTGCGTTGATCTTGAGAGATGTGCTGCTGGCTCTCCAGTATTTACATAAACAACTATATATTCACAGGTAACATCATGAATTAGACTTAGAATTTTGTTTAATATAATGAGAAAAATATTTTAGATTCCTACTATTCATTGATAGAGACATATGAAAGGGAACGCCAGGTAAGTCTACAATGTTTTTGTAATTTTTGAACATGTGGAAAGTGCCTTTTTTATTTATTATCATTAGAGTTCTTCATGTTGTGTTTTCACTTTTGCCATGCAGACTCTAGTTGCATATCTGAAATTAAGTATGATTGAAATACAGGTATATGTTATTTTATTTTTGTGGCAGAAAGCCATTTGCAATAGCACACTTTTGAACTTCTACTAGCCTTCCGTTCGCGTTTGAGCCAACATTTATCCTCTTATTCTGCGTTGCGTTACAGAAGCGTGCGAGCCAGCCACATCCTTATCGGTGCGGACGGTCTAGCGCGGCTATCGGGGCTCCGCACCGCTGCGAGTCTGGTATCACGCGGCCGAAGACAGCGGCAGTTACACCAGCTGCCTCCGCCGGATCTTGATAACGCCAACTTGATGTGGCTCAGCCCGGAGCTTCTTGAACAGGTAACACGCATAACACCTAGCGTTCAATCATACCACGCAACGGACTGTGCACAGCATTCACAGGAAACAAATCTACCAGCGTCTAGTCTAAATGTACCTAAATATAAAAGCGATTGTCAGGGTTCCGCAGCGCCGCGAGCTAAGTGTCTCGTGGTCAGTGACAGCGGCAGGTACACTAGCTACCTCCGCCGGATCTCGATAATGCTAACTTGATGTGGCTCAGCCCAGAGCTTCTTGAACAGGCTGGCTGGCTTGGTCAGGCTTCTTGACTCATAATTTTTCTACTGTCCTTTTTTCGCCATATTCCGCATACCCTGGAAAGGTAAAAGAAGATCGAACAAAACTAGAACCATTTTCACTACTTGGATACTCTACAACTTTTTACTCTACTCTACAACTCTTTTTAGTTACTCTACAACACAGATGCAATCCATTCCAGAACCTCAAAGGCTACGACGAGAAGTCCGACATATACTCTGTCGGTGTGGTCAGCTGCGAGCTGGCCAACGGCGCGGTGCCGTTCGCGGAGGTGCCCACCACGCTCATGTTCACGGAGAAGGTGCGCGGCAGCCGCCCGCAGCTGCTCGACTGCTCCACCTTCCCCGAGCCCTGCCTCGACGACGGCGAGATGAAGAGTGAGTATACACCTTACAGGTTTTTCAAAGGAAAGCTTTAAGAATTGGAAAGAATAGTCTTCCTCCTTTTGAAATTAAGGAACAAACAACGCTATAATAAAAGCGTGTGGCAGTCGCCTGCACCTTCCCCGATCCCTGTCTCGATGACGACGAGATGAAGAGTGAGTATACACCTTACAGGATTTTCATAGAGGGCTTCGAGAAGTGTCTTCCTCCTCCTAAAGGATAAAACAACGCTAAGATAAACTACAACCCTGGGTCTATGAAAGCTGGTACTATGCAAGTCGATCTGGTGATGGTGTTACGGCCCATACTCCTCATTTGTTTCTCCATGATAAAAGGCCTGTGCCCAGCAGTGAGACGTATATAAAAAGGCTAAGGACAGAATCCTGGTAATGAAAGAATGACCACATACTACTCGACATTGTTGATTGCTCGACAGCTCCGCTTTGCCTGAGGCTTGACCGGCATATGCCACGATAGGTTTTTCATCAAACAATTATGAATAAGGGGCTAAACTCTGCCTTTGCTTTGACGACCTCCGTGGTCGAGTGGTCTGTATGCCGGTCTCAAGGCGTCGCCATCTCGAGAGGTTCTGGGTTCGATCCCCAGTGGGGGCAAATGTTTGGGTGATGAATTTTCAGGCATTTGTTCTCCAGTCTTGGATGTTTATATATATTTCTATATATTCTGGTTATTTATATGTATTTATCTATTAAATATATTTATCCGTCATCTAGTGTCCGTAACACAAGCAGCATTCGTTGCTTAAAATGGGGCTAGTTGATAGGTGTGAATGTCTGAGGATATTATTTGCGTATTAACATCCGACCTAACTATTATTAAAAAATTACATATGTAAGTTTCTAGTCCCACTCTAAGAAGGAGTCTGTAGATAACTTCTGGTACCTAGTCAAAGTTGACTGCAGACAACTTAGTACACTCGGGCCTCCAACAACTCGGGATCTTAGGAGGCTTCTATGAGGGACGGCGGTCGATGTCTCTGATTACATTACCGAGTCTTTCTATGACAAAATTCTATCCACTGTGAAGGTACTGGTTTTAAAAGTCCCTGCCCCGGAGCATGACCGTGCTAGGCCCGTTTCAGGCAAAAATATTATTTGTGTAAAAATGTTTGAGAGAATGATAGTTATGGAATTAAGCTAGTAGGCATACTATGTAATTTATGTTCCGGTGTGGTGGGCCAAGACCTTTAAGCGCAGGTCACATGGCCAGTGGGTGGACGAGCGAGCGAAACGTAGCGTTAGAAACTATGACAAATTAAGCGGAACAAGGTGCAAAAGTGTAATCGTTGGAGGGGTTTGACTTTCATTCGTTTCATTCGCATCGCTGACGTAGCTTAGCTCTGTAGTTCGTGTGATTGGTGAACTAAAGAAATAGTGGTTAAGTATGAAACGGGGTGACACGATGGACCAAAAACTAATGTAAGGGAATGAGAGTGGACTGTAAAATGGAATGAAATAACGCACCTGAATATCACAGTATTATATTTATTGGTTTTTATTACAAATAATTATCTGCGTGTCACTTCGCCTGCTCGTTAACAACTCCAACACAAAAGCCGATACAAAACCCGTCATTATATTCATTAAAAGAACCGAATCTATGGTCGCTTACCAGCCAGTTGCCAACATCCGTTGTTTTGTTTCGCTCGTCCGCCTGCTGGCATTGTAGCCTATACCCTTTAGAGCTCTCGCCCACGAGCGATTAATCGCTGGGCTTGAAAGATGGAACATATAGGATTCCTTCAACACCCACCGGCTGAAAAAATATTCTAGAGCGACTTTTGGAGCTGTGGCCGTTGAAGGCGCATCGCTGGACGGCCTCCAACGAGGTGAACCTACGATCTAGGTCATGTCGCAGGAAGTCGCTGGATGCGGGCGGCACAGGACCGCTTATTGTTAAGTTCTGCGAGGAGCCCTATGTGAACCAGTGGACGTCTATAGACTGATGGATGACTGGGCGTTGAAGGAGTTCTGTAATCCATCTTGTATGTACTACCCAAAAAATGCTCAGCGATTAATCGCTCGTGGGGAAGAGGTCTTATGGTTGGTTGTTCCCAGGTATGTACAACACGGACAGTGGCGTAGGCGACAGCGCAGACGCAGTGTCTCGCTTGAGGCACGTGTACTGCTCGCGCAAGCTGTCTGATACCTTCCACCATGTCAGCGAGGTGGCGCTGCTCAGGTAACTGAAGTTACATTTCCATTTATTTCTTGGCAGCTGATTATGAATACCGTTAGTAGGTCACGGGAAGTCGCTAGATGAAGGCGGCACAGGACCGAACATTATGGATCCTTGGGAGAGGCCTATGCCCAGCAGTGGACGTCTCTAGGCTGTTATAATGATGAAGTAAATATTGGGTCCTTACCTATGAAATTGGTGTTTTTATTCTGTCTTAGAAATTTGTCCGTAACTATTAAGTTTCAGAACATTCTAATAAAATAATTGCCTCTTCTAAAAATAGACTATATATTTGAGCTCGTATTATTTAATTTGATAATTTTTTGTAAGTTTAATTGTGTTAAAATTAGACCCAAAAACAATTATTTTTAACTGCCTCCCGAATACATCATTTGATTTGCATTAACATAAAAACGATGAATAATTTTTATCAAGCGTGTTCACACACATATTGCTAAAGCTTGTCTAATGATACATGCCAAATATTATTATCTCTGGATTTGTCGTTGTGAAGAAACTGATAAAATGTTAGTATGTAGAATGCAGACATCCCCAAAATCTCCATACAAAACACCAATTACGTAGGTAAGGGCCTAATATAAAATAACTTCAGACATTAAAAAAGCAGATTTTTTTATATTCTATATTCTGCCTCACGTTGAGGCGTGATGATATGTTGTTATGTTATATTCTTTATTATGTACTGCGTTCATTGATTTTAAAATTAAAAATGCAGTTAGCAACGCTGAAATAATGAAAAGATTATGTACTAAAAAAAAATGATTCGCCAAAAACTTTTTCGCATTTGTATCTTCAGATAACACTAACACCCTTACTAATAAACGAGGTATAAGGTTGAAATAGTTATTCAGTGCTTTGTCTTCGTCAGACATTAAGAAGACAGTAGTTGTCAGAAACTATCAAAACACTGAATAACTATTCCTTCCTGTATATGTATAAACATACTCCCAGTGTAAAATAAACCGTATGTTAATTTGCAGAGATCCCGAGAAGCGGCCGTCAGCGACGCAGTTACTTGGTCACTCGTTCTTCAAGCAGATCCGCAAGACCGACTACCTGCCCGGGCTCATCGGCCGCGTCAAGCCCATCAAGCCCGACCCCAGTGAGTAACGCACACACAAACACTTGCTAACACACATACACAATCAAACCCGACCCCAGTGAGTGACGCACACACAAACACACTCGCTAACACACATACACAATCAAGCCCGACCCCAGTGAGTGACGCACACACAAACACATACACACTCAAACTCACACACAAACACACTTGCTAACACACACACAAACACACTTGCTAACACACACATACACACACACACTCAAACTCACACACAAACATACACAATCAAGCCCGACCCTGGTGCGTGACGCTCACACTTAACCGACCCCTTGTTAAACATGTATACATACACACACACGCTTCTCGCACACACACACTTCTAAAGGTTACCACAATAAAGGTTTAACCATGCATTCGACGTATTAGTGCGAGCAAGAATTTCAATAAAAATCCGACTTGTTCTGGTGTGATATTAATGTTAACATCATTTGGTGGTATAACAATTATATGGGTGGTCAAAGACTGCAAAATGTAATTCAAAAGACGTGAAAGATTCTAATAAGAGATCTGGGACCCAATTTTTACTATAAGACAATTACGAGTACATTTGGCTCTTCTGCAGCAAATAAACTTACTCACCAAATCCCACTGAGGCTGGTCTGTTGGGGTACAGGCCAAACCCTGAGTGATTTCTCCAAAATTGTAAAGAGCTTGGAGACAAATGTCCATTTTCCCAGCAGTGAGAGGCCTTTAGTTACAATGTTTGTTATTGTTATGTAATCTTTTATTTCAGATGACATGTCAGCAATGCTCCTGCAGCAAAAATTATCCGAAATGGAGATAGAAAAGTCGACAGAATGGGACTTCTAGTTCACAGTGCCACAGAGTAGCCAGGTACGCAGATGTTTATAACTGATGTAGTATTATACATTGTTACTCCGTTCTTGGATTATGAACTGCATTCTGTACTCTATAGGGTGGATTTTTGAGTGTTTTCATACGTACAGGATGCTAACACCTCTGCTTTGCCTTCGTGGTGAGAGGTGAATGTTATTGTTGTTGAACCATCCCTATAAGTTACATAGTAAAAAAACGGTGTATATATGAAACAATTATAATTATAATTTCACTTCGTACAAGACACTTATTAGGGTTAGAATTTTTCTAGTGTATAATTTCGACCTTAGTACAAAAAAATAGAATCTAAATTTACTTGTTAAGTCTGTTGTGTTTTTGGGAGTGAAATGGTAGGGTAATAATACAATTAAGGTTTTAGTTAATTTTTAATGAAATTGTGAACAAAAATTAATTATAATTTTAATTTTCGATGTTTTGTTTATTGTTTTTATGAAACAATTCAAAGTTGGGAAGGTGTTAAATAAAATAAAGTATGTATTTTTAATTTCATGATAACCATGATTTATTTTAGAGAGGTAGTAATATATACAACTGTATATATACCGATGTGCCTGTATATATCAAGAGTTAACGCAATTCTTAGGAAATATATCATACTAGTATTGAATATTTTTATAAAGGGATTGTTCAAACTCCAAATAAAATTTGAAGAAAACATAGTAAACAATATTTGCTCTCAGAGTAAACAGAACTGGAGTAGCCTTTGTCTAACATTCCCCTCTGCCAAATGCACAAGCATCGGATGCTTGCACGTTTAATAAAACTAGTTGATCCGCCATTTTGACAGCCATAACATTGTAAACGTTGTGGCGAACAGAGCTCCCGCAAAAATGCATGCCTGTGCTGTTTTTTGTTGTAAAAATAAATTTTATTTGTAATTATAATTTTTAAGATATCATGATTATTTACTTCATTATTTCATGGTTTAGAATTCTACGATTTCAAATTTCGAACGCTAGTCTCGTGGGGAGTGCGGCTGTGACGTTGTCAAAACGCACACCCCACGTGACTATTTTAAGCGTGTGTGTGCGTGAAATTTAAATTTGTGTGTCGAATTATGCATGTGTGCATTTGTAAAAACGGCTGGCTTTGAGTGTAGTGGTAACCTCACCCCCCGCAAGAAATGGCAGAAAAAAATGTTTGAGAAATTGACTAATGGCTACTCCAGTTCTGTTTACTCTGAGTATTTGCTGGATAATAAAATATTTCTATGAAAATTAAGCCTCAAGACCTTAGGTATAAAGTCGAAGTCGATCAATTTATCGTATAAACGAGGCAAAATATTTGGATTCTGAACAAACGAAAACACGAATCAAATAATACATAAAAAGTTTAAATAAGGGATACATAATATCGTTGGTCTTCCAATTATATAACATTTAATATAAATGTTCCCATGAATGGTATATTTCATTTTAAACTTGTGTTTAATATTCCTTTTTGCCAATTTATATAATGCAAATAATGAATACTAGCTACTCTGTTTTTTTTACAAAAAGGATTCAGTCGGATAATTATTTCTTTCTTTCTAAAGTATGACTATTTATTTGGATTGTGATTGTTTATAGAAAGTTCGTGAATTGTTCTTCAATTAATATTAAAATTAATTTAATAACTATTTTAGACGTAACAACTCTCTCTTCTCACATAAATTTTGATTCATTGATTTTTATGGACAGCAAATTATAGAAATAGAACATGCATGACATTACGTGCTAGAAAATTTTGTGAATTATATTTTTTTGTAAATCGTATTCTTATTAAACATTGGCTTAACACGCAATAGTATTGGAAGGAATGAATGAAATTAAATTATCATTGTAAAAAGCTTAACTTTTTTAGTTGCGTTACGAAGCTTAATTTCTATGGTAAACTTCATTTCTGATACATTTTCCATAGAAAACGAGCTTCTTAACGCAACTAATCAAGTAAAGTTTTTTTCAATGGTAACTCACACTAGGTGCAGGCCGCTTGCACAAGTACTTCGACGACGACCTCCGTGGCCGAGTGGTCTGTCGCCGGTCTCAAGGCGTCGAGAAGTTCTGGGTTCGATCCCCGGTGGGGGCAAATGTTTGCGTGAAGAATACAGGCATCTGTTCTCCAGTCTTGTATGTTTATATATGTATTGTATATTATCTGAATATTTCTACGTATATATCTTTTAAGTATATTTAGATATCCGTCATCTAGTGTCCGTAACACAAGCAGAATTAGTTGCTTAAAATGGGGCTAGTTGATAGGATTGAATGTCTGAAGATATATTTATTTATTCTAACAACACGTATAACTCTCCCTTATACAAGACTAATTTATAAATTGTAATAAACGTTGCGACTTTATGACTAAACTCTCAGAAACATACTTTGTACCGAAGAAAGAGTAAGACGTCTTAAAATTAATAGATATTAGTAATTCTGTCCTTTTTAACCATGAAAAAAAGAGATGCATATTAATTAGGTAATCCTAATAGTGGTCGGTAGAGTAAACTATTAAGCACTTTTATATGTATATAACTGTTATGTATATTACGTAACATCAGCTGTAAACATCGACGAACAGCTTATATATTTATGTATTAATTTATTTAACACACCCGTAGATGTTGATCTGTGATTAATAAATAAATGATTGTTAATTTTGTATTCTTTATTTATCAAACTTTAATAAGTATTTTATTTTTTCTAATGATATAGGAAAAAATTGGTCTAACAATTTGTTAAATCAATAGTTTTAGCTGTTAGAAGAAATGTCGGCCGACCCCAGAAGAAAAAGTTTTAGCCAGTTTTATCGAAATGTGTTGAGGATTAATTGAAGGTGTCGTATTATTATGAAGCATTTAAATTAAGCTAACGAGGAGTTTTAGTGAAATATTGCTATTAGCAACATTGAAGCAATTCTCTGACTAACCCTTAGGGGATAAGTCGTTATTATGTATTATATGTTTATGTAAAGTACATAAGTGACATGCAAACGTCAAAATTGTCTGAGATTTGCAAGATCTCTTTTCACGCAAACACAATTCAGAAGACATTTAATTATAGACTATATTTTATTGGTAATAGTGTTGAAAATGGCCTGTAGCCATATAGCGGCGGCGCGTGCGCCCGCGTCCTCGTCGTTGACGTACGCTCTCGCTACGTACGACGCGCGGCCCGCTCTGAAACATTACATAATGCACCTAAGGGGGAGTTTTTTATTCGTACTAGCATAGATAAATTAAGTAATATAGATTGCTATTCCCATACATGGGTTTTTAGTTCGTCTATAACTTATTAATGTTGCTGTACCCCTTCGCTCGACTTATTACATTAGGTGGCGCTACTATACTAGCGGAATCATAGATAATTAAGTAATTCCGCTAGTATAATAATAATAATGTTTATTTATTCAAGTAACAAGACTCATTTTTTGTTAGTAACAATTTGTAAATGATGCATGCAATTTTAATTTTACTTTTTTTTTTTTTTTTTTTTTAATTTTATATGTATAGTAGCGCCACCTAACGTAATAAGTTAAACGAACAACAATAATAAGTTTTAGACGAACTAAAAACCCTTGTATGGGAATAGCATTCTATACTACTTAATTTATCTATGCTCATAGTAACCACGACAGTTAAATTCTAGACCAATAGCGTCAATGGAAACGCGAAATGTGTGACGTTAGCTTAACAAATTATTAAGTTTGCGATGAAAATTCAAAGCAATTACATCAGCTGTGCCGCCAGCCGCCATTTTACTAATCCCAGCACCGTGTTGTGGTTAAATTGTCTATGATTCAATCTATAGTTACATTTGAAAATTCGACTATTGGACAAGCTGTCATATCACGACTTCATACGTTTTCATCATTGGTCGATATTTTAACCTACTGGTCAACCTGACCACGGATCAAAACTGACCCTAAGACATGTAGGTACACGCTCAAGTCGTACCTATGCATTGGCCCAGCATGGTGATATTACGGCCCATACTCCTTAAGTGTTTCCAGAAATTCTGTGACCACCAGTGGAACATTACAATTATTGGTTGATGACTATAAGCTGGAAGGTTCCGTCAGAGTATACAAAACTGTCAAACTATCTATCCGTATATTTTCAACCTTAATCCGTAATGTATAAGACACAAAATGTTTCAGGAACTTTTACAGCATGTACTTTTAAATAAATTCTCAATCGTGACACATTATGTAAAAGTGATAGTGAGTAAAGATATATGTTGGAAAATATAACCTCATTGATCCTTAAAGATCTATTTTTAAATCTATTGTAGGAAAAAAGAGTGCTAGTGTCTAACTGAAAATAAAACACTGTTTTGTCAACCGCGTAAGCGAATGGTTTAATTTCGATAATTTACTGTTTCACATAATTATAACGGTTCATCTAACGTTTTCTGAACAGTAACGAATCCCGTATTTCGTCCTCAGCCTATATACGTCCCACTGCTGGGCACAGAAACACGAGGAGTATGGGACGTAACACCACCTGGCGGAATGCGGGTTGGTAATACGGGATTACCAAAAATTTATCAAAATTTGGGATTGAGTGACACATGAATATAGTTAAATGCTACTATAAATCGTAATAATAAATTATGTGATCAGCTTACTTAGCAGTCATGTCGGCTGTGGCCTTGCAGCCGCTCTCAGCCGCGGCGCTGGTCTTCGCCAACAATGTGTTCAGGTCTCCCTTCAAATTCTGCTTGAATGTAACAGCCGCTGTATCTAGCGTATCCAACTGAAAGCAATGTTTATAAATATTGAGTCCTTACCTATGAAATTGGTGTTTTTATTCTGTCTTAGCAATTTGTCCGTAACTATTAAGTTTCAGAACATTCTTATAAAATAATTGCCTCTTCTAAAAATAGACCATATATTTGTTCGTTTGTTATTGTTAAGTATGGGAGAAAGTGATAAGAGAAGCGATTGCGAGACGAATGTCAGATAACACAAAACCAATTTGGGTTTATGCCTAGTCGTGGAACCACGGATGCCATATTTTCGCTCCGACAAATTGTGCGAAAAGTACAGACGAGCACGGAGGAGCTTACATATGGTATTCGTGGAGTTGGAGAAGGCATACGACCGTGTACCCCGTGAGGTTTTGTGGTGGACTTTGAGAGAAATGTGTGCCTGGTAAGTATGTGAAGCTAATTCGAGCGATGTACGTCAAAGCTAGAACCCATGTCCGGTCGGCTGCGGGGACCACAGATGAGTTCGGAGTGGCGGTTGGCTTGCACCAAGGGTCGGCGTTAAGTCCCTACCTCTTCCTCTTAATTATGGATGTTTTGACATCGGATTTACAGGACGAGGCCCCTTGGTGCATGCTGTTTGCTAACGACATTGTCCTCGCAGACGAAGACGGATCCCAGATTCAAGACAGGCTGGATGGGTGGGTACAGAGACTGGAGAGTGTGGGCCTTAAAATCAGCAGAACAAAGACCGAGTATATGTACTGCGATTTTGGCGGTCTCTCCAATCCCTGTCCGGTTACTCTCGACGGAACACGTTTGCCAGTCTGTTCGGAGTTCCGATTTCTGGGTTCAATCTTGCAGGATAACGGGGAAATAGATCGAGACGTCAAGCAAAGAATTAGCTCAGGATGGATGAAATGGCGACAGGTCACGGGAACTACATGCGACCCACGCATTTCCCCTAGATTGAAAGGGAAAATATATAAAACCATCATAAGACCTGTTGTTATGTATGGATCGGAATGTTGGGCTATGAAAAAGATGGATGAAAATAGATTGCATGTGGCCGAAATGCGTATGTTAAGATGGATGTGTGGAGTGACGAAGATTGATAGAGTGAAGAATGAGTATATCACGGGATGCCTGAAAGTTGCTCCAGTGAGAGAAAAGCGGCTGTCGTGGTGTGGACATGTTTTGAGGAGAGAGAATGAGCATGTAACGAGAAGAGTTATGAATATGAGAGTGGATGATAATGCAGGGAGAGGAAGACCAAAGAAGAGATGGATATATTGTGTGAATGAGGACATGGCTAGAATGGGAGTGAATGTTGATATGGCGTGTGATAGGGGAGAGTGGAGGAGAAAGACTCGTTGCGCCGACCCCAAATGAAATTGGGGAAAGGGCAGGATAATGATGATTTGTTCGTATTATTTAATTTGATATTTTTTTTTAAGTTTAATTGTGTTATAATTAGACACAAAGACAATTCTTTTTAACTGCCTCCCGAATACATCATTTGATTTGCATTAACATAAAAACGATGAATAATTTTTATCAAGCGTGTTCACACACATATTGCTAAAGCTTGTCTAATGATACATGCCAAATATTATTGTCTCTTGATGTGTCGTTGTGGAGAAATCTGAAAAAATGTTAGTATGGAAAATGCAGACATCCCCAAAATCTCCATACAAAACACCAATTTCATAGGTAAGGACCTAATATAATGTCTTCCCAAGATAATCATGAGGTATTTCGCCGAAAAATTTATTCATATACATATTAAGTACGAGTAATACAATATGGATTAAGATTAATGCAGATGGAATTGCAAAATAATTTTTTATGTCTCTTTCTGTAGTCAAATCCACCTCAAACCGAAGGTCATATATGATGTTAGCAATGAGAGTAGAAATTTGTGCCAGGATCGTAGCAAGTAGAGATCTATGCCTACCCCTTTGGGAATGAGACGTGATTGTATGTAATTACTATGTCTGTCATCTGACTTTGATCGCGATGCGTGATGAATAATTTAATTGTATAAGCTTCTACCATGGTTCTGTCTCCCGGCTCTGCGCCGCCGTATTTAGATATAGCTTGCATTGCACTCTCCCAAGCCAGCAGCCACGAGGACACGTCACAGGATTTTGCACTGTAAAGCACTCACATAAGATTGAATATTGTCTTATATCTTCCAGATTTCATTCCAGTTGAAATGGACTATCCATAACTCTCGAAAAAGGGATTGATCCATATAACTTGATGAGATAGCCACTAGTTCCGATAGTAAAACAGTAATTTTTAATTCAAATGTGTGTTAAATTCATTTGTTTTGTTCTTGACTGGACTTAAGCAATACGCCTTATATGTTTGTATGCAATGTTGTGATCAGACTGTATACTAAATCTTACCTCGCGAATGCCTGAGAAGCTGCTGATAGTCCTAAACTATAAATTCCCCCTGAGGTTCCTCCCATATCGGCTTCTGCTATCTCTGATAGATCCCACAGTACGTTGGATGGAAATTCCAATGATGCCGTTATCAAGTAATCTAAAACAGCTGAAAAGCAAAAATATATTCCCTTTTTTTTTTCAAACATTTCTGTAAAAAATCTTTATCTAAAAACCGCATCAAAATCGGTTTAGCCAATCGTGAGATAGTCGAGGACAAATAATAGGTGAATATAATATAATAGGTGAATAATATATAATACAATAATACCGCCGCTTTTTTTCTCTCTTAGTATTTTGTCTATAACTATTAAGTTTCAGAGTATTCTTTAAAAATAATTACCTCTTCTAAAAATAGACCATATTTTTAAGCTCTTTTGTTTTGTTTTGTTTTGATAATTTGTTGTAAGTTTAATTGCGTTAAAATTGGACATGAAGACAACTCTTTTTAAGTGCCTCCCATCATTTCATTTGCAATTGCATTCACTTAAAACAATAAATAATATTTATGAAGTGTGATATCCCACATATTGCTAAAGCTTTTCTAATGATACGTGCCAAAAATCTTTGGATTTGTCGTTGTGAAGAAAACTGAAAAATGTTTGTATGGAAAATACAGAGTTCACCAAACTCTCCATACAAAACGGCAATTTCATAGGTAAAGATCTTTTTTTTGATGTCGATTAACTAGTCAACGGGCACTAAACGAGACAATAGAAACATCTGTCGTTTGCAAAAACCGGTGTTCGCGGTACCCGCCAAGCTCAGAGTAAACAGAACTGGAGTAGCCTTTGTCTAACATTCCCCTCTGCCAAATGCACAAGCATCGGATGCTTGCACGTTTAATAAAACTAGTTGAGCCGCCATTTTGACAGCCATAACATTGTAAACGTTGCGGCGAACAGAGCTCCCGCAAAAATGCCTGCCTGAGCTGTTTTTTGTTGTAAAAATAAATAGAAAACATCGAGTATGCTAAAAGATGGCGTCACTTTTTATTTGTAATTATAATTTTTAAGATTTCATGATTATTTACTTCATTATTTCATGTTTTAGAATTCTACGATTTCAAATTTCGAACGCTTGTCTCGTGGGGAGTGCGGTTGTGACGTTGTCAAAACGCACACCCCACGTGACTATTTTAAGCGTGTGTGTGCGTGAAATTTAAATTTGTGTGTCGAATTATGCATGTGTGCATTTGTAAAAACGGCTGGCTTTGAGTGTAGTGGTAACCTCACCCCCCGCAAGAAATGGCAGAAAAAAATGTTTGAGAAATTGACTAATGGCTACTCCAGTTCTGTTTACTCTGAGCCGCCAAGGGGTTAAAATACTACCTTTTTCTAAGTGTAACAAGAATTTTGGTGAAAACCGCATCAAAATCGATTAAGCCTATCGCAACATAATTGCGAACAAACATACACACATACTTACAAATATACATACACACAGGTCAAACTGAGAACCTCCTTTTTTTGAAGTCGGTTAATTACCGTCCCGTGTTGGTCCGGGACACAAAAAGAATGTACCAACTGCTTTTCTTGCCTAGCATGTCGGAAAAGGCGACTAAAGGCGTATTGGGTACCTACTGGGTCTGTGATTGTGTAGGCGATGAGCTAACCACTTGTTACTACTCTTTCACGATTTTCTCATCTGACCAACCCTATTTCTGTATGGCTCTTAAGGACCACAGTGCTCCTTGGACTCTGCCTATCCCTTCGGGGATTATAGGCGTAATTGTATGTATGTATGTTAATTACATAGTAACTCTTTCACTCACCTTGTCCAAATCTCTTAAGTGTATTCCCACAGTCTCCGTCGCCACAACCGGAATCTAGTTTATTAAGAAGGCTCTCATTTTTGACCAATTCTTCAGCAGCCTTTTGCAAGCAACTTCTGAATACATTTTGCTCTTCACTTGTTAGCCCAGGTCCTAATTTTATCTAGAATCCAAAAGATTTGACTAGTTCACATCAATCCCAGAACCTCGATACTCATCACTCGAACTGACATTTTTTATCGAATCTGTGAAGTGGCAGTTGAGAACAGGGGTTGTCTCTCGTTATCTGTCTGTTACTGTGGCTACTGATCACGTCAGTTCTGTTGTAGGATGATAAGTTGAATAATTTTTTCCAGTTATTATTTCTGATCAAAATTTTCCAGAATGATCTAGGACGAACAATTGTAGAATATTTATGAATGGGCAGCCTGAATCAATTTAATTGATATTGTCGTAAATAAAGGTTCATTTTTACCTTGCCACCCTCAGCGTGCAATAAAGAATCATCATCACCGATGCCTCCTTCTCTCCGAACAGAGGCTTCCCCGCCAGTCCATCCCGGTGCGTTGGTAGGAGCGTCCAGAAGTCGGAGCCAGGCGTCTCCCCGCTGCTCATTTAGATGCAGCAGACAGATTTGGAATCCATGCATTTCTAGAGAAGACTTCATGTGCCCAGAGAATATACGCTCCACTCTAATCTGTCGGCTTTCTGAAAATTGAGCATCGTATTACTATGCATCATTTCAATCTTTTAATGGATCTGTCTTTCGTTTTTGAGAGTAAAAGACCAAGATTTGTTGTACCGAACCTGGAGTGGGAAAAGGGCATGAAAATAGGATGGATTTTGTCATAAATGCGAAAGAAAAAATTTGGAAGTGTTTGCAAGTTTTTGATACTGAAACTCCTCAAAGACTGGTCCCCTTTCTATCCACATTGAGAGAAATTTATGAGATTACATCAGTAAATTCAAATAAAACAAACACCAAGTGCAGCTTACCTAAGTATTCTTTAATTTCCTTGCTAATGATATTCATCTCCAGTATGGATGTTCCTCCTAAATTGTTCACCATGGCCACCACTCTATGTCCGGAAGCCAGTTTTAGGTGGTTCACTATCTGAATGCAAAGAAAAAACGTCATAAGGTGTTCAGGATAAAGCTGTATTTTAATTACTGTGAGGGTGTGGTTTGAAAATGATTCAATCCAGGATTTTTCCTTTCTTCTTTTTTACTGAACGTCTTTATCCTTTTGACATAATTTTGTTGAGATATATCACTCTATGCTCTAAGGATAATAATAATCAAAAAGTCTGTTTATGAATGATTTTTGAAGAAAAATTCGGTTCGCTCTGTTATGTCATCCTCAATTGATATAGTGCTAGTTGAGTGATTTTAGAGACCCTCATTTATTTCCATATACTTACCTTTTCCAACACAATCGCAACGACTTCTTGTGCTGTCCCAAATTTGACTTTAGCGATGCCTGCTTCTCCATGCACACCGGCCCCTAACTCCATCATGCCATGGGCGATCTCGAATAGAGGAGCTTGTCCTAAATATGCAATTAGTATTAAACACAACATCTTTATCAAAGATAAACTAAGGCCCGTTTTCCAGAATCAATATCAAGCGTATATCTCCTCTTTGAACACAGCTAGAAAAAAAAGTTATGTAGGGATGAATAGTGCTATTTCTTTCTAACGGTGCTCAAACAGAGATCTAGGGTTATTTAGTTCTAGAATACAGGCCTAAAAATGTCCTGAATTACCAGAAAACCTCGGTAACAACTTTTCTCCACTGAGGAAAAAGGCTCACGTTTCGGTTCATTATGGAACCCTTCTTAGGGATCGTAGACGTAAATGAAACGCACTGTCAAAGGCTGGACCTTGCAGGCTAGTCCATGGATACATATTTAAAATGACTGGTGCAATTTTCCCCGAAAGGGTAGGCAGAGGGGTTACCACCCAGGTACGTTATGTTTCAATTCCAATTGCATTGAACTAGACTTGAATTATTAAGAAAATATAAATGTGAAATTTTTAACATACATACATACAATCACGCCTTTAATCCCCGAAGGGATAGGCAGAGTCCAAGGAGCACTGTGTTCCATAAGACCACATTTAGCCATACAAAAATTGGGTTTGGTCAGATGGAAAATCGTGAAAGAGTAGTAACAAGTGGCTAGAGCCTACACAATCACAGACCCAGTCCCCAATTCGCCCTTAGTCGCCTTTTACGACATGCTCGGCAAGAAAATCAGTTTAAAACATTATAAATCAATTCAAAACAATTCTTCTTATATCTTATAGATATAAGCCCTACCTATTGTAATTTTATTTCTTCATTGTATATTTCTTTCTTTATTGTGTACAATAAATTATTAAATAAAAAAAATTAAAAATAATAATTATTACCCGGTAAGGAGCACGGAGTCAAACAGATGCCTAACGTAGCCATGTATTGTCTGGCGTCCATTGCTAAATCTCGAACTTCTTCCAAACTTGCGTTGTCATTGGCGAGTGCTCCACACATCTAGAAAACATTAATGTTTTTAATATGATACATACATGCATATATTCACGCCTCTTGCTGGCACACATCTTTCGCTTCCCCTACTCTCATTACTAACTTCATGTACCCTTCAGTGCGGTGGATTTGATCTGAGCCTTTTTCAGATCGTCGTCGATTTAATCAAGGTACGTTCGCCTCCAACTATTCACATCTGCCTCATATACCCGAATCCAGCTCGAGCGCCCTGAAGGCTTTCCCTGGAAGCCGGACCCCTAGGGGGATGCCTTCCAGAGAGAAACCCTCCAGTGGTGGTTCGCCACTACAGGCTTGAGGACCCACAAAAGTTCTCGCCTTCTTTAAAACATTCCGGTGATAGCTGAGTAGCCAGAGGCATAAGTTTAGGGCCACTCAAAATAAAAATAAAAGCTTTCATCCATTCTCCTAATATACTGAAACCAAATAAGCATCTCTTTCTCTATTTTTGTCACTACGTCCTCTTTCACATCGCACCTTTCTCTTATCTCACTATTTCTAATCCTATCTTTCAAAGAGGCTCCACAAATGCTTCTCAATGCTTTCATTTATGAGGCGCCAAAAGAAATCATTTTAACATAAATATTTTTTTTAATAAAAAAATGGTTTCGGGGTCTATTATACTATTCCTGAAATGCCTATAGGTGTAATCGCTCTTAAGGCGAGCTTACGTAATTTCTAGTGTATTTATTGTGCCAAACAATATTCGTACCTTATACAGAAAGACTTCAGCGCACATTCCTCTGCCGCCTGTTTTGTTTTGGCTAGAAGCTACATCTTCCCCTACTATGACGCCTTCAACCTTCAACATAAGCAATAATTAATAATATATTTATTCGGATTCTAATCATTATAAATAACTTCTTAACGTAAATGTAAAACTTGTAGGAAAGGAAGGAACTACAATTGTAACTCTTACTGCCGCACTCAGTCTTTTATTAATTTTATTGGTTACATAAAAACAATTTACACATATTTCAATACATTAACGTTTTAGTTTGAGTCATCACATGTTTTTTAACTGACTGCAGGTAATTAACATTAGTAGACATGGGCAGACTGCTTGTCTACTAATGTTGAATAAAAATAAATGAACCATTTACCTTGATTCCTGCGATTTTCGCTTTTTCAATTGCTTTCCCGAAATTCAACCTATCTCCAGTGTAATTCCCGATCAGAACCAGAACGCCACCTGCACATTGAAAAAATTACTGTGTAGTTTAATTTATAAGGGCGTCTTGCAGGAAATTTAAATCGAGATTTAAAACTAGATTAAGTAATTTTTTGACAGTTCTAGTATGGCTGAAATGTCAATAAATGACAAAATCGGTTATTAAATCTAGATTTAAATTTCCTGCAGGTGGGCCTTTATAATTCGATTGAGTTAATTTTTTTACTGTGTATTAATTTAATACCCACATTTATCGTACTTTTAACTACAATTCTACTCACGCCTCCACTCTACAAACCTATTCCAGTTTTAGCGTCAGGATCAGGATAGCATGAGAATTCCTTATATTTGCTATTTTACACACACATACTGAAGAATGGGGGTAGTTTAATTTTACCTACCCGAATTATATTTGTGTAAATGTGTTATAGCATACAACACATTGCCAGTAGGGGGAGATGCGAATATACCGCCGGCAACAGCGCCGCACAGCATTCCGTCTCCAACGAAACCTGGAAGAATTCATCTATAGGTTCAACATACAATGACATTTTAAATAAATAGGCTCGGTATATACATCTACAAGAGATAAGGGAGTGGTGACCAAAACTTTGCATTTTTGGGGTCCTCCAATGTTATTCAGAAGGCTCATTAATCTTAGTCCCACATTTTTTTTATCTATAGTTTTTAAAGGGGTTTTTATCCATAGCATATGTCAACCCCATTGTACCTTATCTTTACTTATTAGTCTACTATTTAATTTCTAAGTGAAGTTTCATGTGATTCTACCGTGTGTGACCGACACCAATTGACATAGCCTTTTTGCTACTTCTGAACTAGGATCTGATCCAGGTTATTTAAGATACAGTCTCTTAGTGACAATGCTCTCTCATCTCTGTTCCTATCACATTCCATTAGCAAATGCTGTACATTTTATCACAAGCGGTGCATTTGTCAGAAGGGACCTTTTTCATCAAGAATGCAATCTTTGCCGCTGCTTTGCTTTCCCACAGCTGCTAACCGCATTTGATCAATGTGACGAATGGTCTGAACTCCTGATGTGTTTAAAACCCAGTATATCTAGCTACAGATTTAAATATTTCATTTTAACTGTATTACCTGCTGCAAATGGCTCATGGCCAGAACCTCCTCCGCCAATCACCGCAACTTTTCTTGAATCATCCTGGAAAAACAACGGTTGCTATTTGTCGTATTGTCTACTTGGTGTTTGCAAATTCCTAGGCCGATTGGTTATTTATATGTGATTCTCATTACTTTTTTGAACTATTGGTTATTTTGATAAAATTATTCAGCGGTGGCCATACGATTTTTAAACTTATCGCCGACAGTCACTCATCGGCGAAACATTTGTGGTAGGAAGGTTCGGTCGTTGTATAGAATTCAGGCAAAGAAGATACTGTCGAAGATAAGTTTCAGAATCTCTACATAACAATGGTTTGTGCAATAGAGAAGTAAGAATATCTAATGGTATATAAGAATGGATGATTACACCTACCTTAAACCTCAAAGTGACGACTCGGTGCTTAGGATGCAAGTGCAGCAGAGGGTAGGCCGCTACCAGTCCTCGCAGGTTATCATCCACGCAAGTTTCGGGGGAATTTATTACTTTATTTGTAATTGGTTTTAATGCTGCCATTCTTATTTTAAGACGCACTCTGCAATTTTTTTGAGTATTTAAAGATTTTCCTGTTGTATTTCAACCACTTAACTGTACGAAATGAGACACAATAGCAAAATCTATTTCATGTTTAAAACTGGAGTCAACCCACTTAGTCTTCTTTGTTCAGCCCCGTTCCCAATTCTATTATTTGGGGTCGATGCAACATGTCTTCGACATGAGTGGATGTCGAAGACATGTTGCATCGACTCGCCAGCTCCTGTTACTCGCCAGGTCAACACTATCACTCACTCACTCATCATATCACCATTCACACAATCCGTACATCTCTTCTTCGGTTTTCCTCTCCCTACACGCCAATCCACTTTCAATTTCCATAACTTTCCTGGTGACATGAGTGAACTGAGTCTGAACAATATTTTTACAGTATTATTTGAAAACTATAGAGGCCAAAAAGTATAGATATAAAATTTAAATATCTTCTTTATTTTGAATGTCGTATTTACTTAATTAAAACGAGATGATTTAAAAAACAATATTGAAATTAGTACTTACCTAGAGGCAGAATTTAATTTACGCTGAATTAAAAATATTCACTATTTACTGTCTTCTGAAATTAATGTCAAACAAACTAATTGGTGACTATCCAAAGCATAAACAATAATATAAACAATATTAAGCTAGTCTAATATCAAGAAAATATTTAGCAAGATTTCAGTGTTTATAACAGTCTTACTACAAACATATTCATATATGTTAAGTATTGAATCTAGTTAAACCCCATTTCCTACTTACGATGTAATTTCTCCACCAGAACCCGCTTATAATAAAAGAACAGCATTAAAGTAGAACTGACTGTCACAATCTTTAACAGATATGTTATCACTTGCTAAGTTTACGACCTTAATATTGTTATCAGGTATAAGCAATCTTTGTTTTCATTTCATAATCTCGATGTAGGTATTTGAACTTGAAATTATACCCAATATTTGGTAAAAGTTCAAAATTACATGAGTGTTACTGAAATTTTCTTTCATATTAGGTTTGTGCATGCTGCCTTTGCACGGACAAACAATATTGAAAAAATTTGTCACCCACCCAGGGACCAGTAATATCGAAGGTTGACTCACTCACTCACTCATTTGTCTATGATTATTTGTAGGGTTCTTATTATAAATTTACGAAAAACTTCAAACTATCAGAAATGTTTTTAATAATACACGCATAAAGTAAATAAGTACCTACAGAAAAACAAAATATAAACATAACTAGGTACTCTAGAATTCTAGACAGATATAATTTAAGCAATAGTGCGTAATTTGTAGTAGTCCACAAAATAGGCGACAATTCATTACCAAATGCGCTAAGAGGAACCACGAGCAAATTGCTGATTTTAAACTATACTGTGACCTTGTCATGGTGATAATAAATTTAGTTTTCATGAAGCTATTTGTTAAACCAGAGAATTCATACCACAAACATAAATATAATTAAGATAAAACTCACGACGATTCTTACCGTAATAAACCCACTACAAATTCTTGTAAGTCCTGGCCACTAAATAAAAATGCACGTAAAATATCTAACAACACTTACTCTATTAAAAAATCTGCATAGAACTACACTCACTGTCACTCACGCAATAATATAAATATATTTTTTAATATTTGTTTCAAATACAATCAGACTCACAGAACCAGTCCCAAATTCACAATGAATACATAAGTTATGTCATTGACTTTAATTCCTCGAATTTAGCACCTATGCTGATGCATATAAAGAAGTTTTTTAAATGTTTTCCTTCTTTAATAGAATGAAGCAGGCTACGATTGCCACTGTTGACACGGTGTCAGTACATTGAGACCAATTAAGAATTACAACGCTTATCACGTTCGATTGATGCTGGTCTAATTGAAATGGCTTTGAATGAGTGGAATGCTTAATTTTTTTTGCTATTTATTATATATTTCAAATTCAATCTAGTTTTACTTTTAAATTTTGAGGAATTTCCATTGGTAATGTGAGTTCTATCGAAATCCATCTTGTATTTGGGATTTCATTCAAATCCCAATTTTTCTTCTTCTATGTTTAGATACAGGTTAAGAAAACTTTCACTAATAATTTTTACATTGCCTATATCCAGTCCCTAAAAAAATCGTAATTCTGAATCTTTTTATTTTTCAAAGTTACAATTTAAAAAATATGAATCTATCTAGCTTTTCTACTGTACGAGTTTAAAGTCAACACACACGGAGTGCTGAGTTGACTATCTTCTGCTATCAGAATTTCTGGTCAATAAAGGGTTTCAAAGTAAGGTAGCACTTATTCAGCTGCAAATAGCAGAGAGTCGCAATCAGTAGCAATTACTGGCCACCAGCCTGATCACATTAATACGTATAATAAACAAGTGGCTTCCCGTGGTTTCACTCGCGCGGTACCCGTGCCCATGTGAATATAGGGATAAAAAGTAGCCTATGTCCTTTAGTCCTTTCTCAGGCTCTAGACTATCTGTGTACTAAATTTCCGTTAAATCTGTTAGTAGTTTTGAAGTGAACGCGAGACCGACTGAAAGACAGAGCATTTATTATATTACTATGCATGGATTATTCGCTTCCAAACAACAGCTTTTATCCTGGGTGGAAATAAAACAAAAAGATCTTAATCTATTATATATTAGCTATCGTGAATGTGTCAGAGATGCCAGTGAAGTCTATGAACTCTCCGCGGACCGACTTGGCCGTGCCGTAGTACACGACGCGGTACTCAGTGTTGATCGCGTCTTCTGGCACTGTCCAGGTGAATGTCGCGTGGCTTGTGCCCAGGAGCGTAGACTGGCGCTCCCAGGTGAACCTGTGAAGTTTGAAGTTTTTAAATAGTTTTACAAGCGGATTCTGGAAAATAGACACCTTTTAACGCACACTCCGAACTTATAGTATGTAACAATTGATGTAAACTATGCATCTATTAACAATGCTAGGCATCTAGTAATATTGTTAATATATGCCTAGCATAGTTTACATCAATTGTTGTGTTATTTTGTACTAAGTCTGTATAGGAATGACATATCTGTAAAGACAAGTCCTTAAAAAAAATAAAGAGAAAACAGAAGAAAAAAGAAAGCGTCCTTTCACACAGACCGGCTCGGATCGGAGAGCAATTTTTATTAAGTTTGAAATAGAGCTTTGAGTAATTGCAATAAGGCTTATTTTTACGTTTCACTTTTTTATTGGGAATGCGGAAATGTAAGCTTCAGGCGATTAAGGACTCTTAGAACTTCCTATCTCAAGCCGGAGGAGTTTAGGGCATGCCCCAACCAACCTCATAACGTTCATTTAAGACATTTTTAGTGACGTCAGGGAGGGTAATTAGGAAAGGGGAAGTACAAATGATCATAGTGTATCGTTTATTCCAGATGAGTTTGATCACAAAGGGTCGAGTGCTCTAACTGATCTCAGCCCCAACAAAAGATAAGATAAGGATACTTTCCACCAGTTATGCGAGATAGGTAAGCGGTGTGGGAGAAGAACTAGACCAATCGGATTGCGGCATTTTACGAGTATCTTGAAATAAAGCAATCTAATTGGCTTATTTTTCCTCGAACACTTAACCACCTCGCATAGATCTGGTCGAAAAGCAGCCAAAGTGTTGAGGCCCTGATATTGCCGTTGCGAGTCGAGTGGACTTCATCAATCATGGAGGCAAGCCCGTGCTTGAGATATGCTTCAGCAGACCCAGTTAACACGGAAAGGCAGAAAGCCTCAGGGCCTGTTTCACAATCGACGAGTAAGTTCTGAGTAGCTTACTTGGCAGTTCAATTGACATAAATTTCATATTACAACTGTCAATGATCTGCCAAGTAAGCTACTCAGAACTTACCAGTCGATTGTGAAACAGGCCCTTAGTGTTACAGAATGAATTTTTGAAAAGCCTTAGGTACTCTCGGAATCCGGCCGCTTGTATCAATTACAACCACAGTCAACGATGTACTTGTACTGAGCTGTGGATGTACTTGCTACAAGTGCTCGCGGTAATGAACTTTAATACAATGGTTTAATTTAATACTCTAATTTTAAAATAATTTATAATAATCTATTAATTTTGTAAAATTCGTAATATGTAAAATGTTGACGATTTTAAGTGTCAAACTTGGCCTATGAAATAAAGTTATTTTTGATTTGATTTTGAGTCCGCTTATCCAGTAGTGGATATTGTTCGTATGTGAATGACCCCTCGACAAAGAAAACAAAAATGCTCGGTATTACCTTCCCATTATTATCGATTTAAAGACATCGAATTACGGATTTTCGAGTACCCCTCGTCTGTGAATTTTGTACTTACCTTGTTTCATATTCTGCGTCGGTGGCCACCACCACCCACTGACCAACTTCCAGGCGTTCTACGTTCGCGTGACTCGACTCCTGCCTTAGATTGTTGCGGGGATTCGCTGCTACCTACGAAAGGTACAAAAGGAAAATGACAACTATATTTTTTGCACACACTGTAGTAAAAGCACTTACATTAAAATGTCATGAAAAAGTAGTTTTCAAGAAGTCGTTTTTAAGAAAGGAAGGCTGTAGGTATGTCATAAATTTGATAACATGGTTGCTTACATAACATTAAAATACATATAAAAATTATATTAAATAGTACTTACTTAAATATATAAAATTTATGCATACGTAAAAAACAAAATAGATATTAGGTTGGGGAAAAAGTCTTTTCGCATTATAGTATGTATAAACTTGTAATAAAATCTCTTTGGCTATACTATTTGTATCTGGCTGGTTTTGGTATCATTGAAAGTTTAAATTTTAAAGAACATAATTCCAAATTCAAATTAGGAAAATGAGTGATTTTCATTTGTTTTTCGTACCGCCAAGATGAGTGATTCTAATGAAGAAATTCGATACATTTTAAAATTTTACTACAAAAAAGGTAAAAATGCAACGCAAGCCGCGAAAAAAATTTGCGATGTTTATGGACCTAGTGCAGTGTCTGTGAGAGTAGCACAAATTTGGTTTAAGCGTTTTCAATTCGGAAATTTTGATGTCAAAGATGCACGTCGCTCTGGTCGCCCTATTACAGATAAAATGGATGCCATTTTTGAAAAAGTGGAGCAAGATCGGCATGTCAGTAGTTACGACGTAGCTGAAGAACTGGGAATTGACCACAAAACAGTTTTGGCGCATTTGAAAAAAACTGGGTACACAAAAAAGCTCGACATTTGGGTACCTCACGAGCTCACTGAAAGAAACCTAATGAACCATGTACTCATTTGTGATTCTTTATTACGACGTAATGAAACCGAACCATTTTTGAAGAAGCTGATAACTGGTGATGAAAAGTGGATCACGTACGACAAGAACGTGCGACAAAGGTCGTGGTCAAAGGCCGGTCAGGCTTCACAGACTGTGGCGACACCCGGGTTAACTCGCAACAAGGTGATGCTGTGTGTGTGGTGGGATTGGAAGGGCATTATTCATTATGAGCTGTTACCACCAGGCAGGACCATCGATTCTGAACTCTACTGCGAACAACTGATGAGATTAAAGCAAGAAGTTGAGAGAAAGCGGCCGGAATTAATCAACAGAAGGGGTGTGGTTTTTCATCATGATAACGCTAGACCTCACACATCTTTAGCCACTCAGCAAAAATTAAGAGAGTTTGGCTGGGAGGTGTTAATGCATCCGCCGTATAGTCCTGACCTTGCATCTTCAGATTTCCACCTGTTTCGGTCTCTTCAGAATTCTTTAGGCAGTGTCAGGTTAACATCACGAGAGGACTGCCAAAACCACTTGTCGCGGTATTTTGACCAGAAGTCCCAAAATTTCTATAGCAATGGGATCATGTCCCTACCTACAAGATGGCAAAAAGTTATCGAACAAAATGGTACCTACATACTTTAGTTAAATGTAAATAAACTATACTAAAAAATGTTTTGAATTTTCTTAAAAAATGCGAAGAAACTTTTTCCCCAACAATAGGTTGATATATAAAATAAATAATATATAATACCCCAACAATATAAAATAAATCCAAACATATATAAATACGAATATATATACTTTTATTAAGTATCGTGATGTATACAACATGTCGAATCTATTATTATATTCAGTGTATCATGGTTCTTAATAAAGTTTATTTCTTTCTTTCTTTCTTTCAAACAGGTTCGTATGGTTCGTATCTGTGATAAATAATATTTCTTTAAAAGACTATAGGCTTTACTCTTAAGGTAACGCTGACACAGCACCTAAAAACTTCAAGAACTAAGTATATTACTACAGTAGTTTGTGTAACTGTCACATAATATAGGTTATTGAAACACGAGCGTGGTTTTAAAAAACGAGCCTTGACGAGGTTTTTAATAGTATCACGCGAGTGTTTTAATACCGAGTTATGAGCAGTTACATACACTATTTTATACTACACTCATTATTCAAAGAAATAAAACAAAAAAAAATTAATTATATTTATTGTTGGCTGTCTGGAAAACATTTGCCATAGTTTTGTGCGTTTTTAAGAAAAATAAATGTTGCATAATGAGTCCAACCTGTTGCATAATGCTCATTATGTTACAGTTTCCATTTTTAAATTTTCGTTTAAATCATCTGTGTTAAAAAATAAGTCATAATGAGTTCGAGTCTGAGTTCATAATTCGAGCATTATAACATGAGTTTAGATAAAAAAATATGTGCAATCAACTCACAAAAGTGACGCTGACGGCGTCGCCCCTCCTGACGGCGGCGGGCGGCTGCAGCAGCACGCTGCCGAAGAGACGGTTGACGGGCGCGCCGTCCGCCACCACGGGCAGGACCAGCGAGATCGTGCGGTTCAGGTTGTCTGCTGGCTCGGGACCCGCGGGGACGGCGCCGCCCTACACGTTAAGTCACTTCTATATCAATCAATACGTCATCGACATTAGCACCGCGGAGCTCTGATGAGTCAGCACCAAAGACTAATGAGTAATTAAATGTAAATAAAGTTCTCTAAGGGCGAATTCGACCAAATTGAGATTAGTAACACGGGAATAGTAATACTGAGCTGCAACGATTGGTCGAATCTGCCCTGTGTCAAACGAGACATTGACACATTCGTGCGCGAAAAACTGCGTACTCCGTTAAAATAATATTACTCGCGTGTAACCAAACATGAAAAAACTAGGATAGCTAATCGGCTCCGCCCTTAGGGCAGATTCGACCAGTCGTGTGAACTCAGTTTGGTATTACTATTCCCGTGTTACTAACCTCAATTTGGTCGAATTCGTCCGAAGTACTACAAAATCAAAAAACGGACTTTTTAATAGTAATTTTTGGAGAGCAACCCTGACTGATTGATGGTTTTAAATGGGCAGTCTATTAAAGCCATTATACCGAACAGAAAAACTTTTTTTCTTCTTGTTGTTGTTCTTCTCTTTTTTCTTGTTAATATTACCTAATACTAATTGGTTGCTCACCTCAACAGCGGCTGTTGTGAGTTGGACAAACTTATTCAAGAAAATGTCCAAAGTGTGTGGTCCGTAAATGGTCGACGCAGCTTCGTACCGTTGCACCTAAAATTTAAATTTGAATCAGAAAAGTTACAAGTGATATTAAATTAACGGGAACATTACACATGGGGACATTTAGAGGGGAAGAAGTATGGCTTTGGTATAAAAATCCCTTGTATTGAGGTTTTTTTTTCTCATTAAAAAGGTAAGAACGATATGTCTGTGGTTTTTAGAAAAACATTAAACTTTTTTATTAAAGACCATAGCAATTTTCCACCTATACAACAATTTCGCAAAATCACAACACAGTGTGGAAAACTACGGTTGGATGAGCATTCAAACTTTTTGGTGGTTAATACACATACATACATATAATCACGACTATTATCCCCTAAGGGTTAGTCAGGGACTAGGCAAACGCAGTCCATTGTGATAGTCCACGCTTCACCAAGCAGTGACTGCACTCAGCGTGACAGGTGGTGAGCCCGTCGCCGCAATAAACTATTGGATGGTCGGTTGGTTTGTTTTTTAATAGTTAAATTCGTACCTGATATTCTTCATAAGTAGACACGTAGTGAATGTATTCATTGGTGAGTCCTGTGACAGCTACTTTGGGTTCGAACCCGTTTTTCTCCATTACTTCACCGACGACGTCTCTCATGCGTCTTCCAGCCATCGTGGTGGGTTCACCGGGAACACCCAAAATGACAAAGTCGCCCAACCAGATGACTGATATTGATGCGATATGTGGGTGCCAAGGAAGAGGAAAGTTACCCTGTCAACATAAAATATATGAATAGCTAAATACGTCGTCCTCAGTCTATATACGTCCCACTGCTGGGCGCAGACCTTTTTCATGGAGAAAGACATGAGTGCGTTTTGGTGGGTAGAAACGGATGCAATGGCAACCGGAACCAGCGGCTTAATGTGCCTTCTGTAGCAGGAGTTCGTGATCACAAAGTTTTGGTCACTCATCCAAGGCCTGACCGTGGTGAAGGTAGCTTTGTTTTCGATATCGACCACTACCACTACGCCACCGAGCTTCTAGAAATAATATTATAAATACAGCAAAAATAATTGTAATTTATTTTATAAAAAGCTAGAACGCTACCAAAAACTTGAGGTTAATGCAACACTTGCAAAACCTGAAAAACTTTCGAGTATGGAGCTCAAAAAGGTATCAAAGACATTCTCAAATTTTTCCTCCATTACGTGAAAACTGGAATAGTGGCCTGAAAACTGAGTAACTAGTTGCCAAGATTCATCTAAGCAAGAATAAAGCATAAACTTACGCGGCCTGTTGCAAGGAGAATGGGTTTTGGTGCGTGACAATCTCTGTCTTCTTGTGATGGATTCATTACTATAGCAGTTACGTTATCCAAAAAGGGTATATTGTCCATTGTTCCCTGTAATAATAAAAAAATATACTTAGGCCTATTTACGCGGTCGAGAGTTAGCACCTAACCCTGGGGCAAATATGTGGGCAAACTCTTGGTTAGGCGGTAACTCTCGATCGTGCAATTAGGCTTTAGTGTTAGTTTTTTGATCCGTGGTCAGGTTGACGAGTAGGTTAAAAATATGGACCAATAGCGAAAACGTATGATTGCTTGTCTTGCTTAGCATGTCAAAATGTAACTTAAGAAAATAATCATCAACAATTTCAAAACAACACGGTGCTGGGATTAGTAAAATGGCGGCTGGCGGCACAGCTGATGTATATTGCTTCTCGCCCTTATTCAGCTCAGAGTAAACAGAACTGGAGTAGCCTTTGCCTAACATTCCCCTCTGCCAAATACACAAGCATCGGATGCTTGCACGTTTAATAAAACTAGTTGAGCCGCCATTTTGACAGCTATAACATTGTAAACGTTGCGGCGAACAGAGCTCCCGCAAAAATGCCTGCCTGTGCTGTTTTTTGTTGTAAAAATAAATAGAAAACATCGAGTAAGCTAAAAGATGGTGTCAACTTTTATTTGTAATTATAATTTTTAAGATTTCATGATTATTTACTTCATTATTTCAAGTTTTAGAATTCTACGATTTCAAATTTCGAACGCTAGTCTCGTGGGGAGTGCGGCTGTGACGTTGTCAAAACGCATACCCCACGTGACTATTTTAAGCGTGTGTGTGCGTGAAATTTAAATTTGTGTGTCGAATTATGCATGTGTGCATTTGTAAAAACGGCTGGCTTTGAGTGTAGTGGTAACCTCACCCCCCGCAAGAAATGGCAGAAAAAAATGTTTGAGAAATTGACTAATGGCTACTCCAGTTCTGTTTACTCTGAGTTATTCAGTCATTCGTTCTATAAGTAACGATTAGCAAAACTTTTGGTAAAGATCTTACTTGAGTTATGTTAAGATTATTCGCTCCGTCGATGGTGCCTGACGCAAAGCTATATCCCATAGCTGCTACACAACCACTGACTGGCTGCTCCTAGAAATAAAAAAAAATCTAATTAATGCTTATTCTCTCCACCAGATATAAAAGTAATATAAAAAAAATTGGTGTTATTTGAACGGTCAGCAAAATATTCGAATACCTGAAATTGGTCAGCTAAAATAACTAATTTGTTTGCAACTTATGGGCAGTAGATATTTCTAATTTGTCAACAAAATAACTGATTGGGCAGCAACTCAAATGTTTTCTCTGCTGCCAAATTGTTTAATATATGTTTTGATGACACAAATATTGGTTTTTAAGGGTCGTAAAAAAATAACCTTAACCTAATATCTAACAGAAAAATTTCCTAGGAATTGTTTCTTGATCTTTCCTTGATCCTTTTCCTAGATTTTATACATTTCCGGTAACATTTACTGCCCAAATAATTACGAGTATATTGCTGACAAAATATTTGTTTGCTGCCTAAATGATTTTTCGGCTGACCATTTTGTTGCTGAACAAATAATTAAATGGCTGCCCAATTAATTACTTCCCACAAAAAACCGGTATCAATGCTCCACACTACACTGGTGGTTGAAAAACCCACTCTGGTACATTTTCAGGACGATTTTAACCGCCTCTCTGGTCTAGCGGGTCATACCATTGGGTGTTGATCGGGAGATCCGGGTTCGATGCATGTGAGCAGAAGTTTTTCTGTTCGGTTTGGTTGGTGGTAGGGCTTCTAAGCCCGCCTGGCTAGCTACCACCGTCTTACCTAAATTTGTCGCCATAATAACAATGTTATAACCATTGTTGCGTTTCAGCAATCCGAGTTAAGACAGCTCCTCCTCCTGTTCCTCAGTTGTTGAGGATTACAGGTGAAGCTCGCTTCCAGCTCCGGCCTTATAGTCACTTACCATCAGGTGAGATGAAGGCTAAAAGCTTGTTGCAGAAACTTATTTTTAACATTTATCATTCCGTTGTAGGTAGTTACTCTAGAAGTCTCCCCGCGTCAGGTCACGCATATTTGCCCCTTATTTTTAATAGTCAGAAGTCTGAAGAATGAGTCAAGGAACTCTATACCCGTCACTTTTCATAGCAGGCAATCAAAACGAGAGGGGAAAGAACTTCTCGAAGCGCTGACGTAAACCTACTGTTGCAAGGGCTGGTCGATATATTTACTTACACTGTCAAATTGCCTACTGATAGGATCGTATCGGGAGACGGTCTCTTCAGGCAAGTCCACGAACTGGTGGATGACAGCCAATTCCCCGCGAAGCTCTTCACCGGGGGAGTTGAGTGCTTCCTGGAATATTAAATATTACTAACATCTATTTAATTTCGTTTAGCCGGCACACAGCACAATCAAAAATATATTTATTTGAACTTATAATCAAATTATTTTATTTTTCTTTCAAGTAGAAAAAGAACAATAAACCTTACGAAACTATTTCTTATTGTTAGGTACTGTTCATTTCTGATTCACATCAATATTGCATTGCCTTAGTAACCTTTCTCATATTTCAACAACGAGAGCCCCTTCAAAAACCCTTTGTCCTATCAGACAAGATCATCAGATTGTGATGCTCTCAAACATATTATGTCGTTCCCGGGTCGCCAAGAGTAAAACCCCTCGAATATGCCGTGTTCACTATCTTCTTACTGTGTGGTTTCTTCAAAAGAAGCGTGAAAAGACATCTTATGAGTCAGCAAGGTGGAGGTCGCTAGGCCTGCATCCTTTGGTGCTGCCCTAACATCCTTCGCAAATGGACTTATTTACTGCTTACCATCAGGTAGTGTTGAATCATTTGCTGGGCTGATTATAAAAAAAATATCAGGAATTGGTTGTCACACTCCGCGCCGCAGAACTCCGTCTTTTAATGTTCTCCCATTGCTTTGGGTAATTTCATAAATTCAACTTACCATGGCTCCTTCAAAGACTCCTTGTCCGATGATCTTCGTGCTCTCAAACATGTCGTCTCCGGGCCCCAAGGAGTAGCACCGCTCGAACGGCCCGCAGATGATAAACTGATTGTCGCACTCCTTGCCGCTGAACTCGCAGCGAGCCCCGCGGATGTTCGGAGACACGTCGCCAAGGTTTGCGGCGAAGAATGCACCGACGACACTACCCTGGAAAATATATGTGGAAATATATGTGTTGCCATCTGCAGTGAAGCTAAGCCGCTGTTCCCGGTTGTAATTTAACAGTTTCTAACCTACCTACGCACCTCTAAGCCCGGCGCACATTATCGGCATCGGCATGGATGAGGATTTTAGGTGATAAATAGCATTATACATTGAGTTCATGGTAATAAAGTAGAAATTTCCATGATATATGGTCCTAGTAACAAAAAACTGCTTTAGTATGCTGGAGACTGCTGCATCGGCAGCCTTGAGGATGCTTCGGGATACTTCGGCATCCTTCAGTACGCTGCCGCCGCGCCAAGGCAACACTCGGGGGTAGTTTGGAAGGTACGGCATGCTTAAGGACGCTTCGGCATCCCTAAGGATGTTGCAGGATGCCAAGGCATAGTTGCCGACAGTGTGCGCTTGCATGTATGCCGATGGTTCCTTTCCTTGCCGATGCCGATAATGTGCGCCGGGCTCTAACATGATTGTTACGGCCCATAATGATACATCTCGTGTGTTTCTGCTATGTGGAAAGACCCTGATCTAGCTATGAGGCATAAGCTTGTAAGAATGGGGACCTCAAATTAATAGAATACAAATGTTGATTCTTAACTGTCTTTTTGCGGATAATTAGCGAGACGGGACGCGACTTTTCGAACCGAATCCGTGATCCGACGGTTTAGAATGACCGAATCAGACCTATATACAAGGTATTATATCCAAAAAAAGGAACACATTCATAGTAATTGTCGCTATGATATTCACCTTTCCTGGGTGCGCTCCTGGGTTAAGGTGCTTCTCCAGCTTGAGAGCCGCGTAGCCGAGGTTGTCTGACGAGATGAGCTGGTTAGTGAGGTTCATGCTGGTTGTGTGAATGGCGAACCAGTTGAGGACCCCAAGGAGGGAGCCGTCCATGCCTTCGATGCGCACCTGCGTCAACGTGTCGTCAGTATCACCTTCATATCTGAAAAAAGTATTGGTCAACATCTTACTTGAGTTATGTTAAGATTTTTCGCTGTTTTCTTTGGGTTTTCTGTCGCAGCAGGCAACATTGCCAGCATTAATTTGTATAGTTCACGGTGTGAACCAAAGTACGAAAAAGGTTAACTGATGCTCATTTGTTTCGCCTACTTGCAATGTGGCCTGTGCTATCCTGCGCTTCATAGTCTCTACACTCTAGACAATATAACAACAGGCACCACCGTAGACCACGTCATCGCTTTTGATCAGGAGAGATTGGTCAAACGCACTCAAATTTTGTAAGTCAGCCTAGTTAACCAGTGCTCTGGTTGAACGATACCCCGATTTTTTTAGGAGGTTAACCTTCCACCGGGCAATTCCCAGAGGTCTTACCTAAAGCAATCAGCTGCAGTTTATTATTACACGCTCTAATACTCAATAACAGTTTCATAAAACATACACTAGCTTATTCTTTTTCTTCAACATCGTTGTTGGACATTCTATCAGTCCATGATGTTCTCAATATACTATAGGAGTGGTATTCCAAAGAGGTATATTATCTGTTCTGAATTATCATCATCAACAACAACTGGACATGCACCATGCATGCATCTGGATTTTCGGATGTTCTCATGTTCTCATCCAACCAACTCCAGCCAACCTGCGAATATCGTCATCCCATCTTGTCAAAAGGCGTCCCGTTTTGAACATTACAAATTAAATGTTGTTCAACAAGTCAGGAGGAACTAAAGACCATTTTTATCTACTAACCTTGCCTTCTCCTCTGTTGGATTGTACACGTAAGAATATGGAGACCTATTCATGTGTACATTTTTTACAGTGGATTGAGCGAAGTACAGATGGGCCGGCACAATGTTCTCATGGGCGCGGACAATGCTCTGAAATATAGCGTAGAATTTATGTAGGTAATTATCTAAACTCTAGAACATTAGACTTACAGCCACTACTGGAAGTAGGAGCTGTATACCTGCGTGATGTAATTTTGTATGTCACGTCTAAAAAAATATAAACATGCATAGAATTTAATGTAATGTACTTGTTAGTAAGGAAGGCGTCCTCCGTAATACCAGGAAATAAGTCTACATTTTGGGATCTGTGCTCGCTGGCTACGTGCAATGTTAGTGATTCATCATTCATTCAATATGCAAGTAGAGAATAGCTTAAAACTATATTACTTATTACAAATATAACTGTGACATTAGTTTCGGGAGAACTGACAATTTTATTTGGTACGTTTTAGATAAAATGTATGTATGTATGCTTACCCTAGTAATACCAGCCACATACGCGTCGAATGTTTCTCTTGAGAAGCCACGGATACTAATATCTAACAGAAAATCCACCAGGTACCCTCCAGGAGTGGCATGCGTGTGGGTCCCAGCTATGATGACATTGCGCAGGTTATACCTATCCCCATACATCTCCTGGAGATTTCGAACTACCTGTAATTAAAAACCTTATGCATATACTTTATCTTGTACATTTGATCACCTTGAAATATTTTGTGATATTCTTAGCTTAAATCATAACAATCGATTTATATGTTATCAGATAATTAGTCTTCAATAACATTACTGATATTGCTCTTTTGGTGGTAACTGTTTTACACCATTAAGGTTCAATTTATATTCTCTTCGATTGTTCTAGTGTTGCATAGATCTACTTGCAATAATGTTACCTATCAAACTATACTCACAGAAAAACTCAACATAGACACCTGAAGACGACTCAGTGCGGACTATCCCTCGGTTTAATTTATAAGTTTCGTAGATTTCTTTATCAAATAAAAAAATATCTTCAGACATTCACACCTATCAACTAGCCCCATTTTAAGCAACTAATGCTGCTTGTGTTACGGATACTAGATGACGGATAAATATATTTAAACGAAATATAAGTACATATAAATTGTCAGATTTTATATAATACATATATAAACGTCCAAGACTGGAGAACAAATGCCTGTATTCATCACACAAGTCCCCACCGGGGATCGAACCCAGAATCAGAAATTGTCGGGAGTTTTATAAGCTTACCTCACGGCGAACCGCAATGCCGACAGACTGAACCTCAGCGCTGACGAGCACAACCCTGGTGTCTCCTTTCTCGAATATGAAAGCTCTGGAGAACTGCCTCAAATGGATACCGCGGCCGGTCTGAGACACTTCTGCATACCCCATCTGAAGGCAGTTCATTGGTAATGTAAACATAGACAACTAAAATCATTTCCTTTTAATAGACACAACAAGTGACTCCATTTTTTCCTGATGTCAAGTAAGAATGCGGTCCAGAAGCTGAAGCGATATCGCGTCAGTTTCCGCCACCTAGTCTGCGCCATAGCGCCTTTTCGTGCCTCTCTTAAAGGACCCGGAGTTATAAGAAACCAATACTTATTGCCAGCCAACACAATCAAATTCCACTTATGGATCACTATCCATAAGTAGAAAAATTTGCAACAAATTTATGACTGTCGAAATCTTTTCGTGCGCGTTGGATACTAGAAGTCACTGGCTTTTCTTTTGGCTTCGCCGTATTATAACAACTTTAGTCTACTGGCGAGAAAGTGAAGAAGTTCAACACGAGACTTTCCAAACCGAATCTTTGAACTGACCAAAACTTTGTAATTTGGAATTCTTTCGTGCTTCGGAATACATTAAAGCCGTCAATCCCAGTTTCTATTGCATCCTTTTCTACCCACCAATCGGCATTAGACCAGCGTGGTGGTATTACGGCCCGTACTCTAAGTGATCAGGTAGCCTTTGCCCAGCAGACTGGTAGTGGTAACGTATTTTAGCCATTTTTAGAATTTACAGCTATAAGCTTCGTCATCTACGCATACCTTAAATAAATTATCAGATACTTACAAAAGTGATTTCCACACAAGGACCCGTCATATCAGCAATGCCCACACCGACTCTGTATTCATCTGAAGAGGTCGGAGGGACCTCTTCAGTGGGTGTCGCTGGCCCTTCAGTAATCGTAGCTGGTCCTTCAGTAGTAACGTCCTGTGCTTCTGTGACTACAAGGTATATAACTACTCCCATACCCGCTGCAACAGCTATTGTAATTAAAGTAATCACTATTTTTCCTACTAACGGAACCGCCATGGCTGCTGAAAAATTAAATTAAATTTTATTCAACAAGACGCATTCGCACCTATCTATTAGCTTCCAATCAGTAGGTATAAATTTCATTTGTTTCCATATTGAAAACAAAGCAACGTTCGCCATCGTTCACCTTAGATGGGTGACCAAAAATTCATTTGTACTCAGGAAAACACGTTTAGCTATTGGTCTCGATTGCTATAGCAAACCTTTCTACAAGTTTATCGGCATATAACTTTGGTATTGACCGTTAGCTAATTGGCACTCAGCATCTCAACTCATCCGTAATCGGCGGCGCCGATTGCCTCTCCAGTCGCATTCCTCTTCCTCATTGGTGGTACGTCAGTACCCCACGCCCAGCTATTGGCAGCGATCACCACCACGTAACGGTCAGCACCAAAGTTATAAGTATATACTTTAGAATCAGGTAAGAATGAGGTCCTGCAAACGGCTTAATGATGAGACTCCATTTGGAACGTCATAAATAACCATTTGCGTCATAAAAACTCGAGCACTGTCTTATTTGTTCTTACCACAGTTGAGGGATATTTCCAAATTGTTTACTATGTCCAAATAAATCACTGTTTATAATCGACACTTACACCAAATGAGAAACATTAAGAATTGTTTAAGCTATATAGGCACTTACCCTTATTGCTAATAAATTAGTTTTACTAAATCTAGGTATCACAATTCGTTTCTTACAGTCACCTCTGTTTGCGGAGGCCCGCGATCAAATAGTTATTAATAATAAAATAATTATTTAATCATCAATCACAGATTTGATAAATTTATTATTTTAATCTCACCTATCATTATTTTCAATCAGTGTTAAAATAGATAACTCTGTGTGCCTATAGTACGGCAATATTTGAGACTCGGGCAAAAAAAACATGGAATAAACTAAGTCACCTATAAGGAATATAAGGGATTTCCATTGGATCCCGGTTTTAGATCCCATTTAGGATATCATCGCGGATACCTACACGCATGATGACATTCTGTGTATAGGTATTGTAGGAATGAGGAGGAAGAGTATTCAAACCCATCCTGTTGGAATACTACCAACCCATCTCTTCCCTTGGGTGTCGTAAGAGGCGACTAATGGACTTAGAACTGCACAACATTCAATAGCTTATAGCAGCGACGGGCTCACCACCTGTCACGCTGAGCACTTGTGCAGTCACTTCTTGGTGAAGGACGGACTATGGCAGTGGACAGCTTTTGCGATGATTCCTAGTCTCTGACGCATACTTGTAGTAAGTATTTAGTACAAGGGTCCGAAATATATCTACCCAGTTCGATGAGTGTAAATAAGGGATTGCTGTAGAAATTCAATTTAAACATGTTGTATTTATTCATCTGCCAAAAACGCTAACCACCATGTTCGTGAAATTTGTTGAGTAATGCTTCATGTAAATAATTACAACGCATGGTAAAAATCCGTCAAACGTCAGTCGCAACCAATCAAGCATCACTGTCTGGTATGTGACGCATGCGTATTGAATTGTTTAAAATAATCGTGACGCTACGGCACAGATAATTCATAGACCATCAGGATCGAAGGCGTTTTTGACATTTATGCAAAAACGTAATTTATAATTTAAAATGTATTGTGTTATACTTAGGCTTCAGAAAAAATATATATTATGATGATAAAAAATATATTGTGATGGCTATCAGTAATTAATCATTTGGGGCCCAATAAAAAAAGGGTCAACTAGCCTATTCCCTATTCTACCAATTGAGGCTACGGTTCCAATTTGAAGAAATCTTTCAGTGTTGAATAGCCTATTTATTGAGGAAGGCTATAGGCTACATACTATATCAGAGTAACTATTCTACGCGGACGAAATCGCGGGCAAAAGCTAGTAAGTTTATAATTAACTAAAACTGAATTTGTCGGTAAAGCTACATACGACGCTAACTCCCTCTTATCTATAGAGATCTGCCCCCAAAGAGACTCGGACCCAGGACCTCAGAGATAGCGACATCATGATAAAATGCTTAGATTACACGCAATGTGCGAGTAAACACGCACTCGGTGCAGTTATTTCTAATTATCTTTTTATTACGTCTTTGGAGTTACAGTACAGTAACTCACATTATTTAAATTATTTCCTATTCTAATGAAGGTATGTTTCAAATTGTACATTAACGATGATTATTTCTAATGCATTTAAATCCATACTCCATATTAATATTATAAATGCGAGAGTATTGCATATCTGAGTGTTTGTCTGTCTGTCGGTCACGTCAAAACTACTGAAACGATTTGCCTGCCTGCCAGCCTGAGGAAGGACATAGGCTCTATACATACTTTTTATCCCGATATTCCCATGGGAACGGGTACCAGATCCAATAGCTTATAACGTCGACGGGCTAGCCACCTGTCACCTTGAGTGCAGCTGCTTGGTGAAGCGAGGACTATGGCAATGGACTGCTTTTGCGGTGCTTTTGCCTAGTCTCTGACTAACCCTTAATAATAGTCATTATAATTTGAAGATTGTGATTGGAGGTAACGAATTCCTACTAACGTTTGATACATTATACACATACTTTTTCCTAGTGGGGTACTACCTTCGGTTTAATTTGAATTCGACTTGGTTCTTCCTGAAATCGTCCCAAACTTGTTTAATGTAATGTTTGTCCATCTCCAACTTTCCCATTTACATTGGCCTTAATATACCTGCTTTGTGTCCAGAACCTACATTCATTTATCGTCTCAACATGCCTCGACAAGAATAATTATGCATTCAATTCATTCACATTGCCTAGAAAGTCATTGACACGAAAAGAATCTTCGTTTTTGTAGAAATAGCGTGACGCTAAGTGTTAACTAATGGAAACACATTCAGAATTACCTGTATAGGTACTGTAAAATCTGATCTGCTTGGTTCTTAGAATGTTTTCCACCCTTATTTTTACTCATTTGTTTACATTATCTAAAACGTACATGTATCGACCCTTCACTAGTTTACTTTGCTATTCGTATAGCTAATGCAATAACAAGCAGATGTCCTGAAACAAAATAACCATATTTTTATTTTACATTAAAATTTTATATAATACGTAAAGGGCCTAAACTGTTGCCTTGCGATATCCCAAACAAATTTATGTTACAAAGTTATTTGTATTTCATTATACTTACACAAATATACAATATACACATTATATTAACTGTTACTTACTGTGTTTTTTTATGTTTTATTTCTCCTTTTATCACTTTTAAAGATAGTGTTTAGCAACTCTGCGTGATAAGAGGCGTTATATTAAGTTGTGTTATGTATTTTTAAATTTGAAGCTTAAATAGAAATAAAATTGTAATCCGGGTAACATATTACCTACTCGTCAAATGCTTTACTTAAAACCATTTAAATTGGTAGAGGTTTGTTAGTACAAGTTCCATAGCTATTTAAGCACCTAGAAATAAAACAAAGAAAGTATACAAATCATAGTGAATTATAATTAACATGGCTTTACGTATAAATCTAGATACAAGTGCATTCGTATTACTATTATCTACAACTACTATAATTAATTGATAAAGTACATTGATAGCGATAAACTGTCAAGACAAGGCAAGATAGTAATTATTGTCACCTAAGCATGCTAGTCTGAGCTGGTGACACTGTTTATAATAATATTTTTTATTAGAACTAAACTTTATCCTATAGAAACTATATCCTTCACTTTTCTAAATTAAATTCAAATGTAATCATACTGTTGCAAAGACAAGATGTTCAAAGATTTGATTATTACTATTTAACTGATTAGCGAGTTTGATATACCTAACAGAAACATATCAATCATAAATTTAAATAATATATCTTACAGCTAGTTAAAATAATTTAACTTAAATCTTACTGATGTATAAATATGTCATACTGGAAATACGATTTAACAAAACTTTAAAAAAAGTAGATTTATACAATACCTAGAATCACAATAGTGAACACATTTTTTAAAATTTTATAAAATTTATATTAATATACCATGATACGCTACCCTGGAGGGACAGACTTAGCACAACTAAGACTAGCTTACAAATCTTACACTATAATCAGCCGAGGAACATAAAATTCAACAACAAAATTTACTGAGCAATCAAGAATTGTTAAGGCGTTCCAGTGTTAATTATAAACTTTGGTCATGTTTTGCTTGAATCCAAGCTTAACTAAATAGCGCTAAAGTATCAAAATTTACGTTATTGTAAAAACAAAAAGGTCCAAAAAGGTCTCATTAAACATGAATTCTGTTAAAATGTGCTTCCCCGTAATTCTCACGTTAACTCATTTGTAAAAAATTTAATCGCTACTAACTTGTAACGATTTTTAAATTACACGTAGGTACTTTTCTCTTTGAGAAACTAGTCAAGCACCCTGACAAACATTTAAGTTAGAAAGCAAATATTTGTAATGTGTTTGTTCCTAAGTCGAAACAGAGGAGAAATATTGTTACTAGTGCCAAATTATCGTTATTATGTGACTTCAAATGAGTCGGTAAAGCCATGGTAAGGGTAAATGCCGCCAAGTATATACTTGTAGTTGCCGTAGTGGTGGATCCTATAGGTGCCTGGTGGGGTGCCTTCGGGAATCTCCCACTCGATGTCAGCGTAGCTGGTGCCTAAGATTTTGGAGTTACGGCGCCAAATAAACCTAGTAAAGAGTAGAGAGATTAGTGATTGGTAATGTGTACTGATAAAATGTTTTATAACGAAACTTAATGCGTTCTCAACCATCGTATTTCTCATCAAAAATCGTTTTTCATAAAAACCAACTTTTATCAAAAAGAAATGAAAGCAAAATGATATCACTGAATAATTTAAATGCTACTTTTTGTAATTTAAACAATTGTTTCGTTTACAAATACAATTGCAAAAAATGGGCAGCCTTTGTTTTAATCCTTATCCTCCTATATAATGCATCCATAAGGGTTCAGAGCAGTCAACAGACGAAGCTCTGTGGCTCCCAACCTATCGTCACCAGGCCAGTGAGAGAAAGCTTAAGCCCAAATAACGTTTTCTACTAATTTGTAGAAATCCTTCGGGAAGGCTATGGGCGTCTCCAAGCTTTAATGTTGATAACATAAATAAGTCCTTGATTACCAACAGATAATCTCACAGACGCTAGATGTCGCGTAAGTGCTAAATAGAAGAGTTCTACCATATTTGAAGAATCTACTTTATTTAATGCATTCCATACTTGAGTTCCCAGTCGGCGTCAATGGCGACGGTCTCCCAGGCATCATCTCCAGCGTCGACGAGCCTCTCGACCGCCGCGAACCAGCGACCGTGTCGGAGGCTGTTGCGAGGGTGACCTGACACCTGCAAAAGGCACAATATAACATTGCTTTAGGTGTAATCAGTACCTAAGAGAAGAAAATAAAAACTTAGCATCAGCATCACCTCATCATTGCTGTCTTGGAAATTAGGTTTTGGTTTAGAATTTTAGTATAATTGACGTTGACGTTGGCTCAAATCACAAGGACATCTCAACCAATTGTTGTCATCATTTTTTCCCATAAGCCACATCGGTTTAACCCCTGGGCGGGCACCTCGAACACCAGTGCTCGCAAACAATAAATGGTTCTATTCTCTCGTATTGTGGCGGGTGAGTAGTTAAAATATAAATAAATATATATTTTAATTAAAATTTATGCGCCCGAATTACGATTTATTCACTTGCCCCTGCATAAATATAAGTCAACTGTTAAAAGCTGTTTAATGAAAAGGGGTATTATAAGATAGAAGATTATTTTAAAGATAAAAATTCGTGGCTAGTATAATTTGCTCTCTGCACATCCTTATTTTACAATATTTAAAATGTTCTAAATTCCTTTTGTTATTATGGCTGTTTAAAAAAGGCTTCTTCTCAACAGGCCATTCACGTCGAAGTGCTAGTAGGAAAAAAATATTGACGTGCAAAAGTATTTCATGTAAATCTAATTGCAGAATAAATGATTTCATTTCATTTCATTAAAACGATCAAAGTAATTGTAGCTTATACATATATTTTGGTCACGGAATAAAGTGGAATAACGGAGTTCTTTTCTATGTTCAAAAGTTTGACAAGTTGACTCACAAAGGAGGCTGAAACAGTGTCCCCATAGCTGTATTCCTTCCCGGGCTGCGTGACGCAGTCCCCGAACTCCTTCCCCCAGGGCGCGGCGTCCCACAGCACGGGCGGCACCAGGGTGATCAGCTGGTCGCTGAAGTCTGGCGGCGAGGGCCCGTCGGCTACTGTTGAACCCTATAGGCCAACAAGACCATATAATTTCCTTATTAACATTACAATATAATAGGCAATCTCTTGGCCTTTATCTCACGTGATGGTAAATGAGGATAAGGCCGAAGGTGGAATCGAGCTTCACCTGTATTCCTCAACAACTGAGGAACTGACTATCATACCTCTGATTGCCGGACACAACAATGCTAACATTGTTATTATGGAGACAGATTTGGGTAAGATGGTGGTTGCCAGCCAGCTAGGCTTAGAAGCCCTACCACCGCCCAAACCGAGAAAATAAACGCCTGTCCCCGTAGGGAATCGAACCCCGGACCTCGACCAGAGAGGCGGTTAAATTTCAGTTCAATTTAATTTCAGTCAAAATAACAATAATTGAAAACTAGCTGTTGCTCGCGACTTCGTCCGCGGTTACTATGGTTTATTAACTATCTCACGGGAACCCTTTAATTTTCCGGAATAAAATGTATCTTAGATGTTGACCAGGGATATAAGGTAACACCATGCAAAATTTCATTAAAATCGGTCCAGCCATTGCAGAGATTAGCCCGTACAAACAGACAGACAGAGAAACAAAAAATTTAAAAAATTTTTTGGTATTTTCCCTCTTTTTACATCCCCCTGACTTGATTTTAAGCTTTTTTTTATTTGTACAGACATTCGACTTCTACAGTTTTATTATAATTCATAGATATAGATTTTCGAATGCGTGCTGAAAAAGGCCCGGTCAAAAGTATCCAATATCATCGAGCATGTATGAGGACTGCAATGAAAGTTGATGAAGCGATAGAAATACATAGTATGTAATAACCGTAGCAAGTCATTAAAAGTAATCACCCCTGGGAGTACGTATTAACCCCTTAGGGGCCAGCGCGAACACCGGCATTCGCAAACAATAGATGTTCCTATTGTGTCGGGTTTTCTGACCATTGACATGTTAAACATTGTCGTGTTCCGTCTCAGGAATACAGGTGAAGCTCGTCCTTATCGTCCAGCACGTGAGCTAAGGGCCCAGCGCTTTTCTGCCATAATTTATGTTAATAAAATATTAAAAAAAAAATTTTAACAAATTTTCAGTTGTGTAGAACAATCATCAATTTCACATACCTATTTGCTTTAGTTTTGATATTTATTAGAGGAACTTGACTATCATAATAATATGACATTTTACAATAAAATAATAAATGATATTATTATTATTTGCTTGTTTTGAATACATCCATACAATCACACCTGTAATCCCCGAAGAGGTAGGCAGAGTCCAAGGAGCACTGTGTTCCTTAAGACCACATTTAGCCATACAAAAGTTGGGTTTGGTCCGATGAAAAATCGTGAAAGAGTAGTAACAAGTGGTTGCTTATTTTAGCTTAGAAATATTAATCCTGTTATATGAAATGTTCTTTCGTGCTAGACCTTACGCTCTAACTTACGCTCATAATAGCTTCCGCCAATTCTTTATACTTGTTGAGGTAGATCTCCAGAGTGTGCGGCCCGTATACCGTGGATGCAGCTTCGTACCGTTGAGCCTGGCAAGAAATAAAAAGGATAACCTGTTTCATAATATCTCCCGATATTATTAAAAAGGTTGCAAGAGTTGGTCCTATGATACTGCCCTGAGGGACTCCATGGGTAAAAGACAGGTCATTGCTTACTCAATCATTGATCTGTAAACATTGTCGCCGACCTGTTGCATAGTTTTTTTACGTTCGAGCAAAGATGAGAAAATTAGAACAGAAACAGTGTCGACCGCCTTAGCGAGGCCTAAAAACATCCAATTATTTCTTCGTTTCTTATATCATAAGCATGTGAAGTAAATTAAATACTAATCAACAAATCGCTTTTTAGGTCTTCTTTTACCAAACCCAATCAGACTCTCTATTTCTAGTAGACATTTACCTGATACTCTTCATAAGTAGCGATGTAATCCGCATAGATGTTAGACAGTCCCGCAATGACCACCTTGGTGCCCGTGATTCTGGCCAGTAAGCTGCGCAGGCGTCGCCCCGACATAGTAGTAAACTCTCCGGGAACGGCCGCTAGTAATAATCCGCCAATCCTGGCCACAGAGCATGAGACTACTTTGGGCTGCCATTCGTAGGGAAACTTGATCTGAAAATTTATTTCAATACTATACCTAATTGTCCGGAAACAAGTCGTTAGTCTACTAAATCTACTCGTGACGGAAAGAACATACGCCTATGTCCTTAAAATGTACAGAGGACACATTTCCTCCTCCTATGCCATTTTCTTCCCAATTCAATATGTAACAGGAGGCGAACGATATCCACATAGATAAAACCAATATTTTTTTGCAAAAGTCGGTAGTGTATTATATTACATAGACTAAATCTACTCATGAAGGAAGATAATACAAACCCGCCCCGTAGCCAGCAATATAGGCTTAGGCTTCTGACAGGCAATGTCTTCAGGAGTGGGTTCAGCTAGGAAGTCTCTGACGGTGTTCCAGAGCGGGTTGCCGGAGGTGGTGCCCTGCTTGAAGTCGAAGGCGCCGGGGCCATCAGTGGTGCCCGCCGCGAAGCTGTACCCCATGGCCGGCTGGCAGCCGTGCACCTTCACGCTCTACACAAAAGGTTCACAATAACATAACAACACGCATCAATGGGATGGGATGCCGTGCACCTTCAGAATCGCCTGCAATTAATATACCAACCGTGTTGAAGGTCTCGGTGACGGGGTCGTAGGGATGCGCCTCCTGGTCCGGCATGGCCACGAACTGGTGCACCATCGCAACAGGTCCCGAGCTTATGTCTTCGCCACGAGAATTTAGGAGGCGCTGGAAAATATTTATGATCGTGTTAATAAAGTGACATTTGGTGGCTTTAATTTTAAAAGATATATTTTTTACAAATTTCAAAATTATGTTCAAAGCCGTTAGTGACTCTCCAAAATACTCCTTGAGAAATGCTCACTCTTCAGTTAAATAACTAGATATTTAATTAATTGTATTGTTTAGAACTCTTGCCGTTGTGCAACTGTGCTTGTTTTGCAGTGTCCCGGCTTGAAAGGAAAGACATACAGTGAATTTGTAATATAAAAATGTCTACTTAGCAGTAAGAATTTTAAAACCTATTTTATTAGATTTTTGTATTTATGTAACATTTTCTTTCGTATCATTTATTGTTTTATTGAGCTTATTGATATTTTGTAATATTTTTTTTATTAATAATTAAGCAGGCATAAATAATTAATGTTGTACAGTAATAATTATTTTAATGATTCGTTTAAGTCCGATAGGCTTGATGTTGCTACTAATATTTAGTGCACAAACAGGTGTGTATACCTGCTGTGTACACTTTATCACTCGAGGCACCAACGGAAGACCAGCGTCGGGTCGTCTTGTGACATCACGACACATTTTGAATATGTGCCTTTTCAGTGTTCTAACTAAATATCTAATTAAGTTTAGATTTATATAGATTCCTTTGCTTTTGGTCACTGATTAAATTATTTTTCTTTGATTTAACTATTTCTACAACAAAGTTTGCAGTAGTTTTAAAATTACGGGGTAGATAGATATGAATCAGACATGCGGACTTACCGCAAAACGATTTCATATCCCACCCAAGATTTGATTGTGGCTCTTGAAACATGCGTCTAATATTATAATGTGACTCATAGGTCGCTTCACTTGTTATGAATTAACAATGAATCATCAAATAACACAATGAATGCACCTACAGACATAATTCAAACGAATTTAACCAAGCATTTACTAAGTACGCTTTAGCTTTAGATCGAAAACAAAGCTACCTTCGCCACGGTCAGACTGTGGATGGGTGACGAAAACTTTGTGATCTCGATCTCCTCCGTGCTTAGGAAGGCACGTTAAGCCGTTGGTCCCGGTCGCTAATGCAACCGTTTCTACCCACCAGCCTGCATTTGGCCATCGTGGTGTTATAGCCCATGTGTTTCTAAATGAGGAAGGACTGTGCCCAACAGTGGGGCGTTTATAGGCTGAGGACGAAAGACTATTTCCTAAGCAAAATAAATTACCTAATGACTAAAGAACAGTCTGAATCTTACCATAGCTCCTTGGAAAATCCTGGAAGCGATGATCCTAGTGCTCTCAAACATGTCTGCGCCGGGTCCGGAAGCGAAGCATTTCTCGTTGTGGCCTTTGCAAAGAAGCGACTCTTGGTCGCACACCGCTCCAGAAAACTCACAACGGGGACCTCGTATGTTGGGAGACACATCACCCAGATTGGTTGAAGCGAAGGCACACACGACATTACCCTTGAACATCGAAATTACATTTTCATCAACTACTCTTTCTGTTAGTTGGACAAGCAAAAATCCAGTTGAAGCATGCAGTTTAGCTTCATTAAGCATCAGCAGTTTCCGGACAAACGGGGATTCAATTGGTTTTGCAAATGTACAAATTATTTCTGATCTGACTACATAGGATCGGGACCCATCCAATCCTGAATTCAGTCCGGGAAAACCTGATGACTGTTGGCCGGTTTTTCCAGAAAAATAATTTATTTTTTCGTTGATGCCGGATATTTATAGACTGAACCCTAAAGTTACTTTTAAAACAATATCAGACACATAAAATTTATTAATACCCTAAATTGATAGTATATCCTCACAAATTAACGTAAACTTAAATCATTATTACGCCTCTTTCCCGGAAAGGATAAACAAAAGTGTTGACACCCACGAATGACTTAACATACAAATAAATCAGACAACGGATATCATTCCCCGCATGCCCCACTAGCTGCACTCGGGAGGAACTCATTCACCATAACAGTGCCATTTCTGTGTCAGAATTGTGAGCAGATACGATTAAGGTTCTATCAACACGCAAAGCATGGCATTGCTTTTTTGTTATCGTATAAGTTCTTTGTATTATTATGTACAATAAAGTATATAAAAATAATAAAGAAGAAAAATCCATAACAATTATGTTTCAGTGCTGAATTTAGCTGTTGGTCTGTGTCAGGAAATGACGACACCATCCCTTAGAGATTATCAATACTTAAACACTGTCAAAATCCAAATCCTTACCTTACCCGGCAGGGTGTTATTCCCATTCAAGGCCTTCTCCATGAGGAGCGAGGCGTACCCCACGTTGTCGGAGGAGATGAGGCGGTTGGTGTTGTTCATGCTGGTCGGGTGCACGGCGAACCAGTTGATCACGCCGATTATGGAGTTGGACGGAGTGAGGAACTTTACTTGGACTAGGGTCTTGTCGACGTCGTATTTGTATCTGAGGGTATAGAGAGATAAATGTAGAAGGTTAAACAGCTAGGGAGATTTCGAAACATATACCTAATTGCAAAAGTGGGCCTAAACTTCAATGATTGCGTATAATATAAACAAAGAAACTTAATGAATTATACGAATCTATGGTGGTCTGGATGGTGGATCTGATTATATTTATTGTATGATTATCGAAAGTATTTATTTCTTCCAGAAAGATTCCAAATATCTCAATTTCCGTAGATTTAGACATTATAGATAAAAGTCGTGAAACATATATTGTGTATGCTTCAAAATCAGAAAATCGTCGAAAAAATAAAAATAATTACTCTCCAGTGATGCTTACAAAAAGTAGCAGTTTTTATACCTAATTAGACATGGTTAGTTTTGTTCTTCCACGAAATGTAAAAGGTTTTCGACAGTCATAATCATGCGCTATAACCAATCTAAACTGAATAAACGTTATGATGATATTATTATTTATAACTGAAAACCATAATTAATGCTGGTACTACTAACTTGGCCCTTTCTTCTGGCGGATTCTTCAGATAAGATGTTGGTGATCTGTTTATATTCGCATCAAGAATTTCTATTTCTCCATATTCCATTCGGGCCGGAGTTAGCTTGTTGTGAGCGATGACAATACTCTGTAAGCATAGTCAATGTTGTATTAACATTGTAAACAATATTTACAAATATTCTTGACAGCCAGTCTCTAGCTGAAGAGCAGCATTCATTCTACGGTCAATCTTTTAAAAGAGCTTCTTTTTGAAAGAGCAGATAATCCCAGCAAATATAAGTCTAATGCTTGTGTTACTTGTAACTAGATAACTGATTGTAGTTAAATGTATTTATTGACCCAGCAAAACTAATTCATTCAAAAATTTTCATACCAAAACAATATTTTGCTCGTGCTAAGACTTGTATGTACCAATCATATTGGCTAAAAAGGAGAAACACTATTAGGTTGTACCTACTATCAATGTGTGGGAACTAACTAAGTATCTATCCATTTATATTCAAATAACACCAACCTTGTAGATACCAATGATGTAAGCGAAGTAAGTTTCCTTCACAAAGCCAAGGATAGGCAAGTCGAACAAGAAGTCCATCAGGAAACCCCCAGGGGTGGAGTGAGTGTGCGTGCCGCTAATAATCACATTCTTCTCCGAGTACAGGTTTCCGTATCTTTTCTGAAGCCTTTTTATGACCTGGAAGTAGGAAGACAATGTTTAGGTAAATTATCCCAGAAGATGATCCATTTTATGTTGCTCTGGTAAATAATTTGGAATCAAATGGTAACTTTAGACATTCACACCTATCAACTAGTTCAATTTGCTGCTATGTGCTTGCATGATACCTACTGTATATTCATTATAATCTGAATACACATAAACATCCAATACTGCCTATAAATTCCTTTATTCATCACACAAACATCCTCTAGAGACGGCGACGCGCATTAACTGACATAGAAACTCCGGTCGTGGAGGAACGTTTGGTTGCTGTGACAAATTAAAATAGTCTTGATTGTAGAACTTCAAGTTAGCGGCGCATTGAAACCGTACCTTTAAACCTCTGCCTTGGAGGTCGTCGCATCATGTTTTGTTGTATAATTTTTACTGTGTGCATTACTTTTGGGGAAGTTCTGCCAAAATGTATGGAAAAACCAGAATTACCGGTCAGCATGGCTGACTATTGTGTCATTTTATTTGTCGAGATACAAAGATGACCGCAATATAAAAATTTCTTGTATTCAAGAAAAGACCTGCCAGTCCTAGAAACCCCCCAATAAAACCCCGATAAGCAAGCAGTAAAAAAATTACATTCGAAGGCCGCTGGCCCGATCTTCCACCACGAATGCCTGGAAAACAGCTGAAGTTATCTAACCCCATTGACCATCATGCCCACGTGGACGCTCGCGTAAACCACACGTTAGCTACTGGCCTCGTCTTCCACCACGAAGGCCCTAGAGAACTGCCAAAATTCTCAATATATATCGTGTCGTGTTCTAACCTCCTTCCTAACCCCGTTGCCCATCATGCCCGCGTCGACGCTCACGTACGCCACGCGCTGGCTACTGGCCTCGTCTTCCACCACGAATGCCCTAGAGAACTGCCGAAGGTGAATCCCGTGGCCGAGCTGCTCGAAGTTCGCGTAGCCCATCTGGAAAAATAAGATTTTCTTCTGTAATGCAGTAGCAGAGAAAAATATACAATAAAATATTTTTTTGAACAACCTCTCAAATGGATTGCTTTAACATCGAAACTCACGACATATTCGTTACCATCATAGCTAGCTTTAAATCTGGACTATGGTAAGTTTACTTTAAACTCAATTCATGTCAATTATCGACAAGTGCTTATTTATGTTAATTTCACTTCAACTGATAATTATAATCATATTTTGTGTAAAATATAATGCCATGTAAAGTAAAGTATGTAAAGTGAACTAGATTTAAGTCTAATGGGTCCATAGAAAATTCTAATGACATCTTCATTCATATAGATATATCTGTACGTCAATAGGTACAAGATGCCTTAAAGTCTAAAGTACTTCGTAAATTGAATATCTCTCTCTAGGTTTAGTGAGCATTGGGTAACCAAATAAGCTCTGTCAATATTAGGAAACAACACAATGGTTAGTTCGCAGAGGCATTGTTCTCGGTGGCGGATGAATAGGACACTTATACCACAGTGCATACATAAGCAGTAGGATAGGAATAGACGCGTTCGAAACGCTACGAAATCATCCCAGTAGCTCGCCTCAACATTATTATATCACTGTAAAAAACTCTTCTTTTTTAGTTGCAAAAAAATGTCAATGGGGAGCGTGAAGAAAAAGTAGCTGAAATCACTTTTATCATATAAAATGACATTCCTAACGTAATCAAAAAGGGACGTTTTTACTGTGATAACTTACACGAGGGTTACTGTCTGTGGACTCCACGAGAAAAACAAGAAATAAAGATCATTTATTTCGTTTGAGTGTGCCTAACACATGTCAAAAATGAACATTTCGTCATTCCTATCAAAAGCTAACTATAACTTCAAGAAGTGAAGTACCACTGAATATGTGGTCTTTTAGAAGAAGTCATGTTTTAGTGTGCCTTACTAATAAAGGAAGACTCAGTGAATCGGAAAGCATTGCCTTAATTGCCTTATGTTCTCATTAAGGGTAAGACACGTGAAATCACTAAGCATCTTGTCCCAAGTTACAAGTGGATTATAGTGAATATAATCCATGCAAGCTTGCAGACAGGTAGCCAACCAATTCAATTCATTTTTCGAACTGTCCTCTCACCCGCTAACAGGACAACCGACCAAACTTTTTTGCCCGATCTGTCACCCCAAGGGGACAGAGCAGGGTGACAGAACGGAATAATTCGTATTTTCAATAAAAATCAGAGCGTACGATAAAATGATAATGCGGCGGCGTTTCGCCCGCTTGGACTTAGTTTCCATACTGCCTCTAATATATGAACTATGTTTATACACTTTGTGTTTTTGCATAGATATTTAGCTAAAAGACATTGAATTATTGTAAAGAATAAGTGAATAAAAAATACCTGTGCTTTTATCAAAGATTGTATTCCAAAGTCACCGTTATTTGCATCAACTTGTCAGGATGTAGCGGGGGGTGTGACTCAATTAAGTAAAAAAATACTGTATCTTATATACTTAGGTGTCAGTAGACATTTGTATAATGAATTTTTTTAGTCTAATTCTGCAGTCATTTTTGTGCAATTTAAGCAGGGGATTATCTTGGCAAATTAAAAAGTATTCTCGGCGTCACACAACATGGTAGTGCTCTTCATAAGGGGTGTGGAAGGCATCTTATACACTAGCAAGGTGCTGGTAACTAGGCTTGGGCCCCTCTTGGGTGTCGTAAAAGGTGACTAATGGACTTACAGCACAACCATTCAATAGCTTGGAGCGGCGACGGGCTCACCGCTCACTGCTTATGATTATGGCAATGGACTGCTATTACAGTGATTTTGCCCAGTCCCTGATTAACCCTATGACGTGGTGAAGCTGGAAATAATTAAAAGCCTCAGGTCGCCACTTATTGGTACATTTAAATATAAAACTAAGGCACTAAAAGTGCATTTGGAAACGATTCTAAATAAAATATATAAACAAATGATGCATTTAATTACACAACCAGGCTTCTTTTAATCTAATAAATAGATTTCAATGCATAAATATAACTTTACATTAATTATTTATTTATTTATTTATTTATTGAGACAACAAACAATTGTACAATATGTTTCTATACACAACATTTAAACTATTCTGAAATTTAATTGTACAACCAACACCGTTATCCACAGATTTAAAACAAAATAATATTTATACCTGTATGAAATACCAATCTTTTTCTTATTATGAGGACAAGACAGTGAGAAAGACAGACAGTTCATTTAGAAAAACAGAAACAAAGAGAAAATGGCTGGGGAAGAGCGCAATAACAGCAAAGAGTCGCTAATATTGGTATAGCGCCTCGTTACAACCCTTAGGGAATAATAGTCGTGATTATATGTATGTTTGTATGTAAATCGCAGTCGAAACGTTACGGCCCATCCTCACTCCACGAGCCGATACGAGGGGACGCGAGTACGAGAGTATTAATTGTGGATAGGCCACGTTTTCGATTGTGATTTGGTTGTGGTAAATACGTTCTTATTTATTGTGGCCTTGCTTTGCTTACTCTGTCAGTCTTATGCTGTGCTTTTTAGACAAAAAGAATATAGTTTCCCAAAAGCAGGCTATCCGCCTGACGTCAAGTGGCCACAAATGCCTTTAATTTCTAAACACATGTTACTTAAGAGCATAGATAAATTAAGTAGTATAGATAGCTATTCCCATACATGGGTTTTTAGTTCGTCTAAATTTTATTATTGTTACTTGTACCCCTTCGTTCGACTTTTAACGTTAGGTGGCGCTACTATACTAGCGGAATAGGCTAGTTGACCCTTTTTTATTGGGTCCCAAATGATTAATTACTGATAGCCATCACCATAAAAAAATAATTCAATTTTTTTCTAAAGCCTTTATCACAATTCATTTTAAATTATAAATAAAGTTTTTGCTTAAATGTCAAAAACGCCTTCGGTCCGGATAGTCTATGTATTATCTGTGCTGTAGCATCACGATTATTGTAAACAATTCAATACGCATGCGTGACATAGCCGACAGTTATGCTTGATTGGTTGCGACTGGCATTTGACGGATTTTGACCATGCGTAGTAATTGTTTACATGAAGCGTTACTCAACAAATTTCACGAACATGGTGGTTAGCGTTTTTGGCAGATGAAAAAAAAGATAAAATAAAACATATTTAAATTGAATTTCTACAGCAATCCCTTATTTATATTTATCGAACTTGGTATATTTCGGACCCTTGAACTAAGTACTTTGTGTAACTGTGAGTCAACTAGCCTATTACAATTTATCTATGATGTATACTGCTTAATTTATCTATGCTAAGAGTTACTTGACATAATTTTTTAAAGTCAGAACTAAGTCAGAGGTCCGTTTATCCGTTTTTATACAGTACGAGGCACAATCAATAGACATTCGATGGGATATTTGTTCCGTGGAATTATTTTCATTTATTTTGCGCGCACATTTCACCTTGACCTACGGCAGTAAAATTGCTTCTGTTGTCTGTTTTGACATATTTTTTATGTTAGAAACTCATGAATATTCCTATTAAAATAAACACTTAACTAAGGTATTTAAACCTCGAATTTCCATTTAATGTTATGGGTTATAACCAGACAAATTGCTTAACCAAATATTAAGTCACCAGTCGACCCTGACTCAGCATAGCGAACGCTTAACGGCTGCATTTTTATTAAGAACAGTAGTAATTCTAAATTGAAATTCACAGTAGCATTTATTACTAAGTATATTTTACGTACCTAAACCTTATATCATCAAATGTCTTTGGTAATGTTTTATGATAATTACGTTTAGCTTATCGATCCATATCTACACATATAATAAAACTGTGGAGGTCGAATATCTGTTCATAGAAAAAAATGCTTAAAACCAATTCAGGGAGATGTAAAAAGGGGGCAAATACCAAAAAAAGGTCTATATTGGAACAAATGCCTAAATTCTTCACACAAAGATTTGCCCCCACAGGGGATCGAACCCAGAACCTCTCGAGATGGCGTCTTGAGAATGGCGTACAGATCAATCGACCACGGAGGTCGTCATTGTGGTCGCAATTATATTACTAAATACAGTATCTAATATATGTAAGTGCGACAACACTACTTTCTCCCGTGAGGACAATGACACTTCCATTCATGATGCATTTACGAAGAAGAATGTTTTATATATTGTACTAAATTCGCCCGCGACAGCGCACGAGTTGAATTTAGAATCAAGTGACAAAATAGAGCCTAACCTACATTTTAAATGTTACCGATTAATGCGCAAACGTGATCCGAGCCACTAGGTACCTAACTACATTTTCAGAATCAATGTCAAAGTGAAATAAATTGATTAAATTAAATTATTTCAAGAAATGTATAGAGATGAGTTGATATAATTTAATTTTTGACACACTTTTTACCTATGAAAATCTTTTGAATCAAATTATAAAGATAATTGACTGTTATTGTAATAAGACCTCATATTAGATTCTTTTAATAGCATATGTAAAGGATGTTATTTAAACGGTTAGCAAAATAGTCGAATTTTGGTCAGCAGAAAAATTCAATTGATCAGCTAAAATATCTAATTGGTCAGCTGCGTCGAGCCGTCAGCGGACCGACCGACGTCGCGCTGCGCCGTCCGATGCGAATGATGACATTAAAACCCTTATTTCGTAGGTAGCTTTTTTGACCACCTTAAGTCGATTCATTTCATACATTTCCTGATACTTTCGGGGTCACGACATTACAACCAGCCTCTCGCGACGGCTATTGGGAAGAGTCGACTGGCGAACGTAAGTGAACAGCTAGCAGCTGTCTCCCATTCGGAGGAATCGAATGCCGATCGCATGACAACAGCCTTTGCAACAGCTGATCGGCGTTAATCCGAGTATTGCGCCGATACGCACTCGGCTTAAGCCGATTCCACGTCGAAAGTTTTGGGAGACCCTAAACTTTGAGAACAGCTGCGATAACTGGTTTAGCATTTGTTTGTAAGCAAAATTAATTAGTTATTGGCAGCTTCTCAATGTCAATACAATTATTTATCGCTGGAGTCGTTGAATTGTATTTTTTACTTTTAATCTGTAAACATTCTTATTTATTTAGTAATTAATACGTACTTAAGGTACTAACATATATTTTTTTACTTTCTTACTATATTCTGCCAATCATACCTCATATAACACATATTTGTATGTGTACTCCTACCGGGACTAGAACCCCAGAGTTTGTCGTGTTTAACCGAACAATGACAGCCTGTCATTGTATCAATTTTGTAACTCAGTAATTCATATAGATTTTGTATGTACTATCGATTAATCAGATAATACTACAGTATTTCGATATAATCGATATAAAACTAACATCCTTGACGAGTCTTCTTGTTGTTTCATAATTTTAGATAGTGAGTTTGTTTTTTCTACGTATTTCAAAATAAAGTTATTTGTATCTATTTCGAAATGAATTGATGGTCTATATAAATAATAATAGCAAGGTCAATATATTTTAATAACCAAAAATACATTAATTAATATCAAAAAAGCAGCAATTTTTATGTCCCTGACTGATCCGGACGATGACTGTGTTCTTGTTATTCTTTTTAGAAAATATGGATAAGATCAAGCTTATCTAAATTGTTTTAATTTTGCCGATTCGATCTGTTTATCCAACTGATCGAATCAGCAAAATTAAATCTGTTGGAATCCCCGCCTTTTTTGACGAGCAGTTTAAAGGCTTTTAGGCCTCGTCCCTACGGGTTGGTGCCGCCGTCCCTAGGGGTATGTGGGACTCCGGTACTTAATACCTACTTAACAGTCTCCTCGGATTTGATTCCCCTGCGCTACACGGTAGACCTTGGCTCGGTGCAGAGCACATTCTACCGTGTCGACCCCCAGTGCCCGCCCGTCAAGGCAATCCGGTGCTCCAATTAAAATCGAGCAGACACCAGCAAACCACAATGGCTACCAGCGCTGCCGCCGGACTTGCAGGCCAGCTCCACCGACCCCCTTATGGAGATCCCCTGGCCCTGAAAAGGGCCTTATCATCGGTTCCGACTACGTACGCGTCGGGCCACCGGCTCCTGCCGGTGATCCATCAACCCCCTATCTTTGGAGGTCTGTTACCCTGCCCGGAGGGCCCACCAGAAGTGCCTAAAGGAGCACTTTCCTTGGACTCACCAACGCTCAATTTACGTCCGTGAGCTCATCACCATCGCATTTGTGTTGTCTACCCTAGGCACACGCCTAGGGTGACCACCAAGCCGACGATTGGCGTTTCTGCCTGCCTCCGCGCAAAGGACACATCGTGCCATCGCTCACACTGCACCGAATTGTGTCTCGCTTCACCACATCGGGTTGTAATCCCGCCTACCCCAGGGGGAAAAAGGCATGATTGTAATGTAAGTATCAGCTTTTGAAAATAACCGTCTTAACCCCGACAATAACGAAAAAATTAATTAAATATTTAATTACAAATACAAATATTTCTAATATTAAGCTATTAATATTTACACTTTCTCACTTTCGTTTTTTTTTTCTCTAGATAAATTATTTAACTCACACACCCACCCACCCACACACACACACACATACACAAGCAGTAATTTATACACCCCACTCGCATCACACGCATCATTGTCATAACATAGGTACTTACCACTATTAATAAGTATATAATTTCTTTAGCGAAAGGCATTGCCGATAATATTGTAATTTAATTAAGACAAAAGTGTCTTGCACCTTCATTACAATTTGTTACTTAATTTTTTAAACATCAAGGTTTTTGCAATAAGTTATGAAATGTAAACAAAATCTATATACTATGTACCATTGTAAACTTGTTTGTGGTTCTGTTAATAAATGAAAAAAAAAAACTACATAAGCACATTCTAATCAACTATTAGTCAAATTTTAATATTAATCTTTATAAGACTGAGTTTACACTTGAGTACGACTTTTTTTCGCCATTAAAATGGAAAAAACTCATTGGAGCATCAACTGTTACAGTTTATAGTAAATGACCAAATGTAAAAACAAAGAGAACAGACTTGTTCAGTGATCTGACTCAGATATGCGCAGATGTAGTGAGACATGACTTTAACCAAAACAAAAAACAATCACTACCTGCTTGCCCTCAATTCGATCGCCCATTTACTATGACACGATATAGTAAAGAATTGAATTATTGCGCCTCCAGCAAACCAGTGATGTCTAATAAATAAAGGATGTTATTTAAACGGTTAGCAAAATATTCGAATTTTGGTCAGCAAAAAAATACAATTGGTCAGAAACTTATGGCAGCAAATATTTCTTAATTAGTGAGCAAAATAACTAATTGGTCAGCAACTTAAGACCAGCAGACATTTCTAATATGTCAGCAAAATAATTCCCTAATTCGACAAAATTAAAAGTTTTCTCTGCTGCCTAATTGTTTATTATATTTCGATGTCGACTCGATGTATTGATGACACAAATATTGTTTTTAAGGGTCATAAAAAATAACCTTAACCAAATTCTATCAGAATTCAGAAAAAATAATTGTCTTTGTGTCTAATTTTAACACAATTAAACTTACAAAAAATTATCAAATTAAAGAATACGAGCTCAAATATATGGTCTATCTTTAGAAGAGGCAATTATTTTATAAGAATGTTCTGAAACTTAGTAGTTACGAACAAATTGCTAAGACAGAATAAGAACACCAATTTCATAGGTAAGGACCCAATATTCTGACTATATACAATACATATATAAACATCCAAGATTGGAGAACACAGCATATCATCACACCTCTACTCTATGCCCGAAGGGGTAGACTGAAGTGCTAACAATTACATTTCGCCTGATAAGTTCCCATGTAGCAGGTGGCGAACCTGTTGCCATGCATCGGCTGTGGACCACTTGACCGAGTGCCGCCCGTCCTAACACGGCTATAGCTGTATAAGTTTAAAACCCTCAATTCAACTGGCAACTTACAAATGCAACCTCCGAAGGTGGTCCCGTGACGTCGGCGATGCCAACGCCGACGCGCAGGCCCGCGGCGCCCGCGCACCACAGCGCGCACGCCGCTACCAGGACGCGCGACATCTGTGCAAAAAGAGAGAACAACGTTTACAACAACCAAGACGTTTTTATCATCATGAATAAGTTGCCATGCTGGGTACGAAGTGAGTCAAGCGAAATTCTCAACCAACTCTACAGTCAAGTTGTCGTATCCAGCATCGAATCTGCTAACAGCGAAATAACAATATTTTGCCAAATTTTAATAAGTTTTGAACATACTTCTGAAATGGATCAATATGTAAACCTATATATTTCAATGTCTGTGGAACAAACGAGGGTTGTGCCACGGCCGTAGCTAAGGGGGGCATTGTGGGGCAATGCCCTACCTTAAAAATACCAAAAACTTATAATTAAACTGTTTGTTCATAGTTAAGATAAAAGAAATTGTAACAATAGGTATCATAATTTTTCCACACATATTGAAGTTTGTGACATTTATTTCTAAAATAATTCTTTGTTCTGTGTAAAGATGGCATTTAAACCGCCATCACATGAAGCGACGTATTATTTTTAATTCCGCCCTACCTATAACCGATGCTGCCCTACTTCGAATTCGACTCTAGCTACGGCCCTGGGTTGTGCTTTTGAAGGAGTTCTCCCACACGGTTATTACTTATTACCAATAAACTCAATTGTTCAACTGAGCCTATACGTAAACACTTCAAGTAATTAAGTATAAATAAATAATAGGTTGGGGAAAAAGTTTCTTCGCATTTTTTAAGAAAATTCAAAACATTTTTTAATATAGTTTATTTACATTTAACTAAAGTATGTAGGTACCATTTTGTTCGATAACTTTTTGCCATCTTGTAGGTAGGGACATGATCCCATTGCTATAGAAATTTTGGGACTTCTGGTCAAAATACCGCGACAAGTGGTTTTGGCAGTCCTCTCGTGATGTTAACCTGACACTGCCTAAAGAATTCTGAAGAGACCGAAACAGGTGGAAATCTGAAGGTGCAAGGTCAGGACTATACGGCGGATGCATTAACACCTCCCTGCCAAACTCTCTTAATTTTTGCTGAGTGGCTAAAGATGTGTGAGGTCTAGCGTTATCATGATGAAAAACCACACCCCTTCTGTTGATTAATTCCGACCGCTTTCTCTCAACTTCTTGCTTTAATCTCATCAGTTGTTCGCAGTAGAGTTCAGAATCGATGGTCCTGCCTGGTGGTAACAGCTCATAATGAATAATGCCCTTCCAATCCCACCACACACACAGCATCACCTTGTTGCGAGTAAACCCGGGTTTCGCCACAGTCTGTGAAGCCTGACCGGCCTTTGACCACGACCTTTTTCGCACGTTCTTGTCGTACGTGATCCACTTTTCATCACCAGTTATCAGCTTCTTCAAAAATGGTTCGGTTTCATTACGTCGTAATAAAGAATCACAAATGAGTACACGGTTCATTAGGTTTCTTTCAGTGAGCTCGTGAGGTACCCAAATGTCGAGCTTTTTTGTGTACCCAGTTTTTTTCAAATGCGCCAAAACTGTTTTGTGGTCAATTCCCAGTTCTTCAGCTACGTCGTAACTACTGACATGCCGATCTTGCTCCACTTTTTCAAAAATGGCATCCATTTTATCTGTAATAGGGCGAGCAGAGCGACGTGCATCTTTGACATCAAAATTTCCGGATTGAAAACGCTTAAACCAAATTTGTGCTACTCTCACAGACACTGCACTAGGTCCATAAACATCGCAAATTTTTTTCGCGGCTTGCGTTGCATTTTTACCTTTTTTGTAGTAAAAATTTTAAAATGTATCGAATTTCTTCATTAGATTCACTTATCTTGGCGGTACGAAAAACAAATGAAAATCACACATTTTCCTAATTTGAATTTGGAATTATGTTGTTTAAAATTTAAACTTTCAATGATACCAAAACCAGCCAGATACAAATAGTATAGCCAAAGAGATTTTATTACAAGTTTATACATACTATAATGCGAAAAGACTTTTTCCCCAACCTAATATTAATAAATAATGCTTCGTTAAGATTCAGGAAATGATTTCTAGCAAGAAGTGTACAAAGTAGTACTTTTGGGTTCACACCACAAAAGGTTGTCATTTACATGTTTTATGTAGGTAAATATGAATTCCACTCGTGCGCAGCGTAGCGCTGACATTGATGAGCTTCCGCCAACGTGCGCAGTGTCAGAATTAGTAAAACTGAACATTTTCCGATCCAGAAACGAGATTCACTGGTCCGGTACATATAGAAATAATCAGGGTGTGAGGAAGTGTATACTTCCATCCAGGGCTCATTTCCATTATTTATTAGAGTTTTTGGGGTCCATTTTATTTAGCCTACATTAGTACACATGATGGACATGGCGTACTAATATGTACGATTTATCCTTTTTTTCAGCATAAAGCATCCAGCATATGTCAGGCAGGTACTATTAAAATTGTCTATTAGGACAATTACCATTTATATTGACTTTTCTAAAGCATGACCGATACTTTTAATCTCGCCGCGCTTGAGAGTTCATCTCTTCAAAAAGAGTAGCATCGCTTTTCACGTACACACTACCCATCTAATTGGAAATTTACCCCCAGGCTGTACAATTGAGTTTCCCGCGTCATTTCCTGCCGTGTAGCTACAAATAGAACCAATTGTAATGAGATATTTCCGGACGGAAATGACCTCCAGTCTTTCATCGATCAAACGTATTCTTATCACAAAGGCCGATAGCATCTGTGATTTCTCCGCTGTTATAGAGGTCCGTAAAAGATGATGATCAGTTCCCATCAGGTGAATCGTGTGCTTGTGACTCGTCTCATAAAAGTCATACATCTATATTAGTCATTCGTTCCGGACGAAATAAGGTTTCGCTTTTTTACCCATCACAGAATCGATTAATCATCTTGTCCATTGTCATCAAACGACCTCGACGGAGCATATAAAACTTAATTCAGTACTTTTTTCTCATAATTATTATCAGATCATCTCGCTTGACTGTTTAGTATAGACTTAATCTCTATTGAGATAATTCTCCCGGTTCTGTGGAATGCCATCAGCCCTACGCTACGATGATATCAGACTTTTTTATACCACTAAAGAATAAAATGATTCATCACATGAGAAGTTGACAGTCGAGTGTAATGCGATCATTATATTTCCTTCATTACATTCGAAGAGGTCACCTTTCACATTACGAGAACCCAAACTAACTTGGTAATTTGATTACGTTCAGAATATTCAACAACTTAAGATTTAATTGCAATTTCCTTTCTTACATCCAAGTTTTTATCAATATTGGAATTAAATGGCGGCACACTATCACAAAATACCTGCTTAATCTAATATTTAATTGTGTGAATAACATAAACTAACTCAAGTACCCCAGTTCATGGTAAATGGCTCGTCATTGCACAAAATCATAATAAAGTAGTTTAACGAAATTCCGAATTGTAATTCTCATGCAAGTAAAAGTACTTTATGCATAGGAACCTTGCTGGTGTTTGCACAAGAGCAACGTATTACTATAATTATTTTCATCGCCCGGGTTAATGATCAATGTCCTGAGCCTATCTTGCACTGGAAATCATAATAGAATGTTATTATCCTAATAAGTTTATTCACTCGTCAACAATAGAACTAAATTAGCATAATATTAGAATTTAATGTAGTTGTGTCAATTATTGCAACTACACGATGCCCAAAAACCTGCATCGAGTTTCATCTATTCTGAATGTCTGGACACGATCTGGCTCTTTACTTTGATATCGGTCGACATACGACCTACTCGTCAGTCAACCTTTCAAGTACACACCCTGAATACACTTTAAATCCTGTTAAAACTGTTAAAAAAATGAAATGAAATGAAATGAAACTTTATTTGCTTAAATATGGTCACAATAGATGTTACACAAAGAGACACCGACAGCTTTTGCTGATACAGTCAGCGTGCAAATATTGTACAAGATAAATCGTTAGAATATAATAAAAGTAGTCATGAACATTTTTCTAAATAATTGGATTTGAAGCAATGTCACAGTTAAAAGTAAAGTTCAATAAAATTATGTAAATCAATGTCAATTACACACATTCATATTGTATTTCAATGTCAAAACGTTTCATCAAAAAAGTCACCTTAATTGGTAATACATTTTCAACAGTATTGTGCTAAATAATACTTTTTAAAATTTATGGAATGTAAGTTGGGTCACACTAAGTGGCAACTTATTGAAAATTTGTATAGCCATACAGTAACAATTATTAGAATTAAAGAAAATGTATGGTTTTGTAGAACTTGCTATGTTTTTTTTCCATCAGCAATTTTGGAATTTTCTTCCGCGTACGCTTTTTAGATTGAGCTTCTGCAAGTTATTCGTGAAGTCTACAGCATGTTATGGCAAACCTATGTTCAACTGTGGACGTGGGCTGATATTGTGATGAAGATTGTCGTCGGCGTCGCCCTCAGGCTATATACGTCCCACTGCTGAGCAAAAGCCTTCCTCGTGGAGAAACACATGAGTATCTGTCGTAACACCACCACGCTGGTCTAGTGCGGGTTGGTGGGTAGAAAAGATTGCAATAGCAACCTGGTCCAATGGCTTAACGTGCCTTCCGAAGCACGGAGGAGTTCGAGATCACAAAAGTCTTATTCAATTACCATCAATATTATGTATGTAACAAATGATTATTATATTCTATGAAACAAATGATTATCTTATCTTATCTTATCTTACCCATTCAAAACCATGGCGAAGGTAGTTTAGTTTTCGAAGATGAAGATTGTAACCATTAAAAACATACAACGCAACATACAATAAGACAACACAACCAAAAATCAATCAACCACAAAATCACATCTGTGCACAACGGTTTTTTGCGAAAACAAGTCATCAAAAACACGTTAAATTCGACATTGAACTTGAACTAAAAACTTAGATACCAAGTTCAGTGTACCGTGAATCAGTTGAATGCAAGTACTTTATCATTCGTGTTGTTTTAGGCTTTGATTGCTCGTGAATGCATATACATATAATTCATTGATTACATTAACTAAAGACGGAAATGCAACTACAAGATAATATTGAGTATGCAAATCAAAGTATAGTGTATGTTCACTTATTAACAGTAATTTATACAGTACAGAAGGAGCCTCGTCTCCTACGAATAATAAGAAACTATTAAAAAACACCTACATTGCTGAATCGGTTTCAGCTCAGTGTACACAAACCGGTTCTGAAGCGCTGCTAAAAACACTGTTTATTGTGGATGACTATTTAACAATACATAAAGTGAGATATAGTAAGAAATCCTTAAGCAATAACAGAAAACAGGTGTGAATGCTTTCTGAATGAAGATGTGAGAATTGCTGTATTTATTTACAAATAAATATTCAATCAATCAAATCAAATCAAATCTTTTTTATTTCGAACCAGATACATCCATAATTAAAGAACACAAATAACAATTCTATTCATAACGTATATTTTTTTTTAGTAATATTCTTTTTAAAGGAAAATACGTGTGTTTGTCCATGGTGCTACGAGCGTCTACAGGCTACGGAAACCGCAGTTTTTTTTACATATGACAGGTAAACTCTTGGCCTTCATCTCACCTGATGGTAAGTGACGATAAGACCGCAGGTGGAAGTAAGCTTCACCTGTAATCTATAAGTGAGGATCTGGTTATCTTACCTCTGATTTCCGGAACACAACAATTCTTATAACATTGTTATTATGGCGACAAATTTAAGTAAGATGGTGGTAGCTAGCCAGGCGGGCTTGAAAGCCCTACCACCAACCAAACCGAGAAGAAAAACTTCTGCTCCCCTTGGGAATCGAACCCGGAACTCCCGAACAACACCCGGTGATGGAACCACTAGACCAGAGAGGTGGTTAAGGATACAGTGGACCCGTATCTTTGTGATGAACGGTGTAAAAGATCTTGGTTTTTCAGTTGAAAACAACGAAAAAGACCAGGTCAAATCCACCTTTCGGCTTGAGGTGGATTTGACCTGGTAGTTATGGTAATAATGAGAGTAGAGGAAGCGAAGGGTGTGTGCCAGGAACCAACGTAGCAAGTGAAAATCTGTAACTTCTGCGTACCCCATCGGAAAAACTCTCTTCTATTACTCGCCAAGTCAACACTCACTCCCATCTTCATCATATAATCATTCACACAATCCATCCATCTTTTCTTTTGGTCTTCCTGGTGACATGATCATTCTCCCTTCTCATTTCATGTTCATACCAATAAAGTCGTTTTTCTCTCAGTTGTTTGTATTTATCTATAATCTATAGGTAAGAGAATTGCCAGTTGAGCAGTAAGATCTATGTGGAACTAAAATAAAAAGTTAATATAGGTATACAATTAAAAAAGTTGCTAATAACACAAATAGAATTCTAGTAATTTTGGAATTTTAATGGCCTTTGTATAATCAATAAGTGATGTCGGCAATGGATGCCCATTGCCCAACATCCAATTTCGTCACGACCTGTTGCGGGCAACAATCATCAAAGGAAATAGACCCAACTGAATGTAGATATTCAGAAGTAGTGCCTTCACAATGCCTAAGCACTGTAAGCTACTAAAATGGTCAGACACTGCAAGCTACTGGAGACTCTTAGGAAAAAGCAACCACTACCGGAGAATGTCTTGTAACCTTAGGGGTTGCCCTAAGGTTACAAGACATTCTCCGGTAGTGGTACGCCACTACAGGCTTGAGGAACGACCAATCTTCTCGTCTTTCCCAAAAACTGACAAGGCCTTTTGAGGCAAACAGTTAAAGCCAACAAAAAAAAGATGGTCAACAATAGAGACTATACCTTTGAAGGCAACAGGTACGTAATTAGCCTTAGAAAAGTTTTTAATTAAACATATCTATAAACATTCTAAACAGAAATGGAATTTTTCTTTTACTAGCCGGCTCCCGCTAGTAATGAGTTCGTCACCCTTGAAGGTTGGATTCCGCAACGCAATTAGTGCTTGCTTTGTGTTGAAACTCGAATGCCAACAAACAGTGTATCACAAAGAAAACGTGTATGTTCCTCTTTTCTTTTATGAGATTGGCAATAGTTGAAGACGACCATGGGAGCAATCGATCAGTAGGCTTAATGTCGATCGTCTTAAGTCGTTATTAAATTATAATGCTGAGTGTTTGGATGTTGATTAAAACACTCAAAACAAAAAGGAGGTTCGAAGCTTTGAGATAAAACCTTCCTTATCAAAATTCTCTGTAGTAGGTACCTATTTCATGTCAGTAATAAGCTTTACAAATCCATGAATTTACTTCATCCAAAAAAATGAAATTTGCTTAGAATACGAAAATTTACCAAGATCAACCACAATATAATATTTTAATTTTTAACTTTTTCAAATCTATATTTTGAGAGAAAATTAAAGGGTATATAGTTAAAAAACCATAATAACTGCGGACGAAATCGTGGGCAACAGCTAGTAATTTATAAGTATCATGTTAAAAACGAAGACTATATTTAAATGAAGACTGTATTTAATCATGTTAATTCTATATTTTTACATACCTACAGTAAGGTAACAGAAAAACTTCTTTAAAAAAGAAAATTAAATAATAATTTGTACATTACACAGAAAAGCTTTTACGTTTTTACTCTGCAGTAAAGGTTACTATCGAATCGAATAAACTATTTATTGCTCAACTAGATACACGTCATAATGTAAACATAGAGATATAAGTAAAAGGACAGACGGCTGAGTCGTGACCTCGCAGTCCTTGCCTCGAGGAAGTCATTTCAATATGGTTCTTTTGTAAAATCTATTCCATGAATATTAATTTACATACATACATAAACACGACTATTATCCCCTAAGGATTAGTTAGAGACTAGGCAAAAGCACCGCTAAAGCAGTCTAATGCCATAGTCCGCTCTTCACCAAGCAGTGTCGGCACATGTGCTCAGCGTGATAGGTAGTGAGCCCGTCGCCACTATAAGCCGTTGAATGGTTGTGCAGTTCTAAGTCCATTAGTCGCCATTTACGACACCCAAGGGAAGAGATGGGTTGGAAATTTCACACGATTTTATTTATGATATAATATATTTCACACGTTGGAAAACAAGCACACTAACCTGATAGTGACAATATATAACCATTGGCTGGAGTGGACTGAATGAGAACGGCCGGAAATCGCGAGCACTGGTGTGTACTAAGACTTGTGTCCAGCGGTGGACAAGCCTAGGTTAATGATTTTTTCACATACAGTAGAGTTCAAAAATATGTATGCACGTTATTTAATAAACAACAACTAATTATTTAATAAACGGGTTCGAGGCACTAGTGTAGTTTTTTTTTTTTAAGTTCAACGGGGTCGGCTTAAAGTACCTACAATCACGCTTTTTTCCTGGTGCTGTAAGAAGATTTGCGCCAGGATTGTAGCGACTCTCCACTTGTTACGATCCTGTCACTTCGCTTTCATTAAAATTTTCATTCTGGTAGAGCTGTTAATGCTTTGGTGCATGATAGATGTTTTATAAGTTAGAGTATGTTTTTTTGGGAGCTCCTTCCTGTTTTCGTACAATTCGGATATTCGTTAGAAATATTTTCATACTACAAATTACCAAGCAACAGGTATACGATATACCGTATATTAGTCTGACGAAAGAGTGAAATAATGTTCAAATTAGGTAGGTAGAGTTTCGGAACTTGGTTGACGATCGTCGCTCGGGTAGAATTCTATATAAAAGCTTTATTTCAGAGTAACGATAAAGCAGTCATTTGTCAGTTACGTAAAGGTATTTACTTTAGTTAATATAAAAAATATGTATTATTCGTAAGTTGGTGGCGTGCACATCTTATTAGGAGGGTCCTAGTTATACATGACGTATCACCCTTTAAGTAACAGGAGGCAAATAAGGGTTGATTATGATTTATTATTAAAAAGTTTCATAATAAACAATGGATTTCTTTCCGTGAAATTATTTCTCACAACAAAAAAAAAACAAGTGAAACTAAAACGATTTTCTAAACAGTTGCTAACATTATTTAAAAATTATGTATGTTTCATAAGAAACTTTGGCAGAAGAATAAATTATTATAAAGACTATCTATTTACATAGATCTGCAACATTACTTAGGAGAAAATTTAAAAATTAACCTTGACTTTTAAGATAAAAATACATATTGCATTTATCAGCTGCAAGTATGGCGAAACTTGTATGACATTGACCAAGTTGCGTAAAATATAACATTATTTGAGATGCGGTGTCGTTTTCGTCGAATGAGTAACATTCCTCATAGTTACATCTGAATGTTATTCTATGAATCATAATCGGTCAAGGCATAGGTCATTAAAAATTAAGAAAAAGTCGCCTTTGCAGTGGTATTAAAGGTTATTTTAGCCTATTCTATGATTTAATCAGTTAAGTCGTTTGGTATGTTATTTAACTGTAATCTGTTCTGTTTTTTTTTGTAGCTTGCTCCGACTTATCCTATTTATGGTCGACCTAACGAATAACCCCTCCACCAGTCAAACATTGGGACAAAAAAGAGTGACTAAAAGAAGAAATAATAAACTTACATTTGAAGCAAAGTGTCCGACCGAAACAAGTTTTTTCGACCGAAACGGCTGAAACCGAAACAAGGATCGCGTTTTGTGGAAAAAATTATATTGAATTATTTTTTAATGTATTACATACTCTAAAGCTATCTACCGAATTCTAAATGAATCACATGAGAACTAACAACAAACGGACTGCGTTCAAAAATCATTAATTCATAGCCATTACCCAATGGATTACGATTCAAAGTATAAAAATATTGTACGAATATTGACCGATAGTGTTATCAAATTGTGCAGAATTTTATCAGACACCCACAGAAATAAGATAATTTTCAGATATCAATAACAAAGGGAAGGGATTGAACTTATACGTAATTTTTTTGTTTTATAATTATAACATTGAAATATCGTTAGTAATATCGACTTTAAAACGATTGGTTTGTACGCACGCTGCTGAGCGTAGGTTCCAGTTTGTCTGTCTAATTTCATCTCTGATGATCCGGGAGTGGCATTTCATGTTTATTTAGTATTTTTTTAATGTAGGCACTTAAGTAATATTTAATAAATATAGTAAATATCCATAAGGTTCAGAACTTTAACCTATCATATTCTGAATTCAAATGACAGAAATACGGTGAAGAATTATTTTGGTATATTAGTAAAAACTTTAAAAAAGTATTTTTCTCATTCATCCTCTGAACATGTCAATCCAACTAAGCATTATTTTCTTTTTCTATTGTTCTCAATCGTGGTGTAAGGTTCAAATCGATGCATGATTGCTTTATTTTCACGCCCTAGCGAGCGCCTAACCGAACTCCTAAATCCATTGGTCTTGATAAAACCCGCCAGCAAAAAAATATGGCGATTTTGTCATTCTATGGTTTACAGTAAATTATTTGTTTTGGGGACCAGATTCTAGTGGTATGATAATGTGACAAGGTACTAAAATCGTCATATATTTTTGCCGGTGACTGTACCAGTTAAACTGGTAGGACTAACTAACCACACTAAAATGTATGTCATTGCAGTTACTGGAGGGTTTACGTGTAATCGAGGACCACTTAAAGTAATATTAGCTATCCTGCTCTTTTCCACGTATTGGAGCGAGACTGGAGGAATAGAAACGATTGGATGACCTAAGACGAGTGCTTCGTACTTTTCCAGGTGCAGTTTTGATGTTCTGGGTTCGAGGCGGTTTGTATAACTGCGGGAATACGAGATTTCTACCAGAATCAAGGTTCCTTATTTAAGGTGTCAATGCCCACATTACGCCTGACATGTTCAAGATCCTTGTCAAGGACATACGCTCTATATATGGTTCCTCCTCATCAAAAAAGATAGGTACGTACTGTACTTATTAGCGGATACTGTACTGTACTTAATAGCGGATCTGTTGTCATGCACCAAGAATAGTTTAAGGCAGGCGACAATCATCACAGACTAAGAAGAGATACTAACAATCATCATAAGTTTTTTGTTGTAAAATTCTCCCATGTAGGGAAGGCAAAGGAAACGAAGCCCATACAGCCTAGTCTTCGGTCTTTTTATGTCTTCTGTATTTGCATTGAAATGCAAGTGTAATGCATTTCAATATTTTCCGGCTGAAGGCCTAGAAGCCAGGGCCGGTTAAATAAATTAAAAAAAAAATCAATATTTTCAATACTTGGGAGAGTTTGGCGTCAAACGATCGATGGCAGACACTGTAGTGTTACTTCGATGAAGTGGATTACCACGATAAAGATCCCATCGTGTTTCACACCACATGACGTATTTCAATGATCCTCCACATTCCTCATTATTATTGACACATTTTTTTACACTGATTTTACGCAAAAATTTCCACTACGAAAGAATATTACTGAAATAAAAAAGTAATAGTCTAAAAAAACCAAAAAATACGCTTTTAACACGCAGTAAAAATTACAAAAAGAAAACGGGGAGTAGAATCTTCATTCTTTTGGGACAAAACGCTCCACGCTTTTTTTATGTAATTTTTTGTGCGTGCTAAAAGCGTGTCTTTTTAGTTTTTTAAACTATTATTTTTGTTTTATACTTTTTAGTCTTTTTATTATTCGAACTTAATTTACTACTTGGGACGGTCGCCATGTTTGATTTAGGTCACGTGATATTTTTTTTCGTATCCCATTCAGCAAACCCTTTCATATTATACCCATATAATAGGGGTGCATTTCAAATAGCCATTCCACCATCTCGGACGTCCGCCATATTGGATTTAAGTCACGTGACTATTTTTTTCGTATTCCTGACAGCAAACCCTTTCATTTGATATCCTTATCATGATGGTGGATTTCAAACAGCCATTCCGCCATCTTGGGAAAGGCCGCCATATTTGATTTGTAATGACGTTTCTTAGCTAGTCATGTATTGTCATCAGAACTCAGAGCGTGCGCAAAATTTCATCCTAATCGAAGACCGGGAAGTGGGTCAAATTAAGATTCCAAGATTTTCTTATATAGTTACAAGTGAAGCTAATATAAGCGTGTTAAAAAATCACGTCCGCCATAGTTGAATGGCGCCAAAAAACCCTAGTTTTTTTTTATCAGTGGTACAGAGACGTTGAACCTTCGATGATTGCACCAAGTTTATACTCATCATCTGTGGTCACGTTTGTAGACACAATAGGAAATCATTTTTATTGTCTTGGCTGATTTCAGCCACCTCACAGACGAGGGATTGAGTACCATTTTAATAGATAATGATCATGTCACCAGCAAAGACAGAATGAAAGTGGATGGGTGTGTAGGGAGAGGAAGATCGAAGAAAATGAGGATGGATTGTGTGAATGATGATGTGATGAGGATGCGAGTGAGTGGTGATATGGCAAGTGATAGGGGAGAGTGGAGGAAGCAGACATGTTGCGCCGACCCCAAATAGAAAAGGGAACCAGACAAGAGAAGTAAGAATATTCACACTTTCCTTGTATTTAATACTTTTTATTTGACATTCCTTCCGTAGCATGTTGTTACAGTTTTTGGGTCTAATCAATCAGTTTATCACTTGAATAGTTTTTGTATAGTTCCTGATATTTTAAAGTATTCGTTAAATTAATTTTTGTTGATTTGTAATGCTATCAAAATGTCTAAGAGTTATGTTTGTGTTTTTTCAGTAGACATAGGAGTTTATTTTGTATATACACATAAATATCATCTCATCCAACGCACCATAGATTATTTTTTGTATCGCCAAATTAATTCATCTTTATTACATTTTGGCTTGTTTGAACTTCGATTTTTATTTTTTTATTTGAGCTACCTAAATAAAATAAAAAAATAAATATTTTTTTATGCTTAGTTGGCAGGTAAATCATTTCGCGTTTTCTCTAAATATACGCAGGTAGGCATTCTGTACCTGCCTACCGACAAACATAATATATTAAAATCTAGTAAAACAACTATTTATAATAAATATGCATTGATTAAACAAAGTTTGTACCCATAAAGTGGGTATATGTATGATGAATGAAGTGCCGTATTATCCATAAGGCACTTTAGGCCAGTGCCTAGGGGCCCACTATGACCAGGGGCCCAGCACTCCCGATTAAAAAATGAAAATAAACATGCTTCTTAATCAGTACAATATGTACATTTTAATTTTTTAATGTTTAAGTTAGTTTTATAAAAATATGCAAGATTTTCCTATTCTTTGTGTCATTTTTAAATGACTTCGATACTTCGTCCTGTAGATTGTGGCGAAGGTCTTTTCACTTGAAGGAAGGCGTATACCTTTGCAATGTGATGACTGAAGTCTGTTGTTGATGATCATGGTACCTTCATTCTATTCCGTAATATAGACAGTAAAAATTTCTAAATTGCGTTGTTGTGGTATGAAAAAGGGGGGGCCCAAAACGAGCTGCGCCTAGGGGCCCCGAGATGGTTAATCCGGCCCTATTGAATGAGTCAATAAATAATTAAGAGTCGATTAAAAAAGTAGACGAGTCAAATAACTAAACAATAATAACAGGTAATAATATCCAAAACGTGGAAAAAAATCCGTTTGCAAAACATCTGCAAAATAAAACGTTGTTCAAATATTATCGAACAAAAATAGCATCGTCTTCGTATTTTTAAAACAGATTTTTAATTAAAAGTTCAACACTTAGTGATCCGAAAGAATATTTTAACACACATTTTTTAATTAATAGCAAGCTTTTCTAACATCTACTAATAGTAAAAATTTTGAATAAAAATACCTTATTGCTTTTAATGCAGATTAAACATAAACATTCAGCATGAAAACACTTCACATACACATTTCACGAGCAAAAACTTGAATGCACTAGATACGCCTAAAATTAAAATTCGCGGTCAATCTGTATTTACGCGCGCACTATTACACAACGGAAACCGGCACACGTCCGACCAAACGCAATACTTGCGGCGTACTAAAGATAAAATAGAATAGAATATTAAATGACTCGTGTTGTTGTTGGGAACCATTTGTCCCTTGTTTGGCATAGCATGACTTGGTTTATCATTCACTAATAAGTATGACTGCTGTGTTTGTGATATTAGGTATTTTAATTTTGCCGCGTTAAACTTTTGTAGCACCAGTACCACGCTCCTGCATAAAATTGAGGATTCATGACAAATAATTATAATTATAGAAATTACTACGAGTTAATTTGCGTCGAGATTAAACTAAATTGAAGTTTTGTGTTAAACTACTCTTAGTTTATTAAGTCCCAGTAACAAATGGCAAGCCTGTAACGACGTCAAACCTGATAACCGACTAACAAGTGGAAACTGAAGAATGTGAACCTGAGTCTGAAAATTAGGGCGATGATTTTCGCTGGTCATCTGTGCCAATTGTACTTCTTCAAGGAACTCCCATTTATAATTCATGTAAAAGTATCAATTTGTTTGAAGTGCTTCAAAAGATGTGTTGTCAGAACCGCATAAAAATGTGAAAAGTTGGGACATTGTAATTTAGTTTAGTTTTCAATTTTTTCTTTAGTTTCATAGTTTGATTTTATTTTTATATTCTTCAAATTATCAGAGAGAAGAAAAAGAAGTAAAAAAGAGTTTTTGGCAGCATTCAACTATGGCGGACGTGATTTTTATTTCAGTGATTGTAATATTGTTTCAGAGTGGATCTTGTTGCGTAAAATCAGTGTAGTTTTGTGTAATAAGTGTCAATAATGAAGAGCAATATGGAGAATCATTAAAATAATCGTCAAATGGTATGAAAAACGATGGGATTTTTATCGTGGTAATCCACCTCATCGAAGTAAAACCACAGTGTTTACCATCGATCGTTTGACGCCAAACTCTCCCAAAATTCATTGAAATGCATTACACTAGCATTTCAATGCAACCTACTAAAGAAATAAAATACTGAAGACTTGGCTGTATGGGCTTTGTTCCCTTTGCCTTCCCTACATGGGAGAATTTTACAAAAAATAAAAGATAATTTTATAACAAGAAGTAAAAATAATAAGGAGGGGAGTTTGGCGGCATTCAACTATGCCGGACGTGATTTTTATTTCGATGATTGTAATATTGTACGGAGTGGATATTGTTACGTAAAATCAGTGTAGTTTTATGTAATAAGTGTCTGTGATTATGTGCAATATGGAGGATTATCGAAATAAACGTCAAGTGGTGTGAAAAGTGATGAGTTTTTTATCGTGGTAATCCACCTCATCCAAGTAGCACCACAGTGTCTGCCATCGATCTTTTGACGCCAAACTCTCCCAAGATGCATTGAAATGAATTACACTAGCATTTCAATGCAAACTATTGAAGATATATATATTGCAGACATGGCTGTATGGGCTTCGTTCCCTTTGCCTTCCCTACGGGAGAATTTTACAAGAAAAATAAAAATAATAAGTTCCTGGTTAAAAAGATCTCATTTTGTTACTATTTTTGTTTTTGGTGTCATAATAATTGTTACAATACCTTTCTACATATTAATATCAAAGTATTTTCTCATAAGAAAAATCAAAAAACACAAAAAAAAATTATGTAGCATAAGTAGGTTTATTTATTTATTTTTTACCTATTATGCTATAATAAAACTAAAATTACTTTGAATACCTATGTGCCTAAACATGATTAAATAAATTTATCAGGGCCAGTTTTTTTATCCGTAATCAAGTTTACCAAATGATTAAATTATTGGCCAATAGAGTAAACATAAGATATTTAATAAGTTTTGTCCTATTTTTATATTGATTTTCTTTTAATTTTGCTAATATGTAGTAGTTACTAAATTAAAGCAATATAGTATAAACATGCATTTTATTCAACTGAACTTAAATTTGTTATAGATAGATCTTAAAATGAACCCAAATTATCTATCAGAGGTCTCGGTGACCGCACGTACGTGGTTAAAGGTTAAACTGTATTACACAACAAAATACGTTACAGTTAACATTTCAAAATTAAATTGACAGATAAAATTGCTTTTGCCATTAAAATTTTATTTTATTGGACAGACAATTTAAAACTTTAAATAAAAAAATATGTCCGCTTTGCCATCCAAGCGCCAAAACTATTTATTTTATTATGCTTCTTGGCCAAAACTCTTAGCATAGATTAGATGCATGCTAATAACTCGTAGCTCTAGCGCCTTTTTGTTAAAGGGAACAGAGCCCATACAGCCATGACCTTCGGCATTTCAATGCAATTACTGCAGGCATAATAATATGATGCAATATATTTCAATTTCAATGCATCTTGGGAGAGTGATCGATGATAGACACTGTGGTAATATTTCGATGAGGTGGATACAAAATAAAGCTTAACATTTTTCCACCACCTGACGCTTATTTCATTGCTAATTATTGTATAGACACATAATATTACACAAACCTACACTGATTTTACGTAAAAATATCCACTCCGAAACAATATTACAATCATTGAAATAATAATCACGTCTGCCATAGTCAAATGCGGAAATAAATCGAGTTCAAGAATCAAAATAAAATTCACACCATTCATATAATTCAAGCCTTTATCGGTTATAGCATAATGTAGCTGTATAGGTTAGATCCGTTTTCAATTAAGAAGTTTCACAGTTTTAAACTTCCACAGGTATTTAACTCAGAGTAAGTACTTTTAGTTTTAAAAAACTGCATTTTGAGTAAGAAGGGAAAGTGTTAAAATATATTCAATGAATAACAACAGCAAATTTAAAAAATCCTTAATAAGCCTTACTTTAAACTATTTAAATTGAAATATTAAACGGAAATAAAATGTGCCACAAGTTACAACGTTGTAGTGGTGGGTCGTTGACGATTCTTGCGTTAACGAAATGAAACTGCTAATTTAAAACTGTTAACCGGTTAAAAAAGCAGTTAACATTATTAATAACTGATTCGTTATAAGTAGCAGCTAATAGAATTAACTGGTTCGTTGACGTTAGCAACTGCGCGTTCATCGCAAGAAGCGGTTAATAAATTTATCTGGATTTTTTTGTGAAAATAAATTAATTCGTTAACATAGGAAAAGCAGTTTGTTGAATTAACGCTCACTCCTACAACGTTGCTGTCGAAAAAATGAAGGAGAAAACGTAGTGGTAATAGTATTATACGCTCAAAAAAATATAAAATTCGAACGGTGGTCGTCGGTGAGAATGAGTTGAATAAAACTATAACAAGTTTGAGTGTGTTCAAAGTGTATTAAAATCGTGTGGGCAATATTTAATTAAAATAGCAATATTAATTTATATGATAGTATCAGTTAAAAAATGTATTACTTACGTGTGATGAGTGGTTGGATTTAAATTCACCTGTTACATACATTAAACATCGCGACATTAAAAATAATATTTAAACTTTACTTTCTTCTTTACAAGTTAATACCTTCAATACCTACATGTTGTTGCGCAGAGAAGATAACGATACGGAAGTAAAATGGTAAGTACCTAAATTCCTTATTTCTTGCGACCCTTCGAATTTGTGGCAAGCACATCACTAGCCGCAAGCACACCGAACGATTCGTTCCCGCCTAGAAGGCAGAGGGACGGAGGTGTGCGGGCGGCGCGGCGCGCGCGTCTTTGACAGTGTTGCCAATTTGGCATATTTTATGCTAAATTTAGCATATTTACTTCACGTTAAGCATATATTTTTTGCCCCTAGCATATAGCATAATTCCTTAGCATATTATTTTTATCTGTATCCGAACGTAGCTCAAACTATTTTTTTTTAATAGGCCATACTTTTCACAAATAGTAAGGGTGTGTTCCAAAACGATTAGGGTAGAGCTCAGAGTAAACAGAACTGGAGTAGCCATTAGTCAATTTCTCAAACATTTTATTCTGCCATTTCTTGCGGGGGGTGAGGTTACCACTACACTCAAAGCCAGCACAACGCACAACGTTTTTACAAATGCACACATGCATAATTCGACACACAAATTTAAATTTCACGCACACACACGCTTAAAACAGTCACGTGGGGTGTGCGTTTTGACAACGTCACAGCCGCACTCCCCACGAGACTAGCGTTCGAAATTTGAAATCGTAGAATTCTAAAACATGAAATAATGAAAGTAAATAATCATGAAATCTTAAAAATTATAATTACAAATAAAAGGTGACACTATCTTTTAGCATACTCGATGTTTTCTATTTATTTTTACAACAAAAAACAGCACAGGCAGGCATTTTTGCGGGAGCTCTGTTCGCCGCAACGTTTACAATGTTATGGCTGTCAAAATGGCGGCTCAACTAGTTTTATTAAACGTGCAAGCATCCGATGCTTGTGCATTTGGCAGAGGGGAATGTTAGACAAAGGCTACTCCAGTTCTGTTTACTCTGAGGGGTAGAGTAAATTTTACTCTAAGCCGTTCTAAAATATACCAGAGTGAAACCGAATGTATGCGAAAATTTACCCTGATAGTATCTTAGGGTAAAATTTACTCTACCTTTACTCTACCCCGAGCGTTTTGGAACGCACCCTAAATAGTATAGTAGGTAGTCCTTGCTCTATGGTATCGGGATTCCCCCTGGTATTGCATCATAGACAATGTTGTTATTTTGCATGCAAGTACCTACACAAGTTGTAGACCAAAGAGTATAATTTGTAGACCCGTTCGCTCGTTCGCTTTGCTCGTTTACACTTAAAGTGCGATATTTCGTGTAATTCACATTACTTTTGTCTTTTTGTCACAACATAATTATGCTACCCAAATATAATCAACAATATCGATCAGATTGGGAGCGGATGACAGATTTTAAAGAGTGGTTGCAGCCCGTTCAAAACGATTCTTCAAAAGCTTACTGTATGTATTGCAAGTGCGACATGATGCAGCTAATAACAACCCATTTGAAGCCTTGTGCCAGTTTGCAATATCTCTTTTGACATTGCCACATTCTAACGCGGATATTGAACGTGTATTTAGCCAAATGAGTTTGGTTAAAACTAAACTTAGAAATCGATTGGCTGTGAAGACGCTCAATGCAATTATGTATGTACGATTTGGACTTAAAAGAGTAGGGAAGTGCTGCTATTCTTACGAAGTGCCAGACACGGTGTTGCGCTGTATTGGTACCAAAGAATGCAACCTTGGCTCTCAGCCTTCTACATCAACACAGGCCGCTGTAGATGTTATTGAAGATGACGAAGATATTAATATTTTATTTAACTGATTTATTTTAATTTTTAACAGAATCTCTAAATTTTGATCTCAAAATAATTTTAAGATTACTTAGATGTTTATTATTTTCAAGAATTACAGTACTGAGCCTTCAACATCAACACAGGCCGCTGTAGATGTTATTGAAGATGACGAAGATATTGATATTTTATTTGAATGATTTATTTTACTTTTCACAGAATCGCTAAATGTTGATCTCTAAATATTTTTAGAATTACTTCGATTTTTATTATTTTCAAAAATTACAGTAGATAAAAAGCATTGAGTTAAGAATTTATTTTATGCCTACACTAGGTGTGTAGGTTTTGTTTTGTTTGTTTAAATGTTTGAACATTTTTTATTTATTTCGTACCTTATTATATTTGTCGCACCCGAAAGGGTAGATCATGATCTACCTATATATATTATATATATTCATATTTTTATTGTTATTATAAAACCAAAAAATAAAGTATAAAATATAAAAATGGTTTTCTAATTTGGCATATTTATTTAGCATTTCTAGTAAACATTTGGCATATTATTGGCATATTTTCTACACCTGTGTAGCATATTTTGTAGTAACAGCGTTGGCAACACTGGTCTTTGAGCTCAGTCCTTGGCTCGCGACCTTGCAAGACGGTTTGGACATACGACCCGTGTCGAACGCGCCGAAACAGTTACTCGTTCAGTGCAGTCCTCTTTTCTCCTGCCCTCTCTATTTGTGACTGTGCCCAATTTCTCTTCCCACTAAACTCACCATTCGTCAAAACGTGTTGAAGTGAAATACTTGTGCGGAACAATAAACCGTGATATCTGACCTTAGTGTTTGATTTATTATACACTAATCGTGCGCCTAGCCTACCCATATTGGTGACCCCGCGTTCGTGAGTTTTTATAATGCCGAACGGACACGCAGAAAAAATGGACAGTGCCGCGTCACAAGAAGATGTCACAACGGGATCGTCCATAAACCGCGTCGCGGTACGCTTGCCGCCATTTTGGCCAGAGGACCCAGAGGTGTGGTTTGTGCAAGCAGAAGCACAATTTCAAATATCGGGTATTAAAGATGACACTACAAAATTTTACCATGTCATCTCTCAATTGGATCAGAGGTACATACGCGAAATAAAAGACATAGTGAAGAGTCCGCCTACTGTAAATAAATACGAAAAATTAAAGCAAGAGTTATCGAAGCGGCTATCTATTTCTCGCCAACATCAGATCACACAGCTATTGTCGCACGAAGAATTAGGCGACAGAAAGCCGTCGCAATTCTTACGGCACCTAAAAACACTTGCAGCTGACGAGGTATCAGACGAATTCTTAAGAAGTTTATGGTCTAGCCGATTACCGCCACACGTGCAAGCTATAATAGTGTCCCAAACAACCGGTACATTAGAGGATGTTGCAGATTTAGCTGATAAAATTTGTGAAGTTGCGCTCGCTCCGGTACAGCAAGTAGCCAGTACAAGTACATCGATAAATAATTACGATAATTTACTAAAACGAATTGACGAAATGATTACAGCGCGTTTGCAGACCGAGATAAGGCAACAAATATCACAGCTTACCGTACGGAGCCGTAGCAATTCATCATCTTCTGCCAATAGACACCGATCGAGGAGCCGCAGCCGAAGCCGGACACCTGGAGTATGCTGGTACCACGCGACCTTCGGAGGTAAAGCGAGGAAGTGCACGTTACCCTGTACCTACAAGCAGGGAAACCAAAACGACAGTTCGTAGAGGCGACGAACGACTGTCAATCTGCTACCAGTCGCCTTTTCATCATGGACCGGAAAACAAAGGTTAGTTATTTAATTGATACCGGTTCCGATTTATGTGTGCTCCCGCGCCGATTCCTGCGCCAGCCAAGACAGCCGTCAGACTATAGCCTCACCGCCGCCAACGGCACTATCATCAACACCTACGGTACCATGACGTTACACCTGGACCTGGGTTTGAGACGGGACTTTACGTGGAACTTTGTAGTAGCCAACGTAGATAAACCCATCATCGGGGCTGATTTCATTGCGCATTACGGCTTGCTAGTGGACTGCAAAAACAAACGCATCAGGGACAGCATGACAACATTAGTTACGTCTGGTATTGTGAAGACCTGCAACCAAATCAGCATAAAATCAATATCTGGTAGTACTGAATATCACAAACTACTTTCTCGATATCCCGATCTAAGTAAGCCTTCCGGTGTTTATCGCAAGGTTAAACATTCTGTAGTTCATTACATAAATACTACACCTGGACCACCTGTGTTTTGCAGACCACGTCGTTTGGCACCGGATCGTCGCAAGATAGCTAAGGAGCAGTTTGACGACATGATTCGGGACGGGACGGCACGACCTTCAGATTCCCCGTGGGCGTCTGCACTACACCTGGCACCAAAGAAAAACGGCTGGAGACCCTGTGGTGACTACCGCGCGTTAAACGCGCGAACCATCCCCGACAGGTACCCGATTAGACATATTGAGGACTATGCTTGTAGGTTATCAGACTGCAATGTCTTTTCCAAAATTGACCTGGAAAAAGCTTACCATCAAATTCCTGTCGCCACCGAAGACATACCAAAAACAGCGATAACTACACCCTTTGGCTTGATGGAATTTCCTTACATGACATTTGGCTTAAGAAATGCAGCCCAGACTTTCCAGCGCTTCCTCGATGAAGTACTGAGGGGCCTGGATTTCTGCTGTTTTTCATACATAGATGACATTCTGGTTTATTCAAAGACTAATTCTGAACACCTGCAACACCTGGAAACTATTTTTAAGCGTCTACAGAATTATGGGCTTTACATTAATGAAGGGAAGTGTGAATTTGGCCAAAACGATTTAAACTTCTTGGGTTTTCACATTTCCAAGCATGGTACACGACCCATAGACAGTAAGGTTCAGGTGATAAAAGAATTTCCACCGCCGAAAACTGTAAATGGCTTACGCAGATTTCTAGGAATGATCAATTTCTATCGCCGTTTCATTCCCAACGCTGCTGGTTTCCAAGCGCTACTACACGACATGCTAAAAGGCCCTAAAATAAAGGGTTCACAACCACTAACATGGACCCCAGAGCTGATAACTGCTTTTAACACCTGCAAAGAAAGCATTGTGCAATGTACGCTTCTTGCACACCCAGTTTCTGACGCACCGCTTGTTCTTGTGACCGACGCTTCGAGCTTGGCTTTGGGTGGAGTGCTGCAACAATTGGTAGAAGGAGAATGGCAGCCACTTGCTTTCTTTTCTAAAAAGCTGAACAAGTCCCAGCAACTTTATAGCGCCTATGACCGCGAGTTGCTAGCGATATATGAGGCCGTGAAACACTTTCGCTATATGATTGAAGGTAAACACTTTATCATATACACTGATCACAAGCCAATCACTTACGCTTTTAAACAGAACAGGCAAAAGTGTTCTCCAAGGCAGTTCAACCATTTAGATTTCGTGTCGCAGTTTACAACAGATATAAGGTACATCTCAGGGAAGGATAATATCCCGGCGGACACGTTGACGCGCATTGAAGCTGTAGTGTCGCCGCCGACCTTGGAGCAGCTGGCACTTTCCCAAAAAGATAATGCTGAACTACAAGATCTTCTTAGCAGCCGCTCAACTTCATTGAAGCTAGAACTCATTCCTGTCCCAGGTACAAACATAACACTCTACTGCGACGTCTCTTTATCGAAGCCTCGTCCCTTTGTTACAGAAGACCTGCGCCAGAGTATTTTCAACTCCATCCATTCGATGAGTCATCCTGGAGCAGCATCAACAACAAAAATGGTTACGGACAGATTTATTTGGCCCTCAGTACGAAAAGATTGCCGTGCCTGGGTCCAGATCTGTGAGGCTTGCCAGAAGTCAAAAGTACATCGACATACATCATCACCTATAGGAACATTTCAATTACCTCAATCTCGTTTCTCTCACGTGCACATCGATTTAGTCGGACCACTTCCAGCTTCAAATGATTTTAAATATTGTCTTACAGCTATAGACCGGTATACAAGATGGCCAGAAGTACAGCCTCTGAGAGAAATAACCGCAGAAACAGTAGCAAAAGCCTTCAATGAGATGTGGATTTCACGCTTTGGATGTCCTGTCACTTTGACTACCGATAGAGGAAGACAGTTCACATCTCATCTGTTCAAGGAGCTAGCCAACCTATGTGGCATCCAGTTACGTCATACGACGGCATATCACCCAGCAGCAAACGGAATGATCGAGAGATTCCATCGAACATTCAAAGCTGCTATCATGGCTCATTCCGAACAAAGTTGGACGGATATAATACCTGTCGTGCTACTGGGGATGCGATCAGCCTGGAAGGCAGACCTGGGATGTTCCGCAGCAGAGTTGGTGTACGGTGAGCCGCTGCGTATACCTTGCGAGTTTCTCAAGTCCACGCACACAGACCAACTAAAGCCAGTTGACTTCGTTTCACAACTCAAACACAACATGTCATTGCTAAGACCACAAGAAGCTTCACGACATTCTTCCACCGCTGTGTTCGTACATGAAGACCTTAAGACAGTTTCGCATGTATTTCTACGCAAGGACGCTGTTCGAGGTGCGCTGGAAGCCCCATATACTGGTCCACATAAGGTGATTAACAGGTCCAGCAAAACAGTCACTATAGAGACAATCAGAGGACCTGTCACAGTCTCAATTGACAGAGTTAAGCCAGCGTATGTGTTGGCCGAGTATAGTGAGGAGGCGAAGCCGATTCGCATTCAGACAGACGGTACCCGTTATACACGATCGGGCCGTCGAGTTAAATTCCCAGAAATTTTTCAGTTTTTCCAGGTCCATGGAGTTCCTGGGCCCTGATTCTTCGCGGGGGGTAGTGTGGCAAGCACATCACTAGCCGCAAGCACACCGAACGATTCGTTCCCGCCTAGAAGGCAGAGGGACGGAGGTGTGCGGGCGGCGCGGCGCGCGCGTCTTTGAGCTCAGTCCTTGGCTCGCGACCTTGCAAGACGGTTTGGACATACGACCCGTGTCGAACGCGCCGAAACAGTTACTCGTTCAGTGCAGTCCTCTTTTCTCCTGCCCTCTCTATTTGTGACTGTGCCCAATTTCTCTTCCCACTAAACTCACCATTCGTCAAAACGTGTTGAAGTGAAATACTTGTGCGGAACAATAAACCGTGATATCTGACCTTAGTGTTTGATTTATTATACACTAATCGTGCGCCTAGCCTACCCATAAATTCTTTACACTCGAACATTATTAAATAGGTAGGAACACAGATCACTGAGAGCCGCTTCGATTTATTCTATGGGTTCCTTATTTGAATGATAATTCATAAAATTTTCAAAACGATTAAGGTCTATTTATGAACTAATGAAAATTCAAGCATACAACTAACTACATAAATTAGTGATTTTGTATTAATACCTACAATAATAAAATATTTAATCATTTTTTTATAATCGAAAGATGTGTAATGTGTATTCAACACAATATTATGATAAATAGTTAATTATTAAAAACTTCCTTTCCGGACCAGTTTCTTACGCCATCTAGTGAAACAATTCTAAAGTAGTAGGCAAACTCACGCACTAGTTTCCTTTAGCAGTTAAGTAGATCAAGTAGATGGCGCCACAGTAAATTTCACGTGCCAGTAAAGCCGTAGTCACAGTAGACATCTCTTTTATGGAAAGATACCGTTACCTAAATTTAACCGAACATCACGCAGGTTCCCGTAAAAAACGAACGCAGGTACAAAGAACAAATAAACAATAGGCGGATGAGGAGAGATGAATTCATAGCACACAATACCTTATACATATTAATATCAAAGTATTTTCTCATAAGAAAAATCAATTAACACAAAAAAAATTATGTAGCATAAGTAGGTTTATTTATTTATTCTTTACCTATTATGCTATAATAAAACTAAAATTACTTTGAATACCTATGTACCGAAACATGATTAAATAAATTTATTACGGCCAGTTTTTTGATCCGTAATCAAGTTTACCAAATAATGAAATTATTGGCCAATAGAGTAAAGTTATGATACCAAAATGTATTACATCAACTTGACTTATTAAAAAAATTTCAGCTCAAGTTGAATAATCATGACAATTCAATTTACCTACTCCACAATTATACTGTAATGAAATTGCACGATCGCTATAAATGCTCTGAGAAAATGGCAGATGTTGATAATATACTTATGTCACAGCCATTGTTGCCAGACGTTCCGATTTTTTACTAATTTAATTTCCCGCGCTGGACAGGGTCAGTCCCGCTTTTTATGGGGAAAATTTATTACAAAACAAAAAATTTATACATTTTTATGGCCATTTTTGCTATCTATTGTTACGTAAATGTAATTTTCTCCAAAAACTAATTCATGATTCGCACACGATTCTGCGAATCGTATTGCTGTTCAAGTTTAGACTGTTGCTAATGAAATTGTGACACGAAAGGAAAAAGGTTGTCATACGATTATCGTGTAATTTATTGTAGATCTTCTGAATATATACCATTTTTTACTACGTCCCGCTTTTGACGAAAGAATCCTACTTTTCTCACTCAAAAAGATGAAAATTCCGACTTACTAAAAAATCCGGCAACGCTGGTCACAGCCCTTACCTTTATTGCATCGCAAATGTCATATTTTCAACCACTGGATAAGCTAACGTCACCATCATCTTAGACGCCATTGAAAAAGATTTAATCGTTTGGTTAACTACGGATTAAAAAACTCGGCCTTAATTATTTGGTTGATATGGGAGAAAATATTCGTGTATCTTCTTTATACTACCTACTACAATAAATAAATACTGGGTCAGTGATAACGATAAGAAATCCTATAATACCTACGAACCTAATAATTGTCTTGAGCATATACCCACTTAAATTTGGTACTCAACCACAGCTGTGAATACGCTGAATAAGCATTTTAGAAGGTCACAGAATCTGACCATTTGGAAAAAAGGATTATCAATTTATCCTCTCAAACACCGGTGTTCGCGTTGATCCCTCAATGATTTAAGGTTATAAACAGAGAAATTGTAGATGTACCATTTTAATAAAATAAACCTACTGTTACTTCAAAATTTACTGCTCTAGTGTGAACGACGCCGTTGTTTTCCAATTGCGTCTTGGAATACTCATGGCCGACGCGCCATACCCAGTTATTTTAATGACGCTATCTTTTAAAATGTTATTAAAAGTGGATGGTGAAATATCTTTGGGACAAATAAATAAGCTTCAAAAACAAAATAACGTTTTACTTAAAATCGGTTGTATTTACATTTCGTCCATTGTAGAAAATCAATAGTGTTCAATAACATCACAAATAAATAAAATCGTACTAAGGTATTCACATAGTCGTACAGCACGTACACATTATGCGACAGCACATTCTTACCACAAAATGAAAAGGCGGGTCAAATAGAATTTAGTAGAGGTTATTTTATTGATTTCAATGTTATTATTTTTCTAATTCATCGTCAAAATAAGTTTGTTCCCTTTGGTATTATTATATCGATTCGCTAAATGCAATTCAGAACTTATATGGTCTCACCGGGGGCCGCACGTGCAACATATCATAGCATACCAGACGATATTCATAGAAATATCCATCATGGGTCCACACCGACGCCCCGTGAAAGACTGAACGGAGTGAAAACTGAATCAACAACAAGTATCAAAACACTCGTAATATTAACGGCGTCTAGATGAGAGGACGCGGTATGCGCCGCGCGCGGGTACACCGCTGGCCAAGCCGGTCCCCATGGCGGGCCAGCAATGTACATCGTGCGTCGGGTGATTTTCCACGCTTAGAAACGCGTTGGCTTGTCGTAGTAGAAGGCGCGGGGCGACAGACGCCGGCCGCGGGGCGCGGGGACCCACGCCGCGGCAATCGAACGAGGCCACGCGGCGCCCCCCCCGCCCGCCCCTCGCCGCCGCGTCCTTTCATACAAATGACGTACATCCTAAACACTAAATCACTTTAACCTAGGAATCTCTTATTCCACACCGTGAAACACTGGAATATCGAACTGAGGGTTCTATCCTAATTAACAATTATGGACAAAAATTACAGGCCGGTTTTGTATGTTCGCTATCGCGGCGCGACGACCGCCTCGCTCTCTTTATCAGTCGCCCGGAGAGCGGGCGGTCGGCGCGCGATGTGCACGAGATAATGGCGAAATTGTGATGTTTTTCTAATAAAACTGTCATCGGGAAAGCGTCTCGTCTGCCGTGGCAGTCACTGGCCTCGGAGGAGCAACCCTGCTCAAGCCCTAAACCCTTGGACGACTTAAACTCAAAGATACACACTATCCACTAATTTAATTATTAATATTCATTACTACCTCTCGAGTCCACGCGAGCTTTGGAGTTGAACGAAGGGGCATACCTAGCGACCGACACGTGACGATGCTAAGGACTTTAATGAAAACAAAAAACCTGAATGCAACAATCACACTATGTTACATTAATGATTATAAAATCACAGGCTTCACTTACTCTAAATATGTACACACAAACTCTCATCAACAACAAAAATGAAGAATTGAGCTTTGTGACTTAATCGCTTATCTACTATAATAGTACTGCCATTATGTGCTTACTTCTATGTATTTTATTTAACACACAAACGGGAAAGTTTTCATTTTAGAAAAATATCACAACTTCACCAAACAACGGGCTCAGGTAAACCTAGAATACAGAGTGGGTTTCACTTAGAATAAAGTTTACTTTCGAAAAACACATTTGTACATTTCATGACAAAATTCAACATTCTGCTAATTCTTAATTACACGCTCGCGTGAACGAGCCACAAAGTAAAGATACAACTTCGGTATCAACTTAAACATTGTAAAAATTTAAAATCTGCATTGGATTCGACTTAATTAATTACATTTGTCATTTAAATAGAACTGCACCCGTTCGAGGTGGGAGCGGCCGGCCCCGCATGTTCCCAACTGCTGGATCTGTTCTGACCGTTGGGGCTGCGGGCGCAGTTGGGGCGACGCGAGGCCGCAGTCCGGCGTCACAAGCACTAAACACATCACTGTGACATTGTCCGTATATACAGCCCCGAGCCGTATTACGCATCATCCTCTTCTTCTTCGTCTAATAACTCTTCTTCTACTTCTTCATCTGTAACAATAGCACAATTGTATCAACTAGGTACAAAGTAAACAAAACCAGACTGTAAAATAGGTTACTCAGTTACGAAATTCTAACTTTACACAAGTATACACGAGTACAAGGCACGGTATTTATTGACAACGCGAACTGGATAACAAATAAATAATCAATTCCTCAAGTGGAGATTATACTTACTCGTTATCTTCACTTATCTATTTTTTTACTAACTTTAAAATCAGAAAGTTAAATTCGGAACTAAAACATCGCATACAACTGGCACGAAACAAAATTTCTAAAAGCCAATTGGAAATTTATATTTTTTCTTTATACGATTACCTGCAGTCTGTAGAATATCTAATGAGATTGATGATGTATGACGATTAGAATTTAGTATTTAAAATTTGTTTTGAAAACACTCGATAGGTACATACCGTTATCATCGATATCGTCGTCTTCTCCCTCCCCTAACTCCTCCTCGTCCTCTTCCCCCTCCTCCCCCTCAACTTCCTCGTCGTCGTCCTCTTCTCCGTCATTCTCCCCTTCTAAATCTTCGTCTTCACTGTGCGGTTCATCGTCTCCACCTCCGCCATTTTCTTCCTTTCGCGCCTTTTTCGCTTCTGTAGTCTTTTCCTATAAAAACAAAATAATTTTATTATGACTGTATCGCAAGAAATGTTAATTTTATCAAATTGTTTATTTATGTAGACACAACAGTGTGCCTTGACATTTCAAGATCATACAAGTATATAATAATACTGGCTATTAGCCAATCGATTTCGATTTCCAATGTACCGTTAGACAGGATGACTTTTCAAAATTCTTCTATCCGTAGAAATATTCAAAGTTGCGTGATAGATAATGAGACGCAGGTGACAAAGATTCGTAACGATAAAGAAGCGTGGGTCATTAGTTGTGTAGGGGAAAGAGGACGGCAGCGCGGGGCCGGCGCCATACGGCCTATTTTGCCATGGCAAAGTCAAACGCGGTCACCGCGCATACATACACACAACGAAGCCGTAAAGGCATTGAGCCAACGAAAAACGTGCCTAAACGACAGTAAATCTACTATTCCCATTTCGTTATTTCCATACCCAAGATCCCATAAAGTACATTCAATAATGTAGATATTAATAATACATCGGTTTTATTAAAATAAAACAACTTCAACGCCATGTGCCTACGGTTTGGTATTCAGGTTAGGAAGAGGGAAAGGGATAGAAGATGATAAAATATTCCCACAGTTTGACGAAATCGTTGAGATAGAGAATTCCCGCTCAATTTGTTATCAACAAAAAGTTTATTATTATTCTGCGTAGATGTCTCCTCGAAGAACAAAGGAAGTAAAGTTTATGTTACATTGAAAACACCTACATACAAGTAAATAACGCCGGGTCATTGACTAGTTTCTAGTAAAACGATCGAATTATTAATTGTACAAATATATTGCCGTGACTAATTCATGGAATACTTGAATATTGTACTACAGTAACCAGAATAGATTATATTACATACTGTTTAAAAATGCTACGCTAAACAAACGCGGCGAATATGACAATCTAGTAACTACTGAGTGTACTGACATTTGCCGGCCATGTTACCTTTTCGTCTAGCGTCACGCTATCATGAACAATAAACCTCAAGAATTTTAGATCTGTAGCTAGTTAGTTTTCGTTATAATGATAAATAACTTATATGTTTTACAAGAAACCACGACTATTTTTGTAACAAAATATCTAACAGCATGAGCGTACCTACGTTCCCGCGCCATGTTTTTTTTTCCGCCAAGGTCATACTCTAGTATTGGAAACGAGTAAACAATGCTTCTGGATTATAAACGTACTTATAATCGTCAAATTGTCTAAATTTATACACCATAAGACATCATAGTATTGACTCATCGATTACCTCACAGACGCTAAAATGCATAACTCGTCGGATGTCATCAAAAATATGCCGGCTTGGTGGTAGACCCCACACTCGTGACTTAGGCGTCGAAACGATATACACCACGTGGAGCAATACTAAGTTATAACGGGTACCGAAATATTATTATAATATGGCCTATAAATTAGCGTTCGATAAAATGGCGAGCGATTAAATGAACACATTGGTTTCACATGTGCACTTACCTCTGCCGCCCTTTTCGCTCCCTTTAGATCACTTTTTGGGTCCGACTTTTCTTCGCCGACCTTGTCTACGGCCACTTCACTGTTTTTTTCATTGGTGCTCATGATTGTTCTGATTTTAGTGTTAATTACTAGAAAATAGTCAAGTTGTTTGATTGTCCGAATCCGACGCGCGACTGACTGAGCGAGTGAGCGGCGAGACGAGTTTGAAAACGAAGATGGCGCGGGTTTCTGCACGCCGCCTCGCTGATTGGTGGACCGCGGCAGCCACTAGCAACTCACCAGTAACATGTGGATAAAAATGGATAAATTTATTTTCTTATTGTAAGGTCTAACGTAATAGTTTTGTATTTAATATTACTTTGAATCTAATTTGCAGCTATTCTGTATAAATATTTATAAACTTGTAATAATAGTTTCAACGAAAATTTCGAAAAATTGGATGCGGCAGCAAACTCAACTTCAAAATATCGACACTAGATGGCGCTTCTAGACATTACTGAAAAATGGCGGCAATGTTGAAAGTTACTTTTACTTGTCACCGACAAGCAAACTTTTAAAAGTTTGTTGTTGCACACGGAATTTAATATTTATGGATGTTAACAATTTAAAAACATTTTTTTAAGAAAAGTAGCGACATTGAAGAATTATAAAATAAAATAAATAAATAACTTTAAAATTATCCTTTATTTACACAATCAGGTCTAAAATTACATAGTTTCACTATCTACTCAAGATATACATACATTGAGTAAATAACAAAATATAATGATAGTAGATGGTATAAACACCTTTTTGTTATTATGAATACGATTTTTATTAAGTTACAAAAAATAAAACAAAAACTGGTGCAGAAACAGAATACATAAAAATATGCACAGAACAATACTAGAAAATATATTTATTTAATTTTTTATTTACACAAACAAAGGTCATATTCGGCATGACTAGTTCATGTATTTAGATTTAGGTAACCTCGACAAATAATGCGGATAATTAGTACACAACATCATAACAATCCGACTCGGGTTTTAATGAGCGGTTGTTTTCATTTAACAAGGATTGGGAATACGTTAGTAGCAAGTTTTCCTGCCCTCTTAGCATGAACACGACACTAATATATATCGTGTTTTTATCTCGTTCAACTGTAAAAGTACTATAGAATTCCAAAATTGAGCGTGATTAAAACGTGATAATTATCATATAGCGTTGCTCATGCTACTTGGATTACGTTCTCTCGCGTTTTTGTAAAGATTTGCGAATTGTTACTAGTTACTCTTACTTCGAGAAATTGAGATCAATATTGTATATTGGACAAACATTAAATTTGACACTACATATTGAATTCACATTCAGTTTTTTTTGTTCTTTTACTTGTTTTTAACTAAAAACTTGTTTATATTGTTTAAGCAGTAAATGTGTGGTGAATGTTAATTAAAATTACATACATCCATAACATTGATTTATAAATTTTTAATTTTAAATATATTTGAACATAGCTAGGTTAAATAAAAAAAATACAATCTATAATTATGTTACAATTAAAACCAAATTTTAGATAGAACTTTTTTTCTAAATGCTTTGGTTAAAACTAGAATTTTTCATTTATATAATTGAAATGAAATGAAAAGTGCACCGATTTAGTTTACATGTAAAATTTTTACTCAGTAGTACAATAGGCGGTCTTATCAGAGAGAGCGATGTCTTCCAGACAAACTTTGATTTTAAGATATAGCTTGTTGTCGTTGAATTCCATAAAACACGATGCATGAACTAGTTTTACCTGTACAATTTTGAGCAGTCGTTGATTCTAGTTTTAACAAAGACCTTTACTAAAAACTACTAATACCTAAAGACTGGTTTTAACTGTCACTTAATTATATATCTTCATTCTATAATATCAAGACATATTAGTATTAACATAACATAAGATAAGCATCAAGTTGACAGACCCAACATTGTACCAGAACACTTAGGTGTAAAACACAACTTTAAAATTTTATTTAAACTTTGTATTTGACAAAAAATGCGACTAATAACTACTAAGACTAAAACATTTTATTTTAAATATAGATAAAGTATAAAAAGACCATCTAAACATCTCAGTTTAGTATCACAGGCTTGCCTTTCAATCGTTTGAATCATTTAGGTCCACTAGCGCGGTCGAGAATTAGCACCTAACCCTGGGCAAACCCTGGTTGAGACGCTAACTCTGGATCGTGCAATTGGGTCTTACAATATTTAAAACAGACGCTATTTTAACTTTTAGTTTTTTTCGAAACAAAAGCAATATCCAACCAACCAAAATATTAAAATTTTTAACTTAATGTTGTAGTAATTAATAATAATTGTGTGTGTACTTAAAACATTACCTATTTTTCACCGTCATGATAACAGAGGAACTGTAAGTCATACATTCCAATCATAATAATATAGGTAATATAGTAATATTATAGTATTCGATTATAAGGTTTTTTTTGTTGATAAAGTATAAACAGAAAACTCTAATACGCAATCGGTATAACATTTAAATGGCAATTGTTAGTATAAAAGTAATCTTTGAGATTTCTAGGGTTTTATAGCCCCGTAAATAAAGTATTGCATAATTAATAAATTACATACATTTTCTAGATTTTTGTCGTCGATGCGGCTTCAAGTGAGCTGGACTGCGCGAGAACCGTTATGTACTTCATTTTAGATCCAGTGCGCCGCGGTGTGGTAGCGGCTCACTAAAATAAAACAACCAACCCATCTCTTCCCTTGGATAGCGTAAAAGGACTAATGGACTTAGAACTGCAACCTCCATTACGTTATCTCACAACCTGTCACGCTGAATGCAGTCCCTGCTCGGTGAAACGCGGACTATGACTTGGACTGCTTTTGTGGTGCTTTTGCCTAGTCTCCTAACTAACCCAGAGGGGATAATAGTCGTGATTATATGTATGTAGATCCACTGCGAGGACTTAAACCCTCCACGACTAAATTGCTCAAGAAGTTTGCCGGGGCCTATACAATGTGTACAAAAAATAAACTAACCCACCCTATGGCAAAATATAATTATTCTTAATTGCCCTCTCCCACCAGTGGACATTATCAGCTGCTGCCCTACTTCATAAAGATCTATACATTTTCATTGCAACAAGATTGTCTTTACAATATTCAATAATAATAAACCACAGAGGGAAACCAGATATAATTAAATTTGATGGACTTTGGAAAAAATACAATGACCCCATTTTTATATCATTCCCAACGTTCAACATCGATAGACAGTAAAATTCGTAATTATTTAATCGACGCTTGAAAAATTTTGTTGACTCCAAAGATCCTAAACCGTGCTCGCGCAGCAACACATTGAATTAAACGTGGATTTGGCGTCATTTGCTCTGCGTGTTGTATTTGATTTGAATACTTGTGTAAATAGAAAGAAATCAAATATACGAAACTCCTTTTTAAATGCTTGCTCGTGTTTTAGGAGTTGTTCTGTTCCCCTTGTATCAGTTTTTATAGTAAACTATACGACAGTCACCGACGTTCATTCTCCTTATTACATTTAATACCAGAGCCTCTATCAGCAAATACATAGAGCTGCACCCTTAGTGTATGTTTTAGTTGCGTTAACCACTATTATGTAATAGTTATATAAACTTGAATGAAACTACATTATTCACGTATCAAAATGTACGATATTCATTTATTTGACAAATAACAGGTTAAACATGTTTGAAAAATTGGTTTTTAATAGGACATTTTGAATTCGCAACTACGACGCGTTATAAGATCTACAAATTCACAAATTTTTTACAAACCAAACATCTTTGAGACTATTATTATGCATAATAACTGTGAAAACAAATAGGTATGGAAGACAAACTGCAAATGTTTAACATAGAATAAGAATTCACGCCAGAATCGGTATAAAATTGCAGTTTTAATCTGGAAATAATTTCCTTAAATAGTTAAGGTCCGGCCACGTAGACAGTCTAGTCAAGGCACGGGTGCGGTTAGCATGCCACATAGATTGGCTAGGGGCTAACCCCATGGGTCTAAACCCGTTGGCTAAAATTGAAGTATTGAGGATGGCTCTAAATAAATTAAATAACAATTTTTATTCAGATTATAAGAAGTATCCGTCCGATTTGAAAAATTATTTCAGTGTTAGATAGGACATTAACGAGGCAGGTTATTATAGGATATAACATCACGCTGAGACCAATGAGGAGCAATACTAGACTGTACTTTGTTTACTTGAAGTGTCAAAGTTGTAATTTTAAGACATTATTTGTTTGAAATGTACTCCCTTATGTCTCCACGTGAAATTCAAACATAACTTCAAAAGAGATATGTGTCAGCGACCGAAAAAACAGCTGTACTGGTAGAAAGAATAACTTAAATATTTTAGGTTATGTTTTGTTTTTGTCTGATTTTCTGTTTAAAAATAGTTTTTTTTTTCTTTAAGGTAGCTTATAGCGGCGACGGGCTCACCACCTGTCCCGTTGAATGCAGTCACTGCTTGGTGAAGCGCAGACTATGGCAGTGCACTGCTTTTGCGGTGCTTTTGCCTTGTCTCTGACTAACCTTTAGGGGATAATAGTCGTGATTATATATACGAGTGGCTGATAAGTTCGCGGCCTACGGTACTTAATGGAAGAAAGTTTGTATGAAACAGATCGGGCTGAGACTTAGAGAGAAACTTAAAGGGTTCCCATGGGATATTTAATAAACCATAGTAACCGCGGACGAAATCGTGGGCAACAGCTAGTTAATTTATAAGACGCATATCTCTGAGTTCGATAACCCTTACATAATAATCAAATACACTAATTGCGCACCAAATACACTGATACATACCTAATCACTAGATAATGAGCTATAATATCTTGTTTATTAATGTAAGCTATGATGAGATTGGGATTAAAATATCCTGAAATGAGCCAAAGTGCGTTATCTTGTCGCGTTTTTATTATCTTCCGCTTGCTGTGGTTATTTATTAGTCATTGAAAAATAATAAGGATATGACGCGGACGTCTCAAACAAGAAACAGAATGAGTACAAAATTAATGATTTTTATTCATTACAAAATATAACCTATAAACCTAACCAGTAAAGGTTTACTTTTGATTATTAATGATCAAATATTGAATTAATATACATATTGCAATTAGTAACTTTATAATAATAGTACAGTGAGCGAAAGACCCATAATTAGAAAGGAAAAGTCATGCATGTGTGTGTAAAGATACTGAGAATTCAATTTAATACGTTCATTCAGATTACATGCGTCTTACTCTAGCGCACGTTAAGAAAGAATATTTTGACAAATTAGGTTGAATTTATTTTAATTTGATGATTCATTGTGAGCGTGGGTGATGAATTGTTTTGGACGAGTTGTGCCAAGGAACAAGAATGCAACCGTACTACTGCGTTATACTAATTTTGAATATCGCTCGAGTCATTCTGTGTTCGCTGCATGGCAACTGACTCTCCCCCTGTTACATGGGGACTTATCAGGTGAAATATGGGGGGTAAGGGACGGTTTATAGCTACGCTAGCCGCCAGTGCTGTTCAACAGCACCAGCGAGATGTTCAAACATTTTTACATATACGCGCGTTAGCTGTGGAACGATGTCTATCTCGTGTAATTGAAAACGCGCGCGTGGCCGGTGCTGGCGCCAGCAGCGTAGCTATGAAACCATTCTACTTCTGCCTACCTCTCGGGGACACAGGCTAGGCGTAAATACCTTTATGTTGTTATTATGATAGTAATAAATTAACTATACGTGTATACTGCATTTTAATAGTAAAACTATCACAAAAACCATAGTATGGAACTATGATTGTTTCTCCAAAATAAGAAAACCCAGGATTGAATGTAATGAAAATGTATCGATATGCTCTATTTATTTTTATTGTACATGCTGTAATTTTTTTTTAAATAAATCAAAGCCAAGACAAATGCAAGTTTGAAATACCTTGTCCAAACCTTCTAAGAGGTCGCCAAGCTAAGTGGTAATAATCTCTTATATATATATATATATGAATATAAAGAATCGCTAACACATTTCATTTCACATCCATATTTGAAGCCACACTGAGACAGTCAGCATATTACATAACAATTTAAAACCACGCACATATATATTGCTTGAATTGATTCTTGGAGACAAAGTCTGAAAATTTTGACAAAATTTACAACATAACTTAATATTTTAGTAAACTCGCTGAAACCTGCAGCGATTATTGGACTAAACAGAACACAATTACGATTTTACAAGTATTTTTGTATAAAAAATCTAAAATGTATTAAACTTGTTTTTAATTCGCTATATTTTTATTTATTTTACATATACTTATGTTATTTTTAACAGATTAAAGTTTGTTTGTTACCGTCAAAATAGGACGTTAGATGAGAGCCAGAACACGGTATGACTTGTTTTATCACTGCAATCTGTCAAAATTTTGATTTGGCACATTCATAGATAAATATTAATATCATATCGCGTTTCAGCTTTCATGGCTATCGTAACATTCACGTCGTGATACAGGTTGTGATGAGGCGCTATAATATATCTATATTAGACACTTTCTCAGCCCTTATCTATTCGCCAAAAAGAAACTATGTACTGGCATAGATAAATTAAGTAGTATAGATCGCTGCTCTCATACATGGGTTTTTAGTTCATCTAAAACTCGTTATTGTAGCTTGTTCGACTTATTACGTTAGGTGGCGCTACTATACTAGCGGAAACACCTAATTTATCTGTTTCCGCTAGTATAGTAGCGCCACCTAACGTAATAAGTCGAACGAAGGGGTACAAGCAACAACAATAAGTTTAAGACTAAAAATCCATGTATTGGGAATAGCGATCTATAATACTTAATTTATCTATGGTACTGGTTCGTCTCCGTGGGTACCTCTTACTTTTTCTTGCATTGCTTTGCGGTAAGAATAAGAAAGAGTACAGTAGGGTACACCTATTACCAGCTGTAGACTGTACATGTGATATAAAAAATCTGCCGCTATAAGCTGCGTATGTTGCGTCTCTCTTCCGCTGCTTTGTTTCATTTTCTCAGTAGGCACTGAATTTTACTTTTAGTTGTAAAGCTAGTTAGAAGCTTATATTGACATAGAACCTCGTACCATAAATATAGTTGTCTAATATCTACCCTCTTTTTCGCGTAAGACGAGTTCGGTGCAGGGCTGAATTCACTTTACACGTAATAGCTCGTTTCCACTCGTCAGTTGTCGGATCCGTATACCGATCAGCGCATATTAGGTATATTAGGCATATTAGGTATAGGTACATATGAAATTGGCGTTTTGTATGGAGATTATGGGGAACTCTGCATTTTCCATACTAACATTTTTTCAGTTTTCTTCACAACGGCAAATCCAAAGATAATAATATTTGGCATGCATCATAAGACAAGCTTTAGCTATATGTGTGATATCACACTTCTTAAAAATTATTTATCTTTTTTATGTGAATGCAAATCAAATTATGTATTCGGAAGGCACTGAAAAGGAGTTGTCTCCGTGTTCAATTTTAACACAATAAAACTTACAACGAATTATCAAAACAAATCAAAAGAGTTCGAAAATATGGTCTCTTTTTAGAGGAGGTAATTATTTTTTAAGAATACTCTGAAACTTAATAGTTACGAACAAAATACTAAGAGAGAAGAAAAACACCAATTTCATAGGTAAGGACCTAATATTACAGCCCTCGTTGGCGTAGTAGTTAGTAGTACGCTTTGGCGTTCGATATTGAAACAAAGCTACCTTCGCCATGGTGAGGACATGGATAGGTGACCGAAACTTTGTGATCTCGAACTCCTCTATGCTTAGGAGACATTTTAAGCCATTAGTCCCGGTTGATATTGCAACCGATTCTACCCAACCCACATTGGGCCAACGTAGTAGTATTGTGGCATATATTCCTCATGTGTTTGTTTCTATTAGTGTTGTTGAGGAAGTGATTATGAGGAACATAATGATAATTCCGCGTGTGTATCATCAAAATCGGTCCAGCCTTATAGGAGTTCAGTGAAATAGTCTGTCATAAGAAACATAGATTGTCAAGTTAGAACAAGGAAGGAAGAGGAGGGGATGGCTTGCTCCCCCGCGGTGCGCAGGCGCATGGTGCTTCGCGCGTGCGTCATCATGGATGCGCAGTCAAATTCCTCTTCAATTTTGAGGAAGCGATAGCGGAAGAGGAAGATGGAGGATTTTATCATTTATTAGCATGCGCTAACGGTTGAGGAATTCAAAATATTGCGGATCTTCCGCATTATGAGGAAGCGGAAGGGGAATCCTCAGCAACCCTAGTTTCCATAAGGAAGGCCTGTGCTCAGCAGTGGGACGAATCCGACACCCGATAGGTAGGAACGAGCTCTGAACAGGCTTCCTCTATTTTTTACAAATTTAGCAGCTATCTCAGGAATCATCTTAGATACAATCGCCTGCAATAAACTGTATACACTTGTTCTTACAGCGAAGGAATAAGGTTCTTCTTTGCATTGGATTGTATACGTGTGCTCGCGACTGTACGTGAAAAGGGGGGATAGGTGATTTAGTAGTGTAGTGTGACATCTGTCGCTAGAAGGCAGTGCATACGTTCCCGTCGAACTCGATGTTGCCGCCGTAGGGCCGCTCGTCGTCGGCGTAGAGCCGCGGGTCCCCGCTGCGCCAGGCGCTGAACAGCGTCGGCAGGAAGTCGTTGAACAGCGGACTGCGGAGGTGCGAGACGCTGTTCTCGCGGACCACCTGGAATGTTACATTTACTTAATTAACTTAAACCAGTAAGGGTCGCTATTTTTTTTAATTAGATACCATAGTCTTAAAAACCAGAAGCTTAATTGATTAAAAAAAAAAAGAACGACGGTACAGAAATTTAATCACGAAAAATATTAAATAATTCTTAACAAATAGAATAATGCACTAGGAGAGCACGTCCGTTCCGTCCAAGCGCCGGAGCCAAAATGGCGCGCTGTCGCTACGCCGACTTCGCCTCACGCCACGTCCCCACTCCGACCATTTGCCGATCACGTGGTTGAAGAGTCTAGTAAAGGTTCGAGCACACTATGCCGGGCCGCAACGGGGCGGAGCGGGCCGCAGCGCAACGCAAAATGCGTACCTAGCACATTTGTGACGGGCCGGGTCGCATTGCATTGACGGATTTTAAGTAGTGTGCTGTCGGAATTTGCGTGCATTGTACGTTATGGATAGCTCTGATGAAGAACTTTCGTTTTTTTGCCTGCTGTTAGATGAAGAACAGCATAGACAAGAGGTTCGTCAAAAGAGAAAACGTAAAATATGGATACATCCCATTTGTTCCAAGAGAAAGATATTCGGCGAATACCATCATCTTTTCCCCGATCTTTTAACAGACAAAAACAAGTTTTGGGGATATTTTCGGATGACTCCTGATCGATATTTTCAATTACTTGAAATAATAAAGGCGAATCTGCATAAAAAAACTACAACTTTTCGTGAGCCTATCGGACCAGAAGAGCGACTTGTAGTGTGTTTAAGGTAAGTTTCACTATATCATACCTAGTGATTTTTAATTACCCTTTTATCTTCCCATTTAATGCAGCGTAAATTGTATCTTAAATTGTTAGTGAAGTCGTACGTTAGGATCTTGTGTCTTTGTCTTTTTAATAGTTAGCAGCGGCGCTAGTTAGAGTATGTTTTTATTTTAAAGGAAAAAAAACATATACATAATGTCAATATTATATTGTAACAAAATCACAGAACAAAAATCTTTCTATCTTAAACTTTAGTAAAAATCAACATCTTGCATTTCTCTTTATGTTTGGCCTCTTATTTGCCCATCACTCAAAATACCATTCATTGGTTATTTTTCTTTTGTTGAATAGAATTTAAAAAAGCATTTAAGTTATCATCAAGATCAAGAGCTATCTCTTCTTCCTGTTCCTGTATGTCAATATCATTTGGATTCGTGTTTGTTGAAGTTGGTGTTATTATTTGGTTTGGAGGTTGTGCATCAACATCGTTTGAATTAACAACGATTATGGGCGGTGCGCTCTCTTGAGATAATTCCAATAAATATTGTGGTTTAGACTTCTCCCTAAAAACCAACTCTTCTGCATCGGTAACTATTTTAAAAACTTCACGTTTTACACGAATTTGTACATCTTTCGGAAAATTTGAAACAGTTTCCCCCATGTTCTTGAAAAACTCAACTATTTTATCGGTTTCATTTTTCTTGGCACTATATTTTTTTTCTAAATACTCTTGCAATAATGAGTGTGTTGGTGAAAGTTGTGGTGGAGTATTTAAAGTTCTAGAATTTCTTTTATAAGGACGAGGTGAATTGTCTTCTGAAGAACCAGAACGATTTCTTATAGTGCTTTGTGAAGGACCAGCACTTGAACCAGGGCTATCACCGCTATGAATATCATATAAAAGACTATTATCCTCATTACTTGAGTCTTGCGAAACATTTGGTGGAAAATTTGAAAAAGTTTCATCTTCATTGCTGATATAGGGGATAAGGAATGACAATAAATCTTCATACTTTGGTTTCTTCATATTTGTTGCAGCTTGTCCACTTTTTGTTTTCCTTAACTTTTTAGCGCGTCTGTAATTATCTCTAATACGTCTCCATCTGTCTCTGCAAGTTTTAGCTGTGGAAGAAAACATATAGGTATTAGTAAAGTTAGAACATAAAGCATAAATAGGCTGATAACTATGCCATTAAAGACTCCATGGAACATAACATTATTGGCTTGCATAAATGTAAGGATCAGTTAAAAGATGTAAGATGTTTCAACCACATTGTTTTTATGTTTCAGATATTTGGCAACAGGAAATTCAATGAAGTCACTCGCCACTACTTTTCGTCTTGGTGAATCAACTGTTAGACAAATTATTTATGAGGCATGTACAGCCATATTTAAGAAGCTGTCTCCTAATGTCATGCCCGTACCGACAGAAGCAGACTGGAAACGTAAAGAACAGCGTTTTAGAAGGCAATGGAACTTTCCAAATTGCATTGGGGCACTGGATGGAAAGCATGTTATTATTGAAGCACCACCGAATAGCGGTTCCCTTTATTTTTCTTACAAAAAAACGTTTACTATAGTTTTATTGGCCTTAGTCGATGCAGACTACCGTTTTACAGTCATCGATGTTGGTGCCTTGGGTAAAAATTCTGATAGCCTAATATTCAATAACTCTAATTTTGGCAAAGCTTTAATCGATGGACAGTTTAATTTGCCTGCTGATCGTTTAATACCGGGTACTGAAATAAAGTTACCACATGTCATCGTTGGAGACGAAGCTTTTCCATTAACCAGACATTTGATGAGACCATATCCAGCAAATCAGTTGACAAATGATGAAGACAAGAAAACTTTTAATTATAGGCTGAGTAGAGCTAGGCGTGTGAGCGAAAATGCGTTTGGTATATTAGTAAAAAAGTTTAGAGTTTACGAAAGACGTTTTTCGTTATTGCCGAAACATGTTAATGTTATTATATTAGCCACTTGTTGTTTGCACAATTTACTGCGAAACGACATTTGCTACTGGTCTGAAGAGGAAGCTCAGAGAAATGTGGTATCAGAAGCTATAACAGATTTGCCTTATATTGGAGGTCATGCAGCACTAGACGCGATGTGTGTCCGTGATCAATTTAAAAGATATTTCGTATCTCCAACTGGTACCGTTGAGTGGCAGTCGAGGGTTATTAGAAGAGGTATGCGAAGAAACTAATATCTTGACACTAAGGTGATTTATTCGATACTGCCTACTTACAAAAAACCGGTCAAGTGCGAGTCGGACTCGCATATGAAGGGTTTCGCATCACAGATAATACGGAACCCAAAAAAATAAATAATACTGTTTTTGGGCATTTTATACGGAACCGTCCACAAGTGGTACTAATTGTCCCGAGACTGGGTGTTTCTATGTATCATAAGTATGTATTTACAAACAAAAAGTATATAAGTATTTGTTTTTCCGTTGTTTAGTACTCATATTACAAGCTCTGCTTAGTTTGAGACTAGATGATGTGGTGTGAACGTGTCACATATTATTATTATTTTTATTACTTATTTATGCTTATTATGATTAATGTCACTATTAATAAAGTAACACCTACTCTAATAATGAAAGATACACTATGGTTGTTGGTGTCAGTCAGTCTGGCGGCAATAAACATTTCCTCAGAAATCCGTCAAATCAGTGATATTAAATATTATGTTACTTGGTCTAAATACGTCGTAAGTTACAAAAAATGTATTTATAGTACATCACGAATTCACGACACAAGTGCGTTATGATGATTATAACATAAGAAATAAATACTTGACAGTGTTACTTACCAGAATCTTTCATTATGTCCCCTATTTCCTTCCAAATATTATCTCTTCTTTGTTGATCATCGTAATGAGGATCTTGCAAATCATAAAGTTCTTTGTATCCTTGAACTAAATTAATCAAAAGTTCTTCATTCATTTTTGTGAACACCAAAGGAACACACTTCTTCCAAAAAATGCAAATATCGTGAATATAAACGCGGCTCGCGTGGAGACCAATCCGCTTGCTATAGCACACTGTTGACGGGGCGCAGCGGGGCGGGGCGGGGCGCATCGCACAGGCGGAATTCCGCCGCGCAATAATGCGAGCCGCTGCGGCCCGACACAGTATGCGTTATTTCATACAAATTGTATTGAAGCGGTTTAAGCTGATTTTTGCGCTCCGCCCCGCCCCGCCACGGCCCGGCATAATATGCTCGAACCTTAAGAATAGATATTTTTTAGGCCGCTTGCACGAGTAGGTTATAACGTATGCGACTACTACAAAGCTAATTTGTAATTTTTTCGCTATTTATCTATTTAATTTAAAGCTGCCTACTTCCTGATGTAACGGATGTGTATTTGTTGCATCAATGCGACTCGAGCTATTACACGTTATTATAAATTACTAGCTTTTGCCCGCGACTTTGAAAGCTTAGAATAGTGACTAGTGCGATGGTATGTATCCAAGCCTTCCTCAATAAATAGGCTATTTAACAATGAATGTTTTTTTTTTAAATTGGAACAGTAGCCTCAATTGGTGGGATTGAAAAATTACTCCTACTCTATTGTTAGAAGCAAAGTTCATAGTGGCGTAAATTTGTCCTTCATTTTTCTGGCGTTATAATTTTTTTACATTCTCCCGCATGGCACCCCTTCCCATAGGAATATCGGGTGAAAAGGTAGCCTATGTATCTATCTGTGTACTAAATTTCGGTTAAATTGGTTCAGTAGGTTTGACGTTAAAGCGAGACAGACTGACAAAGTTACTTTCGCATTTATAATATTAGTATGGAAATTGATGACGTTACGATTCTAACCTCCAATTCACATTAGGACAACTGGTGTTACAGGTGATAACGCTTGTGAATTTTGTGTGTATATTAGTAATCAAAATACCCAAAAAGTTATTTATAACCCGACCAGGAATATAAAAACTTGCTTTGAGGGCGTCAGAAAATTTCTTACTATTGCAACACCAAGAATTTCTTTTTAAAGCAAAACATTTCCACAATTGCATATTTCCATGAAAATAATAGCTAATTTAATATTCTCAGCATTGCAGTGCAGAAAAACGAGAATGAAATTATACTAAATGTTATCATCATTCCGGATTAGACATCAAAATACGTGACAGTTAACATTACAAAATGAAATTGACGGATAAAATTATTGTTGCCATTAAAATAAAATAGTTTCATAAATCCGCAATATAGCGAGGTTTCTTATTACTGGTCAGGCTATATCATATTTCGTAATATTTTACACAAACCTTACATTACACATAACATATCATCACACCTCTTTCCCCGAAGGGGTAGGCAGAGGTGTTGAACACCTACATTTCGCCAGATATGTTAAGTGCCCATGTAACAGGTGGCGAGTTGCCATGCACCGGGCACAATGTGAGGCAAGCGATATTCACAATGAACTGTACATGTTTTATTCAAACTCAGTGGCGGCGGTGGATTCGAACCCGCGTTTCCCGCGCCAGCGAACGAGTAGTGCCCGTCCGTCCCAACTCGGCTACGGCTGCCTTTGTTGAGAATATATGAGGACTAAGAATCGATGAAGCGAATATTTAAAGATCGTGGCAAGTGGAAAGAATTAAGAGGCGTGAAAGGGCATCTTATGAGTCAGCAAGGTGGAGGTCGCTAAGCCTGCATCCTTTGGTGCTGCCCTAGCATCCTTCGCAAATGGACTTATCTACTGGTTACCATCAAGTGGTGTTGTCTTTTGCTGGGCTGATTATAAAAAAAAAAAGAAAATCTTACCCTCTCAATGCCGTCAAAGTCGGGATCGCTATCCCTCCTCGGTATCCATATCTTGACATCTTTGTCCAATCCACTGGTCGCCAACACGGGGAACCGCGGGTGCGTCTCTATACAATTAACCTGCAATATTACATTTACTTTATTATTGAGGAGCTCGGTGGCGCAGTGGCTTTGGCTTTCGATACTGAAAACAAAGCTATCTTCGCCATGGTCAGGCCTTGGATTGGTGAAAAAAAAATTGTGATCTCGATCGCCTGCGTGCTTCCACCAATTATCACTCATTTCCACAGAATAGTAAAAAAGGTTAGAATGATAAAGTGGGCGTGGCTGACGAGCCGCTCATATGAGCAAACGGGCATATGAACGTCAAATTGCTCGCAGTGTATTGCACAATGGCGTAGCTGTCAGACGTATATTCGGTGCAGTACAAAACCCAAAAAGATGCCGAGTTGTGCTATTATTTCGTGCCGTTTGCGAAGTGAAAAGGTGAATCTGGAAAAAGGAGGAATTTCATTTCATCGGTAAGTAATAATATTTCGAAATAACTAAATATGAAGGCATATTCAATAACGGAAATAATTCGTACCAAATTCTGTGCAATCATAGGGCTTGCATGTTATCGATAGTTTTATCGATAGAGTTTTTTTGTGGTAATTTACATGTGGTAATTTACATGGACATAATATCAAATCTAAGTTTTAAATATCTATATAATTTTTAAATAAGACATAAATATTCTGTTTATAAATATTTACATATTTCAGTTTTCCTACAAATCCGGATATAAAAGAAAAATGGATATCCGCAACTGGCAGGAAAGATCAATGGTTTCCTACTAAAAGCAGTAGCATTTGCTCGTAGCATTTTACGGAAGATGACTTCCTACAAGTTTAAAAAAAAGGCATTTGAAATCTTCTGCAGTACCTCACATAGATATTTGCGTACAGGTAATGTTATGAATATTTTATCTGTCTACAGTGAAAACAAAATATTATTATAAAATTATACATTTGTCTTGTACGGGAATCGAACCCGTGATGTCTGCCACAGAAGGCAGTTATCCTTACCCTTGCGCCAAATCAGTCGTTTCGATTATACAGGGTAGAAATATTGCGCATGTGATTGAGTGACGATTGAATAAAATTAGTAGGGACTTTAATTTGTTGATTATTTTCTATATTTTTTTATCTAAAAATAAATATATTTCATGATGTCAAACATCTCATAAGCGAGAATTTTGAAATCATTTACTTTTGTTTGCAGGAAAATCAAGTTCGCCTTCCTGTTCAAATGCCAGTTCACAAAGAAAGCGAAAACTCAAAATTATAATAGGCAATAAAGACAGTGCCCTCCGAGCATAGCCCTTTCCATAGTTCGCTGGGCGACTTTAAACTGGTGGACTAGTCGAGCAGTGAGTGTCCACGTCTTAGCACCGTAGGTCATGACCGGGAGGACGCACTGGTCGAAGACTTTCGACTTAAGACATTGAGGGATGGGTGACGAGAAAAATGTGATTAACCAGTATTAATGTTAATTAATTAAAAAGTGTATTTTTTGTTGGTAACCGCTGTTTCTTCACTGAGAACAACCCCAGCTCATAACATAACCAATTATTTTATTTATTATTCACTGGTGTAAAACTGGCAAGGCAGTTTTTTCTTTATTGTTGTTTCATTGCCAAGCCAACTATAGCGATAGTGTATCTTTTGTTATAGTCAGTGACCTATTCCTAGAAACATCCACCTGAAACTGTAACCTCTGGTCTTTATAGTATTTATTCAGTAGAAAACTAAATCACAGACTACAAAATATTTATCTTCATTAAATTTGCATAGTATTGAAATTGGTTGGAATTTCTTTAAGAGCCCTAGAGGGGAGGTACCTTAAATACATAAAATATTTTAATTTCCACAAAGGAAACGAACTTTTATTTTAAAAAGAAGCAACTGCATTCTCATTTTTCTCAAATAAAGTTTACCCAAACCGGGAATCGAATAAGCTAAAATTTTTTTTGTTATTTTTTTATTCTATTAACCAATACAATGTGAAACACTCGTACAAGATATCAATCTCTACTTCTGCGTTCCACCGGCTGCTACAGATTTTCCAAATATGCCCGGAAAAAATAAATGTATGTAAGGTTTCATTATGTCTTACATGCGTAAGACCTAATGTTTCATAGAGAAATAGTATTTTTAGCCATAACTTAATCAATTGGTGAAATAAAATAAATATCCTCAGACATTCACACCTATCAACTAGTCCCATTTTAAGCAACTAAATGCTGCTTGTGTAGCGAGCAAAACCACCACGAAATAGAATTATTTGAGGTGGTTTGGGAATCAAACCACCTGTTTGGGTAAGCTTTTTTGAAAAAAGTGAAAACATTTTTGTTTCTATTTGAAAATAAAAGTGTGTTTCCTTTGTGAAGATAAAAAAAAATCCATCCTGTATATTAATATTCTCCTTAATTACGAAGTTGGATAAATAAATAAAATACATAATTTTGTTACTTTATACTTGATTATCGACATCAAATTGTGCACTACACTAGTCCAGTGCTGTCATGATAGTGTACATGTTTTTGCACAATAATTCGAAAAAGATATTTAACGTGTCTCATTATACGTATTATAGATTATAATATTTAAAAACGTATTTCAAATGATTGTATATAAATGATCTTACCAGTCCGTGCTTGAACTGTAAAATTTCGAAGTAACAAAATGCATTGTGCCAACATAAATCACAGCTGGTAACACATACCTGTGTATTGCAGTAAAATAACCCTTATTATTTAGGTGCAATTTGCTACTTTTGCTTGAATTTTTTTAGCCAATGAATACATTGCGCTCCTTGTGTGTTGAATAACTATTAATTCTTGTATGTGTGAGAACTGGCTCGCGCGGTCCTAGTACTAATGTGGATGCGTTATCATTCTAACCTTTTTTATTGTTCTGTGCTCATTTCTCAAATTAGGTCGTTTAGAAACGGCCTACTAAGCACATTTTTTTTTTAATATTGTACGAAAGATGCAATTCGTACAGATGTCCAACAATTCAGAACAAGGAGGTTGCTAGTTTTGTGACTGGATATCGCATTATTTCGAATTATTTACGAATAATAAAACGCTTTTAAAGAAAACCTATATTTTCAAATAGCCCTTGGGAAGAATTAGCGTCTGTCACACAGTCTCCCCATGAGACTAACATAGTAATGACCCCCCTATCTTTAAACTAGACTAGTATAAAAAAGCACCTACCTGTATAATTAGTTCTAAGATAATTTGTTCCTTGTAAATATGTTCAATAAATAATATTATTAAGTACGGACAAGAATCTCAGTAAGTTTTCAACAAATTCAACTCACCACACCATTGACATCTCCCTGCATCCACTGCACGATGGCCTCAGAGTTCCTCTCCCATATGTATATGTAGGAGCAGTCAGACCCAGACACTATGTACTCGCTCTTCGGCCCGAAGAACGCCACCCCTTTGAAGGTAGCGCTGTTTCTGTGCCCGCTGTATCTGTGCTGAAAGCCTTCCTTGACCTCGCTTGTGTTGTCTCTGGAAAGACGGTTGGTTAATGATAGGGGTTTTTGGCGGCATTTGACTATGGCGGATGGGATTTTTGTGGATATTATTACGTAAAATCAGTGTAGTTTTGTATGATGAGGGTCTGTGATGATGTGCAATGTGGAGGATCATTGAAATAAGCGTCATGTGGTGTGAAATGTGAAGAGTTTTCTTATCGTGGTAATCCACCTCATCAAAGTAGCACCACAGTGTCTACCATCTACCATTTGGCGCCAAACACTCCCAAGATGCATTGAAATGTATTACACTTGCATTTCAATGCAAATACTGAAGGCAAAAATACCGAAGACATGACTGTATCGGGCTTCGTTCCCATTGCCTTCCCTACATGGGAGAATTTTACAACAACTGAAAATATGACATAAGGAGGCAAACTGAGAAATGGCAAAAAAGGTGAGTAAACACCAAGTGAATGTTTTAACCCCTTGGCGCGCTCCGCGAACACCGGTGTTCGCTAGTTAATACTAAGGTGCAGAATATCCAACGTATGTTATTTATCATTAGTCCTAGTTGCATAGGTCAAGATAGCCAATACTTGTGGTCTTCGATAAGTAACTTTTTTTTTACATACGACAGGTAAGCAAGCTCTTGACCTTCATCTTACCTGATGATAAGTGACGATAAGGCCGAAAGTGGAAACGAGCTTCACCTGTAAAATCCTCAACAACTGAGGAACTGGCTATCTTACCTCTGATTGCCGGAACACAACAATGCTTACAACATTGTTATCATGGCGACAAATTTAGGTAAGACGGTGGTAGCTAGTCAGGCGGGCTTTGAAGCCTTACCACCAACCAAACCGAGCAGCAAAACATCTGCCCCCATGGGGAATCGAACCCGGACCTCCCGATCAACACCCGGTGGTGTGAACCACTAGACCAGAGAGGCGGTTAAAAACATTTGGAAAATATGCCATTTGCAAAGCCATTTTGGGACCGCCTCTATTACGAGCATTAAAAGTTCATAGTCCAAGTGTTAGAAATTAATTGAAGTGTAAAATAAAACTATTATTTAAAATAATTCATTATAATTATTATACTGTTATTTGTATATTATTGTGATTATTTTATAAGGTGATTCAATAAATTAGACATTGTATTGATAATCGAATAACAATCGAGTTAAGAGGTCGGCCATGTTGGCGCCATTCGTTTTTGACACGGCAAGTTTGTGGGTTGTTTTGGATTTTTAATTAAATGTTATCTGCTAAAGCGAGGAGTTTTATTATCTCAGAAGTGGGATTGGCTTAAATAGCCCACAGGTTTGTGCATAAACAGCGAATCGGTAAGTTGCACACATTTTTTTATTATTTTTCAAAGATGATATAAATAAAATTAAAATCTGTTTTTTTTTCTGCTAATATAATGCATGACTGTTGTCTTTTATGAAACCTGACAATTATTATCTGTATTCCAACGAAAGGAAACGAAAGTAGCGTTCGATAAATGTTTATTTTTTTTTTAGTCCTTAACCGAATTAAATTAGTTAATAATTTTACCTATATTTAGCAAACATTTGTTATAAATCATGTGATGGTTAACACTTCGTTGTTTTGTTTCAAGTGCGAAATAGGTGTTCTTTAGCCGTACATTTTTTTTAAGAAAACCATACGAATTTAACAGTAATTGTATTTACAGATTGAAATACATTTCGGTTTATCCTTTTACTTTCCGTGTTTCCTCAGCCTTTTCTAATTTCCCTATGCCCTGATTTATGCCCTGATTTCAGCATTTCATTTATCGGACAAAATCATTAAGAGGTCAAAATAAATCTTTACTAGTGATTGGCGGTAGGTACTCTTACTTGTTTACATAAGTCGTTAAGAAAGTAAATTAACATGTCCAATCGTAGCAATACACCTCCATTACCTCACAGAGAAAATAGTGTAGTAAGAAAATATAAGCACAGTGGTTCGCATCGGGTAGTAAAGCGTAAACGCAGTGAATCTCGCGAACGCTCGCGTTCTATAAGTACTGTTCGTTCCGAGTACGGTTCACGGCGCCGACGCCGCTCGCGCCGTCGCCACTATTCAATAAGTAGTTCGGAAATGAGTTCAGACTCCTATACTCGCGATAAACATTACCACCGTCAAAATAGGTACCACAAAAGAAAATTCGCTAAATCGCGCTCGCATATGCAGAAACGGCGTTGTAATCGATATCAATCACCTGATTCTGACGGAGGCTCGAATGTACCAAGTAGTCTTCGTAAAGCGTCGGATTCAACTCAGGTAACCCAACAGCAACAGGTACCTGATAACCATTTGCCAAGTGAGGAGTTAATACAAACACTCGTGACTGCGATAAGACGCCCATGGGTTCACATATGCAAGGGGCGCAAAATGTAATTTCCGAGTTTGATCCAAGTTCTAAATCGCAAACTATGAATGACTGGTTAAGTAAAATAAACGAATCTGCCGCAGTCTATGGATGGTCAGAAAGACAGACCATTTTTTATGCATTGCCAAAACTAATCGGCCTTGCAAAGAAGTGGTATGACGGATTAACTAGTGTGAAGTTTAGTTGGATAGAATGGCAAGAGAAACTACTAGAAGCTTTCCCTTGCGACGAAAACTACGGAGATATTTTATGGGAAATGTTGAATCGTAAGAGTAGGAAGAATGAAACGCTAGTCGAATACTATTACGATAAGATTATGCTTATTAATCGTTGTAAGCTGCAAAACAAACAAGCAGTCGACTGTATTACTCATGGTATTTATGATTTCAATATTAAAATGAACGTACAGGGAGCTCGTTACGAGAAACCCGAGCAGGTTCTAAACTACTTTCGTAATATCCCTTCAAAATTAAACAACGAATCACTCGTAAATAGGAGTCTACCGGTAGATACACGTGAACATCGTAACGTTGACCATTTGTCGAAGAGGTCCGCTGACTGGTCACATGATAATCGTAACAAAATTCCCTTTGAAATGAATACAACAAAAAGGAATAATTTTGCTGTTACCTGTTACAACTGCGGTGAAGCTGGGCACACTGTAGCTAGGTGTAGTAAGGAAATACTTAAGTGTAGTAAGTGTCGTCGTCATGGTCACCTAGAAACTAATTGCAACTTTAATTTCCATAATAAAAATAATGATGTACACGTCGTCAAGAAATTAGACCACCCTACGACAACAAATAAAACAGTTTTAAGCATCGATGAAGGTAGGGACTTAAATCAGAAATATTTTAAGCCGGTTCGAGTAAACGGCTTAGAGCTTACGGGTTACGTAGACTTCGGTAGTGAGTGCACACTTATTAGTGAAGACTCATATCATAAGTTAGGGTTAGGTCTATCTTCACAAAATTTACCCTCTTTACGTGGATTTGGCAATCATTCAATCGTTCCAATCGGTAAGGTATTAGTCAGGATAGTCGTTGATTTAGTTGACGTGGAATTAACAGCATATGTCGTCAGTAAGAGTCTATTACCTGCTGATGTCCTGATTGGTCAGTCACTTACGGAAATTTCTACTGTAAGGGCTTATAAAACTGACAAAGAGCTCACATTATACCAAGTAACTGCCAATAAGACTAATACCATAATATTAAAACCCTCTAAATGTGCCATAATCAAAGAAGACACTATAGTTGAAGTAAACAGCGTGCCCGAACATACAGGTTTTGTGAAAATAGTATCTGATATTAGACGAGAAAATAACAAAGAGTATATTATTCTACCAGGTTTTTACTATCTTTACAACGGACTCGGGCGCATTATAATAATTACATTAGGAGATAAAGAAATTCAGTTACCCAAACATAACATCTTAGCTAGAGGTATCGGCATGCCACAATCAACATTGTCATGCCATGAAGCTTCAGAAATGAATTATATGATGAATGTTAGACATGTGTCTTCGGAGCCTACACCTATAGCGACCGAAGACATCAACTTTGATCCAGACATGGCAATTGGCATTAAAATCAAACTAACTGAACTTCTTAATCAATACAGAGGTTGTTTCGCGTTATCTTCAAATGAATTGGGGAAAACGGAAGTAACCGAAATGCAAATAAGGCTCAGTGACAATTCCCCCGTAACTTATCGACCCTACAGGCTTTCGCTATCTGAAAGAGAGAACGTCAAAGTAATTATTAACGAACTTTTATCTAATAATATTATTCGTGAATCCGATTCTGAATTCGCGAGCCCTATTATATTGGTTGCAAAGAAAAATGGGGAACGACGTCTCTGTGTGGACTATAGAGCGTTGAACCGAAAAACCATAAAAAACAAGTACCCAATGCCAATTGTGGAGGATCAACTGGATAGCCTCGAAGGTCAAATATTCTTTACCACTTTAGATCTTACTCAGGGTTACCACCAGATACCGATGGCCGAGGACTCTAAACATCTTACAGCGTTTGTCACACCGGATGGGCACTACGAATACAATCGTATGCCGTTCGGGTTGACAAACGCTCCAGCCGTATTCCAGAAAATGATACATTCCCTTCTAAATAAGCGTAAAGTACCGGGAGTCGTTGCTTACATGGATGATGTTGTAATCGGATCAAAAACCAGGGATGTAGGGATTGACAAATTAGGGCAGGTATTGGACATTTTGCGCGAAGCAAATTTAACGTTGAATATTCGGAAATGTCACTTCTTTAAAACTAAAATAGAATACCTAGGCTTTGAGATGTCAGCTGATGGAATTCGCCCAGGCACCAGAAAAACGGAGGCAGTTGCTGCTTTCCCAACACCCAAGAATATTCACGAGGTGAGACAATTCGTAGGGTTAGCAAGCTTCTTTAGGAAATTCTTGAGTAATTTTGCTACTATTGTCAGGCCGTTAACTGTGCTAACAAAATCGAACACACCTTGGAATCGGGGCAACGATCAGATTCAAGCTTTCACCAAAATAAAGGAAATACTAACGACAAGACCAGTATTAACAATATACAATCCTAAAAACTTCACGGAACTTCACACGGACGCGAGTAAGTTGGGTATAGGTGGGGTATTACTACAACGCGAAAATGAGAAGTCATCACTAAGGGCGGTTGCTTATTTCAGTAGGCAAACAAGTGCGGAAGAACAACATTTCCATTCTTTCGAACTTGAGACATTAGCAGTCGTCATGTCTTTGAGTAGGTTCAGAGTCTATTTAATAGGAATTTCCTTTAAGGTAGTGACCGACTGCAATGCTCTCAGAACCACTCTTACGAAGCGCGATCTTGTGCCACGCATAGCTCGCTGGTGGCTACTAGTGCAAGACTATGACTTCTCAGTTGAATATCGCCCCGGGTCCCGTTTACTACATGCTGATTGTTTAAGTAGAAATCCTCTACCTCAGAGTAGCAGTGATTCAACGGAAATTACAATTCTGCAGATTCAAGACGAAAACTCGTTGCTTAAGGTACAATTAGGGGATCCTAAACTTAAATTGATTCGAAGTATACTAGATAGGAACTGTGCTGACGCTAAAGACGTACTTAGTAATTTTCAACTTAGAGATGGCAAAGTTTATAGGAAGGTCGGCTCAGAATTCAAGTTTGCTATACCGCGAGACGCACGGTGGAAAATTTGTCAGATTTGTCACGACGAAAGTGGCCACTTCTCATTTGATAAAACGGTCGAGAAAATGCGCCGAGACTATTGGTTTCCGGGAATGACGCGATTTGTAAGAAAATATGTCCGAGCATGTCTTCCTTGTGCGTATGCAAAGGAACCAGCAGGAAAGAAACAGGGTCTTCTTCATCCTATTCCCAAGCCAATGTCACCTTTCGAATGCATTCATATTGACCATCTAGGACCATTCATACGTAGCAAGAACGGCAATACTTACATTTTGGGTATAATTGATGCGTTCACGAAATTCATTGTATTACGTGCAGTGCGTAACACCAAGAGCCGAACCACTATTCAGGTCTTGCGCGATTATATTGCTCTGTTTGGCTCACCTAAAACTATAATCTCGGATCGTGGAACTAGCTTCACTTCCAACGAGTTAGCTAAGTTTATTGAATATTCCAAATTAAAACATATAAAAAACGCAGTAGCAACGCCGCGCGCAAACGGCCAAATAGAAAGATACAATCGCTCTGTTCTTAGCTCATTGATCGCTCTAAATGTTGATAAAGATGATAGAAATTGGGATTGTGATCTAAATAAAGTGCAGTGGAGTCTAAATAATACTTTAAATAAGGCTATAGGAAAAACCCCCGTACAAGTAGTTTTTGGAAAAGAAACTCCTAATTTATCAGAGAGCCACTTACACGAAATTTCTGAGAATTTGACAGCTACTGATAAAATTAATGATGTCCGTAAGGAAGTTTCTGATAATATCGAAAAACAACAAATCGCAATGAAGACACGGTTCGATAAAAAGAGATGTACCGCCAATCGCTACAAAATTGGAGAGTTAGTTATGGTCCAAAAACATAATCGTAATGTAGGAGAAAGTAATAAATTACTACCACCATACAGTGGACCTTATAGAGTGTCTAATGTATTGGGTAACGATCGTTATGAAGTATGTAGTGTAGAGGGTTACTCAACTAGAAAATATAAAAATGTTTACTCCGCCGATAAAATGAAACCTTGGATACAAATTGGTAATAAAGTAAGCTCTGATACTGATCAAAGCGATGTTACGTCTGACACTGACTAATTAATGTATTGCTGTTTACACTTGACATGATCCTCAACCATATTTTCCGACATAATGCCACAATCTATCCCATAAAATCCCATTGAAATAAACCGATAAATGATTATTGATGGCTGGCCAATGCAACCTTCGTGTGTACGTGGAAGCCCTACATGCATAAAACTACTAAGTCTGACACCCTGTGTGTGTACGTAGAATTATAGAAGTTAATGAAGGCCGATGCACCCTGTGTGTGTACGCGGTAGTCAGAATGATATAAACGCTCCAAACCGATACACCCTGTGTGTGTATGCGGCGTATGTTGAATCCAAGCTTCAGACCGATACACCCTGTGCGTGTACGCGGGAGTTGCCTTGATATAGCTCCAGACTGATTCATCCCGTTTGTTTATGTTGAATACAAGCTTCAGACCGATACACCCTGTGTGTGTACGCGGGAGTTGCCTTGATATAGCTCCAGACTGATTCACTCCGTTTGTTTATGTTGAATACAAGCTTCAGACCGATACACCCTGTGTGTGTACGCGGGAGTTGCCTTGATATAGCTCCAGACTGATTCACCCCGTTTGTTTATGTTGAATACAAGCTTCAGACCGATACACCCTGTGTGTGTACGCGGGAGTTGTCTTGATATAGCTCCAGACTGATTCACCCCGTTTGTGTGCGCAGCATCATGTTGATTACAAGCTACAGACCGATACATCCTGTGTATGTACGCGGGAGTTGCCTTGATATAGCTCCAGACTGATTCACCCCGTTTGTTAATGTTGAATACAAGCTTCAGACCGATACACCCTGTGTGTGTACGCGGGAGTTGTCTTGATATGGCTCCAGACTGATTCACCCCGTTTGTGTGCGCAGCATCATGTTGATTACAAGCTTCAGACGGATACATCCTGTGTGTGTACGCGGGAGTTGTCTGGATATGGCTCCAGACCGATTCACCCCGTTCGTGTGCGCAGCATCATGTTGATTACAAGCTTCAGACCTGTGTCAGACCTGTGTGTACGCGGATGTCACGTGGGCATAATACAATGCTGATCTGACCAACTTGTCTACTGGACTACAAAGTATTAAAATAAATATTCTATAAAAGTGTGGACATGTGAAGTAATGAGATAACGAGTATGAAATAAATATTATCGGATATCAGACAATAAACAAACAAACTTAAGAGTATAACTCTATTTAAAATTGATTAAAGTGGATTAAAATTGTATACTATATTAATAAATTTATTTGGTTATTTATTGTTTATATACAGTTAAAGCTACGAGGCGGTATTTTTTCTCGTTTAGTGTAACCGTGATTAGTATTGAATGTGGTCATTCAATCAGGTAGGATGGCCGAAATAATGTGAATAAAACATGAAACATAAATTTTTGTTATAATCACTATTATGTAGTAAGTTTTCAAAAAAATTAAGTTGATCTTTTCGAGGTTGTCTTAAGTTGCTTCTGAAATGTTTATGTTAATGTTTTTGCTTGTTGTTTGTGTAGTAAATAAGGAAAATTAATATACCTAGTTTATATCAGTCATGAGATAACTGTATCATCCATTTAAAAAAAAAATTAATGAGTAGGGTAAATGTATTGTAAGGATTTGCTTAATCTGTAACAGTAACATTGATTGATATTTTTTTTGGTTTAATTCGTCGGATGCCTGAGGACAGGCATTCGTCAGGATGGTCGATTGTTAGAAATTAATTGAAGTGTAAAATAAAACTATTATTTAAAATAATTCATTATAATTATTATACTGTTATTTGTATATTATTGTGATTATTTTATAAGGTGATTCAATAAATTAGACATTGTATTGATAATCGAATAACAATCGAGTTAAGAGGTCGGCCATGTTGGCGCCATTCGTTTTTGACACGGCAAGTTTGTGGGTTGTTTTGGATTTTTAATTAAATGTTATCTGCTAAAGCGAGGAGTTTTATTACAAGTGTATAATTTGACATGTTGCTGTACCAAAAGACTGCTGCTTTCCCACCTTCGCACACAACCTCGCCTGAATCTGGTGGAGAAGCACTCTCACATGTAGTGAGTGTACACCGCACACGTGGCATGTTGCTGTGACAAGAGCACTCACTTGTCATAGACGTCTGCGCGCGCGTCGAACAGGTACACGTCCTCGTCGTTGTAGGAGCCGAGGATGTGCTCGCCGTCGTGGCTGTACACCGCGCATGTTAGGTGCATCATTGATAGACGCATGTTCTTGCGGTTGTTGCTCTGCTGACATCGAAATGGAAAATAAAATAAAAATTGCTAATGTTAATAAAATGCAGTAATCGTCTTTAATGTATTTTCTCTCTTTCTTCTATATCCAACGATTACTTCTAATCAAATCAACTGCGAGTGTTAAGTGGCAGCGGGCAGGGCTCAGTTAAAATTGGGAATTTGTCAGGAAAAGACATTCCGTCATCTGCTTTCTGATTGATGCCTTTCTGCCCTATTCATGGCAGAAAAACATCAACCAGAAAGCCATCTTCATCGTCTTTTATTAGGGGTAGCTACAACTTCTCTTTCTCTTCTGGCCTATAGGATGCTTGGAAATGTATGGAGCGCTGTGTAACTTTTTTTGGTGCTAATAACGAAACTCATCATTGCCTTGAGACGTACACTGCTAAACGTAAGCCGTCCCCAAATCACCATAATATTAGTCCGCGTTCAGCGAAGCGACTTCCGTGACCGTCGTCAGATCGGTTCACCTCGTATGTGGACGCCACTTTCCCCGTCCCAACGACCATCAGTTCTACGAGGAAAACGCCCTGCCCATTGCCACTCTAGGATCCAATTTATTTGAATTTGGGTGATATTAAATGAAATAAAAAAATTAGGGGTTTAGCAGAGTAGCCTGTGTTCTAAATTTTATTTGGCGTCGACAATATGTCTAGTCTACATGCATTGTCTCTTAACGCTCGCTATATCATTACACACTTTTCATCATAATTATATGTATTTATCTATTAAATATATTTATCCGTCATCTAGTGTCCGTAACACAAGCAGCATTAGTTGCTTAAAATGGGGCTAGTTGATAGGTGAGAACGTTAGAAGATATATTTTTTTTTTTATACCACCAGGGTGGCAAAGAAGCATACGGATGGGCAGTGGTCACCGTAGCCTGTAGACGCCTGCAACACCGAGGGCATCACCAGCGCGTTGCCGACCCTTAAAAAACCTTTTCACGCCCTTTTTGAAGGACTCCATGCTGTAGTCCCTTGGGAAAGCCCCACCAGGGAGTTCATTCCACAGACTAAGCGTACGAGAAAGGAAATTCCTCACATTCCCTACCTTATCATATCATCATTCAGTCCATTAATAATATTGAGAAAATATTAATAAAAACGTAGAACAGTTCTCGAGTGACGGCCACGTGCTGGGAGGCAATGTTAGAAGGCAAACACGAGGTTGACCGACGATCTGGTGAAAGTCACATTGTTTGGTAGGATTCTAAAGTGATATTTATTTTAAATAATTTTCAGTATTTCATTGAAAAAAATCATTTCAAAATACACTGTTTGAATTTCGTGGCCAAAACTCTTGCTCCAGCAATATGGCGTCGTGTGACGTTATTGATCAATTTATTACTGTTCCAAAAAAGGTTCAAGTGCGAAAAAAGTGCTTTCAGCTAGCACGTCGAGATCCTAGAGATATTAAGGATAGTTCAGTTATTTTAATGTGAGTAAACATGTTAACGCGTAAAATTGTAAATAATTTTTATGTATTGACGAATAACGTCATTCGTCGTTTAACTTCCGTTTACGATCGCTTCGTATCAATCTCAAAAGACGTGAATTTATTTACGTGATTTTGACAAAAATATTCAATATTTTTAATATATAATCATGGAAATTGCATTTAAAATCCTTAATTCACCGGGATGGCAATAAAAACACTATAATTTCGATACTGTCAAATAGCCTATTGTGGAGATCTGCGAGGGAGACCTATTTCTCTGGGCTGTGGTTGATGATGCACTTAGTATAGTTCATACTTACGCATTGGTCATTAAAGAAGGCAGGGCAGTACATAGCCAGCGGTCGCACCGCCTTCCGCCGGTCGTAGACGCGCACAAAGCGATCTCTGCCAGCCACCACCAGTTCTCGGGCGTGGACGGGGTGCCCGCACACGCTGTACAGCGGCATGCTACTGCCGCGCTCTTTTATGTGGAATAATCTGACGGACATATGACATAACTTCACGAACTGATGCACGTAGTAATGCAATGCGAACGAAAAGCGACGAAAGTAGCCTTGGGTTGCACATTTCAACATTATTGGTGCATAATACACATCCCTACTCCTATATCTTAATGGAGTAGACAGTGTTACCATCCATTTTGGTTATGTGATATTATATTAGTACTGACACTACTTTATCTACACTCGTTATTCAAAAGAATAAAACAAAAATATATATATATTTATTGTTGGCTGTCTGGAAAACATTTGCCATAGTTTTGTGCGTTTTTAAGAAAAAATAAGTGTTGCATAATGGTCTGTGTTAAAAAGTATGTCATTATGAGTTCGAGTCTGAGTTCATAATTCGAACATTATAGCATGAGTGTAGATAAATAATATTAGGTCCTTACCTATGAAATTGGTGTTTTGTATGGAGATTTTGGGATTGTCTGTATTTTACATACTAACATTTTATCAGTTTTCTTCACAACGAAAAATCCAAAGATAATATTTGGCATGTATCATAAGACAAGCTTTAGCAATATAAAAATTATTCATCGTTTTTATGTTAATGTTTTTGTTAATGCATTTGATTTAAATGATGTATTCGGGAGGCAGTTAAAAATAATTGTCTTTGTGTCTAATTTTAACACAATTAAACTTACAAAAAATTATCAAATTAAATAATACGAGCTCAAATATATGGTCTATTTTTAGAAGAGGCCATTATTTTATAAGAATGTTCTGAAACTTAATAGTTACGGACAAATTGCTAAGACAGAATAAAAACACCAATTTCATAGGTAAGGACCCAATATATTACTGCTTACCGCTGTACCTACTGGTTCTTCTAGTGAGTGCCTCAAGTTCGGCTGATGTAAAGCCGCTTGTCCCGGCACTCTTGAAACCCTATTCTACCTACCAGGCTAGGGCTAGTATCACAGGGTGAACTTTTTATGTATTGCCTATTATTTAGATGTGGAAGGTGTAAGTGAAGTACATACCTGGAGACTGTATTATCGCGTAGATCACACTGCATGACCAGCCCATCCTCGCCAGCCGAAGTGACCAGTTGTGGCTCCAAGGGGCTGACGTGTAGCTTGTGGGCTGCACGCGCGTGGCTGGCCAGCCGCTTGCGGCTCGCCGGGCCGCCGCTGGGCGGGCACTGGAGCAGGCGGACCTGCGGCACGGGTTTATATAGGCGGCGAGCGGCGGGGGAGGGGAGGGGCAGAGGAGAAGCAGATACCTTACGAGACTAAGAATACACTGGCGTCGAAGGCTGAATGGCAGATATCCAGGGACTATTACCATCCTCTAAAAAAATTTGACTTGCTCACGCCTATAATATACGCTCAAAATCATCTTGCACGTGTAGAGTACACTGCTTTAGATCAACCTAAGTCCATCTTCTCGGCTGACGTAACCAGTTGCGGTTCTAGCGGGCAGACACCTAAACGCCCCGACAGGATTGTGCTAGATAGACACAAGACGTTTGGATAGATCAGAGGTTCCCAGACTTAATATTCTCATAGACCACTTACAAAATTTATCTGGTTCCGGTGGACCCCCTGCAGCTACATTTCTACCATATTCCCAACACTCGACAAAAATGTGAAGATGTGAAGACAACAAGACCCCCGTCGAGTCTTCCGTGGACCCCTAGGGGTCCACCTGGACCACTTTGGGAACTAATGGATTAGATGGCTGCAGATTCACCCTCTGACGGAAAACTGATGAGAGAACGTCAAGTTCCGATACTGCCCATATTGAACGAAGGAGAACATAGACTAATAGAACTAAAAAAAAATGAGCACTTTCTATGCCTAATAAAAGATGTTTTACTTATGCCAAAACATAGGATTCTGTTTAGCTTTGCACATAAAATTAAATTATTAAAACCTAATAGGTATCTTACCTGTCCATCTCTTGCGCATGTGACAATATTCAACTGACTTTGCGCATTGAGGTAGAGGAATTTGCTTTGGAACACATTCGACTTGTGGCCCGTCCGAATAGTTTGCAGCGCCTTCTTGCGTGCCCAATCCCATATGACTACGTTTGTGTCGTCCGACCCTGACGCTAAAAGATGGCCTGAAAAGAAAGATATTATTAAAAATTTGCTGCCAACGCTCGCTACGTTCGCTCAGCTCGCGTGTAAGGCTGCTTTTCTACCAGATCTATATGAGGTAGCTACCAAGCTGTATGCGACGAAAAGTAGACCAATTGAACCAATGACCATTTGACCAATATATATTCAGATACAGACATTATCAGTTGCACCAACTGCCTGCCTGATAGTCAATAATAATAATAATAATTGGATTGCTATGTTTCCTAGTTCAGGTATCAGTATATTTTTTAGCTTTTAGTAATAGATACATAATTATAAATCATTATTTGTGAACTTGATAACTTATTATTATTTAGTGAGAAGCACTTCTATTGGTTGGTTTTCGCACGCACCGCTTAGCTATATCACATATTTCTATTCAAGAAGCAGCCATATGATCCTAGTAATGTACTACTATATTTTTATGATTGGCTATTAAAAAAGTAGACCATGAGTTTCTTGCCGAGTTCTCATGAAAAGCCTTACTCTCGGAATCAGGCCGCTTGTATCGATTACAACCACAGTCAAAGATGTATTTGTTCTGTGATGTACCTGCTACAAGCGCTCGCGATAATGAACTTTAATACATGGTTAAATACTCTAATTTAAAAAAAAATTATGTTAAGCTATTTATTTTGTAAAATGCATAATATGTAAAATGTTGACGATTTTAAGTGCCAAACATGGCCTATGAAATAAAATTATTTTTGATTTGATTTGATTTTGATATCATCTAACGAACAATGCCGGAGGAGTCGCCTCTACAAAAATGTCTATAACGTAATCGTGTAGTAGGTACCGAAACAAATGACGTTACGCAAAAGAAGCTATGTCAGAGCACCATGTTCGGAAATAACTGAGGTCCAATGAAATCCGAAAAGGAAACAAAGTGCGTGACGTTTAGTAAAAAATCGCCAATCATCAAAAGAGATGGGAATGAACAAGACTTGTTGCTTATACATTATGAACAAGCGCTCAAAGGTTAATGCAAACATTTTCTAAGTGACAAAGAAATAAAATATTTTTTTTTTATGTTGATCTTTCAGTGGCATAATTTTAACTCATTCCGAAGATTAATCTATATTTGATTGCCAACATTTCTGGTTAGTCATTCATATTAATGAATAGAGTGAGTAAACATTGACCACAATACCTTCAGGATGAAAATTAATTGAATTTACACAGCCCTTATGTTGATTCAGTTGATACAGCTTATCCATCCTGTACACAGCATGCAGTGAGCCGTAGAACTTCTGTTCAAACTTTAAGTCTGTCTCAGATGTTTTGCCACATGGAAATGTCAGTCCAAGCTCTCGGTGTATGATTTCTGCAATAAAATGTTACACAAATATTTTTTAAAAATTTTATGTCTGTTCCTTGTCCTGGAGGTGCTGTTATAAATTTTAAGATTGGACTATTTTACCATAAAAATTTGTTTAATTTCCTACTGTTAATGTAAATTGTAATCTCACAAAAAGAGGGATAGGAAAGTGATAAGATCACTTTTTTACTAAAATTTTTTATTTTTTATTTCAAGCAATATTTAGACTACAGTCTACCTAAATGAGAATTTGGCGGCATTTGACTAATGGCGGACGTGATTTTTATTTCGATAATTGTAATATTGTTTTAGAGTGGATATTGTTACGTAAAATCAGTGTAGTTTTGTGTAATAAGTGTCAATAATGAAGAGCAATATGGAGGATTATCGAAATAAGCGTCAAGTGGTGTGAAAAGTGATGAGTTTTTTATCGTGGTAATCCACCTCATCCAAGTAGCACCACAGTATCTGACATCGATCGTTTGACGCCAAACTCTCCCAAGATGCATTGAAATGCGTTACACTAGCATTTCAATGCAAACTACTGAAGAAAAGTATACTACTGCTAACGTGTGGCTCAAAAGGTCCTGCAACCAGAGCCGTAAAACTGAATATAAAAAAAAAGTCTATCTAAATCAAATTTACAAAATAAAGTTTCAAGGAAAACCTAAAGACGTTGTCACTAAATATAATATTATTATTGTTAAGTTACTACATCATAGGAGAGTTCCATACTTTTAAATTTTACCTTTTAACATCAAATAATTATGCTTAGGCCTAGTCTTGAGTAATACGCTGGGAGGACTGCCTGTGTTCTCATTCTCCCCCTCTCCCTCCCTCGACCTGGACCAAAGACCCTCATCCTCGCTGTCCGTGTCCTCGGGATGCATCTGTACCATGTCATCACTTTCATAGCTGGCATTGCTCCCTGTAGTTTCACTTCTACAGGGAAAAAATTGTTTTAATGTAAGGTCTAAAATTTCGTCATTATCATACTCTGAAATTCAAAATCAAAAACGAAAGAATTATAAATATTATGAATATAACTACAATCTTTTAAGACAAAGTCCTTTTTAATGTACAATTTTCTTATTCTAAAACAGGTAAAGAGCCTGTTATTCTATATGTTTCCTATCAGATAACAACCATGATGTTCACCTGTTGCAAAGATGTATGAGAGAGCACAACTAACTGTTACTTAGGTTTTAATACCTGACATGAAAAGGCCAATAGACTACAAGACATTTTGGAATATTTTGAAAACATTTTGGAAATACTCTAAAGTAAGATAAACAAACTGCTAATAGTTTAAGCATGCTCTAATCAACAGTTAATCATTTTGAATTAAGAACACATTATTTATGGTACTCTATAGTATATCTCTGGAAAAAAGGTTTAAATGAATTTGTTACATCAACAGCAGTGTTAAGAATGCTTTTAAGGTGGTACACTCTTAATTGTAATTGACCTGAGGAGAATGATAACATCATTCTCAGTCCACCAAAATAGGCAGGTACATTGTTATTATAATGGACTTGCCTTAATATAATTATGTGAAATAAAATATTGTAAGTAAAATATTGAGAAACCTAATTTGAGACTGAGTGTCTGCTTCATTCAATTAACTAAGAATAATGAATAAAGCAAAAGTCGATTGAGCAACACATGAATAATATTTTCCTGACTGTACACTTAAAATGTTCTATCCTTTTTCACTATGATTTTGAGGTTAGGAAACATAGAAATGTCAGAGTTATGTTTCCTAAACTCATTCCTGCAATACATTCTTATGTATTTACTTCATTGAATATTAATTATACCTAGATACATACCCACTGTGTGAATCGGAATAAGCTGGCAGTCTTTGCATTTCCACACTTTCATTCTCTGAATTACTGTTTTCTTGTCTCATATCTACAATACTCTCTTCAGGAGACAAATCGTCAGAGTCTCTTGAAGAGTCATTGCTATCAGAGTCCCTGTCCGGAGTTTTCCTCTTTCTGTAATTTCTAGACCTTCTAGGACGACGAATGCTTAAAAGTATCTCGCGTACATTACTACTAGATGGTGCTACATTGACTACTTCGTTCGACGGGCCTTCACCAGGTCCCACATCACTGCTTGTGCTCTCTGACTTGTCCGCTGAGACGCCACTATCCACGTTCACATCTTTACTCGAAGAAGCAACTAAAAAACAACCAATATGGACTCGATAAAATTTACGTCACATTTTTTTCAAGCACTTGTTTTATGCAAAAGATAATTGAAAATACATTCACCTGTTTCTTTAAAGCTATCCTGTGAGCTTCCATCGTTTAATTTGAACTTCTTTCCACCCAATTTTGGACTCAAAGGCGAATCTTTGACATCGTCGTCACTTGAACTGTTGTCTTCCATTGTATAGAAAAACCTCTGAATACAATACTTATCAACAAATGAATTAGAAGTCGAACAAAGGTATAACAGAGCAATGGAAAAAAGGAATTAAAATCTGTATTTTGTATGTAATTTTTAGAACTAAAAACTGCAATGGAGTTTATTTCTGAGACTGCGAGACAGAAAAAATTTTGATGTATTTGGCAGATTCTAGATTTGTTACCATTATCTTGTTCACAAAATTCTACCATATTATTTATTTATATATTTCCATTTATGGTTTAGAGTAGAGATGGTTTTAACTGTTTAAAAAAATTATCTGTTAAAAATTAAATGATAAATATTTTAAACAGTTAATTTTATCTGTTGAAAATATTAGTTGATATTTTCAATGTAATGATTAAATAAACTGGTTTTTAATTTAAACGTAACCAACGAATATTATTATATGAAAGCTTAGAATGAATTAATGAACTTGCTTTCATACTTTACAGGCTTAAATTGTCTAGTACAGTGTTGCTAATTAAAAATGATTACTGATAGTGCCTAAACGACAATTTTTTTTACAGTACATGCAACATGCAAATTTTTCATCTCACTTTTCAAGATGTGTCCAAATTTCCGCATTTCGTCTAGACATTATGAAAAATAAGCACCAATAAACAGTTCCGCAACGAACTCACACTTACTTCAACTCACTACTTGCAACTAATAAATAAAAATATTCAATCGAATAAAAATATCAGAAAGAAATGAACTGTTAATTATCATTATTCGATCACCAATACCATTTAATTTTAATACTTATTCCAAAAGCAACAGAACCTAGAATCGAGTGCAACCAAAAAAAAATTATGTTGTCAAGAAAAAAACATGCTTAATTATAAGACAATTGAAATCAAATTCGATCGCATCAGGCGATCAGCTTAGGCATCTATGCGCCTGGGTCACCTGCCATCTCGCTCTAACGGGCCCCGGATCGGCTCTCGTCGGCTTACTCACTCAGCTCGATCCGTTGATATACCTAACTAATATTTTCAACTGCGCGCGGTAAGGTGCCAGGATGTCCGAATCGAATAACGATAATTTTATCAGTTAATGTTGATTTCAATTATTGACTGTTAATGATATTTTTATTTATCTGTTAATTTTAACGAATAATTAATATATTCAACAACTCTAGTTTAGAGCCTCAGAGTAAACAGAACTGGAGTAGCCATTAGTCAATTTCTCAAACATTTTTTTCTGCCATTTCTTGCGGGGGGTGAGGTTACCACTACACTCAAAGCCAGCTGTTTTTACAAATGCACACATGCATAATTCGACACACAAATTTAAATTTCACGCACACACACGCTTAAAATAGTCTAGTTTTATTAAACGTGCAAGCATCCGATGCTTGTGCATTTGGCAGAGGGGAATGTTAGACAAAGGCTACTCCAGTTCTGTTTACTCTGAGATTACCAATTAAGTGACTTTTTTAATGAAACGTTTTGACATTGAAATACAATATGAATGCATGTGTGTAATTGACATTGATTTACATAATTTTATTGAACTTTACTTTTAACTGTGACATTGCTTCAAATCCAATTAAAAATGTTCATGACTACTTTTATTATATTCTGACGATTTATCTTGTACAATATTTGCACGCTGACTGTATCAGCAAAATATGTCGGTGTCTCTTTGTTTAACATATATTGTGACCATATTTATGCAAATAAAGTTGCATTTCATTTCATTTCAACACACCGTTCCTATTTTTTACCTCAAATGTTGTTGGAGTCAGTACACGTCGAATTCTAAAAGGGCCCTCATATCTAGGAGCAAACTTCCTCATGGAATCCTTACTTGCATTGCTAAGAGCATGCGTATCCACGAAACCAAGTCTCCAGGCTTGTACTGGGGACTTGAATGCCGAGATTGATCGGTAGCAGCTTTTCTGATATCCGGCTGAATCAAGAAAATTACGAACTTCTTGGAGTGCGGACACAAAGTTCATTAAATAAGGAGTTACCTGCGGAACCTAAGTAGCTTCCTCGATTATAGGACGTAAGTCACTGGCAACGGAAAATAAGAGTTCTGCACTCATGAGCAAATATTAAATATGCCGCAAAATTTCAGCAGCTTCATTATTAGCCGTATTTCAGGCGAGACAAACAGACGATAATGCTTTAGCCCGATTAAGATATTCGCTTCCAACCAACATTGACAAGGTCCGTTTTAGGTACCTTGGGTGATATCGGGGAGATTTCTTCTTTCTGTGGGGTTTTCGGGGATTGCCAATGATAACGGATATGAACAATATACCTATTTGGAAATCAATCGCAAGAAATACCATAACGAGTTCTGAAACATGCAGGGACACGGTTGAGATCTCTTAACCTGGCCAGGAAAAAAATAACCCAGCTCCTGGTGGTGCCAGTAATTTACTTGTTATTGCAACATTATGAATAGTATTTTTAAAAAGAAGATTACTTAAATTTTCCTTTATTTTGTTTTTGATTTTGTTTTTAATATTAGTTGATATTATCATCTCATGTATTCTAATGAACAAAAATGTAATTGATTAAACTGAATTATAAGAACATAAAACGATAAAATGACATTTTATTGACGGATTCAATTACTGCTGTCATTAAATGAAATTATTAATGAAATTGAAGTTCCTTCAATTTACCGCAATATGGTGAGGTTTTTTATTTTCCTCAGGCTATGAATATCGAAACTAATTTTTGCATTTTTGCAGCAATGATTACGAGATCAAAATGAAACTAAAAGATGGGGCTTGGCATTTCTTGGGTCAGTAAAGCCATAAACACCCACTGACCGATGCCCACTTGCGACGACCGTAACAATATCGACTCTACCCTCGGCTATAGAAAATTCACGATTACGCTTGAATTGCCATATCTCATAAATATTTTAATTTAGTAAGAATTAGTAAAAGTTCCAAACGACATAATATTCATTTTTATACTAGAATTTAAAATTATTTAGATTCAAATGTTGTTAGTTTTTTGATTTTTATTCAATGCATTGAATTAAAATAAACTTATTTAATTTAATTAGTCTTTTAAAAATAATTATATACATAAAATATCAAATTTTTCGTAATTTCTAAACGTAAATCAGCTGCTGTGTGAGCTGTCAATGTCAATACTGTCCCTGTCTACCTGTCACTCGTTAACTCGTTGCTTTGCTTGCTCGTGTTGGCCAATGCTGGCCTCGTGGAATAATATGTTTGTTTTTTATTTGCTGAATGCTCATGTTTTTAATGTATCATAAAAAAAAAAAAGATAAAACTCTCCCAAGATGCATTGAAATGCATTACACTAGCATTTCAATGCAAACTACTGAAGATATATATATTGCAGACATGGCTGTATGGGCTTCGTTCCCTTTGCCTTCCCTACGGGAGAATTTTACAAAAAAAAAAAAAAAAAAGATAAATTCTCAAACCATTTAAGAGCCTGATAGTAATTTACAATAATATATTAAAGAAAAATGATTTCTCAAGAGAATATTTTGTCATTTTTGGACATCTTAGATTTAGATGAAGAATTAATTGATGCCCGGTTGAAATCTATTATGAATAGAGATAAATATACAAAGAAACTTTTGGACAATGCAATACAGCTTTTGCAATACAAGAAACTTGTAAATTTACAAGATAACACCGAGTGTGATAATGATGAAGAGTACGAGTTTGCTGTTAAACTCATCAAAGAAGTAGATGAAGAAAACGTTGAAACTGTATGTAAAATTATGTCGTTGACTCTTGGCTTGAATACTACCACGCTGATCAATAGATGCGAACATTTAATTCAACAGCTTATGCAGAATATTGACTTACAAAATCATATTTCATCTATATCAAAGGACAAGAACGATTTTGGGGAAATAAACCACCTAAATTTTCTACTGATGCTAAAAGTAATAGATAGTGTATTGAATGCTGTGGTAAGCATTGGGCAAAAGTTGCATTTACCATATTTAGATGTCCCTGTAAAGAATATTCTGTTTAGTTCACATGAACAACTGAGAATCCACTTTTTAAGCAGTACAGTATCAAAATTATTTGAAGCAATTACTGGGTTTCATATATTTGATTCAATTTGGAGAGATATTAAAGATTTAAATGGTGAGAATAGACTAATAACTTTAAAAGTGTTAAGTTCTCTCTCAGAGTATTACTTGCCCATTGCAGACAGTCAAGGCAATGTTGGATTTAAATCATTTTTAATTCATCAGTATGAGTTCTGGAACTGTATTTTTTATGGATTGTCATCTAATGACACATTATTTCGAAAAATATCTGTTTATTTAGCTAAGAGAGCCCTGGATTGTGTGATGGCGCAGAAGAAAGATATTTGTGTAAAATCACAAAATGAAATTTTATTTAAATGGGATAATTCTGCTAGTACATCATTAAAAATCATGTGGGATAACTTCTTCATATTAATGGACAGTTTAGAAGAGAAACAGAGTAATATTGTTTTGCCATCACTTCAACTATTTAATTCTGTAAAAGATGTTGGAGTTTGGCTTAATTGTGCATTTAATATTGGACTGAAACATGAAAATACTCAAGTTAGATTTAAATGTGTTCTAAACAGGCTTGGGACAATACTAAACAGCATGCCAGATGCTACAATTTTACTGGATGCTCTGAATGACATAAATATGTATGATAATAATGTAGAAATTGAGAAGTTGCAACAAAGTTTATTGTCTTGTATTGAAGAAAAACACAGTTATATGTACATTTTCAAAGCAGTTCCACTAATAAGATGGTCACCAGTGCCCTTTTACTACTTTACCAAAGTACTGGCAGATAAAAATCTTGACACTGTATTAGATTTGCCTTATGAAGAAATTGTTCAAACAATAATTAGTATACTAAAAGTACCTTGTAACAATAAACCCATAAGGAAAGCAGTACATATCAATATCTCACATTTTATTGGACAGTGTTGTACTAAAATACATTGGAAAGATTATATTAATATATTTTTACATTTACAACTGGACTTTCTTCATAATGAACATAAAAATCCTGTATTAGATCATATATTTCAAAATATTCTAATAGCAAATGATGATAAAGAGAAGTTTTTTTGGTGCCTTTTGGAATCATATTTACATATTGACTTCAGTTTGCTGTATGTAATTTATCATCAGAATGATTTCACTGTATACATTGATCTTTTAAATGAAAAGCTTAAGAAGATTGATGATGTAATAAGCAGACAATATTCAGATAAAGCAGAATGCTTAAATGAAGCAATTTACTTAAGTCAACTCTTCTGTAAAACTTTGAGTAAAAAATTTGCTTGTATGGAGACTATAAATAGTATAATTTCTGTAAAAGTTAAGAGTTTAATACATTACTGTTTAACCTTACTATCAAATAATACAGTAACATCTGTTCAAGATATGCATTTGTTGAGTAACGGTCTGTCTCACATATCAACTAACATTGACTGTTTAAAAGAATTACTACAGTTGTATAAAACGTGTCTTCTGTTTATTAAGGATAAAAGTGTATACTTGGAAAGCTGTGTCTTAAGTCTCTTCATCATTGACTGTTTATCAACGAATCAGAATCTTATATTGAACTACAAACATGAGATGATAAGTTTAAAAGACATGTTAGAATTAACAACAGAATTTGAAAATAAAAATAGTATTGGTAAATTAAGAAATGTATTTTATGAAAAATCAAGTGCAATAGTTGATGGTTTATTAGATAGAGAAAAAGATGTTGAAGTACCTTTGAAAGATATACTTGATTATGTTGAAACTGTAATTGAGTGTGGTGGATATGGCTGTCTCAGACAATGCCTTAAAATTTTTAATAAAATTTTACCATTAATACTTAAGAATAAGGAAATAAAGTTTGATATTGGAAAATTTATAGGAAGACTGTGGAATGAAATAGAAGAATTGAAATCAAATAATCAATACACACCATGTATTTATGAATTTATTAATCTAATTACTTACGATTTACTATTGGAAACACCCATTCATAACAATATAGTAATACACTATTGTAAGAAAATAGTAGACTGTGGTCAATTAAAAACTACAGCTTTACTTTATTTGACAAGAGAAATAAATAAGAAGGTATTGGCTGAAGATCATGGACATATTGTATATGTTTTGTGTGAAATTTTGATGTACTCTCCTGTGCCCAGAAAAGATCAAAGGTTGGTGGATAACTAATGATTTTCCTAAATTAGTACATACTTTTATTGATTAAAATTGGTTTGTTTAAGGATTGCTGAAAACTTGGTTGTGGAAATTTTACAAGATCCTAATTATTCCTTAAATCAACATGAGTAAGTGTAAAATTCGGTATTCGTTTATCTTAAACAATGTGGGTCAACTCTCTTAAAGTATATTTTATATATCTTTCAGGGTTGACACCAATTTTAACTTCCAAATCCAGTATGAATCATTATTGGCGCTGTCTCAAATAAACAATCCCGATATTCTAGCTAGTATAGAGAGTTTTGTAATGAACAGAGTCAACGAATCATTTAAGAACAAGCAGAGATATCACGGGCACTCACAAGCGCACAGACTACTGCTGACGTCCTTACAACATTTTCTTTTAATTTTATTGCTGAAGCCATACAATAATGGAAGGGCAAGAAATTGGTGCTTAGAGCTGCTAACCAAGTTACCCCACCAACCTAGTGTGCGAACGTGTTTGGAGTGGTATATCGCCTTGAACCTTTACATCGAGGTAATCATTTGACTATTCGCCCAAACAAGATAGTATTCAAAATTCTCTTTTAATTTCAATGTCAGATATTTTCTTTTCATTTTCTATTTAGTGTGTGTTTTATAGTTGTTTTATAAGTATGTGTTTTATACTTGCAGCCGCTTTCATTGTTTCTTCTTCATTATCATTTTTCTGTTCGTGGGTCTAATAATAATTTGGATTGAGATTTACTCTATTAAAGTTCAACAAGTATTTTTTATTTTTGTTGTTTGAGATCATTAAACTATAGTCCATCCATTTTGATCTGAGACAAAAGGTAAATAAACCATAAAAAGGGTTCTTTATGATGTCATTACTTCATTGCCGAATGGTTTTGTCAAAAATATACGACTATTCAATATGTTATTGATACAGACTTTTTAATAAAATTATTTAAGAAATTACTTGTCACCTTCAATAACTTTCGGTATTTTTTCATTAATGTTATATTTTTAAAATGTAAGTATAGATTACTAAATTAATATTTGCTATTAAAAATACCTAAAACGAATGGTGTTCTCAAACTTTTATGCATTTAAAATACTTCCAAATGAAGATGAAATCATGACATTTTCATGATACCTTGAACTAACATTATCTTAATACATTACCTCATTGTTTTATTTTCATCCTTATTTATTATCATTTGGATGAAAGCAATATAGCTTGCGTTTAAATACATTTTATACATAATGCAGTGTAAAATATGAGGTATTTCATTTCAAAAATAAATAATGTTTACATTCAATGACGATATTCGTATAATGATAATAAATATGGCTTCACCTTTACTTATTTTATTAGAAAATAAGAGCCCATATATTTTTTTGTCCCAGAATTGGATAAAAAGTTTGAGAACCACGAATTCTTTGTTTACCTTTTGTCTCAGATCAAAATGGTTAGACTATAAATAAGCCTCAATAATATCTTAAGAATTTCCAGAATTATATGAATTATTTCAACGATAACTAAAATGATGTCGTGCTGATGTGACCTAATGGATTGAAATATTCTATTTTCACAGAAAACAGTGGTCGATGAAGATACTATAAAAATGTTGGATGATATTCCTCTGGCATCACAATTTATAATAATATTTTGGATAGTGAAGCATAAAATCTTGGATGGAACTTGTTCGAACACAGAATATGAATTTGTTATGGATATTTTCATGGCCCATACAATGGGTCAGACGTTTAATATAAGACTACACGCACAATACCTTGCTACAAAACTACATGAAATACAAAGTATAGAGTCGTCTAGGTATACTTACATGATCGAAGTAATAAAAAAGACATTTGATGAGAGCACAAAAGAGAAAAACTTTGTGAAGCTTCAAATGGATTATTTTGTTAATGATTTCGATGTTATAAAAGATTTAACACCAAGCTTTCTCTACTATTTCCTTCCGAGGTACTGTGAAATAAATAATAAAGAAATTCTAGACCTTACTTATGTCAAAGACGTTATAAATAAAGTTAATGTAAATGTAAGCGCAAATATAACAAATAATGATTTTCATAAAGAATGGAAAGGTAGCCATCGATCTGATAAAGAAGTGTTTAAGATAAATATGAGTAAGCATGAAGAAAGTAAAATTATTAACGATGTAGAAGCATTGGGAACTATTCAAAAGAAATATATACCTTGGAAGAAGATGAGCGACGTGAATGTTTACGAACCTGAAAAGAAGGTAAACATTATTCTATGATCTACTAGTTTTATATAGATTTGTTGTAAAATTTTCATTAGTTTTGTGTCATTTAGTAAACAATACCAATTTTTTTAGCGGGATTTATATAGATTTGGTTAAAATAAGTGAATAATTTTAATTTGTACTCCACTGGCTCACTCAACTTGTACTTGCTTGTACTCAACTTATGCTATTTATAGTACGTCTCAATCCAAGTTGCCAAAAAGGTAAACAAAAAAGACGACTTATCGAATTTGTTATTTAATAATCACACTTTTTACATGGACATTGGTACGTAAATATAATTAACGGTAACAATTGTTGTCCGTTTCAATTGATTTCAATTACCTACAGTCATCACAAAACCTTTTTGGAGATGATACATTACCTTTGTTTTGTTTACCTTTTTGGCAACTTGGATTGAGACGTACTATATGTAGGTATTTGGAAAAATTCTTCCAGCCATTTATCGAAGTATACGAAAATCTTTTCTTGATATATTTTTTAATAGTTTTACACTGTTTTTAGAGAGAAACAAAAGGCGACCTTATCGTGGTGGCGTCTCTGATTGATAAACTACCCAACTTGGGCGGTATGGCGCGTACGAGCGAGGTGTTTGGCGTCAAAACCTACATCGTGGACAGTCTCAGGCACTTACAGGATAAGCAGTTCCAGGGACTCAGGTATGAAGATTAGTAGAGCTTATCTGTGAGTAGATAAAGTTTATTTATGACACCCACGGATCTGAGAATTTTTTATTGGCAGGGGTTTTAATATTGAAAACAATGCAACTTTCGTCTTGATTTGACGTTGGATGAAAACTTTTCATATCGAGTTCCTCAGCGCTTCGGAAAGAACGTCAAACTATTTCCTCATCAATCCGTAATGGGCTAGTTTTGGTGATGTTGCAGCCCTTACTTACGGCATGGTTAGACTGGTCCTTGGTCCGTGGTATTGGTTTGGTCCTTGGACTGAAAATTTATGATCTGAGATTTCGTTCGTGCTGCAGAAGGCATTAACGTGCCGTTGGTCACGGTCGCTAATGCAACCATTTCTACCCAACCCGCATTAGATCAGCCTGGTGGTGTAACGGCCCGCAATCCTTATGTGTCTTTTCGTGTGCGCCCTAAATTGCCTCCTAGATCGCCTTGTGTGCAATGTCGGGGCAACTTCAACCTAAATAGGCTAGTTGACTCATATCAAATGTAATGAAAATAATGTTTAGTGTTTAGTACATAGTATTTAGTACAAGGGTCCGAAATATACCAAGCTCAATAAATATAAATAAGCGATTGCTGTAGAAATTCAATTTTTATATGTTTTATTTTATGAAATTATTGAAGTAACGTATCATGTTAGCTCGGCTCGGAGGAGCTCGGTGGCGTAGTGGTCAGTGCGCTTTGGATTCGATTGAAAACAAAGCTACCATCGGCATGGTCAGTCCGTGGATGGTTGACCAAGACTTTTTGATCTCGAGCTCCTCCGTGCTTCGGAGGCACGTTAAGCCGTTGGTCCCGGTCGCATTTGTGACCGTTTCTACTCACCAACCCGCATTGGGCCAGCGTGGTGGTGTTACGGCCCACACTCCTCATGTGTTTCTCCATGAGGAAGGCCTGTCCCAGCAGTGGGACGTATATAGGCTGATGACGATGACGAACGTATCATGTAAACAATTACTACGCATGGTCAAAATCCATCAAACGCCAGTCGCAACCAATCAAACATAACTATCTGTCGGCTGTGTCAACCTGTGCCACGCATGCGTATTGAATTGTTTACCAAAATTGTGACTTTTCTTCTTCTTTTTCCTGCCCTGTTCCCAATTCTATTTGTGGTCGGCGCAACATGTCTTCCTCTTCCACTCTCCTCTATTACTCGTCAAGTCAACACTCACGCCCATCCTCATCAAATCATCATTCACACAATCCATCCATCTTTTCTTTGGTCTTCCTCTCCCCACACTCTCCCCACACTCCACTTTCAAGTCCATAACTTTCCTGGTGACATGATCATTCTCCCTTCTCATTACATGTCCATACCAAGAAAGTCGTTTTTCTCTCAGTTTATCAGCAATCGGGGCAACTTTCAGACTTCCCCTAATATATTCATTCCTCACTCTATCCATTCTCGTCACTTTATTGTTTTTTTTTTTCATTTTTTTTTATAATATTTTATTGTGATGGCTAACAGTCAATAATCATTTGGGGCCCAAGAAAACAAGGGTCGACTAGCCTATTGCCTCTTAGTTTGCCTCGTGTGGACAAATCGTTACGATTTTTAGTGTGTAGAGTAGCAGCCGATTTTAGGACCTAATTAAGGCCCATTTAAGGGTTGATTTAAGGGCAGTCAGTAGACCCCTTAACATGACTTTTGCCTATTCACCCAACTCCTTTTTGACTCACTTAATAGCATATAATCTTAATTTCGCCCACCAGCGTGTCAGCCGAGCGCTGGGTGGACATAGAAGAGGTGCGTCCGGGCTCCCTCAAGCATTACCTGCTGCGGCAGAAGGCGGCCGGCTACGCCGTGGTGGCCGCCGAGCAGACCTCCTCCAGCTGCAAGCTCCAGGCCTTCAGGTTTCCTAGGAAGACTCTGCTGCTTCTTGGGTGAGTATGGAACAATTACAGGTTTTCCCAACGACACGCTGTCGACATAGAGGAAGCGTCCGTGCGCAGTGACACGCTGTCGACATAGAGGAAGCGTCCGTGCGCAGTCAACCATTACCTACCTTCTGCGGCAGAAGGAAAGAAGAAACTTATTTTGTTATTTACAGTTATATTAGGTCCTTACCTATGAAATTGGTGTTTTGTATGGAGATTTTGGGGATGTCTGCATTTTACATACTAACATTTTATCAGTTTTCTTCACAACGACAAATCCAGAGATAATAATATTTGGCATGTATCATTAGACAAGCTTAAGCAATATGTGTGTGAACACGCTTGATAAAAATTATTCATCGTTTTTATGTTAATGCAAATCAAATGATGTATTCGGGAGGTAGTTAAAAATAATTGTCTTTGTGTCTAATTCTAACACAATTAAACTTACAAAAAATTATCAAATTAAATAATACGAGCTCAAATATATGGTCTATTTTTAGAAGAGGCAATTATTTTATAAGAATGTTCTGAAACTTAATAGTTACGGACAAATTGCTAAGACAGAATAAAAACACCAATAGATAGATAAGATAGATAAAATTCTTTATTGCAACTAATAAAAAACACAGAAATAAAGTAAAGAAAAAAAAATACAATGCAACACAGGCGGCCTTATAGCTAATAGCAATATCTTCCAGGCAACCTTTGGGCAGAGAGAGAATTAAAGAAAAGGTAGGTGTAATATACTTACATATATAAGATGCATATATAAACTACTATATATAAATTACATAATATATTATATACATATACATAAATAAAATTACATACTATATCATAAATGCTATAAACCAATTTAAATATTTTATTTTGCAATATATTCTTACATTAAAAGCAACTCAGAAAAGTCGAAACCAGTAATGTGCGTTTGAGGGAGGGGTTAAAGATGAAGGAAATGGGTATGGACCAGACTATTAAAGGATGCTAAGGATTGGGATTTTTTTATTGGTAATGGAAGGTTGTTCCAGAGACGAATGGCTTGGACAGTAAAGGAATTGTTGTAGAGGTGGGAAGAATGTGGAGGACAAGTAAGGAGGAGGGATTGATAGGATCGAGTATTTCTATCATGAGTGGAATGAAGGAAGTGGAAGCGCTCCTTGAGATAGGAGGGAGTTTGGGGACTAAACAGCACGCTATACAGTAGCGAGAGAATATGTGCATCACGACGAAGACGGATAGGCAGCCACTCGAGACGACGACGATACTCAGAGACATGGTCATATTTGCGTAGACCGAATACAAAGCGGATGCACAGATTTTGAAGGCGGTCAAGTTTATCCAAATACGCCTCCGTCAGGTCACAATAACTAGTGTCTGCATAGTCCAAGATCGGAAAAAGGATGGCCTGAACCAGGGCTATCTTGGTGGGAATGGGAAGGAAATTGCGATATCTTCTTAGGGAACCGACAGTAGCAAATAGTCTCTTGCTTACCTGACCAATTTGCGATGTCCACGTCAGCGAACTATCCATTGAGATGCCTAAATTCCTAACGCAGTCTTTAAAGGGTATGTGGACACCGTTGAAAATTATCTTTGGAATGGAGTTAAAGTCAATCCGAGAGATGTTATGCTGGCTTCCAAATATGATAACCTGGGTTTTGGTAGGATTCACTTTAAGACCGAAGGCCTTACTCCACCTCAGAACACTCTCCAAATCCAAATTCAAACTGGTCACCACGTCGACTAACCCATCCACAGAGCCCTGCCGGTACACCTGAAGATCATCCGCATAAAGGTGGTAAGAGGAAGAAAGGTCATTGGATATACTGCTAATGAACGTAGAAAAGAGAAGAGGAGACAAAACGCTGCCCTGCGGTACGCCAGCTCTTATATCGCACCAGTCCGAGCAGGACTCATCGACACAAACTCGCTGACGACGACCGTGCAAATAACTGTCGATCCAACTAATCACTACAGGAGATAAGTTTAGTGAACGAAGCACTGCAATTAGAATGACATGATCTACATTATTGAAGGCGTTACTGAAGTCCAGCAGCGCCGATACTGTAACTTGTTTGTTATCTATGCCGCCACGAATATCGTCAGTTATCTTGACGAGAGCCGTGGCGGTGCTATGACCTGGACGGAAACCAGACTGGAGAGGATTTGTGAGCTTATAGCGGGATAGGAAATTACTAAGCTGATTGTGGACAAGACGCTCCAGTACTTTAGAAAGATAGGGTAAAATTGATATAGGCCGATAATCGGTGAAGGTGGGATGAGGTACTTTAGGAAGAGGAATAATCTGTGCTTTTTTCCAAATTGAAGGAAAACAGCCAGAGGATATGGAGTGATTAAGAATCAAGGTAAGGGTGGGAGCAATAATATCAAGGATGGGGATAATCATTTTACGACTTACGTCATCGGCACCAACAGCATTTGAACCTATATTTTTTGCGCTTCGTAGAACCTCCCTAACGTTGAATGGTCGAAACATGAATGATGGGTGATTCGGAGATGGATCAGACAAAAACCTGTCCAAAGTTTCAGCCCTGACGGCGTCTTCGAGTTGAACTGACTCTGCAAAATGCTGATTCAGGTCCTCTAGATTCAGGCTTTTGGGTACGGAATTATGTCGCGATTTTCCAACTCCCAGAGAACGCAGGAACTTCCAAACTTTTGCGGAATCTTCATTTTGCACGGACTTATGGAAGTAATGTCGTTGAGCATCCCTACACATTCTATTGCAGTGATTTCTTATAAGCCTATATTTCTCTCGGTTCGTATCGGAGGGCATACGTTTAAATTTGCATTTCGCTCGTGACTTGCGACGAATCAGTGTTTTTAATTCTGGTGTGAGCCAAGGCGCAGGGCAGTGCTTGAGTCTAACGGGCCGCAAGGGAGCATGCTTATCATAAAGCGACAATACCAAATCATTGAAGGTATTCACCATACCGTCAATATCGGGAACACAGTCAATAGATTCCCAGTTGAGACCAATAGCGTCCCGACGAAGGAGATCCAAATCGATTCCTCCGAAGTTTCGCAACATGGTCACCCTCGCCTTCGCTTTAGGTGGTCGCATCTTGTATGACAAGTAGACTAGGTCGTGGTAGGAAAAGGCACTAGCGTCATACTGTCCATGCACCGCAACGTGTCTTGTAGATGAAACAATCATCAAGTCAAGAAGCGAGGGGACACAGTTCGGGGCGTGATGGGTGGGGTTAAGTGAAAGGATATTTAAATTGCAGGATTCTACCAGGGAACGGAGGCGACGGGAACGTGAATCATTTTTGAGGAGGCAGGTATTAAAGTCGCCCATTATGATAACGTGATCATAACGAGAGCTACAATCCTCAAGTAAAGTTTCGAAAGAAGTAAAATAGTCAACTCTCAAAGACGGACTATACATGACACCCAAGAGGATTTTATTATGACCTAGCGTCACTTCAAGAAACAAGTGTTGTGCTACTTCAGAAGAAGATGAAGGATGAGATATCGATATTATCGCTACAGGAATATGCGAGCGTATATAAATACCGACACCACCACCAGAGCGAATGATGCGGTCATTACGGATAAGCTGAAAGCCAGGAAGGGAATAAACTGTGGAAGGAGTGTTTGGATTAAGCCATGTCTCAGAAACAAGGATAGCGTGGATATTTTTGGTCTCAAACGTAGTTAGTAGTTCACTATAATGCGCTGGTATACTTTGCGCGTTAATATGAACCACATTAAAATTTTTTGGCAAAGACGAAAACTCATTATCGAGATAATCAGTTAGCGGTAAGGAAGAGGAATAGAAACTGTCCTCGCTACTTAAATCCCCAAAAACACTAGAAAAGGAACAATCATTATTATCATCATCACAATTAAGGTTCATTTGCTATTTATGTAAATATAAAAATATATAGATAAAATAATAAGAATGTATAAATGTGTAAAAACTAATAAAATAATTATATATTTTTTATAAAAAAGTATAAAAAATTCAAAATCTACAGAAATCACAATCTCCGCCTGCCAGCTATATGAAGGAAATGCTAAATATAATAATTAAATACAATTCAGTTTAGTACTCAATAACAGTAAAGACATAGTAAAATTTTATAACAAAGGTAATTCTAAAAGCGGACCAATAAAAATAAAGACATTTTAACTATTTAAGCACTATGCGAAAATTATTAATAAACAAGGCTGTATGAGCCAATTCCCTTTGTCGTCCAGTCACGGGAACGACAACGTACGAACCACAAACATTGTGTCAAAGTCATTGTCATGTTATGACGAGCGATTCAGTACAATACAATATTTTTAAAATTGAAACGACAACAAAATTTAAAGAGAATCGAAGGTACAGCCATAATGCGACGATTAAAGAATAGAAATTATTGTAAAATTGTACGGGTACCTTACTTAATCAACATTGAAAGACAAAATATAATAATCTACAAAATATTCGAACATCACGGTGAATCGCATCAGAACGGGAGATATTAAAGTATGGAATATGGATCAAAAGGCTATTTTTTGAGTAAACGGCGAGTTTTCGGTACAGAAGACTTATCAGCTACGCTCACCGAAACCGCTGCTGGGGTAGATTTTGTTGCGCCTGTGCCAACAGCAAATTTTTCCAGCTCTGCAGATGAGACGATGCGATGATTTTTACCATCAGGTCCGACTACGACAATGTCTCCAGCCCTCGTCCAACACTTCGAGATCCCAAGTCGTCTACGGGCCTCCATGAACGTGTCATGCCGTAACTTAGTCAGGAACTCGGATACTGTTACCCCTGTGCCTTTGAGACCCGTCTTAGCAAACCACAGCTTGTCGCGATCCAGAATACTATTGAAGTGCACCAAAATAGGTCTCGGCTTGTCCTTAGTAAAGTGTCCCATGCGGTGACTTCGAGCAATATGATCTTTATGCAATTTGGTGGAGCAAAGATGGTTTGTGGCAAGATTCAGCACCAGTTGTGACGTGTCTTCATTCTTACCTTCAGGCACACCATGAAGTAGAAGCATATTGCGTCGGCTGCGCATCTCAGACCGGTCAATTTCCAGCACAAGGGCATCTATTTGTCGCTGCAATGTTGTCAGAGTTGCTGATACGAAGGCCTTAAAAGATGAAAAATCTGCAGATAATGTGGCTACACTCATTACACCTGGAGAGTTCTTCGTAGCCTTTTCAAGATCCTGTTGGAAGCTTGCCATTCTTGTGTTGAAATCTGCCTTCAACTCCAACATTGTTGTCCGCATAGTGTCCATAGTGATGAGAATTTTGAATGTGTTTTTTTAAAGGATTTTATAGCTAGCAGGTAGGGCTATCACTGTATTTTCATTTAAAACAATAAAATGTATAAATTTCTATGTCTTATTATTTTTAAAATTTAAATTTATAGCACACAAAATAAACAGGTGTTATCAGTTACACCTACCCACACATGAACCAATTTCATAGGTAAGGACCCAATATTTGAATTTATGTAAGTTAAATTAATTGTAATTTAAAAAGGCTCTCTGGTCCAGTATTACATCAATTGCTATGCCCTTGCAGGGCGCTACATGATTGCTTTTAACTATTTTTAAGTTCTTAGTATTCAGTACTTTATTAAATGTGACATTTAAATAAATAAATAAACATATCAGCGCGAAATGCGCGTGTTAATACCTCTGCCTAACCCTTTGGGGATAAAGGCATGATGATTATGGATGTGATGTAACAAGTACTTATACATATATAGGTAGTCTACAATAAACTTAAAAAAAAAAATTGCACTATAGGTATGTCTTACGTATTAAGGTTACTGTCAAAACATATTCGCTTGCTCTTTGAGGTCGGTAATAGGCAGTGCACTGCTAGATTTTTGGTAACTTAAAATACTAAAGTGGAAGAATGCATCTTATTCCTTTCGCTAAATGCTCTAATAACTGTACCATTGTCATATTTTTTTTATTGCAGACACGAAAAAGAGGGAATCCCCTGCGACCTGCTTCCTATGATGGACTACTGCGTGGAAATCCCGCAGCAAGGGTTCGTGAGGTCGCTCAACGTGCATGTCACGGCCGCTATATTCATCTGGGAGTATGCCAGGCAAAACATTTTGTACGAGAAATAAATGTTTGAAAATATTTTTGACTATTGATTTGATGAAATCGTTTGATTTTCGTTAGGCACAAAGAAAAAATGATTTAAGAAGTACTAGCTGCATGAATCGATTTTTTAAATTTTCTGGAACTCGTTCCTTTCCTTAGAATCATAACATTATTCTAAGTTCTTTTCCATGAGTAATTTTGTCCTGACACCTTACTTATTCATTACTTTGATTTGCCTGTAATTTGTATATTGTAGAACGTAAGACTTTTATGTAAAGGGAGGATGGACCCCTTGCAGAGTTATTTGCCTGTATCTTCTCTTGACAAGGCCTCCCGGTAGTGAACAGGAAATAAAATGTAGAGGTAAATAGATAAGTAGAAGTGTATAATTTGTTGTTTTATTGTTTTTGACGCGTCATAAGTGTAACTACCTGTCACAAAGAATTTCGTTTCATTTTACTTTGTGTATTACAAATGGAGGTCGAGTCGGCTGGCGGGTCAAGCATAGTAATGGAAACCATACCATATATTGGGTCCTTACCTATGAAATTGGTGTATTTTTCTCTCTTAGTATTTTGTCTGTAACTATTAAGATTCAGAGTATTCCTAAAAAATAATTACCTCGTCTAAAAATAGACTATATTTTTGAGCTCTTTTGATTTGTTTTGATAATTTGTTGTAAGTTTAATTGTGTTAAAATTGGACACGGAGACAACTCTTTTTAAGTGCCTCCTGAATACATCATTTTATTTGCATTCACTTAAAAACGATAATTTTTATGAAGTGTGATATTACACATATTACTAAAGCTTTTCTAATGATAGATGCCAAATATTATTATCTTTGGATTTGTCGTTGTGAAGAAAACTGAAAAAATTTTAGTATGGAAAATGCAGAATTCCCCAAAATCTCCATACAAAACACCAATTTCATAAGTAAGGACCAAATATTAGAGAGAATACGTATGGAAACTAAGACAAATTAAGCGAGAAGCTTTGGCGAACAAGGTTGCGCGCTGGCACTATGGTTAGGAATATGACATTACTTTAAGCGTCCTTTTACACAGACCGGCTCGGAGAGCGTTTTCTATTACGTTTAAAATAGAGCTTTGAGCCTATGCAATAAGGTTTATTTTTACATTTCACTTCTTTTCTTATATCCTCTCCACCATTCCCAATAACAAAATAAGTGAAACGGAAATATGAACCTCATTGCATTGATTCGAAACACTGTTTTAATCGTGATAAAAATATAATTTAGTATGACTACTTTCTTGCACTTTGAAGTGAGAATTAGCATTTTGGAGTTTGAGGGGTGAAGACGTATGAGTTCAGCGTTGTGTACCATCTTATAAATTGTTTAGGAATATATGAAGGTCAAATGCCAATAGCAAAGATTGCAACAAATTATAATGAAACATTGATTTATGTATTTTTAAATTCCGATTTACAGTATAACTTAATGATCTTCGGTAACAGCGTAATTTTTACAGGTTTCACTTCAAACTCTTCTTTATCTATCTCAATCATGACTTCAGGTTTTTGCTCATTAGGAATAAGTTCGACCGTTCTTACCGGAATGGTCTGCATGTATGAGTAGTTCTGTTTTAAACGATTCCAGCCTTCAGACACAAAGGCTGTATATGAGTAAGTGTTCTTGCCTAAAGCAATACTTAATGTTGGCAAATCATATTGCTTCTCATCGTTAGTCGTGTTAATTTTAAAGTCGCAAGTTTTAAAGCAGAGTTCTTGAGAGCTTGCACACTCTGGATTTGTTATTTTGGTTAGGTCATCAAGTTGTTGTTCCGCATTTGCACTTGGCATAAAAAATAGCCATTTCCTTTTAACTTCTGCCCTTCTTTGGACGCAGTTACTGCAGCCGGCGCAAGGTGGTGTGAATTTTAAAACTCCACTGCAATTCCATGTGAGTGAATCTTTATAACCATTGAAAATATATGACGCGTAATCTCTCCAAGATGCACAGAACCAATATTTGTCTTTTTTGGCGAGTGTATCTCTAAAAGCACCCCATTCTATAGAAGATAGAGCATATATTGGCTTGCTTGGTTCATCATCCTCATTTTGAATGGGTTCCACTTTCATTGCATCTTTCCAGGTAGTGTTGCCTTCGATTATGGCCATGGAAGCTTCAATGAGTTGTTTGACTTTATCAACTCCCGTTCCTCCAGGAAATAATGAATTTGCAACTGTGTTGGTGCGGCCAACGGGCAGGATTCCCACGGGAAACTGATTTGCACCATCATTTCTTCTTAGAAGACCTGAAAAAAAAAAGGTACTCTTATAATTCTTTCTGATTTGCATGTTTTAAATAACACATACTTGCTGACATACTAGGCTATGCTAGAAGCACTATTTAATAACATAACAATATAAACTAAAAAGTAACTTCATAACTGCCCAGTAAGAATTTTGGGGCAACCCTAGTTAACTAGGTTAAGAATTCAATCTGTTTATAAATATGGGTTTTGAACTAATTTCTCTCTATGACACTGCAAAATCATATCCCCTAGCATATACACGGTAATAGGAAAAGAAAATAATCATCTAGTGTCTGTAACACAAGCTGCATTAGTTGCTTAAAATGGGGCTGGTTGATGGGTGTGCATATTAAAAGATAGATAGATAAAATTAGTTATTGCAACTAATAAAAAACAGAAATATAGGAAAAAAAATACAAGCAACACAGGCTAGATATTTAATGATCGGGGCCTGAGAATCCTCTCAAACATTTCTATTTGTATACAAAAAGTAATGGGAGTGCTAAATGTTAACTGGATAGAAGTAGGGGTGTTCCAGAGTATTCTATCTGCGCCAGCATCTGATATGAGTAGGATGATCTCTCGCCACACCTATAGGCTATTGGAGGAGAATTGAATTGTTAAATCTTTGTGTACTATGGGACTGACATAGTCGACTAACAACTAAAGGTCCAGGAAAATAAATAAGGAAAAAAAAATTGTACTGTCCAATTTTATGTGGCCATATAAGACTATGAATGTTATATGGCGTATGGTTAATATGGCATGGAGAAGAATGGGAGAGGAAGACACCTTGTGCCAACCCCAAATGAAATTTGGAAAAGCGAAGGCCAATGATGATAAAACTATGCATAAATCATCACATGAAAATGGAAAGATGTGGATGCTGAGCTGACAAGTGGACATTAAAGACATGTGCTCACCACACTTGGGGGGAAAAAGGCAGAAAGACAACCATAAAAGATTATGTACCATAAACTGTATAAAACTGGTTTAACTCATTCATTTTACAACTTCACTATGTAAAAAATATGTTTAGAGATTAAGAACATGTCAATAAGATTTAAATTACGACTCCACTTCACAACACTTACCAGTGACAGTCTCTGATAAAGTCCCATCACCTCCGGCCACAATAATAGCCTCGGTCCCACGGAGGCTCTCCACAATCTCCTTCGCATTCCCCTCCGAAGCTGTCTGCAACACATCCACTTGTAAACCGGCTAAATGCAGCAGCGGCTCACAGTACTTCTCAAAGTCTTTTTTAGCTTTCCTCTTGTTAGCTACAGGATTTAATATTACTGTCACTAAAGTAGGATTCCTTTCCATTGGTATTAGAGAGTCCCCGAACTTTGCTGCTTCTCTGCATGCCGCACGCATCAATACGTTGATTCTATAGGAAATTAAGGTAATTTATTGCATTGGTTATGATACTTTAACAAATATTTAATGAAAAATCCTTACTCATATTTCTCTTTTACAGTCGCGGCTCCGTAATACAACGCAATGACACCAACCACAGATTTTTTCCAATTATTACGAATTGTTTTACCAAATTTTACAATCCTTTCCATATTTTCAGTCTTCTGCGACTTTTAAGTGTTGTGTAAATTTGTAAAATTTGAGGTTACAAAATCAGCTGTGTTTGACATTTGGTCGATAGGGATGTACACAAATCAATTTCAATTGAAATCTCAGTTTGAATGCAAGACAATGAAAAAAATCACATCGAGTATTAATTAATTAAGACGTACTTTCTTATGTAGACTTTTAAGGTACATGCTTATGAATCGCCGTCTTTAAAAAGCTCAAGCAACTCTCAACATCTTAGACTATCTACGCTAAGCTTCTCGATGAATATTTACCTCTCGATCTAATGTCAGCTAGCGGCTTCTCTCTTATTTATGTGGAAAAATTCAAGCTTTGATTCAATCGGGACTGCTAATCTATAAGCAATTAAATAAGTAGTTGAAGCGAGTTTTAGTGCCAGGATTGTACCTAGTAGAAGGCTGTAATTTCTGCCTACCCCATCGGGCTAAAGGCGATGTATGTGAGTGCAATTTATTAAAATCTGAAACGAAATGTTTTTAGCCATATGAATTATTATTTATATGGCTAAAAATCATTACTCATTAACATTCAAATGATTTATACGAGCTATTCAATAACCATAGTCAATTAGTCATTAAATTGCCCATAGACAAACCTACTAAAATATTTGTCAAAATGCTTTTGTGTACGAAACGTCGTCCAATTTTCTTCCTATGATTTTCTTTAATGTTAAACTCGAAATTCACAATGAATTCCGAAAAGAATAAAGACAAAAAGTTGCCGGACGGATGGATGCTTTGTACATCCAAATCAAACCCCGGTAGAAAGTATTATTTCAACAAAAGAACAGGCAAATCTTCGTGGACTAAACCCCAGGTTAGTGTCGCAACTTTTGATAATTGAGCTATTAAATGCTTATTAAACAAGCTTTATTTATTTTGGACTACACGAGGTTAATGTTTGGTATATTGTGTCCATTGCTTTATAGTAATGATGCATCAATTTAAAGAGTTTTTAAATCAATGTGGCGTTGTTTTTCAAGGTTGAAGAAAAACCTCAAGAAATCAACAAACAGAAACCGAAAAAGACTAAATGCAACCATTCCGACAAGAACAATATTAAAGAGTCGCCTAAGAAAACTTTGAAGAGAAAAAGTGATTGCAATGAGAGCCCCCCACAGATAAAGAAACAAAAAGAAGGTATTTATAACTTTTAAAATGATTGTATTGCTGTACTTTTAATTCTATCTAGATTAATAAATTTATGTGATTCTTTTATTTAATGGAGTATTCACAACTTTACCAGCAATAGCACTTATGTCATTGGCATAACATTTCACCTATTCAAGTTTGTGTAATTGTGTTTTACACAAATTTTGGGTCTTGAATACACTTTTTTAGTAACATCTGACTCGAATTTCCATTTTTTATTTATAGATTTTGATATTAATAAGATAACTCATATTGCAGCAAGACCAACTCCAACACCAGAAAAATTAAATAAGTCATCAGGCAGAAATCACAATGTTAGTAACAACTCTCTCAATAATGATAGTCCTCAAAACAGACCGAAAAAAAATATTGCAAGTGCAAGGCTGTCTCAGCTCCAAGCTCAATTGGCTACTGAAGTACAGAAGGAGACCTTGTCATCGGACAAAACATTAAAAAGTCCTACCACCACCGAACCACCAGTAAAAGTCCAACGAACAGAATTAAAGAGTCCTAACTTGAATGAGTCTAAATGCCCAACACAATCACCCAGCAGTGACAGTCTACAGTCAATACCGTCACCATCACAGTTCCTAACTGCAAATAAGATCATATCATCAATGAAAGCTCAAATTCCTGAAAAGTTTTCTGATAGATTACCACAAGTAGATACATTTGCAGAAATTGCAGAAGGTATAAATAATCAAACTAATGAATATTCTTCAATGAAACATCCAGCTACACCTCCACAGTTTTCAGAAGCAAGTAAACTAGTTTCTGCAATTAAAACAAAGTTGTCTTATAATGTGTCGGCAAGTAAAGAGATGGCTATAAAAACATTTAAGTCTGCTAAGGAGAGAATGGAGGCATTTCGGGCATCATTAGGGAATGAGTCAAGTGATTCTGAAGTGACACTGAATGTCAGTAAATGTGTAGAGGTTTCTGCTGAGCCTATGGATGTGGATTTCAAGCAGGTAAGTAATCACTAAATAGGCTTTTACACCACAGAAAAAGTTTTGAATACCTGTAAATATGAACTTTATCTTTATCTTTATCTTTAAATATGAACTGCCATAGCTTCTTGCATAGATATGCGACTCTAACGTGCATAGATATGGGACTTTTATCCTTATAGAGTCCTTATTTTGTAGCTATAGTATGTTTCTTTCCATGGACTTATTTTTTTTTGCTTTTTTTAATGTTTTTGCCGGGCAGACAAGCAAGGCTGGTAGTAAGGAGTATATATATACTGTAGAAAACAAAATTTTGTTTTTTTATGCATTTTCAGGATCCACAACTAGTACCTGCAGTACAAAAAGCTAAAGAGAGGTCTCCTCCGGTTTCAAGCAGTAATGAAAACCTAGTTTTAGTGGTTGATACAAACATCTTCATTCACCAACTGGATATTATCAAAGATGTATTGAATTCACATATAAAAGGTATGTTTATTAGCGCATAGAAAACTTTCATAAATATTGATTTTGAATCATTTGATTATAAAAGAATTACTTTGAGTAATTAAGAATGGGAAATGACATCAAGGTGCTTCCCCTCGTCTAAATTATATGATAAAATTTTAATGATAATTTTGATTATCGAAAGTCAAAATTGATGTGTACTGATAAAAATAATGTTGTGTGCATGCCAATTTTGCCAACAAAAAATGTGCCAATACTTGAGGGAAGGAAGGAAGTGCCCAGCTAGAATTGTCAGAATTTTTTCCTAGAAATAATAGCGTGTGATGTCTCCTCTCAAAACAAATATGTAGGAGTTTTTATGCTCTAAGAAGAATTATAATATTGGTTCCTTATAAAATTATTTTCTAATGTCTCCCCAAAGACAGGAAATTTATAGTAAAAAGACGGAAAACTTATACTTCTCTGGATAGAAAAAATCAATAATGTTGTGTTAAATTTTTAAGGCCCTTGCCCATGACGTTTTTTGCGTAACTTACATTAATTTCATCAAAATAACCTAATAAGCGTAAGTGAACGGGCGTATCCAAAACTCACTATTATTTTGCGCGCTACCAACGCCTGTCAAAGACGCGCGATTACTGGTCATTTTTTACGGTACAATTTCACTAGATTGTCCCGTACAATGTGCCGAATTCGCGCAGAGCTCGATATCAAAAGCGCCCATTTTCGGCGCGTCATGTGGAAGGGTCCTTAAAGCTAGCAGACAATACATTAGAAAATGCATAAAAGTTTCTTTCCATAGTAATTGTGTCTTAAGACCTAGATCTAGACTAAAACCTAGTTGAGGATAAGAATGGTTATAATAATATTAATCTTTACATAAAATAAACTGTAGAGGTCGAATGTCTGTATATAGAAAAATATGCTTAAAACCAAGTAAAAAGAGGGAAAATACCCTAAAATGATTGGTTTTTTAAATTTTTGTTTCTCTGTCTGTTTATTATTATTATTATTATATTATTATCAGGCAGGCAGTTGGTGCAACTGATAATGCCTGTATCTAAATAGACATTATTAAATTTCTTTTTTTTTTATGTATCTGTCCAGCCTGTTTTTAAATTGGTTGGTGTTTGTATCGGCTAATCTCCGAAATGGCTTCGATTTCAATGAAATGTTGCATGGTGATACCTTATATCCCCGGTCAACATCTTAGATACTTTTTATTCCGGAAAATTAAAGGGTTCCCGTGGGAATATAAAAATCCATAGTAGCCGTGGACTAAGTCGCGAGCAACAGCTATTAATCCGCCTGTAATCCCCGAAGGGGTAGGCAGAATCCAAAGAGCACTCTGTTCCTTAAGACCACATTTAGCCATACAAAAATTGGGTTTGGTCAGATGAACAATCGTGAAAGAGTAGTAACAAGTGGCTAGCTCATCGCCTACACAATCACAGACCCAGTACCCAATACGCCCCTATTCGCCTTTTACGACATGCTAGGTAAGAAAAGCAGTTGGTACATTCTTTTTGTGTCCCGGACCAACACAGGATATATTATTGAATTTAATATAACATTTCTACAGGTTATGCCAAGCAGCCCACGCTACTGGTACCTTGGAGGGTAATCAATGAGCTGGACAGGCTGAAAGACAATAACAATGGGAATGGCGCAATTTGTAAATGGGCCAAGTCTGCCATGGATTATTTATACAAATCCTTGCCAGAAAACAGCAGGATTAAAGGTAGTTTATCGTCAAAGATAGCTCAGTTAGGATAGACGGTATAAGGGACTACTCACACTTAGACCCGGCGCACATATTCGGCACGGCTCAGGATTTTAGGCGATAAATAACATCATAATATTAGGTCCTTACCTATGAAATTGGTGTTTTGTATGGGGATTTTGGGGATGTCTGCATTTTACATACTAACATTTTATCGGTTTTCTTCACAACGACAAATCTAGAGGTAATAATATTTGGCATGTATCATTAGACAAGCTTTAGCAATATGTGTGTGAACACGCTTGATAAAAATTATTTATCGTTTTTATGTTAATGCAAATCAAATGATGTATTCGGGAGGCAGTTAATAGTAGATTAGTAGCCAAGGGCTGTAAGGCATCAATTGCAGCCCGAGATATTTAGGCGCACTAGCGCAGCGAGGACGCTTATAGTTCGAGGGTGCAATTGATGCTTACACCCGAGCTAACTACTCTGCTTTACATCTCGATTGTGAGGTAAGTGGAAAAAAAGGCATTACAAGAATAAATAAATTTATTTTCAAGAACTAAATTTAGCTTCGCCGTTCGATATTCAAAATTGATGAAAATAGCGAAGCGACCTCTTTTGTCACAAGAATAAATAAATTTATTTTCAAGAACTAAATTTAGCTTCGTCGTTCGATATTCAAAATTGATGAAAATAGCGAAGCGACCTCTTTTGTCATTGGGCTGAATGCATGATGTCTAGTGCCAGTAAGATGGCTAGATGTACGCGAACTTTTTGAAAGTTTTTTTTTAATTACTTACCGCCCTAGGGCGTTTCTAGCTACATTATTAACCTAGGGCGGTAATTGATCACATACAACCCACATCTGGGAGTATTAAGGACCTACTTACCGAACATGAGAGATGTAAAAATAATTGTCTTTGTGTCTAATTTTAACACAATTAAACTTTAAATAAAATTATCAAATTAAATAATACGAGCTCAAATATATGGTCTATTTTTAGAAGAGGCAATTATTTTATAAGAGTGTTCTGAAACTTAATAGTTACGGACAAATTGCTAAGACAGAATAAAAACACCAATTTCATAGGTAAGGATCTAATATTAACTTCATTGCAACAAAGTAGTAATTTCCATGATATAATATATATTATGGCCGTAGTAACAAAAATACCGCTTCGGTGTGCTTGAGGTTGCTGCATCGGCGGCCTTGAAGTTGCTTCAGGATACTTCGGCATCCTTCAGTACCTAGATGCCGATAATGTGCGCCGGGCCTTATTCATCTTCATTCAGCGTTTGTCTATAGAATTTGTGTATAGAGTTCGTTCAGCGTTCCGCGTCTGTTCTGCCGCGTTAGCATCTCATATAAAATCGTCGTTTTACAAAGAATAAATGTGAGTAGACCCTAACTCGTTCATGAGGTAGCTGGATCAATTTCCGCCGCCTGTAGAGTCGAGTACAAAAGTATGTATACACATTTATGAGGTGATAATCTTTATTTCCTTCTATTAAGAGTCAGTAACTATCAAAAGTGCTTATATATTTTTAGTGTTGACTATACCACTGAGTTTTTTAATAGTACAGTTTATTGTGAATATTGCTTGTCTCACTGCCCTGCGCATGGCAACTGCTACGTGCATAAGCCAAATTTGACGTCTAAGATCAACAATTGTCGACAAATTTGACAGATATCCCTAATGAGTGAAAAGTTAGACATGTATCACTGTATGATATATGAATGTGATTTGACAGGCCAGTCGCTCCGAGATGCGAACTCGCACATCTACCCGTGCGAAATACCCGATGATGAAATACTAAATTGCTGTTTGCAACAGTCTGAGAGAGGCAAGTCTGTGGTAAGTGGTCCTTAACTCATATCTGAGTATTCTGTCACCTTACCCCTGCTAGTGTTTATATATCTTGATAAGGCCTCCTGGGACAGGAAGAAAATATTAAGAGGTGAACAAGTAGAATTACATGAATAATTTATGTTTGTTAATTTTATAATGTTCCAACGCGTTATAAGTATACATACATACATAAGTCACGCCTTTTTCCCACAGGGGTAGGCAGAGATTACATCCTTCCACTTGCTACGATCCCTGCATATTTCTTTCGCTTCATCAACTCTCATTACAGTTCTCATATATGGTCGGCGATTTCGGGTACTTTTGACCTGGCCTTTCTCTAGAACGTCTTTAATTTGGTCGAGAAACGTTCGCCTAGGTCTGTCTCATCCCGTATCTCCACTCACACCCGATTCATATATCCCTTTAGTCAATCTATTTTCATCCATCCTTTCCGCATGTCCAAACCATCTTAGCATACCTTTCTCTATTCTTGTCACTACATCCTCTTTCAAAGCACACTTCCTTTTTACCACATCATTATATATCCTGTCACTCAATTTTACTCCAGCCATGCTTCTCAAAGCTCTCATTTCAACCGCATTTATTCTATTTTCGTGTCTGTTCTCCCATACCCAACATTTACTCCCGTACATCAGCATTGGGACCAGCACACCGTTGTGCACTGCTAGTCGTGCCTTTAGTCAGAGAGCATCTGACTGCTCATAAAAGCATGCATAGCCCCATTCACCATGTTACCAGCTTTCACTCGTTTCTCTATGTCACTTTCTGTCACACACTGACACACTACTTGTACCTACATGATTAAATAAATTTGAATTTAGAATTCTCTTCACTGCGTACAATGCGTACGCGTTGATTTTTAGTTCCTAGACGTGGCTGGCCCGGAAAATGGAGTCATCATTTTCCGGTAGTATTTCAATAGTTTAACTTTTGTATTTAACTGTTGGATAATGGTTATCTAGAAGTAAAACCGGTATTTAGTCTGAGTTTCTTGCCCATTCTTCTCAGAACAAGGCCTACTGGTAGTTTTTGTGAACGGAAGGCGTAGTTCTTCTCTTTCACGAATGTTGTAAAAATTTTATGACCTTCATAAGCATGCGCAAAGACGCATCTAAACTGAGTAAATGCTTTTGAATTTTGATTTTTTTTTTCTTTGGGGGGTAGATGATTGATGATTTTAAAGTAGCTAAAGTATTAAACTTTATTCACAATCCCAGATCCTCCTATCAAACGACAAGAACCTCTGCAACAAGGCTATCATCAATGGCGTGAAGTGCATCGAGTTGAATGAGCTCCGGAAGCTTCTGGAAAACAAGCCGCACCCGGAGTCGAACCCGGACCTGCACGACAGCGTGCAGCGGTACGAGGACGCCATGTACCAGCTGCTTGCTAATATACTTGAGGTGAAGTAACATTTAAGAATATTAGTTTCTTTCTATAACTGTTATTTCTATTGTTCTTGTATTTTGATATCTCCAGTTATTTATTAATAAAGAAGTATTTTTGCGAGTTTTCAACTTTACATAGCTGACGCAAATGCGTGTATTGCGCGTGCCGGAAAACCCCGACAAAACGTCGGGGTTGGCCGCAAAAACTAAAAAAATCCTCGTTGTGTGATAATTGGCGGGCGGGCTTCGGCGGTATCGGTATCTTTCAATCAGTTAGGATCTCCCGTCCCAAATTACGGCTGTGACGTCACCGCAGTCGTTAAAAAGTTGACACGCTTGGTTTCAATACAAATCGTTATACTTACGTTATCTATGTCGATGTATGTCTGTGGTCCGATCCGAATCCGTGAAAATAAGACCCGTAGAAGCTGTAGAACTATTTCTATGCTACTGGAAAACACATGGACCGAAGTAGCCATAGTATTTGTATTAGTGCAAGAGCTACTGAAACTATTACATACATTATTTACATATTTTTTGTATGAAAAAAGCTTTTAGATTGGGCAGCTTTACAAACAATATAAACAGAAGCTATGGAAAACCTATTTGATTTTTTTCATTAAGGTTGAAAACTCCATTTTGTGCTGAAGTGGGTGTTTAACACCCCTGCCTACCACTTCGGGGAAAGAGGCGTGATGATATGTTTTGTATGTTATGTGTGTGCAGATGAAAGCAAATTTTTAAAGTTTAGAATAAAATTTTTGTATCTCAATTTAAAGTTTTCTTTACTCATAAAATTACAAATAATGAACATTATATCAAAATACAAATATACATGAAAAGTCGGCCCAAAAAATTTATAGTCGTTTAAAATCATCGCGTCATTGAATCTTAGAAAGTAACGAAAAACGACGCTGCGTCTTGCGTCTCAGTGTGAGAATCGCCTGATAATAACAATACAATATTGTTTTAGAACGAAATGCGTGCCAAATACAACAACTTATGGCAGCACGTGCTCTTCAAGGCCCCCCCCTGGACCTTAGAAGACGTTCTGCAGTGCCTCCTCAAGCACTGGTTCGCGGTCTTCAGCGAAGTCTTCCCCAGGATAGAACACCTCATCACCGAGCTGAAGAATACCTTCTCTTCCATCAAGAATAAAGGTTGGTATTTTTGGTTGGATGTCATGTCTTACTGCTATGCACAGGTCTTGCAATATTAAAGATCCACTGGTTTGGCTATGTTTATAGGCTTTAAATGGAAATGTTTAAAGGCTTTAAAAATAATAGCAGATTGTATAAAAACGGAGCAAAGTAGTATTTTTTACGGCGAGGGCGCTAGTTTAAATCACGAGCGAAGCGAAGGATTTTTGGGGTTGATATGACTATGACACCCAAAAACACCTCTAGACAAAAGCAGTTGAATTCATGAAGGATTATGTAAGACTTGTCAGGCATAGGCATCGAACATAAAATGCACAAAGATACCTTTTAAAAGACACTTAAACAATAAACAAAAGCCAAGATTTTCGTGCACTTCCTGTTAATCAAAAGTCTCTCAACTTGGCGCGCTCTCGCCCCCTTCGGATCTCGCCGGTTGTCGTCGCACGGTCCGCGCTTCTGCGCAATTGCGCATGCGTGCGCCGCCGATGCAAGGCTCCGTGTTCAAGAGCATTAAAGTGCATATAAAATGTTACTAAGAAAAATCAGTTCCGAACGTCGCCAATAGATGGCGCTGCACGGTGTTGCATCGAGCTAAAGTTTGCCCGCGATGCATCGCATTTTTAATTTGAGGACAGTAATAAAGTTGTTACTGATTTTAGAACAATTTCTTTGGTTTTATTTTGAACCTTACGAAACCCCATTAGTAAAGAGATTCTAGAATAGAACTCTGAGCGCATTGAGAGCGAGCGCCCGAGGTAATAAATTTGCTTTCGAGTACTCTACTTTTCATCTCCTTTCTATGAGAAAATAAATTTAAGAGGGTTATATAACTCGAGAGCAACCTTTTTTACCTTGGGCGATGTACTTTGAATCCCTCTATCCTACGTTAGAATCCTGAGCACAGCGACAGATCAAAGTACAACGCCTGAACCGTAAAAATATCACTTTCTTCCCTTTTTATACAAGCCGAATATAAACTGGTATTTTCATATTTTCATATTTTCAGATCCAAAATCCCTATCGCAATCCGAAGTGGCCAACTTAAAGGAACTATGCCTAGACTTGGCCAAGAAGTGTCAGATCATCCCTGAATACATGGAGCTGGCCAAGCTGACGGTGGACCGGCTACATCGGAAGGCGGGCGAAGTGAAGCCAGAGCAGGACGGCGATATGATCATCATTGCCACCTTTGAAGGACTGTGGACTGTGTTCTCTAGTTACTGGTAAGGATTGTGAAGTTGGTTGTTTTTTACGACACCAGCCTATATCCGATCCACTGTTGGCCACCACCACCATGGCCATACATGGGAATATGGTCTGAAACACCACCACGCTTACCCAATGTGGGCTGGTGGCATAGATAAATTAAGTATAGATCGCTATTCCCATACATGGGTTTTTAGTTCGTCTAAAACAGAGGTTCCCAGACATGTTTTTCTCATAGACCACTTTCAAAATGTATCAGGTTTCGGTGCCATATTCCCAATACTAGACAAAAATGTGAAAATATGAAGACAACAAGACCCCGTTGAGTCTCCCATGGACCCTTAGGGGTCCACCTGGACCACTTTTGGAACTAATGGTCTAAAACTTATTATTGTTGCTTGTACCCCTGCGTTCGACTTATTACGTTAGGTCGTCATCAGCCAATATACGTCCCACTGCAGGGACAGGCCTTCCTCATGGAGAAACACATGAGGAGTATGGGCCGTAACACCACCACGCTGGCCCAATGCGGGTTGTTGGGTAGAAACGGTCACAAACGCGACCAGGACCACCGGATTAACGTGCCTTCCGAAGCACGAAGGAGCTCGAGATCACAAAGTCATGGTCACCCATCCACGGCGAATGTAGCCTTGTTTTCGATCGAAGCCAAAGCGCACTGACCACTACGCCACCGAGCTCCTCCTATTACGTTAGGTGGCACTATAATACTAGCGGAATTACTTCTATGATTAGTTTTAGACGAACTAAAATCCCAATTTGGGAATAGCGATCTATACTACCTAATTTATTAATAATAATAATAATAACTTTATTGGTACAAAAACAATTAGTACAAATAAAATAGCGTTCGTTAATGCCCGCATTAGTGTAGAACTGTGTCGCAGTCATTAGCGCCCACCTCCAAAATACATAAACCTAATCCAATTATTAAAACATAAATTAATTATTACAAATTAAATCAAATTATATACAAAACATCGATTGAGTACATTTGAAATTAAATCAAGCAAGTAAATTAAATTTCTAATCAAAATCAATCAATTACAATCAAATAAAACATACAATAAATCAAGTGTCTAAAAATATAAATCAAGAAGCAAAATAAAAACAAAATAAAATAAAAAAATCAATTACATTGTATTGAGGAAATATAAATTTTTTTTAAGTAAAGTCGAATCAAAAATGAAATAAAACCATTTTCAATAAATAATGACAAAAAACAAAAATGAAAACGGCTACTATAAATATTTATGCTGGTGGGTAGAAACTATTGCAATAGCGACCGGGACCTCAGAGTAAACAGAACTGGAGTAGCCTTTGTCTAACATTCCCCTCTGCCAAATGCACAAGCATCGGATGCTTGCACGTTTAATAAAACTAGTTGAGCCGCCATTTTGACAGCCATAACATTGTAAACATTGCGGCGAACAGAGCTCCCGCAAAAATGCCTGCCTGTGCTGTTTTATGTTGTAAAAATAAATAGAAAACATCGAGTATGCTAAAAGATGGTGTCACCTTTTATTTGTAATTATAATTTTTAAGATTTTATGATTATTTACTTCATTATTTCATGTTTTAGAATTCTACGATTTCAAATTTCGAGCGCTAGTCTCGTGGGGAGTGCGGCTGTGACGTTGTCACACCCCACGAGACTATTTTAAGCGTGTGTGCGTGAAATTTAAATTTGTGTGGCGAATAATGCATGTGTGCATTTGTAAAAACGGTATAAGTTATTGTTTATGTGTGCTGGCTTTGAGTGTAGTGGTAACCTCACCCCCCGCAAGAAATGGCAGAAAAAAATGTTTGAGAAATTGACTAATGGCTACTCCAGTTCTGTTTACTCTGAGACCGGGACCGATGGCTTAACGTGTGTACTGAAGCACGGAAGAACTCGAGATAACAATGATTCGGTCACTCATCCAAGATTGTGGTCAAACGGATATGTACTCAGATTAGCATTGTTTTTCCTGCCCTGTTCCTTTACTTTATTCTCCACACTCCCGTCGGCTTTTAATGAGCCGTGTGGTAGCGGCTCATTGAAAGTACCAACCCATCTCTTCCCTTGGGTGTCGTAAAAGGCGACTAATGGACTTAGAACTGCACAATATCCAATATCTTATAGCGGCGACGGGCTCACCACTTGTCACGCTGAGTGCAGTCACCCCTTGGTGAAGCGCGGACTATGGCAATGGAGTGCTTTTGCGGTTCTTTTGCCTAGTCTCTGACTAACCCTTAGGGGATTATAGTCGTGATTATATGTATATATGTCCAATCTCCCATCATTCTCCATATCACCACTTACTCGAATCAAATTATTCAAATTATCTTTTAAAAATATAACCTTTGTCCACAGTGCCAAATTAGCGTCAGGCCTAGGCGTGAGTCATAGTCTCGAAGACAAACTTCACTGCGACGATCCTCTGAGCGTCCTCATCAGCAAGTACAGCCTCTTTGCGGACCAGATATACGAGCTCACTGCTTCTATGAAGGGGTATGTTCTTTTTATTACCGTCCCAGGTTATCTGGCATAAAGTTTAACAATCTGTTTGTCTGCCCTGTTCCCAATTTCATTTGGGGTCGGCGAAACGAGATTTTCTCCTCCACTCTCCCCTATCACACGCCATATCAACATTCACTCCCATTCTAGCCATGTCCTAGTTCTGTCTTCCTCTACCTGCATTACCATACACTCTAATATTCATAACTCTTCTGGTTACATGCTCATTCTCTCTTCTTAATTTTTTTTTTACATAATTATGTCAGGTAAGCTCTTGGCATTAATCTCACCTGATGGTATGTGACGATAAGGCCGAAGGTGGCAGCGTGCTTCACCTGTAATCCTTAACAACTGAGGAACTGGCTATCTTACCTCTGATTGCCGGAACACAACAATGCTTAAAGCATAGTTATTATGGCGACAATTTTAGGTACGACGATGGTAGTTAGCCAGGCGGGCTTAGAAGCCCTACCACCAACCAAAAAAAAAAGAAAAAAAAAGAGTTCTATAGAGGATATTCAGCAATGGACTAATGTAAGCTGATGTGTTGTTTAGGGCCCTAAACATCGACGGCAGTGCGGCCGGTGAAGAACAACTGGCGCGGTTAGAAGGCGTCCTCCGCGGCAGCCTGGCGCTGATCAGAGGAGGCCCGCCGGCCTTGAGGAGGGACTACCTACAGGCCTTCTGTACTACCTGCAGGTGAGGCGTGGGTTGTGGGTAGTTCAAATCAAAATCAAATCAAAAATAATTTTATTTCATAGGCCAAGTTCGGCACTTAAAATCGTCAACATTTTACATTATTATGCATTTTACAAATAAATAGTTTATTATAAATTATTTTAAAATTACAGTATTAAATTAAACCATTGTATTAAAGTTCATTACCGCGAGCGCTTGTAACATGGACTTTAACCTTTAGACCCGCCATTATCATGAATTTGAAAGAAAACAATTCAGACAACTATCTGGGGTGCGGGGTGAGCGGTAAAAGCTCGGAAGTGATACGAAAGATTCCGAAACATTTCGATCTCCATGGCTACGGCGCGCGTAGTAAGGACCTTAAGCGTCAAGCTATCGATATCGATAAATGATTTTGCATTTCATAAATAATTCAATTATATCAGTAACTATTTTTTCCCTGTAACTTTTATTTTAAATGCAATATTAAATTACCTGGTGACAAATAAAAATATTTAAACTGTAAACTAATACCCGGTTGCTATTGCCACTGTTTCTACCCATCAACCCGCATTGGGCCAGCGTGGTGGTGTTACGGCCCATGCTCCTCGTGTTTCTCCATGAGGAAGGCTTGTACCCAGCAGTGGGACGTATATAGGCTGAGGGCAGGAGGAGAACAGTTTGCATAATCGTAAAATACATAATAAAAAATATTTTTATTTCATAGGCTAACCTTAGCACTTAAAATTGTCAACATTTTACATAATCGCATGTGTGACAAAATAAATTTTAATAATAAAAGTGACGAAAATAATTATATAAATCACTGCAGTGCTGCGAGCGCTTGAAGCAAGTACATCAACAGAGCGCATTGACTGTGACTTTAATCGATACATGTTATTTTTGTCTTAAGCAACATTTTTTTCAATAATATGTAGACTTCTTGTAATAATTATAAACCAGTTAAGAACTGACCTCTTTTCTATAGTGCCCTGTTTATGCTGTCAGCGATACAGACGTGAACAACAATCTTTCAACTTATTTCTAAACATTAATATTTTTATTTCCAGAAATATGCTTCAAGAGGCGTGTTCGAAGTTCTCCCAGTTAACAGAACTGTTAGCAACTTGCCGATATAAAATACCTAACGACTGAAGAAAATGACATTGTACAGTCACGGCCACAAGTGATAATCAAAGGTGAACACACCGAATATAGAATACAGTTACGAAATGGTAAGTAATATTTTTGTGTACACAAAATAGGAGCGCTTCTTGGTAAGAACAATAAAAATGTTTATAGTTATTTGTGTTTTCAATCTCGGGTTTAAAAGCTATACTACGCAGCTCGGGTGCTAGGTTTCCGATGTTGTAAACTTGTAAACCTTTTGACCGTGACTGTACCCTATATCTAGTCCACAATTTGTACAAACTGTACTATTCTAGGCAAAATTGAAATTTTTACCTTCTTTTTAAGGAGTCCCTTACATTTGTATTGTAATTTTTATGTTAAAGTATTTGAAACTAGGTTTCATCATAAGTTTATTACTGTTTACTTTAAGAGTTTTCTATTTAATCTGTTCATGTTAGTGTGTCAAATGGATCGGAGAAACAAAACGTATTCATCTGTTTTCGTTATATTTCTTGGCATGTTTTTGTTACTTTTATGTTACTGTTGTATTTAATTGTGATTGGTCATGGTTATTTCTGTATATTCAGTAAAGTTTACTAATGATGAATAAAGCTTACAGTATATATGAATGAACAAATCATTTTTTCAATATGCAATATATTTATTGATTTTGCATTAAAATATTTTAAGAATAAGCATGTCGCTATAAACGAAATAACATGGGTGGACGTAAAAATGGGTATGTGACGTAAAAAGTTTGAAATTGGAGACTAATTAATTGGACAACCATTTGATTATTTCGTCAGCAACAAAAAGTTCAGCGTATATTTATATTTATGTCATCAAAACATTGTATCAAACAATTTGGCAGCATGGAAAACAATTGAATTGCTGCCCAATTTAGTATATTTTGCTGACAAATTAGAAATATCTGCTGCCCACAGGTTGCTGACCAATTACTTATTTTAGCTGACCAATTGTAATTTTTGATGACCAAAAATTGAATATTTTGCTGACGGTTTACATAACACCCTTTTAAATTATTTATTAGAAAAATGTAACAAAACATAAAATATGATGACCATGACTTTACCATATATCTCAATTCGGAATTTTTTTATTTCATATTCTAGTAACCGAATATATTATAGATTAGTTAGATATGGTTTCGTTTAAAATATTTGAATTTGGTATAGCAACCAACCAATACTTAATTGGTTTGTAAAATGCAAGTAGCAAATTGTTTGGATTGTTTTTTTTTTTTTTTTTTTAATATTTTAAAAACAGGTTATGCAATAGTGAATATTGGGTCCTTACCTATGAAATTGGTGTTTTTATTCTGTCTTAGTATTTTGTCTGTAACTATTAAGATTCAGAGTATTCCTAAAAAAATAATTACCTCGTCTAAAAATAGACTATATTTTTGAGCTCTTTTGATTTGTTTTGATAATTTGTTGTAAGTTTAATTGTGTTAAAATTGGACACGGGGACAACTCTTTTTCAGTGCCTCCCGAATACATCATTTTATTTGCATTCACTGAAAAACGATAAATAATTTTTATGAAGTGTGATATTACACATATTACTATAGCTTGTCTAATGATACATGCCAAATATTATTATCTCTGGATTTGTCGTTGTGAAGAAAACTGATAAAATGTTAGTATGGAAAATGCAGAATTCCCCAAAATCTCCATACAAAACACCAATTTCATAGGTAAGGACCTAATATTAATAATAAATATTACAATAAATTTTATATTTTAATGACAATAGTCATATTATTATACTTATGATCGTTCGCCTAATTTGTACTCAATGTTATGCTCATAGACTTTAAAGTATTATGCAAAAACATTCGTGCAAACGGCATTATATTTACCATTACAAATTGTCAAATTTATGCAATCACATGTAAACTTTATGTGTATCGTTTTAAGTTTGAAAATCTATTAATTGATTGTGTTGTGTACATAGCTGTCGTACTTAATTTTGATTGTGGATAGAAGTTACTCTCCTATTTCTTACTCGGCGATGAAACCGAGTCTAATTCTCAAAATAATACGAAGCATAACCTGTTTTGTGGAGTCGTGTGGTAGCGGCTCATTAAAAGAATACTACCAACCCGTATTTTTCCTTGGGTGTCGTAAAAGGCGCCTATGAACTTAAAACTGCACAACATCCAATATCTTATAGCGGCGACGGGCTCACCACTTGCCACGCTGAGTGCAGTCACTGCTTGGCGAAGCGCAGACTATGGCAGTGGATTGCTTCTGCGGTGCTCTTGCCTAGTCTCTGACTAACCCTTAGGGGATAATAGTTGGGATTATATGTATGTATAACCAGTTTTTGATTAAGATATCATTATTTAGTTTATCTAAATGTTCCAAACAGGGTTCGAATCTATAAGTTGTATATTGGAGTTATAATATGTATATCGGATTATTGTTAGTATTAAGAATAATTCTCATTTACTTGTTTTGTAAAATTTTACTTTATTAATAGGTACGGAATCAATAGAAAAAATTATAACGATTTGTTATTCATATTCGAACCCTGTTTGTGAGGATTAAAGTTTAGTTTACAATGCAAGGGGCTCCTGTGTCTTCGAAGACTGACTAATTATTATGCTTTGACGATTGTCGTCTTTAATATTGTGTATATGTATAGCTGTCTTCAGTTTTTGTGTTGAATCTATTGTTAGATAGTACTATCGCTATGCGGTTTAGCTGTATTGCATTTCTTTGATTGTGTCTTAAGGTCTGTGTACCGTTCGTACCCGCGAGTCCCAAGTATTTATAACTTTAGAGAAAGAAGAAACGTTATTTTAATATTCGGTTAATATAAATTACATAAGGAAGTACAAAATCACATACGATTTTACTGTCCTTTATGTCATATAATGATAATACATAACAATTTTCTTTTTTTTCTCGTTCATCAGAATATTTTTTTCTGGTGTATTACAAAAAAGCCTGTATAGTCTAATATGAGCTCGGTGGCGTAGTGGTTAATACGCTTTGGCTTTCGATTGAAAACAAAGCTACCTTCGCCATGGTCAGGTTGTGAATGGGTGACCAAAACTTTATGATCTCGAACTCTTTCGTGGTTTTGAAGGCACGTTAAGCTATTGCAAGAGTTTCTACCCACGCATTGGACCAACGCGGTGGTGTTATGGCCCATACTCTTCTTGTGTTTCAGGCCAGGCACAGGCTTCGTGGGACGTATAAAAATGTTCAGTTTCGTTTTGTATTCATCATCAGCCTATATACGTCCCACTGCTGGGGCAGGCCTTCCTTGTGAAGAAACACATGAGGAGTATGGGCCGTAACACCACCATGCTGGCCCAATGCGGGTTGGTGAGTAGAAACGGTCACAAATGCGACCGGGACCAACGGCTTAACGTGCATCCGAAACACGGAGCAACTCGAGATCACAAAGTCTTGGTCACCCATCCACGGCCTGACCATGGCGAAGGTAGCTTTGTTTTCGATCGAAACCAAAGCGCACTGACCACTACGCCACCGAGCTCCTCATTACTCGTCGTGTATACTTTGTTTTAATTTGTTTAAGACATTTATACCTCATATCGCAATACAATTCAGTTTGACCTTGAGAGACAATCGCGAAGCTCCAGTACAGCTTAGTTAGTAAATAACTAATTAAATATATTGTTACGGGTAAATCTGTAAATAGAACTGTATATCGCAAGTGTAATTTAATCATAGGTCAGAAGTGCATGCATTTGCTTTCGAATTTACAAGTACTGTATGGTTGATTTTTTTTACTGAAAATAGTAACACTGTATATTTTCTTACATAAATCAAGTGAAGGTGACGAAACCCGATTAGATAAAAATTTTGTCTCAACACGAAGATCTCACCTGTGATGGGGTGGTTAGTAGAAATGTCTATTAGAGATAATTATGTCCTCCCTTACATACTTTTGTTATAAATTACCGTATTTATGCTTTTTAGTGCAATAAAAAGTTGTTTATGTATAAAATGAACTGTCGAAAATATTTTGTCATCCTGGAGGTTTTACCTTAGGTATTTGACAACTTAAAGCGAATGATAGTTTTATCATATCGTGGTTCTGTGACAATGTTATGATCGATTGATTACAAGCTACATTTGGTCAAGATAGAGCACCCGACTGCCAAAAATATACAGCGTGTAAAACGTTTGATCTATTTGGGTATCCAGATTAGATTCTGTAGTTTTAGAAATTATTTCTTTTTAAAATAAGAAAGAAGTGACCTAAAATACATGGGTCTTGAGTTAACTAAGCCTATTCAAAAAATGATTTCATTGTGTAATTGGAACTATACTCTCTCCATTGTAATCTGAGACAAAAGGTAAACAAAGAATTTGTGGGTCTCAATTTTTTATTCCAATTCTGAGACAAAAAATATGGGCTCTAATTTTTTATGATAAAATAGGAAAGATATTATACTAATATCGCCATTGAATATAAACATTATTTATTTGTGAAATGAACGTAAAGAGTATTTAAACACAAGCTTTACTGCTGTCACCCAAATGATACTAAATATGAATGGAAATAAAACAATGAGGTAATATTGATAATTTTATGATAATGTTAGTTCAAGATGACATGAAAATGTCATGATTTTTCACCTGGATTTGGTAGTATTTTAAATGCAAGTTTGAGAATATCATTAGTTTTGTTTTTTTTTTAATAGCAAATATTAATGTAGTAATCTGAACCCTACTTAAAAATATACTATAACATTGGTGTAAAAATACCAAAAATTATTAAGTGACAAGTAATTATCTTAATAAAAAAAAATGGTTATAAAAATATATTGAATAGTCGTATATTTTTGACAAAACGGCAATGAAGTAATGACATCTTAAAGAACCCTTTTATGGGTTGTTTACCTTTTGTCTCTCATCAAAATGGATAGACAATAGATTGATATGTATGTTATTATGCTCTTTTTAGGTTTAACAAAGGTTTTTACTTACTGTATATTTTATAATGGTCTTTGAAATTAAAAATACTTTGTGACCTTACCTCATATAACATTATTAAATCAGTAGTGTAAGTGGGACGCCGCTATAAGCTGCGGATGTTGCTTCTCGCTTACACCAATGAACTTATAAAAATAAGGCTACTAATACAGATGTTACATTTTATGACGGCGAATGCCAACGCTCTTAATACGTTGAAATAGAGTCCAAAGTCGAATAATTTAAGCAATATCTTTACTAATATTTTTATATTTACTAATTTGCAAGTATTGTTTTAAAATACGCCATGTTTACAACGGTAAATTATATTACACACGCAATTACAATGACAAACGAAATTCAACCGAAAATATATTAACTGTAGAGATTGAAATCGAATGACATGATTTGACGTTTAGTTGAAGATTTATTCGTCGTTGACAGAGATAGTTTTTAAAAAATTTTTATGAAATTGATCACTTTCAAATGTCAACCCTAAGTTATTTAGATATTAGATTAAAATTGTATTTTTATTCTAATTGTACAGTTTTGTTAACGCCTTAAAATATTTTGTATATTTTTTCTCTATCCTTAGATTGTGTAAGGGCAATTGCAATAGTCGTTTTGCTCATTCGGTTATTTATATAAAATTTATGTTTTCATCTCCTGTTTTGGTTTATGGGCAACGATGATTTAAAAGATTAATTACTGGGTTAGGCAAATGTTTTGTAAACATATTTAAACTTACATTGATTTTTAACTCAAACTTGAAAACCAACAAATGAAACCTGTGTATGGTGTATAATAATATTTAATAATGCCGGTACTTCACTTGGCGTATCGTGTTCGCGTATTTGCTATGGTTGTCCGAAAACGGTCATGTGTTTATTTAATTATTCTATTTAAGTATTTTTACGAATGGTTCAAAAAACGCAAATAGCAAAAATGCGTTTCCGTCCACTTGTCGGTTTTTGATCACACACCAAAGGATTGCGTTGTTTGCTCGATAACAGTCCATGTGTGGATGGGTTATTTAGAATGATTTTATTATTTGGGCAGTCGGGCAACACTGCGCATATTGCTAAGCCAAGGAGTTTTTGGCGGCATTTGACTAATGGCGGATGTGATTTTTATTTCGATGATTGTAATATTGTTTCGGAGTGGATATTGTTACGTAAAATCAATGTAGTTTTGTGTAATTAGTGTCTGTGATGATGTGCAATGTGGAGGATTATCGAAATAAGCGTCAAGTGGTGTAAAAAGTAATTTTTTATCGTGGTAATACACCTTATCCAAGTAGCACCACAGTGTCTGCCATCGATCGTTTGAAGCCAAACTCTCCCAAGATTGAAAGAGAATGCAAACTATTGAAGAAATAAAATACTGAAGACTTGGCTGTATGGGCTTTGTTCCCTTTGTCTTCCCTGTATGGGAGAGTTTTACAACATAACATTTGCTAAGCCAAGTGAAGTGCCGCCTTAACAAACTATTACAAGAAAATAAATTTCGATTTTGATTACTTTGTGACTTATGTTTCTATCCTTTTTGTTGTCATCCACACAATAGATGCTTAGATAAGCGTAATATTTTTATTGTATTTATAGCTGGGAGAAAATATTTTTGGGCTGAATTTTTAAAACCAATACATTTTTCACGTTAAAAAGAATCGGGGGTCTAAAAAGGTAAGATTTCGCTTTTTTATCATCATTACAGTCAACACAAAATAAAAGGCCCGTTTTGAAGATGACTTTATGACGTAACTAGTCATGTAACCATACGAATCTGTACTAGATTCTCACGATAAGGCGATTGTTGTTTGTATGAGTATTTAATCGATTTGAATATATATGGTATAATAGCCTGTGAAATTACTGTGTAACATTTCCATAGTAAAAGATAAAGAACTTTATGGCCGTGAACTGTCAAAACGAGCCTCTTATATTGTGTGGACTTTAATGTTCAAGAGGTGAAATAGTCGTACCAATTCACCTGCTTGACAATCTATAGAAATACGTATAATATTTTAGTTGATTATTTGTGGAACTGGTCTACAGTTCATGCATTTATGTTCAATTATGTTCATTTTTAGAGCCCCTGGAACTATTGTCAATATAGCCAACACATTTCACCATTTGATAACCATAAGTCTTGATAAAAATTATTTTGCGTTCTATTTTGATTAGGTATAATGCTAACTGTATCATTTTTAGAGCCCCTAGAACTATTGTCAATATAGCCAACACAAACAAACAAATTTGATAAACTCAGTCTTGTTAAAAATTATTTTGCGTTCAATTTGTTTCTAAGTGCTTTCATAATAAGATGTTTTTTTTCGTGAGAGGAGAAAAACCCCCGCCGCATATGGCTTCTTGACTTGTGTTGCATTGCACAACTGTATTTTCGTGTTTTCCTTTTGTTGCTTTAAAGTTTTTTATCTATCAATACACATAAATAACGCCATGTCAGTAATACTAGATGAAAGTATTTTCCCAATTTTGTAACTACTTAAGTCACAACAGATCTTGACTTTGAAGTTTAAAATCTTCTGTGATCGATTTCGATATGTTTTTGCTGTATATAAAATAATATATATATAAATGTTGCGTAAGATCAGTGTTGGGTGTAGCGTGTACTGAAGCTGAAATATTGATAAATAAATATGGAGATGCCGGGAGAACAGATTTTTGTTTCATTTAAATTCTTAAAACTTTCCGCATTTTTGGTAATAAATAGACGTCGACTGCTGGATATAAGAGCCCCCTAAAATACTCCACAATGATGCCCGCCCGTACAACAGTATGAATAAACCCTAAGTTGATTGTAAATTTGTAATTATTGGATAATGTTATTCTGAATGTGAGGCAAGACATTGGGCCTGGTGCCTGACAACCGGCATACCACCTGTTACCATCATAGATTTAGGATTTTTTTCGGTACATCCTAAATCTATGGTTAACATTGATGCTATTTTTACATGCCCGTACGTTGCTTTGTGTGAATTCAAAGATTTATTGAAATTTAAAATTAAAAAGTGTTACCAAAGTTGCTGCATAAAACGAAACTATTATCATTGTGTTTTGACATTCGACGGTGAGGGTTGCTATAATATTATTATTAAATGTTAGCAGCTAATAGGTAAAATGTGTAGTCTTGTAAATTGTACTAAAATCACTTTAAAAATATACTTTAAATAAATTTGTAATTAATTAACCTTAAATAAATAAATAAATTACAATAAATCAGTACCTGTGTGTTTTATATAAATATAAAATAATTCAGGACGTCTGAGCTATTTAGTAAGTCGATTATAATAAAAATAGGTTCTTATTTTATTTTTTAATCAATAATAATCATAAATTTCTGTTAATTATTTTATCTCAATCTGAATCTGATTTAAATATGTATGGGTGTTGGGGGATTGTAATATTTTAACTGGTATCCCGGAAATTGTACTGATTCGAAATAGTTTTCGAGAGCATTGTTTATTGTGATTTACTATCAAAATTCTTTGAAAATTATGATGTGATCGCATTACTTTTGACATTATCGTCTTAATCATAACCTTATCATTGTTTTTAGTTATAATTTGGTAGTGAAGTTGGTGTTCTTGGGCAATAAAATGTCCAGCAGTTCTGTAGAAGATATCCAGGAGCAATGCAAAGTAAGAGTTTACGGAATGCACATTTATTCTAAAGTGCTTTGTTTCGTCTCTTTAAAGCTTGTACGTGGCCTTTATTTTGTTCTTTAATTGGATCACATTATGATATTTTATACCGAGTAAGTATTCGAATAACATTGTCCTTGTTTATTTGTACGAATTGCGTCACAAATAAATGATCGTGAAATGAAATGTGAAATCTGTGAGTTAGTAACGTTTTTACTAAAGTAGAACATATAAAAAGAGAACTAAACAAAAATAATAACTCAGGTGTTTCGTAATTGCATTATTAAGCAATTTCTGTGGTTCCATATTGATGTTTGTAATTGTAAACATTACCTTGATAGAGACAATCTAACAGAATGACCCCTGTGACTGATAAATTTTGGTTCCATTGTTAATTTCATCTCTTTGAAAATTATGTGTTCTGAATCTTTGATTGTTTATTTGCACTTTGACCTATAGTAATTAGATAATATGTTTGTTTAAAAATAAAGGATAATGTCCACATCTGGCCCTTCGTGGACATTAGAAATTATTTGCTAATGAATTATAATATTATTTTAGGCGACCAATACTCAATCTGTTTTCTATCCAGCCACATATATCTTTTTCAGTAATTTATTGCAACTTATTAACTACCTGTCTATCTTCATTTTCTTTGGAGAGTAAACAGTAGCCTTCACTATTGATTTACATAATAATTGGTATATATTGACTATATTATATGCAGATATATTGTGTTTTATGTTTGAGCAATGTTTATGTTTTATTTTTTTGTTGTTGTTTTATGTTATTTTAAACAAAAAAGAACATCGGCTAAACCTGTGTTCTTTTTTGTTTTAAAGACTTCACTTCTTTGATATGGTGGTAGCAATAGGATGTTGCATACAAACCATAAAGCATTGCTAAGCTAAAGAAGAAGAACAATTATTTTTATGAACATGGTTTCAATTAGTCCTAGACTTTATAGACCTACATAATATTATATCATAATAATATTATATAATATTACTACATAATATTATATATAGACTCTAAAATTGGCCATATATTTGTACAAATGAATTCTTGCTTAATGTAAAATTCTCCATTGCGAAATGACTGTCAGTTCATGTAGTAGTTACGTTTTTAAAAAGCAAAACATGGGTTATCTTTTCTTCACTGCTATATACTTCTTAATTGGACATGAAAAAAATCTGCCTGATTTTGTAACTACGATTACATAGAAAATAACACATAACATATCATCACATCTCTTTCCTCGAAAAGGTAGGCAGAGGTGTTAAACATCCACTTTATTTGGGCTGCAAAATAATTAATTGAGCTGCAAAATAATGATTTTGGCAGCAATGTATAATATGTCACTGGAAATGTATAAAATCTAGGAAAAGGACCAATGAAGGATCAAGGATCAATTCCTAGGAAATGTTTTCTGATAGATATTAGGTTAAGGTTATTTTTTTATAACCCTTAAATACAATATCTGTGTCAACAAAAAATGATATTAAACAATTTGGCAGCAGAGAAAACATTTAAGTTGCTGCCCAATAAGTTATTTTGCTGACCAATTGAGAAATACTTGCTGCCCATTATATTAAGTTGCTGACCAAAATTTGAATAATTTTCTATCCATTTTAATAACACCCAATAATAATTAATGTACTGTCAATTATTGACTTCATTGCTAGGCACACATGCTTCTTAAAGAGAATATGGGTAGGTTATCTTTAGGTTGCTCATCAGTAAACTCCATAATAACACGTCCAATGAGGTGCTGGCTGAGAGATACAATTTAGCTAAAAATTTCATCTCTTAGGACTAAATATATGTAAAGCTTCTCCATTCAATATATTTGTTTTCTTTTTCCAGGACCTCTTCACACAAGATGGAGTGCTACTCAAAACATGTATGGGGCGGCCGATCACCGACCTGAACTCTATCGGCATGCTCTGCATCGTGCAGAATGGCGACAACACCAAATGCATAGAGTGGCGACCAAATGACCTGATCACGATCGATTCGGATACGCAGGACCAGGAATGGGCTGTTGTTAACACTATTGGTGAGAGAATTTTGTCAGCAAGTACCTTTTTTTTGTCGAGGAGGAATTCTGTCTAGTACTGCTGACTAGGCAGTAGGAGAGTGTGGGACTCGCTCAGCTTCTCGCTGAGAATATCCACTAAAATTCTCCGATATACCCATTCGTGCCACCACGGCAGCGAACCGGGATATAAGCATTAGGTTAGTTGACCCTTTTTTTATTGGCCCCAATGACTCATTACTGTTAACCACCGCCATAAAAAATAATATATATTTTTTTAGGTTGAGGAATTTTAAATTACGTTTTTGCGTTACTTTAAAGGCTGTCGGCCATGATGGTCTATGAATTAATTGTGCCGTGAGATCATGATTTAGGCAAACAATCAATACGCATGCGTGACACACACTGACACAGCCGACAGACATGCTTGATTGGTTGCGACACGTAGTGATTATATTCTCTTTGGTTGCGAGTGTCCTTTGACAGATTTTGATCATGCGTTTAATAGTTTAAATGATCCGTAACATCACCAATTTCACGAACATGGCGGATAGCGTTTATGGCACATAAAAAAAGTTAAAATAAAACATGTTTATATTAAATTTCAATGTTTTTATTATCATAAGTCAACACGACATCTTTATGAACAAAGATGTCGTGCCGGTACTCTATTCGCTAAGCATTTTATTTTTAGTTTAGAACTATTAAAATTGTATTATTTTTACTTTTAAAATGAGCGTCATAAACGATAGTCCAAAACGGTTGGGTGTGATTTCCGTCTGGATTTGATAATGCGCAACTTAGTAGGAATCGGTGGAAATCTTAAAATTTACGGTTCAAAAGCATTCGACCTCAGCTTATATACGTCCCACTGTTAGGGCACAATTCCTCCTCATGGAGAAACATATGACGAGTGAGTACTCGTCATGCTGCTGAGGAGTCTCAGCATTGCTTGGGCGAAATTACTGTAAGATTCTAATAAAATGGGATATTGCTAAGGTGTGTGTGCGCAAGATTTTAATATGTTTGGCCTTTGATGAACAGATTTTGTATAGGTGTATTTCGTTATTGTAAGATAAATACGATAATGGATGTTTCGCGTGCTTCTTGTACACGACCGGCAGTCTCGATATGATTTTGGTCTCGTCTCTTACTTGATATTTGACGATTTGTCGGATTTAAACTAATAATTACTAATACATGGACGATTATAACTGAGTTCACATCAACCCTTGACTCAGCAAATGGTAGTGTCGATGTGACTTTTATAAAGCTCGTATAAAGTATGATCTGTCAGTTTTTAGTCAGCTTTAAAATTATAAATACATTTAATTTTGACTAGCAGGACGTCGTCAACGCACGCTCAGCGGTAACCTGACGTCTGACTACGCCACCGCGCGCGCTCGCATCATCCGAATACCCCTCGCGGACCTCAAAACATTTCGAGTGACCAGGAACAATCAGCAAATGCAGTTTTCCACAAAACCAGGCGTCTGGCAAACCTCCTTCTACTTCCAACATGGAAACGCTGAGATATTCGTCGCTTATTTAAAGAACTACGTGAAAACGGCTAAGACGAGACACGACAGGAACACGTATGTCGTCGTGGAACCTAGCACCGAGACACAAGTGCTGAACCGTTCGTTTGCTGAGCTGGATATATTCCAAGAGAATACCACTGACGTTGTGTGGAATCTAGTGTCCAATTTCAAACAGAGGCCTTTCGAGACAACTATGGAGGCTTTCTCAAAGCTTACAGACATTGGTAAGTTTACTATAATTAGTTTTTAGGGATGTAGGTTCATTCAAAGTATTAAAAAACCAATGTGCGAGATTCGTTATACAGTGAAAGAAAGTCAAATTTAAATGGATTTTTGCAAAGGCCGAATTGATATTTTTTCAAACTTTGTTCTTTTAACTGCTCTAAGGCAAGAAGCCTGATCCATAGTTTGTTAATTCCGACTTTAGATATTATATACCGTAAAACGCCTATTTTTCACAATGGGTCGCCAGTGATAGAAGATGAGATTCCTTAATCCTAAAAGAGTAGTTTTATTTAGATGCAATCTTATATACAGTGGACAGTATCGCTAATCATTTTTCCCTAGATTTGAAGGTCCAGCAGTAGTGAGAATATAAAACCCATTTCTTTATAATTCCAGTGTATTATGGCAACGAGGGTATGGACGGCAAGCGGGATGTTTCAGAGGAGGTGGCCGATCTCCTCACGAAGAGCATGAACGCGCTGGAAGACGCGACCTCGGTGACCAAGAGCGACGAGTATGAGGTTATCAGTGTTAAACCAACCTTACCACCCAGGCCTAGTATACCCAGGTGAGATTAGGATATAAAACACAACTTCTATCATAGGTGGCTCAACTATGAAAATCCCTGCACTGGAATTTGCGGCTGATAAAATATAGCCGACGATCTGGCGAAGATCGCAGGAATTCGCTGGATGCGTCATTGTGGGGACCTTTGGGGGAGGCCTATGACTAGCAGTGGACTTCTGTGGGCTGAATGATGATGATGATAATATTGCCGTAGAACTGATGGCTATCCGAAAAGTTTTAGAGGGGATACTGCAACTCTGAAAACGTAGGACGTCCAAGATGGGATGACGATATTCGGTGGCTGGAGTAGACTGGGTCAGAGCAGCAAGAGCGATATTAGGGGAGATCATAGGTCCAGCAGGACGAAGATAGGTTGATGACGATGATGACAAGGGACAAAACTTATTGAGTGACAAGAAAGCGCACTATTGCTGAACCACACAAAATGAACAGACGATCGGCCGAAGGTTGCGGGAAGCTGTTTGATTGTTATGAAATCCTTTGGGGGAAGGTCTGTGTTCAGCAGTTTTCTCCTAGCAGATATAATGATGATAATAATAATGTCTTCAGGACCCTAGAACCTGCCTGGGCATTAGTCTATGCTAGATTTTGTATGGACTTTATCATATTTTCTGAGTAGTAGGTGTTGATGTTTTACGCAGCATCATACATAACGAAGCAAACTTCTCTCCCTCCATTAGAATAATGTTAAGAGCTGGTTTTCATAGCTTTTTCTACTTAAAGTGACATTAAAGCTACTAGCACTCGTTTCGTAGAATCTGCCTTAGAATTATAAGGTGTCTTAAGATATTTATTTTTAGGGGTACTCCCTTGTCGAGCGAGAAATGGGAGGGACTTCAGGACCCGCTGGGCCGAGTTACCGAGGTAGAAGGTGTCAAGCAGCTGATTTTTAGAGGGGTGAGTTGGTGTAATTACTCCCGATTTAGTTGGTTTGGTAGCCATCTTTTCTGGCGTTCAATTTCTGTTTTCAAACTCAATATTTAATGCTTGGGTAGGATACTGGCTATGCCCAGTAAGTTTAAAGGCATTATGCGTGCGGTATTAAAGATTTCAAAGGCTTAACCACCAATGTTAGTGGCTAGGTAGGTTGACCAGAAAAGTATTAGTTACAAATCCTTTATATGTTATAAAGATATATTTTAGGCTCACTCACTATATGATATTAGTATTAGAATAGAGTAGCTTAGAGAAAACATTAACATCCAAATGTCCTGTCCAGATTAGGAATACGATAATTTTAGTTATATCTTTTAAAGTTGACATAACTAGTTACAATTGTTTGGTAGCTAACTGTTTATAAATCATTTCGTAATTTTAGGGCGTTGCACATTCAATAAGGCAATCAGTCTGGAAGTACCTCTTAGACTACCATCCATGGCATATGACGCACTCAGAGCTCCGCGCTCTTCACAAGAAGAGAACAGAGGAATACTTCTCCATGAAACTGCAGTGGCGTTCTATGACGGAGGGGCAAGAGGCCAGGTTTTCAGAATACAGAGATAGAAAGAGTCTAGTGGAAAAAGATGTGAACAGAACAGATAGAACACATCCGTACTTCGCTGGCGACAATAATCCGAATTTGGTGGTGCTTCAGGACATTTTGTTGACATATGTCATGTATAACTTCGACTTGGGATATGTGCAAGGCATGAGTGATATACTCGCGCCGCTGTTGCTGTTGATGGGCAACGAGGTGGACAGCTTCTGGTGCTTCGTCGGGTTTATGGATCGGATTGTAAGTATGTTGTGGATTTTTTAAAAATATAACTTCAATCATATTCAATGTGGGTGTAACACATCTGCCTACCTCTTCAGGGAGAGGGGCGTGATATTTTATGTGGATTTGATTCTTAAACAGGATGTAATAAGTCAATGGGCCGTATTAATTCCGGTAGATTAACGAAAAATATATCATTGTTACATTGACAACTATCTCGGGCAGTTCCTCTGACTGCGCTCTGGAAGAACCAAAACAGTTATTAAAAGCGTTACCAATCGAATTACTTTTGAATATTATCCATACTAATAAAAATGCGAAAGTAACTGTTCAGCTGTCGGTTTCACCTCAAACTACTGAATTGATTTAATCGAAATTTGGTAGGACAGTCTAGCCTGAGAAAGGACATAGGCTCCTTTTTATCCCGATATTCGGGGAACGGGTACCCGCGGGAAGCCGCTAGTCTCAGATATTTTAGCAATGTCCAGGTTTCAAACTTATAGTTTTACGTTTGGGTAGGGTTCTCGATTTCAAGTACATGCATATAATCACGACTATTACCCCCTAAGAGTTAGTCAGAGACTAGGCAAAAGTACCGCAAAAGCAGTCTATCAACATTCGCCGTCCACTTTCAGTATTCAAGTATAATTTCTTTCATATCATCGCAGGCGTCGAACTTCGACATGGACCAAGCAGGCATGAAGAACCAACTGCTCCAACTACAACAGCTGCTGACTTTCGCGACTCCGGACTTGGCGCAACACCTCGCCTCCAAGGACTCCGGGAACATGTACTTTTGCTTCAGGTGGCTGTTGGTCTGGTTCAAGAGGGAGTTCTCACATAGAGACATTATGAGGTAATACGAGAAAAGAAAAGATTAGAAAACGTATGAATGGGTTGTGTGAATGATTATATAAGGAAGGGAGTGGTGAATAGAAGAGGTAATAATGATCCGCCGACCAGCTAGTCTACTCTTGAACGCAATCCCGAACGATCGACATTGGGATTGTGTCTTCAGTTGCGACACTAGTACCATAAATTGATTTTAATTATGCGGATTGATGACTTTTTCTTTTATTTTTCAAGGACTTTCGTGTTCACAGATGTGTTAGTCCTATACAGAATTAGTAAGAAATAACACAACAATTGATGTAAACTATACTAGGAATCTATTAACAATATTACTATCGTTGCGGCTACATAAAGTCATGCAACATTTTGGCGTCTCCAGATGTTGGATGAGCCAAAATGCTGTGGTAAATGCCAACTCCGCCTCTGTGCCTGGTATCGGACACTCCACCAACAAGTGATGGACATCTTCAATCACTCCGCAAGTATCACAGTTAGGGCTATCTGTTGGATGAATAGTGTCCTCGAAGTCTATTCATTAATACAATATGCTGCCTATGAACATTTGTGTTAAAAAACCAAGGTATTCAAGAAGGATACCTTTTTCTTTTGAGCGCTTATCGAAATATTCCTTCCAATTTCGGGAGCATATATTTTTGTACGTCTTTAAACATTCAGACATAAAAATAAACTTCGGAGCCGTGTGGTAGCTCATTTAAAGAATACTACCAACCCATCTCTTCCCTTGGGTGTCGTAAAAGGCAACTAATGGACTTAGAACTGCACAACATCCAATATCTTTTAGCGGCGACGGGCTCACCACCTGTCACGCTGAGTGCAGTCACTGCTTGGTAAAGCGCAACTATGGCAATGGACTTCTTTTGCGGTGCTTTTGCCTAGTCTCTGACTATCCCTTAGGGGATAATAGTCGTGATTATATGTATGTATGTTTAAACATTCGGAGTTAATAGTGATTGATGACTTAATGATAACGAGTTTTGCTAAAATCGGTACTCTCGTGCAGTCTCTCTCGTCTCCGTATTTTGAGATATTGGATTGTGTTGTTATTGAGTTTAAATTGAGATTGCGGTTAAGAGTAGGCTGAAATAAAATTGAGAAAAGTGTAGGAGAAAGAAGACTTTGAAATAGTAAGGGTTTTACCAATTCCTGGTAATAAACACAGGTAGTTCTACCCGAATACCTACTAGTCCGTTATTGAATATATCTGTACCATAATGGCTATCAGGAGGTTTTCAAATCGGCACTTGTTCAATCGTTTCTGTTTTAATTATTTTTTTATGGTCATAAGAAAGGAAATCAGTACCTAACCAGCAGAATGTTTAGTTTGTAATGTACCTACATTTTCTCTGCCACAACAAACTATTATTTTTATTGCAGGCTTTGGGAAGTTTTGTGGACAGGGTTGCCATGTAGCAACTTTCATTTGTTAATATGTGTTGCCATATTAGACGCTGAAAAAGAAACACTGATAAGTGGAGATTTTGGATTTACAGAAATATTAAAAGTAAGTAAGCCATCTAAAATGTTTGATTAAATAAGTTGTGCTTTAATTATAATACAATAAGTATTTTAATAGTCAAAAGACCAGAAATCAAATCAAAGCATTCTTTGCATACCGACGACCTCCGTGGTCGAGTGGTCTGTACGCCGGTCACAAGGCGTCATCATCTCGAGAGGTTCTGGGTACGATCCCCGGTAGGGCAAATGTTTGTGTGATGAATACAGGCATTTGTTCTCCAGTCTTGGATGTTTATATATGTATTATATAAAATCTGAATATTATATGTATTTATCTATTAAATATATTTATCCGTCATCTAGTGTCCGTGACACAAGCAGAATTAGTTGCTTCAAATGGGGCTAGTTGATAAGTGTGACTGTTTGAGGATATTTATTTATTTTTTACAAGGAATGATTTGATTTGATTTGGTGGCGTTGTGGGTAGTACGCTTTCGATATCGAAATCAAAGCTATCTTAGACATGGTCAGGCCGTGGATGGGTGACCAAAACTTTGTGATCTCGAGCTCCTCCGTGCTTCGAAAGGCACGTTAAGCCGTTGGTCTCGGTTGCTATTGCAACCGGTTCTACCCACCGACCCGCATTGGGCCAGCGTGGTGGTGTTACGGCCCATACTCCTCATGCGTTGCATGCAGCAATGGGACGTATAGAGGCTGAGGACGACAAAACGTAATAATTAATCCTATAATCTATTTTCTTAACTTACTTTCATGGGTTGACAGGCAGAGATCTCTGTTAGGGATATGTCCGCCCTTGCAAACATATGTTAACAACCTGTTTTATGTATTTGTTTTTGAATTGCAATAAAGAGTATAATAATAATAATTTGCACATCAGAGCAGCGGATGAACACATCTATACAACACTAATTTATATTTCTTTTCAGCATGTAAACGACTTATCAATGTGTCTAGATGTAGACAGGATACTAAGTTCCGCAGAAGGGATATACCACCAGGTCGTGTCAGCCCCACACCTGACCGACCAAGTCAGGGCGATTCTAGGGTTGCCGCCAGTGAACCGACCGGCAGACGAACCCACGACCAGTGCGGTACAGCCCAACGGTACGGACGACAAAACAGACTATGGAAAAGATATGGAAGAAGTTATGTATCAAATAGGGCTAGATATGAATTTCTAAGGCACGGTGATTTGTCAGTAACCAGCATGGTTCTAGATTGTTTTGCATGTTCTTTTCACATTGATATTTGACATACAAGTTATATGTGTGCCAAACTCTCATACAATAGCATGAGGCAATGTTCTGTCTCGATCAGTAGGTGTTCCCTCTCATTCTATCACTATTTATGAATGAAGGCTATCCGTGGGATATCCTCTTTCTCTCTTTCTATCCATAGTTTCTGTCTCACCTGTCATATTTACGCCATTTTGACATCTAGACTGAAAATTGTTAAAAAATTTTGTAATTCAATATTTTCAATAAAAAATTATAAAACTGGTGATGACGTGCGTTGTTTTATGTTGTGTAAGTGAGTGGTATCCTGGATGTACCTTATCATTTCACAGGTGAGTCTAAAATCACATATTAAATGAGAGTTTTTGTTTGAGAAATTTGTGTGTATTTAAACTCATTCATTAAAGTGATAGAATGAGATGGAACACCTACTGATCGAGACAAAACATTGCCTCATGCTATTGTATGGGAGTACAAAATTCTTGGGTCTGTGCTTTTTTGATAATTTTGTTTTCATTGTAAATACCTAAAACATTGTCCCATATTTCTTGCTATACTACATATATATGACAATAGAGGATGTGTAGGAAATATTTAGTTCGTAAGATTCTTTATGGATAGTTTAGGTATAGCACAGCATCATATCTGCACAATATATATATATATATATATATATATATATATATATATATATATATAAATTGAGATTGCATACCATCGTACAATATAACATTGGATTAAAATGATAATCACAAAAGTAGGCAAAACTAGTACATGTCTTGAGGATATATTTAAACTTTTTTAATATGAAAATATTTTATTTCAAACTCAAATTTCAAATTCTTGTGTTATGAACTACGACGACGGAGGGAATCTTAGTAAAAAGAAAAACTTTGTCTTAGTCATACAAACTTTTTTCCCCCTCTGGACTCGACCCAGGATATATTTTTAAATATTGGTGACTGATTTCGTTTAGGGATCAGTATAATGAATAATAATAATATAAGGTTTGTAATTTATTAATCTATGAATATAATAATATAAGGTAGGCGTTATTTTGTAAAATATATAAAACGTTTTAATCGATTCTTATGAGTGATGGCTGCTAGATTTCTATACCAGTGAAATTATTGAGAATTTAATAATAAATATAAATATTTTTAGTAATATAATAGGGTTAATATAAATTATAGCACCCCAGGTTGTAGGAAAACTAAATTTGCGACTAACAATACAGTTAGTATGTGATAATATTAGCCGGGAGATGCCCACTGTTGGACATATGCCTCCCCCATAGATTTCAGGAATCTTTGCAACTTTAAGGGTGCCTTTTCACCGACTATGCGAAGCAGCTGAGTGGTGTGCGAAGAAAAGTCGACCAATAGGGTTGTCCTATTTTCCCAGAAACGAAGCAATCCTATTTATTTTTTCATACACACCGCTCTTATCTACCTCACATATGTCTGGTAGAAAAGCAGTCTTAAGAACACAATCCCCAGTCATAATTGTTTCCTCGTGTATGATCGCAACCATCAATTTGGATGTGATTATATAAATGCAATGTAAATGTCAAAGTGTTCTAAGTACTTTTATGGTTATTGTAGAGTTTAATGCATTTTTGACGAGCATTTCATAGTTCTATAATTGACACATTACACCGTGTTGTCGCATTGAGGGCACTAGTGATGTAACTCTTATCGATTTGTGACTATCGACATTTCTGTTTCCCAGTTTTTTATTTTTATTTATAGTAAAATATTTATGATTTTCGAATGTTTTAAATTAAGTTCAGTACATATTCTTTGCTATTTACATAAAACTTCATTGATTGATTGGAATGTGGGCGCATTGGAATGATTTACCAAATTGGGACAATTTTAATACTCTTTTTTTTTCTCAGAACAGGCCGAATATTCCCAATTTAAATATAGGTTTCATAAAAAAGGACAGTCAAGACATTGCTTTTTTATAAAAAAATAGCAAGGTATACTTTTTGTGACTTACGAATAATCAAAATGCAATCTCAAAATTGTGTCGTATTACGTTTGGAGGATAAACCATATGGATTCCAACAAAAAAAATAATTCAATTCAATTCATTTTATTTGGCTATGTGTGTACATATAATTCAATATATCAATAGACAATTTGTACAACACTACACAACATGTTGGGAATTAACTCCAATGCGAATAATGAACATAGATTAAAATGTCTTTTGCGATTATTTTGTGTTTTGTAAATAATTACAGTAGTATATATTATGCACTTTTATTGTATTATGTATTTTAATGCACATCTTTAATTCTTTGCCAAATAAAAAATATTGCTTTAACCCTTATTAATCACTGCATCGAAGCTTCTGTTCATAATTTTTATATTGTTTTTCTATTTCAGGATACAATCGAATATGATGGGGTACAAATATGTATTGTAACGAAAACTGTGTTGGCATTATTATCGTAAAGTCAGCACAAACCGATTAATTGCTATTATAGACTGGAAAGAGTGATATTTTTATACTTTTATAATATTTATCTCTTAGCTTTCCTCTTTTTAGAATCGGAAAATAGTATTTGAACGCATTCCTCGAATATTTCAAGTAATTGTTTGCATACACGGTGTTTCAAAACTCACCCCTAAAAATCAATTTTAAGTAGTACTAGCAGGAGTAAGAACATAGTTGAAAATTTAGGAAGTAATTTCTACTGATAAACTTAACTAAACCCTCAATAGATTTGCGCTTTTGTCAATAGCTTTTAATTTTTGGCAAAAATATAAAATTCGTCGGCTATTAAAAATATCAAGATACGGTCCTCATATTTTGGCAATGACTTATGTATAAGGGCCCTACAACCCCCTTTTGGCTTTTCTGTTTTGTTTTTGAAACACCTTGTAAATATTTTATATATGTATTGCAATTTCTTTGCAATGGTAACACCAAAGTCAATTGTGAAGTGTTGCTATTAATTTAAAGTTTGCTAAAATCACATCCTTAAGCATGTTTAACAGTATAAACTTTTTTAAAGATTCTTTTTCTGCAGCTTTTCGCATTCTGAACTATTTAATATTTATTTGGCCCATAATTTCCCACCGAATATTATTTGTGATGACAAAATGCTAATTATATTTGCCATTTGAAATATCGGTAAACCATATTCAGAGAAAAATTTTTTCTTTGTTTTTGTCTTAGTTTTAATCTGCTTGCATCAATAACGGTGCTACTCGTTTTATACTGCATACAAATAAATAGGAAACCAAATTCAATTTAGAACCTTTTTTTATCGTATTCGTACTCTACTATGTCGTTATTAAATATATTGATTGTGATATAATTTTCAATAGTATATTTTCTGTTTAAAAATGCCTTCATGTTGTATGGAAAACTATATAAAATTATCGTTAGTATGTAAGACCATGAACCCACTAATATTTACACCCACTCCACTTGCGGTCAAATAGAATCAATTTGTAGTTTTTGATTCTCTCTTTCTCGCCTCGAAATAGGAATTGCATTTATCTTACATTAGTAATTAAATGGAACGCGTTTTAATTTATGTTTTAAAAGCCAGCAACTTTTTACGTGTTGTCGTTTTTTTATCGACTTCGAAAAGCACAAAATATACATCACTAGAGAATAACATCTATTCTACATACGAAAGTCTCTATTCAGAATAAATGTCCTTTGGATGTTGGTTGGTAGGGAATTCATGGTTTCTCGTATTTATGATAATGGTAAGGAGGCTTATTTTTAAAAAATGTCCATAAATATCACATTGTAGAGTTCTTACGTTTTTTATATTGTGCTCTACCGGAAAGTGTATGCCTTGTAATTATTGTTAAAGTTTCTGAAATCTTGTGATAATTAAACGAACTTTTTTGTGATAATTAGGGCATAATTTTGGAGGATACTACGTACAATTACTACGATTTATATTATAATATAGACAAAAAATTTAGTGTAGAAAGGGGTGTTTAGTTCTGCCACTCTAGCTGTATTCTTTCTTAAGGACTCTGAAATGCTATGTAAAAAAATTATAATGTTAAAATCAAACTAAATATAATACCTACATATCATTTAGGTCCAGTACGGAGGTTCGCTGTCGACCAGGGTCCCTATTCTCAAATGGCGGTTTACGGATTCAATTCGATATCATATCTCGTCCCGTCTCGCTCTGGTTTACCGCAATAAAAAGAGACAGGCATAGTGCCTCCATGTTTCCGACAGTTGAGGAAAGGGGGGCAACCCCCTTATTTTAAATTGTCGGAAACTAAACGAACCACGGAATCTCTATTCATCTCACATTTTATTGCGGCGTATTAGAGCGAGACGGGACGTGACTTTCCGAATCGAATCCGTGAACCGAAAGCATTGAAGAAGGGGGCTGGAGTATTTAGTCGGGATGCGCGATTTAAAATAGAGAAAATGTGAAAGCAGTCAAAATTTTAATAAAATGTTTGTACGATATTATTCATTTTGCTTTAATTTAACTATTACTATTTTGACTGTGAGAAAACATACCAAACTTTGGTATTTTTATGATTAATGAATCATAAATGATCATTTACAGAACTTTCTAAGTTTCATGTTAGTTAATTTAATATAATTTGTGTTGTAATAATAAAGCGCTACTTGTTTTAAAATTTTTATATAGTATTTCTGATGTCCCTGGTAGTATATTTTAGTTAAATGTTTACTGGATCATTATTGTTTGCTATGATTTAGTGATTATAATCAGAATTATAATGATTATTATAGTTGTGTTCCATTTATCAAATTGTATTAAAAGTTCGTACCTGGTATTGGTTGTTTAATTTTAATTGAGCTAATATTTTTTCCCTTCCAAAGAGAGTCCTTAGGTTTATAAATTTTTATTAAAATTTTATCAAGAATCGAATCAACATTTTACATTGCATCAGAATCAAGATAGTGTTTCTCATGTATTTATTCATATAGGAAGCCCTTTAGAAGAATCGTTGTGATGTCATAAATGAGGACAACAAAAGTAAATTATTATGAAAATAAAATTTTCAATGTACAAGAGTATTCGTTGTTGTACAAGGGAGAAAAATAAATACATATTTATAATAAAAGTTGTATACTGTTCATAAATTGATAAATAATTAATTAATATATTACGCATCTTTTAAAGTATGTCTACTTATTATAATTAAAAATAATATTGATTTTACACATATTGCTATATTGAGGTTATGGCTAATTTACAAATTAATAATTTAGATGAGATCATAATATAGAATTTTTGTACTTTTCTTTGATATAAATTAATATGAGTTTAAAGATTTAAGACATTCATTGACATTTGTGTGTGAGACTTCAAATGAACATTTAAACCGTAGCGAGTTTGGTAAGACTTGTCACACAAGTGACAATGGAAGTTCTTCACACCTGTATGTGTTAATGAATGCCTTTGCAGTTCCGATTTAGAAAAGAATCTTTTGCCACAGCTATCACAACCATACTTCTTTTCCTTCAAATGGTTCTTGCGTATATGAGAGCTACGGGAGCTAGACGAAATGAAGGTAGCGTTGCATACTTCACATTTGTGGTTTCGTGTTCTTTTGTGATTCCAAAGAACATGTGAGTGGAGTCCTCCAGGGACTTTGAATTTCTTTGGACAGTATTTACAACTGTAAGGATGATCATTGCTGTGTGTCAGCATGTGAATCCTTATATATCCTGGTGGGTATGATTTGCCACACTGATCACATTGCCTAAGCACTCTTTCAGACTTATTCTTCTCCTTATTTTCTACATTAGGCCTGCAGGAATGAGAGTTGAGATCAGACATGTTGTAGAAGCCTTCCCAGCAGTTTTCACACAAGTATGGCCGCAAGTGCAGCTTTCTGTGCAATACCAGTGATCGGAAGTCATCGAATTTCTCATTGCAATATTCGCAGTCTCTGCCAGTGGCAGATTTCAATGGATGTTTGTTGCTGCAGTGTTCGTTAAGCTCTTTCACCGAATGGAATTCAGCTTTGCATTCTACACAATATATTGAATGAATTTCATTATCTATGTTCATAGATTTTTTCAGTTCTTTCCCTTTTCTCTTCTTGCCTTTGTAAATTTTTGTTTCAAGTTCTTCCTTACTATCGGAATCGTAATTGTAGTCACAGTTATCAACATTGTTATCAAGAATTTCAACATTTTCTGCTAATTTTACGGCACTGTTTTCTATGAGAACTTTGAAGGAATATGTTATTGTAAGCTGATGAACACAATTTATGCAAATGTTCTCTGGATATGACTCGTCTTCAAGGGACACCTATAATGTAGATAAATTACTGAATTAAATAAGAAAATGTAACTTATTCAACACTTAGAAAAAAAAGTGTAAACAAGTTTTACTATTCAGTTCTTCAGAGATCTTATTAAGGTGTGCTATTCGTTAGCCAATTTATTACAACATTTACCTTGAAATTGTAGAAGTTCTGCAGTATATCTGATAGACGCACAACGTCCCCAGCAATATTTATAGATGTGTGGACATGGCGCATTGTTATATCTATGCCTAGACATGTTCGACATCTATCTTTGTAACTCATGATAGATTGTTTATTCTATGTTATTGCTTTATTTACAATACCAGTTAATTCATTATTTTAGGCTGTTTGTGTAATATTCTATCGATTTACAATTTTACAGTTCGCTCACTTTTTTTATTGATTTCACTTTTTTAATCTGCTTCGGAGTTATATATCTCTCTCATACAGCCAAAAGTGTCCCAAATAAAACAGTATAAATAAAGGTAAACCTTACCAAAATTAATTAATACTGCGGAAAATTCAATAACAGTGACTCGTTTATCATTAAAAGAATACTACCAACCCATCTCTTCCCCTGGGTGTCGTAAAAGGCGATTAATGTTAGACTTAGAATTGTACAACCATCCAATAGCTTATAATGGCGACGGGCTCACCACCTGTCATGCTGAAAGCAGTCACTGCTTGGTGAAGCACGGACTATGACAATGGACTGCTTTTCCGGTGCATTTGCCAAGTCTCTGACTAACCCTTAGGGGATAATAGTCGTGATTATATGTATGTATGTATGTAATATTTTTAGCGCCCGTTGGAGAATGGAGAGTCATGGGATTGTAAATAAAATCTTGTATTTTATGAGAATAACGTTGTAGGTATGTAAAATTATTTTATATTGTTTAAGAGGTTACACGAAGCATTTTCCTAGCTTCATTCAATTAAAACTACAACGTGACAAGTGACGTTGACATTGACATCGATGAATTGTTAAAATGTATTTTCCTCCACCTGAAGAAGAATCTCAAAACAATAAAAAGGTTCAGCAGAAAAGAAGTAACCGTAAAAGAAAAAGAAAGTTTGCTCGCAAAAACATACAGAACGGTGTGCATAAAAATAAAAAGAAACCGAGTAAATTAGTGGGCACTATGTCTGCTTGGGCGGAAAGTTACACTGTCGCTGCTACTTGGCAGTTGAAACATCAACTTGCTTATTGGAAAGCGAGGGCGAAGGCTTTGGAATTTGAGAACAACGTATTACACGATATAATTAAGAAGAAAAACTATGTAGGATCAGGAACGAGTTCGCAAGTGGAGTCCGAAGATGAAGACGAGGAAAGTATTGAAGAGGACGAACAAGAGGAAGATTTTGAAGTGAGTGAGGAATTTTTACAATTTCTTCAAGAAAATGCTAAGTACAAAGAAGATGCTCGACGGGAGAGGGAGAGACTGAAGTCTAAATCACGAGAAGATGACACAATTGAAACACTTGAAGCTGGCCCTTCGGAAATAATTGAAAATCCAGAAGAGAAATTAAAGGAACTTTATGGTGATAAGTGGCAAAGAATAGCAGCATTGGAAACTGCTTTACAATCAAGGTTTATCAGTGAATGTGACAAGGAGAAACCTATGTACTGGCCAAATATACCATTTAATTTCAATTTTGGATGACACTGACTATAATGTTCTGGTTACTACTAGATATTTTTAATAGTTTGCATTGTATGAAGTTTTTGTAATGTTTTTGTTTTGTGTATTGTATTTCTTATAATTTTAAAAACAATAAATATAAATAAACAGTAAAGATTCTTGAAACAATTTTGTAAATAGCTTATATATGGTAACACATGAAATAATAAATATACAATATTTGTATAAATATTTGTGTTATTTATATAAATAATTACATACATATAAGTAACTAATATATTGAATAGGATGTACACAAATTAATTAGGTATTTTATGATTCTACAGTAGCATTCAAACAATAACGTTAATGCAAGTGAACACTGTTGTTTGTGGACAATAGATTTTAAAATATTGTCTTCTTGTAAGCTTTGACAGGTTAACAAGGGCTTTAGGGCAAGGGCTCTATTAAATTAATTCTTAATGAAAGTGAAAACAGATGTTGGATAACTACTTTCTTGTCATCATCAGTCTACATTTAGTCCACTGCTGAACAGTACTGGTACTAGTCTGCCAAGCCACTCATCTTCTTCCTCAGCCTCTATACGTCCCACTGCTGTGCACAGGCCTTCCTAATAGAGAAACATATGAGGAGTATGAGCCGTAACACCACCATGCTGGCCCAATGCGGGTTGGTACACTCATCTTCATTATTTTAAAATAATTTGTTTACAATACACCACCTAGTTCCCTCCCTTTATGCCTCTATATTCTACTATTCATACACATACAAAGTAATTTTACAGCACAATATGAATAAAAGCATATATAGCATAATACATTCCCATCTTTCCTAGATTTTTTAAATTTAGAGTCTACAAGTTTTATTTCCAATGTAGTGCAAGAGATGGCGCTATTTATACCGTAGATGGGGCTTGTTCACCTACGGAAAGTCAGTGAATTCAAAAGTGCTTACGGAGTTTTTGGAGGCTTTAGATTTTACTGACATTTAATAAACAAAGTTTATGTGTAAGTTTACGTTATCGGTGATCCATTCGACCAATCAAAACGGAGGATGCAATAAAGCTGACTCTGTGTAAGTGTAAGTATAATTATGCACAGTTAATATTTTATGCAGTTTTTTACTCTTTTGTCTATAGATATTGCATTTCACGAAGGCGACTAAAACATTCGCCTTTAGACTGTCTTAAGGCGTTACGAGCTAAGCTACTCCCCATGTTAAAATGCAACAACTATAGTCCTTTGCCACACTGGATAAATACGTGTATTTATTGACGGTAGATATTAAGCCGCCTCTGGTCTAGTGGTTCACACCACCGGGTGTTGATCGGGAGGCCCGGTTCGATTCCCCATGGAGGCAGAAGTTTTTCTGCTCGGTTTGGTTGGTGGTAGGGTTTCCAAACCTGCCTGGCTAGCTACCACCGTCTAACCTTAATTTGTCGCCATAATAACAATGTTATATCCATTTGTTGTGTTCCGGCAATCGGAGGTAAGATATTTAGTTCTTCAGTTGTTGAGGATTTATAGGTGGTTGGTCACCTTTGGCCTTTTATCGTCACTTACCATCCATCAGGTGAGATGTGACGGCCAAGAGCTTACCTGTAATATGCAAAAAAAATATATTTACTGTCAACTGCCTGTTGTACCTCTCTCTGCCGCGAATGTCGACTTCCAATTTCTGACACATTGTTGACTTGCCTGCACTTAGATCACAAACACTGAAAATCATCTGCTCATGTAAAGAGAAACCCAGTGTTGGCAGGCCATCTCAAGGTGGACCGAGTAGATGGTAAAGCTGACTCGATCGCTTGAAGTGAGCAGTTCAGGACCTTTCTGATGAAGATGATGAAAAGGAGAGAGAGGTGATCCCTGCCAGCCATAACATCAAGAGGTGTCATAATTTTAAATAAAAGCCGCCAAAGAGAAGGGAAAGGTACTTTAAAGAAGATTTGGTCCCTTCATCTTGACATGAATATATCGACACAAAAATCAAAACCAGCGAACGAACAAAACCAATGTTGATCTGCCAATTAAATCCGTTATCAAGTGCCGTAGAGGCCACGCATACGAGCTTGCCGTAACGCTAAGACATTTGCAACAAAAACATGTCGTACTAAGGCCCGTATTACAGTACCAAACTCAAGCGTAGATCTCTGCTTGAGCGCAGTTAAAAAGGGATGGCGCTCTGTGGGATCAATAGCGCCATCCCTCTCTAGCAGTGCTCAAGCAGAGATCTACGCTTGAGTTTAGTTCCGTAATACGGGCCTAACACCCAGTTGCAGAAACGAACTTTAAAATTTAATGTCGGCATTATCCCTAATGCTCCATTAAATTTATTTAATGAAGTGTCAAAAGAACACCTTAGCGTAGTTTTTACGTTGCACAAAACGACATTAGCACCCTATCAATGCTAAAGAGACATTAGCTAGAACTATTTTGTGTTCCAATTTTAAATTTAATGAACTTTAAAGTTTTAATGTCTCATTACTAAATGTCGTCTTTAAAAAATCTTTGTGCAACTGAGCGTAAGTCTGGTAAACGATCACCTCTGCAACGCCTTGCTGACACTTATAATGAAGTATTCTCGAATGTAGATATGTTTGGATATAACCATAATTCATATCGAAAACAAATTGTAAACCAATTACAAATACAAGAAATCAACACTTTTGACGATACATGATTGATCACTTCTCACTTACTTAATGTTACTCTCAATTTTGTAAACTAAAGTAAAATATTAAATCTGTGGTCAACGGTGATGATTTCACAAATACCTACTCATTGTTTCAAATTTAAAAATGATAGACTTGTTGTCACCTTGACTACTTTAATAAGAATAAACAATAAACAATAAGGATATCAAAAGGAATAAGAAAAATACAAAATACAAGTATCAAAAGATGGCCAGCAGTGTGCTGGTGGCCAGTGTCTGTCGCCAACAAAATTCATTGTTTATATTGCTTTGTGAACTTGATTGTTGATCCAAATCAATAAAAAAAAAAGATGTTCCGTACACCAAACTGAGAATCACTAAACTGTGAGTCACTGAGAATGAACCAAAGTTGTCTGAAGTCTATTATTTTACTTATTACATGATAATATCACCAACAGTAATTTATTACAATTACACAATAAAGGTATAGAGAAAGTGCGGAAACTTCTAGAATGTCGCAGATTAAGTAAAGTATTCGTTTCGTAACAAATTTGATTTATTAGTGAGGACCTCCGTGGTCGGGTGGTCTGCATACACCGCTCTCGAGGCCATCTCGACAGATTCTGGGTTCGATCCCAGGTGGGGGCTAATATTTGTGTGATGAACTTTGTTCTCCAGTTTAGAATGTTTATATTATATATGTACATTCTCGCTATTTTTATGTTTTTATCCTCTTGTTTACGTCTAACTATAAGTTGTGATTTCTAGTTCAAGTGAGCACCAATGCTTATCCAAGAAAATTTATATCATCGACTTCATTTATTTGAGAACAATGAGAGAAGAGAGAATGTCAGGAATAAAAATGGATGCATGCATTACAATGTTTGTGCTCCAAAAAATTGAACTGTATAAAAAGTGTGTGAGATAAGCCATTTATATAAACTACTAAATAATCTCTTGATATTAAGTTCATACTCTCAGGCACACGATTGTAAATCATAAAGCATGGGAAGTATTAATTGGGCAGCTATTTAATTATTTGGTCAGCAAACAAATATTTTGTCAGCAATATAATTATTTCGGCAGCACAATAATTAGTTGGTCAGCAGAATACTTATTTGGTTAGCAGAATAATTAATTGGGGAGCAAGATAATTATTTGGACTGCAAAATAATTATTAGGGCAGCAATATATATGTTACCGATTAATTTATAAAATCTAGGAAAGGGATCAATGATCAAGGAACAATTCATAGAAAATGTATTCTGATAGATATTAGGTTAAGGTTATTTTTTTATGACCCATAAAAACAATTATAATTATTAAACTAATTATTAATTATAATATATTAAACAATTTGGCAGCAGAGAAAACATTTAAGTTGCTGCCCAATTACTTATTTTAGCAGACCAATTGTATTTTTTCATAAACAAAATTCGAATATTTTACATCTCTCATGTTCGGTAAGTAGGTCCTTAATACCCCCAGATGCGGGTTGTAAGTGATCAATAACCGCCCTAGGTTAATAATGTAGCTAGAAACGCCCTAGGGCGGTAAGTAATTAAAAAAAAAACTCTTTCAAAAAGTTCGCGTACATCTAACCATCTTACTGGCACTAGACATCATGCATTCAGCCCAATGACAAAAGAGGTCGCTTCGCTATTTTCATCAATTTTGAATATCGAACGGCGAAGCTAAATTTAGTTCTTGAAAATAAATTTATTTATTCTTGTGACAAAAGAGGTCGCTTCGCTATTTTCATCAATTTTGAATATCGAACGGCGAAGCTAAATTTAGTTCTTGAAAATAAATTTATTTATTCTTGTAATGCCTTTTTTTCCACTTACCTCACAATCGAGATGTAAAGAAGAGTAGTTAGCTCGGGTGTAAGCATCAATTGCACCCTCGAACTATAAGCGCCCTCGCTGCGCTCGCGCGCCTAAATATCTCGGGCTGCAATTGATGCCTTACAGCCCTTGGCTACTAATCTACTATTGCTGACCGTTTAAATAGCACCCATAAAGCATTGGTCGAATCTGCTCCAATGGCGGAGTGTTGCGTAAACGGCCGAATTTTAAAGCATTTCTGGTATCTACACCAGTATCGCTAATAGAAATTTGGTCGAATTAGCCCTTAGTGCTATAGACTAGTTCTTGTTTGGTAATTAAATGTAAAACAAACAAATTGCAGCTTTGCAAAGATATCTAGTTATTAATATTTTTCTACTTAAACTTTAACACGTTGATGTCTTTTTAAGGCGTTTATAAATAGTGCAGTTGACGAATTAACTCCTTGCATTTAAGTGCAGCGAATCATCATCATTGACTCTTTGTTGAGATGTCAGTGACCTAGTTCAATTAAAGGCCTGGGTTCGAGTCCTTGTTCAATTAAAGTCTTGGGCAGATGTTTTTGTGATTCACTGGTTTCTAAACGGATGGATATTAATGTTCGAAGTAAACTGATTTTTCTAGTAAATCCAGTGTCATCAAAGAGTAGCTGAAATTTTGTCCACACCGCGTTAACCGTTTTCTCAGTCTTGATATGAACGCATAATGAGCATAATGAGCACGCATAATGAGCTTGGCTTTGGCTTGCTCACTGTCACTTAAATCCGGTGAAATATTGTCCAAATCAATTCCTTTTAACACCATGTTTTTTTTTCCACGTACGCCCAATCGTCATAATTTTCGCGTCCTTTCAGTTTTGGAACGTTAACAATGTAAATTCGCGTTTTTAAGATGAACACTAATTAACTTTACTTATTACGGACTGGGCCGATAACCTAATGAAAAACGATAGCGTGGAGGCAAGACTAATTATTTTTATAAAAAAAAAGAACCATAGATAATACTTTGAACATAGACAAAGAAATTACAGATTCTAAATATTATACTGGCATATTGGAATGAGTACTTTTGATAATATTTTAATAGTATACAAGGGTGGTGGGAAGTACATGAGTTTGATGAACTGGCTACTAGCTACTGGCTCTAAGACATGTACCTACTGGCTGGTGAATGGAGAAAGGTAGTTACGATTAGGTGAGGTATCTCCATCTTAGCAATATGGCCAAAAACTCGGACACTATTACACTACTATGAATATTATACACTACTATGAAGGCAAACCCAGTCATCTTACATTCAATCCTCAAAATACTTTTCACAGACAAACTCTTAAGAGATATTATTAAGCTAATACCTTATTTTCATAGTTTACCAGACACTCGTTACATTACGGAGACTTCGTTTGCTCTCTAAAGCAAAATAATCAATTTTAATAAAGGTAATATTTTTTTTATAACGCATAAATAGGCAATTTATTAACTTCTTTTTATTGCATTTTTTATTACTTTATTTTTATTTAATTTATTTCAAATTAATTAATTGATTTGCTTTAATTTATAAAGCAAAAGAACAAGCTTTGTCATGTCCCAGTTTGACAGGCAGTGAAATTTCTGGGTACTGAGACTCACGTCTGATAAATGGCTACAGAAGCTTAGAAAATACATGTGATTCTTGTAAAAATTGCATTCGCCAGTAATTCTTACAGGGGTCCAGTGTACGTTATCGACATGAGTCATTATCATTGACGTTTTATCATATGAGACATTACATCTTGTCACAAGTTACATTACATCTTGTCATAAGTTACATTACATCTTGTCACAAGTGATATAATATCTTGCCACATGTGACATTACATCTCGTCACCAGTAACATTCAGTCACACGTTGCATTCTAATCCCTGTAAAAGTTGCAAGCAGCTGCAATTCTTACATGATTCACATGTATTCGACTAGTAGGTAGGTAGCTAGGTCGGTCACAAACCCCGACCGACTAGGTCGGGAGGCCCTGGGTACGGCTCGGAGAAGGACAGGGCAGGTACGGGTATATCGGGGAATTTTAGTGGGTAGTGCCAATATTTTAGGTGAGTCCCACACACACCTACCGGCTAGCCACCGGTAGGTACGGTCCGTAAATGGATTCCTCCTCGTCAAAAAAAAGGTAGGTAGCTAGGTGGGCAGGTAGCCTATTTACCAATAAAAAATAGCTTCCGAGTGGTTAGTTCTATTTATCTGAGTAATATTTTAAGTGGCTTACTGCCCTTGATAATAACACTTTCGCCGGTTACTGAGGTAAAGAAAGCTCTAAGTGCTATCATTATCCCACTTTAGACCAATTATGTGTTAGTTTCCAATATTTTTCTAGAATTATCTCTTTGCGTAAATAGTTATAACAGATGTGAAAAGTAAAGATAAAGCCCGCCCGCAAAGATGATCTTTTGTACAGCAACAGCACATGGGATTAAACAAATTGAAGATCCCAATAGGAGGAGGAGTAGGGAGGAGTTCAATTAAATAACGCTTTCAGGGTGTTGTTGGGGTTACCCCGTTACTATAGCGCATCGGGAATGGGGACGCGACTTTGCGGAAGCGATGCACCTCCCTAGTGCGCAGGGTGCGCGCCAGTACCAACGTGAACCTGAAAATGATCGCTGGTAGGCTAGGTTGTCCGTACGTGCTACTGCTGAGAGACATCCGCCGGGGTGGTGCGGCAGTGACTCATTAACAGACTAAAACTGCATGCGTTATTTTAATTTTTATTAATGCTACTAACATAGGACAAGTACAAATGGTTACTAACAAAAATGAGTCTTGTTCCTTGTTGGTACATACATATAATCACGACTATTATCCCCTAAGGATTAGTCTGACACTAGGCAAAAGTACCGCAAAATCAGTCGATTGCCATAGTCCGCGGTTCACCAAGCAGTGACTGCACATGTGCTCAGCGTGACAGGTGGTGAGCCCGTCGCCGATATAAGCTGGATGTGTAGTTCTATCACCATTAGTCGCCTTTTACGACACCCAAGGGAAGAGCTGGGTTGGTAGCATTCTTTTAATGAGCTGCTACGACTCATAAAAATAATACTTACTTCCTTGTTAATAAAAACGAATATTATTATTATAAATAGACCTTCAGCCTTAATACATACGAACGAAACGATGCTGTGAAACGATGTTAGTAGCTCCGTGTAATAGTAAACGCGCGCGTAGTCGGAGCTGGCGGCCATCGTATTTCAGAAGCCACCCTTATGAGCCAATATCTTTTACGAACAAGTTAAATAATTTGAAAGTATCTCCCGCCATGGTTGGGGGGATGAGTGACCATTATTTGATCTCCCCTTAACGCCAATAAAACATTTTTCTTTGTCACCCCTGAAAATAATCTCTGCAGTCCGAGAATATGTATTTGTGAAAATAATTTAATTATATACAAATTTATAATATTCAAACTCAAAGTCATTTAATCAAATTGGTATCATCAAATACACTTTTGACAAGTCAAAACAAAATAAATTATAAGTAAGTATCCTAAAATTGACAATACCACTACTTTTTTACGGCCTGTTCACTACCGGGAGGCCTTGTCTAGAGAAGATACAGGCAAGAAATTCTGCAAGGGTACCGTCCTCCCTTTACATCAATATGTTCTACAACCTAATAAAGTTTACGTGTATTATATAATACTCTTAGTCACAAATGTCAAAATTGAATTATAATATGATATTAAAAATCTGTATGTCTGTCTAGCTCTCACGACAAAAGAACTGGAGCGTTTTAATCGAAATTTGTTACAAAGATAGTCTAGATAGAGCCTGAGAAAGGACAGGCTACTATCCCATGGGAACGGGGACCACACGGGCGAAACCGCGGGAAGTCACTAGTATTTATTTTTTTATTTAAGTTTTCATGTCCTTTACAAAAAAATGTGTACACATGGTGATCTTAACGACTAATATCGCTCTCTAACAGTCAACCATCAGGCAAAGCAGAAATTTAACATATTTGAACGTATTTAGAGTACTAGGAAAGCTAGGTACATTGTAACAGGCTCGCCACCTGTTACATGGGGACCTAACATATCTGGCGAAATGTGGGTGTTTAACACCTCTGCCTACCCTTTCGGGAAAAAGAGGCGTGATGATATTTTATGTTATGATAGAGTAGCAGCGACATTTGCGTTTCATATCTCCATCTCAAGTTGGAAGAGATATCTTTTAATTATAATCCATACCTTTTGAATGATTTGTGATTCGTGGGCGTAGTGGTTGGTACGAATCGAAAGCCAATGCTTTCGATATCGAAAACAAAGCTATCTTCGCCTTGGGCAGGCCATGGATGGGTGACCAAAACTTTGTGATATCGAACTCCTCCGTGTTTCGGAAGGCACGTTGACGTTGGTCCCGGTTGCTAGTGAAACCGTTTCAACCCACGGCTCATACTTTTCATGTGTTTCTCCCTGAGGAAGGCCTGTGTCCAGCAGTGGGATATATTAGGTTGAGGCGTTGTCTGCGATCACGGTATGTTTATATTCCATACCTTATTCGCGATATTATGACCTTCATGGCGGAAAAGCTTGTAAGTCGGTTACAGGTATCGCCATGCCTGGGGTTCCAGGTTTGAGTCCCGGTTAGGGTAGATAGGCGCTCATAGTCTCAACTCTGCGTTTGTAGGAACACCGAATTTTTTAGTGGATATCTCTGTTGGCGATTGCAGGCAAGGCTCTATATTTTACCTCTGTATCTATTGTTTCTTACAACTGACTTCTCGTAGAATAGTTAATTTGAGATAGTGTGATGATATGTAGCCTATAGCCTTCCTCAATAAATAGGCTATTCAACACTGAAAGATTTTCAAATTGGAACAGTAGCCTCAATTGGTGGCATTGAAAATTTACTCCTACTCTATTATTAGAAGCAAAGTTCATAATGGCGTTAATTTGTCCTTCATTTTTCTCGAAGGCGTTATATTTAATTTTGTAGCATTCACCCGCATGGCACCCGTTCCCATGGAATATCGGGAAAAAAGGTAGCCTATGTCCCTTCTCAGGCTCTAGACCGGTTAAATTGGTTCACTAGTTTTGACTGGAAAGCGAGACAGACAAAGATACTTTCGCATTTACCTATGAAATACTAGGTTACCTATAAATAATAGGTTACCTATGAAATTGGTGTTTTGTATGGAGATTTTGGGGAATTCTGCATTTTCCATACTAAAATTTTTTCAGTTTTCTTCACAACGACAAATCCAAATATAATAATATTTGGCATCTATCATTAGACAAGCTTTAGTAATATGTGTAATATCACACTTCATAAAAATTATTTATCGTTTTTAAGTGAATGCAAATAAAATGGTGTATTCGGGAGGCACTTAAAAAGAGTTGTCTCCGTGTCCAATTTTAACACAATTAAACTTACAACAAATTATGAAAAGAGCTCAAAAATATAGTCTATTTTTAGAAGAGGTAATTATTTTTTAGGAATACTCTGAATCTTAATAGTTACAGACAAAATACTAAGAGAGAGAAAAAACACCAATTTCATAGGTAAGGACCCAATAATATTAGTATGGATTTGTACTTCGTTTGTGTTTATCTGTTCTTCTTCAAATTCTCTTACATTGTTAATTTCCTTATTGCCGTCTCTCCACTCGATGTCAATCGAAGTGAAACATATTTGGGGTTGTTAACATATTTGCCTCTCCCTTCGGGAATGAAAAGCCTAAGTATGCCATAGGTGTAAGAAGCAAATAATTTTTAACAAAACCACCCTAATCAACTAGCGGAGCAACTCACATTGCCAGACTGCATCAGCCGATTGAAGACTAGAGCTAGGCAGCATTGAATGAGCCTTAATATTTATTTATGGGCGATATTCCAAATGAGGAATACACCTTACCGTAATTATTCTTTTATCTCATCTGCTCATAGTCAAAAGACTGATTGCACGATTAATCAATTTAAAAAAAAAGGTATTACTCGGTTAGATGTCGAATATTAAAAGCTCAAATACTTAGATTTTTCGATCATTCAATAATTTATATATCTGATGCACAGATTTAATTATTTTTTCTACTTATCACCCAGAAATTTCCCCAATAGGGAAAAGTCCTAGGTAATTTAACAGTGTCGCTGACGACTTCTCTAAATGCATGATGTAAATAATATATATTTTTGTTGTTGATTTACATCGTTTTCACAAAAGCTTATTGTTACATTTAAATGATCATAAATTTAAAATGTAACTTATTCAAATATAAGCGATGAGGCAGTTGGAACACTGCACTACTCCTACAAGAGGTTGCGGTTCGATTTTCGCCTCAACACAGTCAGTTTGAACCAAAATGGCAACAGGCTCGTTTTATTTTGATGAAATTTTTTATTGGATTTGGACACAATCTGAGTGGAAATCGACGTAGTGGTCAAAGGTGTGCTCTACACAAAGTCAATTAATACTAATCTTATTCCCACTTATCTTGAAAAACCACCAAAAATACATTATTGAGTCTTTGACATTCATATTTCTTCAATAGTTTTTCATTCAGAGCTAGATTTCTTAATAGGTGTTCACAAGTTTATTGACCTCGAGATAACAGACAAATTGATATCGTTACTTCAACTTACCAGTGTTAGTTGTAGGTACCTTCAGCCCAAAGCTCGCTTCTCTGAAAAGGTATCTGTTATCATAGCACGTTATCCGTTGATCAAGCTGTCGTAAAGAACGTAGCATCCCTATCCGCACAGCTAAGAAATTGGCGTCCAACGGTATGCGAGCGCAACCTGTTCCGAGGGGGCCGCCCCTCCGCCGGCCGCGCCAGTGCCCACGAAGCCTCCGCCGTGCCCGGCTGCACGCCCGCGCTCCTTCGCCTTACGTTAAAAAAAAACACGCTCAAAATCTATTCCCTCACGTGTTCGAATTTTAAAATTTTTATTTTTTCAATAATCAGTGTCTTGTTTTTGAATTCGGATTGCAGTGTTGTGTTCCAGTGAATTGAATTGTGTTCGAATCCCTTTTCGCCCGAATAAAACGAATTGATTATGTTTGTGAACGTAATAGTGTTGTGTTGAGGATTTTGGAGGTTGGTACATTTTGTCTTAGGGATAAGTGGGAAACTGTGGAAAGTAACGCTTAGGCTTACTGCGCTTTGAAATGAAGCACAAAGTTGTAACCTCTGAGTATTTATGCTCACAGTAATGAGGCTATGTTTAGAGCAGACAAGGTGTCAGCGAATAGGGTATTCGTTTGAAGAACTAGAAAAAGTTAATTTCATTTTTTGCGCGGGAATTCTTCCCACACCTTTTGGTACAGTCGAGGAAGTTGGCGGTCGACCAGTAGAGTTTTGGGAAGCATTATTGCAAAAGTAAGACAGTAATTTCAAAAGCTTATACCATGCAAAATAGTTAAAAACAAATTACAACTTTGACTCTATTATCGCCGACCGCTAACTTTCTCCACTGTACAATTAACAAAATGTGAATTATATCACAAAGCTACTCCTAAACAATAATCAATAGGGAATCAAAATCCTCAAATCTTCATATCAATAGCGCATAGTCATAATAACTTATCTTGGCCCCAATTTCCTACAGTAGAAGTAGCGCGTTGAAATCTAATACACAAGCCGTAGAGTCACATCGTTTGCGACTAAAAATTAATATCAAATAGTATGCATAACAGTTTCCGTCATAAAAATTCATCGCTAATAATGAAGAACGTCCAAAAATGCGATTTAAAAAATAAATATTTTGAAGATTAATTTTATCAGTTGTAAAAGCTTTCTAAATAATACTATTTCATATGTCGAATGAAATTATTTTGTTGTATTACAGGTATAAAAGGCTCTAAAAGATTTTAAAACTCAAACGATTTTTAAATTCTATAGTTTTTCAGTATGTCAGTAAAATAAGACGATTAAATAAAAAATTGATTTTTATGTCGGAGCTTAACTTAATTTCATAATATTATTATTATAATTGTAAAACTGAATAGATTTCAAAATAATTCTACCTCATATTTCGAACCTGATTTTTAACCTGTATCTAATTTGTAAAAAGCTATAAAACTGATTTGAAACTCGAACTGTTTCAAATTTCGATCGCTGTTTTTTCCAATATTACGCCAGTTATAAATCGATGATTAAAAATATACCTATTTTGAATTTCGAAGATAATTTAAGCCTATATCATACAATTTGTGAGCCAATCGTAAAATGTTGTCTATTCCTACCGCTTGAGGCACAATGCCGTGTCTAACGAACGCCCAAAGAACTCGATATAAATAATTTATTCTAGGTCGGTTCTACTTCTCACCAAGTGTTTTATGGGGTCTCTACCTCACATCTTAATCAAGTATTTTAACATTTTTTAAATGCAACCCTTTTTAGAAAATTTAAATTCTTTCTTAACATTGTTTTTACATTTACACAAGTACCTTAATTAAGAAGAACCTAATGCGTATTAAGATATTAAAAAAATATAAATTATTAGCCAATTTTCAATTAAAACTCTTATTTTTCGGATTAAAATATAATCTTTAAATATATTTCTTTAGATCAGATTGGATCATAAAATTTTAAAAGCCTACCTAATGCGTCTTGAAAGCCAATAAACACTATTAGCCTCACCAAAAATTGTTTTAGATTTTTTTTTTTTTAGAATTTAGGTACATTCGGAAAACGAAAAATATAGTGAACATATCAAAATCGTTATTACCTCGTAATGGCTACTTTACATAAAGTAGTTTCACTCGAATCATATCAAGTTATTATCCGAAATGTGAATTTTAAAGTCTAAACATAACTTAAAGATATGCCGCTTCTTATATTAAAAGAATTCAAGGCTTCGTTAGTAATGAATGTTGCATGATAGAAAACATTAAATAATAATCAATAAAGATTTTTTTGTATAAAGAATAATTTTTATAAATGTTTTATTGATTTACACATTTTTTTAAAACCAAAACGTTAAGTATTTGAATATAAAAAGTGACAAGTAATTCTTTCCATTCTCATAGATTACTTTAAAATAAAACTCATTAATTTCATATTTATATGTTAAAAACAAAAGAAATATTTAAATTTTATATGAAAAATAAGTAACATTCTTTTTTTACATAGCAGTGACCTTGATTCAATTGAATTTGTATTGTTTTTTGCTATTATCAATACTTTTTATAATTATTCTTTAGTTAAAAGGTTTACCATGTTTAGGTTGCAAAAAGACAAAAACTTAATCTTGTCCCGTCTAATATCTTTTGATCTTTAAAATCTGCGCGTCTCAAAATGTGGTGTTATTTTTAATCACATCGACCTCCTTAACGATTTTTGGGGATTTAGTCAATATTTACTGTTATACTGTTTTAAATCGTAACGTTAGTGTATTCTGTTGCATTTTTAAGTAACCCCTTGGCGGTTTCATTTTTATCTCAGGTAATGTTAAATGAAAGCCCATATTACGATTAAATTTTACCGATTTAAGTATTAAACATACTTAAATATTTCTCATAAGGTTTTAAGATAACAATTTAAAGTGTATACAGAGCATGTTTTCATATTAAATACAGTTTTAATCGATATAACGTCTTTAAAATATCTGTTGAATAAAAAAATACAGGTTCTTTATTTGGTTGTTCCATGAAGATTTTCCATTTGTTTTGTGTATAAGTTTTTTTTTAAAGTTTATTTTGTTTATTACTTCTCATAAAACGGTTCAGACTATTTAAATAAATGATATCTATAATGTAATTGTTGTTTTTATAAACTATACTAACTACTACTATTTAGGAAAAAAAATATTTTGTCTTTCTTACATTTATGAAATATATTACTAAAACAAAATATCAATTTAAACATTAGTCTAATGTAAGTATGTCATGTATATATTATTAGGATTAGTGTAGGTAACAAGTGCCGAAAAAGTTTGAAATGCAACCGGTAATTGTAATTAAAAAATGCCAAAAAAAACAGAAGAGTATAACAATAAAACTTTTTGCGCGTCAAAAAAATGACAAAAGCTTAATTAGTCAGGGAAAAGTGTTCGTTTCGGGGACACCTAAAAAGGGAGGCATAATTTGAATTTCGGCATTCGGATTGCGGCCCCGCGTCGCAATAACTCATGCGTGCGCGCATAGTTAGGACGACGTTCAAATTTCGGAATTTTTGATGTTCGCCGCCGAAGGCGCATGCTCAGCATTTTTCCGACTAATTCCGTTTAGAAACCAACTTTTTCTCGCGTCCCCGACACTTTTGGTTACAAAGTTTTCGCGGTGACACCGTTGTTGTTTTTGTGTTGTTTGTTTTGGGCATTTGCAGTTTAATCTGTATAAAGGATATTAGTATGTTAATAATTATCTGTAAAAAATAATATTGAAGATGCTTTATTATAATACAAACATTATTAAACTCTTTATTGCACCAATAAACAAAATTACAGCAAATAAAAAAAGTAAGCAAAGGAGGATTTATCTCTAATAGAGATCTCTGCCAGCCAACCTATCACAGGTGTGTGAGATTTAGTAAGGAGAGGGAAGAGACACCAGTGCAAAAGAGGAAAAAAAAATATAAAGATAATAAAAACTAAAATTCAAATACAATAATATAATAAAATAAAAAGAAATAGTTAAAAAATAATATATATTTATAGAATACATATGTCTATATAAAAAAACAGAATAAAGAAAAAAAAAATATATATATATATAAAGTATATGATACATACTATATTATTATTATTATTATAAGTAATTTTTTTATCTAGTATACTTATAAGTATATAATCCATCGAACCGTCAATTCTAATCCTTAAAACAGACAGGTTATACAGATTATACCTAGTATAAAAGATTTCTTAATATATGCCTCATGTATCAGACTTTAGTTCTAACATAATGCGTTATTTATTACGGCTGATCGGCAATCTAAGTAAATATTGTTTACTAAATGTATATTTAAAATAAAAATAAACCAAGTCATACATAACTAGTCACGATATTAGAACAAACAATGTAAAAAAGGCAATAACAGTTTTTTTAAATAAAATGGTTTAAGTTGCATCTTACTCTACCTGAAGTAAATTATAGGCAGGAACCAAATCTACAAAAAAAAAAAAAAAAGTAGCCTATCTGAAATTGATTGTCAGTCTATCAAGTCTTAGGTAATGATTCCAACGAATTTTGAATGAACACTTGTGAATCTCGCGCACCTCTGTCGACGCAAGAACCAGTTTTACAAAGTATTTACGAAAGTTAATCTAGATTTAAAGTCGTTGGGCTGTTACTAATAAAATGGTTTGTTTACGAGCGCGCAAAGACCAATGTTAACAGGTAATGTTAACTTTAGATCTTAAGATTTCTTAAAATTATATTTATGTACTTATTTACTTACGTTGACTGTACGTGGAAATTCGGACTGAAATTCCAGTCTGCTTAATATTGTCTTTTTGTAAGAATTAATTAAATTTGCGACTAAAATATCATGAATAGTACATAAAAATAACTTATTATCGTGCCTATAATACCTGAGAATGTTGGCGAAGGTGTAAAAAATATCATCTCGCTTGTAAGTTTAAGTTCATATGGATATTGTTAGGCAAGTGACACTTGTGTTTGGTACTATTTTTTATTTGTTTTTTTTTTGGTACGATTCTCCCATATTGGGAAGGCAAAGAAAACTAAGCGCATACAGCCAAGTCTTCGATATTTTTCTTCAGTATTTGCATTGAAATGCAAGTGAAATACATTTCAATGCGTTTTGGGAGAGTTTGGCGTCAAATAATCGATGGCAAATACTGTGGTGTTACTTCGATGAGGTGGATTACGATAAATATCATCGTTTTTCAAACCACTTGACGACTATTTCAATGATCCTCCATATTGCTTGTTAACACAGACACTTATTACAAAAAACTACACAAATTTTACGCAACAAGATCCACTCCGAAACAATAATACAATCATGGAAATAAAAATCACGTCCGCCATAGTTGAATGGCGTAAAAAAAACATTTTTATTTGTTTTAATCAATGTGCCTACAATACAAATGCAGATGTATTATGATTATTTTCATTAAAGGTTTCATAGCCAGCCAAGGTGTGAAATTGATATCACAAACTTTCGTTACACATCCATCGTTCAACTAAGAATTTAACAGAAAATAACAAGATTGCAGACTGGGCTGTACGGTTTACGCTTTTGCCTTTCCTCCAAAAAGAAGAACGAACAATTAAAATCAACTAATACGGCTGCTTTTATTCAAACATTTAAAACCACAATTGTCTTGTTTTTACGATAAAACGCTTCATTAATCTAAACACACAACCATTTATTTTAAATAAAAAATATTTTAAAAAGTTTTAACTATAAATAAACAATATATATTAAATTACATACATAATTTACATTCTTGTTTTGTAATAGTGTAGATAAATAGGTAGTTGGTAAAACGATTTAACTGATAATTAAAAGAATATATTTACGGTCGAGCTTCTTCTCTCAGGTCAGGGGTCAGACGAAAGCCTATTTTGTTTTTTAGAACAGTTTTAACGTTAAGCACTATGTATGATTAAAAAGTTAATAACAGTATAGAGAAAAACCAACCACTGGCTGAAATTGAGATTCATTGATTTCGTGCAAAGGATACTGTTGGCGACAGACCTTCTTTTATACTTATTTTTAATCTTTTTGATACTATTTTACCTTTTGACACTATTTTGTATTTTGATAGCGTTGTCTTGTATTTTGTTTTATATTGTCAGTCAGTGCGTGTCAGTGTGTTAAATAAATATCGTAATTGTTGATTGTTGTGATTTTATTAAGAAAGATAAATTCAGTTCACTTCCCAACAGATACTAACTACTTTTTTAATTGTACGCACAGAAAAGCATAGATGAATAAATATAATGTGTAAAATGGATTTAAAATTATTTTAGCTTCCTTAGGCTCTACCTTTTTAAGCAATAAAAGAGTTGGTAAAAATTCAAAACAATATGATAATCTTATAAAATAATCTTATATGATAACTACAACACTCGCTGTTTTTACTTAGTTCACTACCGGGAGGTGTATTCATAAGAAGAAAATCTATATGGGTTCCTCTTTTCCTCGATTTTGTTTGTGTTGTTAACATTAAAAACAGTGACCATTTATTTGGTTTAGAATATTCCGGTGTTTGTCGTTATGACTGTTGCTGTGCGCGACAACAATCCAATTATTGACATGTACTTGAATACAAATTGACTCATTAAAAACGCATAAAGGTAGGTATACACTGTATCCTTTGTTTTCAACTATAAAATATGTCGGAGTAGGTGTTACTATTTAAAAATATAAATTGTTATAAACTGGTATTGTCTTAATTTTATTTAAATTAAGTTTTGATGGAGCTATAAATTTTTATCAAGCATTTAAAGAAATTGTTCGCTTCTACTTTGGTGGCTTGATTCATTTCCATAATACAATGATCAGCTCGAAGGAGGCAGTTTATAGCCTAAACGCACTTATTACATGCCAATAAATAATTTTGAATTAACAAAACCTGATACGAAAGGAAAAGTTTTAAAAAACAAGTAATAGTTAGCTAAGATGTTTTAGCAAGTAAAACTTTTAAACTGTCCACCTTTCAATCTCAATTTAATTTTGTAAAAGGTATGCAAGACTTCAAAATAAGAAATTTTGTTTGGAGTAAAAATTATGAATATTAACATTTTTGATTTGGTCATGGGAGGTTACATGTTTACACTTATAATATTTTTCTGCTCATAATTTTATTTATTAATCAAATACATTATTGGTTTATGTGATCGATATACCTACAAAAGTGTTCTAATCATTGAACATAAAATATAATTCTTTCTTCTCATCCATTGTAGTCTTTTTGAAAATGTAATAAATTTAATAAGTGTGATAAAATGTAATATTTAAGTTAAGAAACAATGCGTCAGTGGCTAAAATGAAATGCAAGAGAAAAATAGTTACAGACGAGTACGATCCATCTGAACAGCTAAATATAAGTAGAATTTGCTGAAAATATGAATAAACAACAGTAAACAAACATCATCAGTTATTATTTATATAAGTAGTGCTAAGTCAAGTCCATAATTAAACGATGCATTTAAAAAGTCATCTCCGTGTTATTCTCACGAGAAACTAGAGTGATGTCAAACAGATTGTGAAACACATTCGGCCCGAAATTCTACCTGAGACGGGGAACCTTTTTAAATTCTATAATGGCGCACTTGTCTCTACTTTAAAATTATTTACACACAATACTATTTGTGATACCGCCTGGGAAGCGAATGTTTGGCCTTCGTCAACAATATCGCCAATATTATTTTGGAGACCACATAGATTCCATGTGATTTTGAATGAAAATAAATGTTTGTTTGGTACTAAGGATAAAATAAAAAGCTTTTAATATTATGTTCAAATAAAAACTAGGGTGTTTAAAGGTCTATGTGATGGTATTTTGTTTCATTGGCTGTTAATTCATACAAATTTTAATATTCTTTATAAATTTAAACAAAATACATAATTAACTGATTAAACAAGAGTACAAACTGCCTCGAATTTTCGTAATCATTCATATAAAACATTTTTTTTTAATATTTATTATCACAATTAATAATACAGTTAACATGTTTAAATTCTGCCAAACTGTGCACCTATATACTACTCCTATAAAAAATTTGTAAACAATCGTAAAATTTCGTATATACTATTTAGTTGGTTCACTATCGGGAGATGGCAGATAGTTCAGTAGTTTAGGGGCGAAACCGAGTCCAAAATTAGAATCACATTCGCAATTCAAATATGTGTACTATTAGCAACGATGTCATTAAAACCAATCAAAACCACAGCCTCCTTAGACGTGTATAAAACGGCAAAAGAACCTATTAAATATTCCGTTTTTAATTTTCCGGGTAAAGCATATCTGCATATTTAATGATTGAATCTTGTGAAGCTTCGTCAAAGTTGTTAATTATTTTCTGTTAGAACGTGAATTAGTAGGCAGAGAGCCCCCAGGGACCGTTAAGGCATCGTAAATCTTCATCGACTCGCAGATAAGGAACCGGTTACACCGCGCCCGAAGTGATTGACATAGCGATTTTGAGCCGAGTAGGAAATAATATACTATTTATTTTTTAATTTAAAAAGTTAAGAACGATGAAGGTTTTATATCTTGTAGCGGATGAATGTTGGTAAAAAATACAGTTAAATTAAAAAGGTATAAGTAGATGAGGCTCCGATTCGTTTTCATTTAATTTTATCCCTAATGATTTCCCTACCTTTTACTACCTTGACACTGGCAAATAGTTCACACTTTTGTTGCCATGGGGGGGAGAAAAAAAAAAAAGTAGATGAGTTTTTAGATCAAAATCCTGAGTAGGAAATAATACCTACATTTCAATCAGACTCGCTTGTTACGAACATATTATGTGAAATGAGTGTTTACACCTCCGCCTATCCCTTCGATTATAGTGAGATGATATTAATATGTTATGTAATATTTACATTTTTAAATTGAGGAAAGTTTGTACCGATTCAAAATAATTCATTTCTAATTTAAATAATTACAGTACCTACCTAAAGGTCAAAAAATTTGTCTTACCGGGTAATGGACATAGACTCGTTTTATTCCAAAAGAATTTTTTTACTTTACCATTTAATTATTCATTTTAAAAAACTTCATTTTTTTAGTTGCGTTAAGAATGTCAATTTCTATGAGAAACGTTATTTTAGCTACTTTCCGCTAGGGGCGCTTTTCACGTTTCCCATAGAAATTGACGTATCGCAACTAAATAACTTATTTTTTAAAATATTTTTCTACCTCAATCTATTCCTAAACACAAGCGGTTCAGTGCTGCAACACCCAAGTTTTAGACTTCGACTCAAAGCTATGTTTATATAGTCAATACAAACACGTCATAGATACACAGACATAGATTATGTGTTCAATATTTATAAAGAGTACCTATTCCATATATTTATTTGTTATCTATTATTTATAATAACACAGACACGAAAGCAGCTTTATTTGGTTGGCAGGTGTGAGTGTAAAAAGTTTTTTTTATTTGAAATCTTAAAGATTTTCAAGTGGTTTTTATTATTGCTTTTAAATTGGTTAGCTAAAGACGCAAAAAGAAATATATATCGTAATATCATATCTTTATTCTTCTATACTCGTCTACGACTCGACATATATACATAACTGTTGTAACGAAATTATAATATATATTTAGGCGTCGAGACCAAAAACAGTAAAAAAGGAGAGTTGCTTATTTTAAAAACAGAAACAAAGAGAAAATGGCCAGAGAAGAGCACAATAACAGCAAAGAGTCGCTAATACTGATATAGAGCCTCGCTATACCTTTATATACGCCACATTATATTTATATTTATGTTATATTATACTCTATTTCTAGTAAAGTCTTCAATCAATAATATTTTCTAGAACAGAAATTGTCCAGGATCTATTTCCTGTAATTAGTAAAAATATGTGTTTCTGTTAAGTAATAAAATTGTAACAAAACTATTTACAAAATTGATTAAATAAAGTTATTTCTATATTTAAATAGGTTTACGAAAATTACTACTAATATAATATTAATTATTACTAATACAATCGAAATTTTTAATCATAAGAGTTAGAATAAAAAAAAAATACCATTGTATGAACCCTCGGTGCTGTCTAGGTTATTTTTCTTCCCTTTTAAATTCCATTGCTGAGTGTGTGATGGTAGATCAGCAGAAAACATGTGGTTTGAGCATTACATGAATATTAATTAATGGGCAACCTTCGCAGTTACTTTTCGAATTCTATAGGTTCTGTAAATTATATCATTAACAACACAGTATCTATTTAAATCCGTTTTAAATCAGTTTTGGTTATATTTGCATGCAGTGCATTCATATCGTGACTAAAGGTATTCCATACTATTAGTTCTAAAGTATTGTATTGACATCAAAATAGGACATACATACATATTCAGGAAGACGTATGTAACTATTTATGAACACAAATTACAAAAAAATATATTTTCGAACCATTTTTGCTTCAAATATATCTTGGTTTATATTGTTTATTTGAAAAAATATATTTGCGTTGCTCATTAAGTCTTAAAAATTTCAAATATCTTCTCAACTTCGAGAAAAGTCGATGCGAACTATTCGTTTGAGTTTTAAATTATATATGAGGATAGTTATAATGTGTCTATCTCGTTGAAACACACCAGACGTAGCTATGCAGAAAAACCCAAGCGAGCAATGCCGCGCGCAAAAAGTAGTTATTTGTATGACAGTGATCAGAGGCTCACTGCCATATATTATTATTTTTTATCCGTCAACCATTTGTGTATGTTAAATTATGGGCTTCAGTGTAAATTATATTTTATTTCAACGTTGAAGGCTCACTGGCGATTTTAAACTGTAACTTGTACCTATCTTAAAATTTACTATTTAAAAATTGGAAAACTATTAAAGTTTTTACTGTGCATCTATTGGAAAGTATACTTGAAATTGCAAGAAAAAAATAATTAAATAGATTATTATATAGTACGCCGAATATTGACAATAAAAATCAACGCGTGGTTTCGTATGTAATTTTTTTAAGTAAGAAGACATGTTTAGGCCTATGATAACATAGTTTCATTGCTTCCAGGTGCGAGTGACAATGTGCGTGCGGTGATCCCTCCCGCCATGTGGTGGCTGCTCGCGCTGGTGGTGCTGGCGGCGCGCGCCCAAGGCGAGCACGTGCGCGAGTTCACGGTGCGCGAGGGCGCCGCCGCCGGCTCGCTGGTGGGGCACCTCGGCGACGAGCTGCCCGACGCCGCACCACCCTACACGCTCGTGCCCGTCCCCGGCAGCGCCGTCCACGACGACCTTCGCGTTGACCCCCACACCGGCGAGATCCGCACCCGCGTGCGCCTCGACCGCGAAACCAGAGACCACTACGCACTCGTCGCCATCCCTGCCAGCGGTGACAACATTAGAGTCGTTGTCCGAGTATTAGATGAAAACGACAACGCACCAACCTTCCCTACCCCCGTCATGCATGTCGAGTTCTCCGAAAACACGCCCAGAGATGTCAAGAGGAAACTCAACCCTGCTAGAGATCGCGACTTAGGCGTGTATAACACCCAGCGGTATAATATCGTGTCAGGAAACACGGATAACGCGTTCCGACTCTCCTCCCATAGAGAACGAGACGGAGTCCTCTATTTGGACCTTCAGATTAACGGATTCTTAGATAGAGAAACCACAGATCACTATGAGCTAGTTATAGAAGCGTTAGACGGCGGAAACCCGCCTTTGAGAGGAACAATGACTGTAAATATTACTATTTTAGACGTTAATGACAACCCACCAGTGTTTGCGGAAAGTGCCTATTCAGCCATGATTCCAGAAAATGCCACAGTTGGAACCACTGTGCTCAAAGTGTCAGCCACGGATGCTGATTCAGGCGAGAACGGTTTAATAGAATACTCAATAAATAGACGGCAAAGTGACAAAGAAAATATGTTCAAGATTGACCCAGAGACAGGAGAAATTACTGTCAATAAAGTTCTAGATTTTGAGACGAAAGAACTGCATGAGCTAGTCGTAGTGGCGAGAGACAAGGGCGCTCAGCCGCTGGAAACGACGGCTTTCGTCTCTATACGCGTCACGGATGTTAACGATAACCAGCCAACGATAGACGTTATATTCTTAAGCGATGATGCAACTCCAAAGATATCCGAATCGGCACAACTTGACGAGTTCGTCGCCAGGATATCTGTCCACGATCCAGATTCCAAAACTGAATACTCAAACGTAAATGTAACATTGAGCGGTGGGGATGGACATTTCGATTTGAGAACACACGACAATATTATTTACTTAGTGGTAGTTGCTTTGCCTTTGGACCGAGAGTCGCAATCTTCTTACACGCTGAATGTAGTAGCGACTGATAAAGGTTCTCCTCCCCTGCACGCGTCCAGAGAAATCAGTCTCCGTGTTACTGACGTGAATGATAATGCACCTGTGTTCGCTGAAAGTGAATATAAAGCTAGCGTGCCGGAGGCGGCCGTGCCCGGTACGCCCGTAGTGCAAGTGTCCGCAGCGGACGCGGATGAAGGTGAAAATTCTGAGATTCGATACTCCTTGTTACCGTCTCCGCAATCGGATTGGTTCTCGATCGATGAGCGATCGGGCTTGGTAACAACTCGGTCTCGAGTCGATTGTGAAACCAATGCGATGCCGACGCTGACCGTAGTGGCTAGGGATCGCGGAAACCCTCCCCTTTCGAGCACCGCGACCCTCATAGTGACAGTGCTAGACGTGAACGACAACGAGCCGATCTTCGACCAGTCCTTTTACAACGTTACCGTGTCCGAGAGCGAGGCCGTCGGCAGCTGCATTCTAAAGGTAAGTCACTTTTTTCTCGAACTCATTAAGAAGCACGCTTAATTTATTCCTATTGTTCAAGTTCACGTAGTGAGTTCTGCGCGTATTTCGTTTTCATGCGCACAACGAAAAATGCGATAGCCATCGCCTGGCCTACTTTCGGCATTCTCACGATTCATCTTAATAGCTTTAACGTTTCGTGTTCGGATGCAAATGGTTATTAACACTAGTATTAGGGGGTAATATGATTAATGTCTATCCCGTGATGCCAAAAAGCACCTCGGCCATTTATGAGCAGTGCCCGGTGAAAGTAGCAGCGTGACTACTGGCAATTTGCGAAATTTGATTAAATTACTGGCTAGGAATGTCAGTGAAATGTCAGCGCTGTTTACTGCCGAGTACAATACAACTGGTGATAATTCTATCCTATTACCGTCTTATTGTGTCTCGCCATATTCGTAAGATGGAAGAAACGTGGCCGTAGAAGGTTTTTAGATACAAAAAGCCCGCTTCATAATAACTCAGCGTGGTAGCCCGCAGAAAATTAATCAAGTAGCTTGTTACGTCGACGCAAGCGCTGAAAAAAGCGAGCTGCATCGAACGTAAATTATTCTTGGCTCTATCAAATGTAAGTAACGAGTTGTGCACCGGAATAGTCATGTTGCGCCAATTGCAAAAAGGGGACCTCGCCCATAAATATGTTTCAAGGATATGTTTAATACATCATTGTGCTGATTGGTGACATATGACGCTGGGAGCACGCTCGGGAACTCAAACCCCACGCAGATCCAGCTACATCGATATTCACTACACCAATTAGTTTCGCGGACAGATTTCCCCTTATCTGGTTGGGTCCCGCCCGCACTTGACGAATTTGTTCAAAAAAGCCCAATTTTTATTAAGCCTTATCGCGCGAATCCAACCGGCCGCTCGTAACTTACGCGAGTTAATTTCTTTTAATATATTCCAGCGATATTGAAGTATAGTTATACGTTGGCCGCATAAATCTATCCGGTGGAGTGATGCGAGTTTGGGCGTGTGGTGAGGCGCATCGCAAATTGCGATCTAAATTGAAAATTAAACAGTGCGCGCTTGCGTCGCGCCGGCAGTGCGATGTGCCCGCGGCGTCCGCGACCAATCGGCTTTCGGTGGTACTCTACCATCTGCCACTAGGGTTCAACGCTCATACAACAATAAAAACATTAATAATACCTATTTGCTGACTCTTTCCAACCTTATCACTACTCATTCACGAACTAATAACTCTCTTCACTTAAATGCAAAAACAATTATCAATTTTACATAAAGATTTTACGTTCGAATTTGCTTAATCAAAAAATAAATTTGTATTAAGAGCCGTGGCTTCATAATACACTATTACTCAGTTTATGAGGTCTTAACTATTCAGAAACAAAAAGAATCGTTAACAGCGAGCGGGAACGCACCGGCGAGCCGCGAGCTGCGAACGTGTTTCTATTTCGAAATGAGCGCATTGCCGCTCAGTGGTCACCCGGTGATACATTATACATCGGTGACCGAAAGGACGCCGCACACATAACCGGTAACAAACCGGACTTGCTAGTCAACTGCGAATCATTATGACCATGATAGTGTGTAAAGTTAAATCCCGCCTCCTTCTAAACGCGAAGCTTCATTTAACGTTATCAGCAAAGTTTTTTGAGCGCAACAAGCGTTTAGTGCGACGTGGTAATATAAATCATGGGGTAATTGAAGTGTACTGGATGGGAATATACCATTTTGTGACGTAATGGAGGCAATATAGAAATAATGGCTTAACTTTTTATTGCAACGAAAGAGAAGTTAATTATAGATATCTTAGTCTCAAGATGGACTTTTCTCAGCTTTAAAGCTATCTAAAGCATACGAGTTAATCAACGTAAACGTTGGTTAAAAAGTTATGTATTTTCTTACAAAAAACAGTTGTTTTTATTACTCAGATGCTTTTTTTAATTACAATTATCTTGTTTTAAATCGTAAACGTAGTTTAAGGATGTAGGAGTAGTAGGAGTTGATTAACACGTTCTTTGTACGTAACACACATATATTTTTTTTGCTTCCCCATAACCACTTTACATTGCATTCTCAATTAAAATTTCTCAGAACCCATGTGTCGCAATTTCCACTGTACTGTTTAATTCACAAAATCACATCGTTAACATGTAAATTTCATTGACAAAAAGAAAACTTGCAATATACGTAAAAACGATAGAGTTTTGCGATTACATCAATTTGTTCGTCGAATAATTAAAAAAATATATTTACTTACTTAACGCATTCGTTTGTCGCCGAGTTTTCAACAAATTATATCACCTAAAATGTTTAGAAATGCATAAATAGACTAATTAATCACTGTCTTATAAAGCATGAAGTAAAACTATATGAATTGAAAAACGAATGAAAGAACTGGACTATATTTTTATACAGTTATCTGACTATTTTAGGCTGTTTTTGTATAATTCTATCGATTCCCAATATTACAGTTCGCTCACTTTATTTATTCATATCACTTTTTAAATCTGATTCGGAGTTATGTATCTGACTCATACAGCCAAAAGTGTCCTAAAAATTATATTACCAAAATGTATACTGCGGGTAACTAAAAAACATAGTGACTCCTGTATCTAAATAGATTCAAACTATGTTTTTAGAGTCGTGTGTTAGCGGCTCATTATAAGAATACTACCAACCCATCTCTTCCCTTGGGTGTCGAAAAAGGCGACTAATGGACTTAGAACTGCACAACCATCCAATAGCTTTTAGTGGCGACGGGCTCACCACCTGTCACGCTGAGAGAAAACACTGCTTGGTGAAGCACGGACTATGGCAATTGACTGCTTTTGCGGAGCATTTGCCTAGTATCTGACTAACCCTTATGCGATAATAGTCGTGATTACATGTATGTATAATTATTATCAATTCATGTCAAAACAATCAATAATATTCACATGTAAGTATTAATTATATGCAAAATAATAAATATTTTTACGTTTCGTCGAATCATAACTCAGTGCAAGTGTGTTCAAGGAATATTGGCTAAGATAAACCTGCAATAAATTCTTCATCGCATAGTACGCCGCTATCTGAACATTCGCCGGCGATATAATCGATCAGTCAGCGTAACGATGTAACATCTCGCCTGATAAGACGGAGTTGGAAGTTGCCAGATCATTTCGATATCGGTGTTACCAGGACTTTTTACTGAATACAGGCATAATTGCATAATGGTAAGATCACCATGTGTGTGCCAAGAGGAGAATGATAGATAAGGCGTCATTAAAAAGGCAGCGGGGCGGGGCCTACTAGATGCTGCGCGACTCGCGGTTTCGATTCCACACCGCCGCAGTCGACACAGGTCTTCAGAAGGCACGTTAAGCCGTTGTCCCGGTCGTCATTACAACCGTTTGTACCCACCAACCCGCATTGGGCCCACGTGGTGGTACAGCCCTTACTCCTCATGACGTGTTTCTCCATGAAGAAGGCCTGTGCCCAGCAGTTGGACATATATAGGCGTAGGATAGATATATGTCTATATACCCGAACAGGCCGCTAGTTTCAGTATAATCTACATACTCTGCACCGGGACTCGAACCTCGTGGATCTCACGACAATTTTACTGACATTTTGACAATTATACGTACAAGCCATGGAGGTCGTCGTCTAACACAAGGTCACCTTCAGGAGATCTAACTCCCCCTATTAATTAGTTGATCATAAATTGTTGATTACTTAAATCACTAATATTAATTTTCCGTAGACTGATTTCTACAAAAGGAGTATTTAAATTGGTCCTTTAATTGGTCTAATTCATTACATATGTGTGGGTTTTAAGCTCCGCTCTTTTTTGCTAAACAATTTAATTTCTTAAGTCTTAACCTTAGGGTGTATTGTTGGACACGTTTAATTTTATTGTAGGTCAATGTAATATTGAGTAGGTGTTACAGTTGTGTACAATGCATACAATAGTTGCGATGTCTTATTAATAAGGCCCCAGGCTGACTGATTGCTTACTATGTGATTCTAGGTGTCAAGTTAGTTTGAGTGGAAATTTAAGTGACCTAATTCGGTTGGAATATAGCCGACTCTATATTTACCTTTCAATTTTACGAGACAGCGCATACCAGGAATTTCGTAATTTACAATGGGTAGTATTTAAACGAGTTACGGTGATTTAAGTTTTATTCGTTTCGAATACAAAAATTATAATGTCTCCTCAATTATGACTAAGAGTTTATTATAATTAAAAAAAAACCTTACCTAATATTAGGTCCTTACTTGAAATTGGTGTTTTGTATGGAGATTTTGGGGAATTCTGCATTTTCCATACTAACATTTTATCAGTTTTCTTCACAACGACAAATCCAGAGATAATAATATATGGCATGTATCTTGAGACAAGCTTTAGTAATATGTGTAATATCACACTTCATAAAAATTATTTATCGTTTTTAAGTGAATGCAAATAAAATGATGTATTCGGGAGGCACTTAAAAAGAGTTGTCTCCGTGTCCAATTTTAACACAATTAAACTTACAACAAATTATCAAAACAAATCAAAAAAGCTCAAAAATATAGTCTATATTTAGACGAGGTAATTATTTTTTAGGAATACTCTGAATCTTAAAAGTTACAGACAAAATACTAAGACAAAATAAAAACACCAATTTCATAGGTAAGGACCCAATACCTATCTATAATTATATAGGTATATATACATTTCCTAGGAGTTATATACAAATATATTGAAGTTGCCCTCTCTGTATTTCTAGTCGCTCACTTAGTAGGTGCACGCACGGTGCGTGTAGTCACACGGATAGTATTTTAATATCTCAAAAGGATTAATTACAACCCAGATTTTGTAAACTTTGAAGTTTCGTTCTGGATTTATATAATTATAATTATTCAGTATTCGTAAGTCATGTTAAATTTTCCCTTACCCAAATTTATACCGCTCAAGTTATCAATAAGTACAATAAGCATTCCATCATCAGTCGCTAAGTTTATTTTTATATCATCGTTTTATTATTCCCCTTTAACAATATTATTAGTAAGTAGTAAGAATAGGTTGAAAGAATTAAATTACTAATTACTATTCATTAAATTAATAATATTAACAAAGAAAAGTGAAAAATAATTGAATGGCCTATGGTGAAAATATTTTGCAAAAAACACGTTACTTTTATACATATAAGATTTCTTAAAAACAATAACTTAAACAAATGGAATCCAACATTTTTGTTATCTTGATAGAAGATGTAGCCATATTGAAATACGTTGTCATAGTAACCGCTTGGCAGATGCGTGGGAGCAATGGATGAGGTATTTTTGAAGACACCGTTTTAGATAATTTAATAGTAAATTATTTCTATATGTCGATGGTGAGGCACGTAAAATTTTATAGTACTATCGTAGAGGATTAATAATAATATATGTTCATACTATTACGATTTATTTGAACTCGTGTTTAGTATGTCGTGTTAATTGTACATTTAGTCGAAGGTATCATGAAACAGTTGTATAAATTAGACAGAAAAGAAACTGCTCGTGTTAATGCTGGCAGTGACAGCAATATTCTGATCTGGATAAAATCTTGTCACGCAGTATCAGGTATCTAGTACTATCTAGCAACGTTATCCAGAAAATTATTTAAAAGTTCTTCAATAAATTTGTTCGGGAAAATTGTATGTGGCCCCTGGAAGCTCTCTAATAGGAGTGAATCACGCGATTCGCAATAACGATACTGAACTAGTACGTTAATTTATAAAGATGTATAATTTAAGTACTTTGCCCATCAGATTAAGTTTAAAAAATTGGGTTATGTAACTTTTTTCAAAATGAAAGCAAAGGGATCTAGTCTAAATATCCAAGTAAAGAAAAATAGTTTTGAACTTAATAAACCAACGTTACCGAACTGTATTGAAAACTATGTACTTTTAAAATGTATATTAATTGACAGCATCGACGGCGCCAGCGTTCGCTCAAATTGTGCTTAGTGACAATAAAAACAAAGAAAACAGGCTCAACCCATGTTATACTCGTAGTATACGGGCTTTGATTTACTTTTTAAATATGGATGTTAACGCCGTTGCGTTCTTCTTTACCACCATCATCACAATATTAGCCGATTGATATCCACTGCTGAACATTGGCATCCCTCAAGGATTTCCATTACAATCTGTGTCGGTAATGCCTCAAATGTCGGCAAAGAAAATTAATAAAAGAGTTCATAGTTTGTTAAGTAATGTTAATCGACTTTCGATGCCAAATGCATCAGCCATGTTACATGCATGCATCATACGTTTATTTTAATTTCGTTTTCAATTTTCTCTTTCGAGATCACCGATTGGCTAACGCACGCAAAAAGTGCAAAAACATATCGCACGCAACGCACCTGGCATAATAACGTGATGTAATGTAACCGTTTATAGCAAATAGCTCATTAATTAACGTTTAATTATTACTTAGTTTTTTCAGCAATGCTATATTGCTTTTTACGATTGCATTAAGTATTTTGCTAGTTCTCTCGTTAGTTTTAATGTCTCTATGGTTCCTAGATTACACCGTGGCTAGTTTTAACTAATTAATTAGGCTTAATGTTTCTTATTTAACCGTAACCAAATAATTAAATTACTGCTTAATTGATTACTTCCCTTTTTTATTTCTGGATAGCACTGTGATTTTGCTTTTACTAATGCTATATTTAAATAGTTTCTTTAAAATTTTTGTAACGTCCTATTTTTACATCAAAAATTAAAATAAAAGTTCATATTGTAAAATTTTCTGCTTATATAATTTAATAACTTTATTAAGTTAGTATCCATTTGTTAATTTGTTTGACGTTAATAACTTATTTTAGAACCAGTTAATTTTTCCTGCGTGTGGTCTGTTCTAACGTTAAGTGACATTAACATAATGCTTCCGGGATTGTAACTATTCGTTAAATATACAAAACATATTTTTATAGTTTTTAAAGTAAAAGTGGCAATCATTTCTGATAATTGTATTTAAATATAAGTTACGTTTTATTTTCAGACGTCCGTATGGCCGTATCAATATTAAAAATAACGGTTTTACAATCAACGTTGTAGTGACAAAATCGTTATTTATTTGGAAATGCTTCACTCGTATTTTTTTTAGAAATTAATTATGTAATACGTCCATGTAATATATTCTCATGTCCTATTTAAATAAAGCATTATAATTACCTTTATTGACAGTCACATTTCTTTTTCGTTTTAAGTACTATTGCTCTGTCGTTTTTGGTGAGGTATTATGCAAATCAAGACGCAAGTTTTTCTTTACAAAATCATTGCCAAAGCACGCAAAAAAAAACTTGTCTATGCATTTAAATTTTCCCGCCAGTATTCTCTGCTTCGCTACAAATCTCATGATCAGAATCGAATCAACTTGCTTTTTTAGGTTTATCGAGACCTTGTATCGAGTTCATTGTTTCAAATCGAATTGACGAATGCCGTAGACATCGGTAGCTATTTACAGATGTATAAAAGTGTAGTCAAGTTTCAACTTTATAGCTAGAGAACAGCGTTTAAAATTCAATGCGTGCCTGCAGTGACAGTATTGAGCCTTTTTTTCACAGCCTCCGTTCTGAATAGTGCTCGATAATTAAGCGAAGGAATGAATATTCTATATTACATTACAATTGTTAAAAGGATATGAAAGAATACTAGAGGAATTTGTTCGACGACATATTTACGAGTCATTAATTTGCGTTTTTCCTTCACCGTTATAATTAAGTAGGCACTTTATGTTTCGAAATCCTTTGCAGTGAAATTTTAAAAATATTATTTAGAAAAACAAAAAAATTGTCTTTGGTTATAAATCTACAAATTAAAAATGATGTCGCAAACGAAGGAACACGTTGTTTGCGTGCGTCCCAAGTTGGAGGGTTACGTAGTAAAAATGGATTTCCCGGAGCATTCCCACAGTTCGTTGCGCGCTTTTTTTGCAGTCAGTCCCCTAGGGCTGTGAGAATCCCCGACTGGTTCTAGGATGGCTGCAGTAAAATATTTAATTCAGCTTTCTCGGAAACTCTGTGTAATCGATATCCAGCATTTGTATGCTCTTACATTTTACGGATTAGATCTTTAAGTTTTAAAGCTTTTCACAAAGTTTTATTGACAGTTGTCGTCTGTTTTAATGAATAATTGATATCGATTATATTTAACATCTTCTAAAGTTCATTAATTAATAGAGACATACAAAATATTTTAACAACTATTTCATAATATCTTTCACTATTCCTGGCGCATATAAAAGTGACAGTGAAATTACTGAGTATAAGTTGCCAATACTTGCGCAAGGCGTACTGACATTGCACCAATGAGGCAGACGGAATGCGACTGGAGAGCCAATCGGCGCCGCCGATTGCGCATGAGATGAGATGCTGAGCGCCCATTGGTTAACGGTCAGCGTTATAGTTTCGTGCCCTTCTTGTTTTACATCTTATGTCATTTTAACACATAGCAGTTGCAAACATATGTAGTTTTTACAGTTATCTCATGCATTCCAAGTAATTGTCGCCTTTAATGTCACCTGTGTTAGTAAAAAAAATTAACTACGTGACTCTCAATTTTTATTGTATACCACAGATCATGCCTTTGTTTAAGGACGAGCTCTCCAATATGGCTATCGTACGTATAATGGGAAAACATTTTTTTTTCAATAAGGTTTTCTTGACCCAGTCAATATTTATGGAGCTAATCGTTTTACTACATTATTGGTTGGTGTCGTATTATTTAAATATATAAAACATTACAGAGACATCTGACAATTAATTTTGGTTCTTAAATACTACTTACTCCCTTCTATTGGGTCCTTACCTATGAAATTGGTGTTTTTTTTCTCTCTCAGTATTTTGTCTGTAACTATTAAGATTCAGAGTATTCCTAAAAAATAATTACCTCGTCTAAATATAGACTATATTTTTGAGCTCTATTGATTTATTTTGATAATTTGTTGTAAGTTTAATTGTGTTAAAATTGGACACGGAGACAACTCTTTTTAAGTGCCTCCCGAATACATCATTTTATTTGCATTCACTTAAAAACGATAAATAATTTTTATGAAGTGTGATATTACATATTACTAAAGCTTGTCTAATGATAGATGCCAAATATTATTATCTTTGGATTTGTCGTTGTGAAGAAAACTGAAAAAAATTTGCAAAATGCAGATTTCCCCAAAATCTCCATACAAAACACCAATTTCATAGGTAAGGACCTAATATTTAGTCCCTCAGCTGGGCAACCTAACACGTCGAAAAAAATATTCTCTGAGGTAATGAATATTCTTCATACAGTTACAAAGTCGTAATTTTAACATTAGTAATGCATTTCAACTTTTTAAACGCATCCGAAGGTGCTTTTAGTAATAAAAATACTCTCCCGCCATATTGCCCAGCGGGCTGTCATCGGGAGTTCAATCGTGCGGGGCCTCGAATCGATTAGTCGTATAATGCGAGTGATCGGACGGCTTCTCGATTATTCGATTACCTACTGCTCAAGGCATATTTTGAAGTAATATTGATGTTTTTGGCAATGGGAGGGGCGTAATTGTTGGTTTTCGATTAATTTTGCTATAATTGGAAAGTTAATTTTTGTTATGAGATTGTCCGTAAAGGCGTGAACATACTGGTGGCCATGGCTTAAATTAAATTTAAAAGTCTATGACTAAAATTATACATGCCATGAATATTGGTGTAAGTAAGCATGCTATTATAAAGGATTTATGAAACAAAAGGATTTACATATTAAATATGCCAATGTCTAGAAATATAAAATGTATGTGATGAAGTAGCGTATATTTTTAAAATAATCATCTATTCGATGCACGCTCCACAAAAAACATGCAAGGAATTTAAAGCACTGAATGAAATTTTCGTTCGCTTCACTTGTCAGGCCCAGCCCGCTCGCTGCCGCTATAAATATTATGTTTATGAGAATGGACTAAACCCATTCGAGTGGAGATCTTTAGTTAATAACGGATTTTGTAATCGACCTGCTTTGGTTCATTAAAATAATTTGCGTATTCGATTCAGTACTTGTTAATGCAGCTCGAAATAAGGGATAGGAAATTAAACGCGTTCTTAAGTAAAATTTGCTCTTTATCTTCATCGCGTAATATGATTGGGCTGGCCGCTACCAAGCTTAATGTGCAACTATTAATTAACTGTAAACAATGAGAAATGCGTCCTAATACAAGTTTTTAGAGTGTTTTATCGCTTGTGGGTATTGTTGAAGCTCATTTTATAGGCTTCAGTTGGCAATGTAAAGGTCAATGATGGGATTCTTGAATCACTGACAGCCGTGCTTGGTCTCATATTAGATATTTAATGAGCGTTAAATTTAAAATGTTAAATCCAATGTGTTCGTTTATTTTCAACTTGAAGGCGGCTTTTAAATAACTAGCTGGATTATAATGTTATTTTGTATATATTTGTTTTTTCCAACAACTGCTAATGAATGCAGGTGTCTGCTTATAATTAAATTAAGTCTACAACTAGGCAGATTAGGGTTATTCCATTAGGAGTTTCTGTGTTCCTGTCTATGATATTAACACTGCATCAGTACTATTGTAAACCTATTCGATTGTATCGATGCCGCTGCCATTGTGACTCGGATCGATTATGCTATTGTGAACAACGAGTTCTCGATTTGCAAGCGAACAATTGCAAGCCAGAACAACTCAACTGCTTTGTAACTTCGTCGCGTATGCATTATCATATTGCTGAATGGTGTTCTTAATTTTTGTCGTGTTATCTTTTTATCTTGTGCATGTAACAAGTCGATGTATGACCAAGACGTGTAAAAATAGGACCTTGGTGAGACTGGTCGCGGGACTAGTTCTGTCGTGGAGTAGCGATGATAATTCAGTGAATTTTTATTTTATCAACATAACATTACTATTTGAAAGTTGTCACTGCGTATTGCAGCAGTATCTGAATGCTCGCAATGCAAGAAACATCACTACATATCACTATTAGCTTTAAAACATTTTTATGTATTTTTATGATGAATAGTTTCGGAGTGAAATTTGCTTACTGTATCTAGCTTTGGTATTTCTGTGCTGTGTTCCTATTATAATAATCACTTAGGTATTTGATAAATTTGTTCTTACTGCATTATAAATTAAATTATTATCTCTCGACATGTATTTCGAGTGAACTGTCGATTCCATTTCGAATATCTTGAAATAAATTTCCGTTTATTGCGTATTCCAAGAATGGATGACACTAATGAGTTACCAATTCTATTTTGATATCGGTAGCTTGAACACTCTAATGTATTTTCAATCGAATTGAAATTAATAACCCGTTTATTATGTGCTAAAATTTAAACGTTACTATTGTATTTATTAAAGCTATTCTGCATTAAAACTAGTGTTTATGCTAAGCAGAATGTCTATGAGCTTACAGAAAAGTGGCGGCTTGCAATCAATGGTTTTTATCTCAATTGTAATATATTCATCGTTGACATTTACTTAATACCTAGTCGTTTTGGTATTTGCGAATATGGAACAGTAAATGGAAGCTTACGTTACTGCAGTAATAAAGGTAAAATTATGTTTTGTGTTTCATGTTTGGATCTTAATTCTATTAAAATGAAGAAGATACTCGTACTTAAATATATAAATCTTAAACAAAGCTGATAATGCTTTTGTTAATGGATTTTGATATTAAAATTGATTTATTGCTCTAAAGGAATGGAGGAGTATTAAGATTTTTATTTAAATGCTTGACTCGTTTTGGTTGAGTGCTCAGTGTGTGATATTTGTCTAATGAATACAAACATTTTTACCTACTCTAATCAAGGATTTTTATATTACTATCCATTAGTATCCACACAAGCGCGAAACTGTATGCCATCGGGTTGTTTGCCACGACAAAAACACCTATGAATGGTCCTCAAAAACACATGTAGGGTATTTAACGCATCTGTACTCATCCTTAAAGGCAACAGACGTAATTTTGTTGTTTTATCATCAATATAAACCAACCAAAATGCCCTAACGTTCTCTCCAAAAGCTCAGCAAGTCTCAACACCAATTGATGGTAAGAAGTAGATTAAAATTTTAATATTCAGTTAACAAAAATAAACTGATTATAAAGTTCTAATTCGTCATTTGTACTATTTTTCTTCCTGTTCACTATCGGGAGGCCTTGTCAAGAGCAGATACAGGCAAGAAACTTTTTAAGGGTTCCATTTTCCCTTTCCATAATATTGTCTTATGTTTTAAAACATACATTATTACAGTTAAGTCAAAATGGAAGCAAATAGAAGATGTCATGACATGACAGAAGATGTCATCGTCTCACATTAGCATACGTCTGAGATGAGTTCATAATATGAAGAAATATAGTCCGACAGACTCAAATGCAGACCTAGCCACCTCCACCTTTCTGGCCCATACGATGTTTCACGGGTCTTTGGGGCTATCCATAAATAACGTAACACATTATGGGGGCGGGAGGGGGTCGACCAAATGTGAGATGATGTGACAAGGGGGTGGGAGCGGGTCTTTAATTTTGTGACGTCACCTATGAAAATATAACACATTAAAAAAGATTTAAATGGAAATTAAACTAATTTCGGAATGATGTTAAATAGAAAAATAAGTGACGTCCCACAAATGTAACAAGCTGTGATAAGGATCGAAGAGGAGTCAAAAAATCATGAAATCAGTGTGACGTAATTATGGATGGTTCAAAAGTAAAAACGAGTGCGTAAGAAAATGAGTAGGGAATGAATTGATTCCATGCTCTGGATGTTCCGCTAGTTTCGTTTTTTTAACCTCAATTGTAGCTTTTATCAGGCTCTTGTGATTTTCCTAGTTTAACACATACTTTGTTATCGTCCACTCGCTGACAGAATCCACTTTTAATGAACACCAGCTGTATTTGCAATATCAATAAAACATTACCGCGTGGGCACACCTGATCGCCGGGCGAGCGATGTATCGATAATAATCGGTAATCGATTCTAGATCCGATTAATAGATCCGATATAAGTATATATATCAGTAGTGATCTCATTAGAATTGTGCAATGCCTCAGAAGCCATAAATGTCCCAATTTAGATGATGAAGTATCGTTTGTGAATAAATTATGATAAATAGTTACTTCGAGTTCTGTTTTGTTAACTAGTTCATTGAAAATATGGAGTTATTGTTTTAGTTCTAATAACAAAAATTCTTTTTGTTATTCTGTAGCCGTTTTTAGATATCTCGTTGGCTTCATATATAAAAGAATTTGCAGAGTAAGATCATTGTTTTCCCTATGATATGAATTTACGTTTATAATAAAACATAAACGTGGACTAAAATGTATAAAAAAATGAATCATGAAATATAATTAGACAGGTGGGACCTATCTAATATTGTATTTAATATGATTATACAAAAGTTAATATATCAGGTAAAATGTGGGCGTTAGCACGCCTGGCAATCCCTTTAAGGATAGAGGCGTAATGTTATGTTTTCTTTACAAAAAGTACCTTAAACTAACTTTTGCATTGACTTTTATCCTTTGCTCAGTACGAAACTAAAACAACCCTCCACTGCCACGGCGGCGGCACTTCCTGTAGTTTTAGCCAAACTAATTAGTCGTCTCCTCGGTAATTTACCAGTATTTAACTTAAATATGTAATAAGTTAGCAAACATTTGACAGTGCAAACACTTAAATAACTGTAGGTAATGATCTTACAGCGGAAACAACGGACTCCGAGCAAACATGTGATTGTTCAGATAGGCTCAGCTCTTGTGCATAACTTTGTTTTTACTCGGCTAGATCGTCTATCTTACTCGTTTTATTGGAGAAAAATGAGAAAGAAGTAACGTTCACGCTATTCTTGGATAGATTCGGGGAATTCGAAAGCGGGTATGATAATGTATGTTCTATGTACGACGTTTTGTAATGTAAATGTAAACACTTACACGTGTCATTCATATAGTAGGTCTTCTTAAAAATTTTAATTAATTAATTTGTTTGTTTTATAAGCGTCAAGTTTCTCTACTCACCATTTTAGACGTCCATTCTATGACAATATTATATTTTTCCAGTTAACTTAACCTATAACCTTGTAGTAATTTAACCTATAACCTTGGTTATAGGTTAAGTTAGGTAATAGGTTAAGTTAGGTAGTTTATAGGTAATTTTTTCGTCGAAAGTAATTTTGTTACATCCTTTTTAATATCGTAACGGCGCGGCGCGGGGGTTAAATTATAGGGTTGTCGGCGACCGGCACTGGTAATGATGGATGGCGGCCGAGCGCGGTAATGAGTTTGTGGCAGCCCTGAGTTAATTCGACTACTCGTACAATTGCTTTGAAACAATTTAGTAAATACAATGTAGAGGTGACTCCTCTGCCTTAGTATACATCTCAATTTATGATGACTGGTTTTAAGTTTTATTTTGAGGAAAAAAGCTGTTAAAATGTACTTAAACGTATCCGAAGAAATGTGAGTGTTTAATACACTATCGGATATAAAATTTTCACTTTTATAAATGCTATTGAATCTATTACCGACATAGCTTGTGGAATCAATTATTTAATATCGATATTTAACCTATACAATTTTTACGACTAGCCCTTATTTTGAGCAATTTACTGGCCATAGAAGTTCTTATTACCTATATGTTGCTGGCCACACAATGTTGCCAGTATTAATACGAATCCTATAAAGTCAGTACTTATTCATAAATTATTGGCAAATAGAGAAAATTTTGTTGCAAGGTGAATAAGTTTATGGCCCAAGAACATGTGGTGTTTAGGTTCAGATTAGTTTAGTTAATTACTTTTTATGAAGTGTCACATAAAATCTCTTATAGCGTCGACGTTCGTAAATAACCTATTCTTTTAAAAAACACTTTCAAACCTAAGTTCAAAGCTAATCATGCTGTAAGAAGTTTCACCAATATTTTCCTATTTCAATCTCAAATAAGTATTATGCCAAATGCTTAGATAGAGATAGAGTTTTGTTAAGTTAAAGATAAAAAAGGTAAGAAGATATTTATCGGTAAGAAATATACATTTTTATTCAAAAAGCTTAATATAATATCTGTAAAAAAACGTACGTTCCACTGCTGGGCACAGGCCTTCCTTATGGAGAAACACATAAGGAGTATGGGCCGTAACACCGCCACGCTGCCGCTGGTCCAATGGGGGTTGGTGGGTCAAACGGGTGTATTAGCGACCGGGACCAACGGCTTAACGTGTCTTTTGAGATCGTGGAGTTTGAAATCACAAAGTTTACCCCAAAAAGAAAAAGAAAAAGAAATATGTAAGGATCGTATCAAGTAGAAAGAAGTAATCTCTGCCTACCTCTGTAAGGAAAAAGTATGTGTAGAATAGAGATATCAGTAAATACTTCACGAGAAACACGTTTAAGTACTCGCGAACTTTCAATCCACTTTGGACCTACTGAATATGAAAATTGCCATCGGTATCAGTTCCGGGAACCTCGATAAATGTCGATTGTGATAACTCGAGTCGTAAACGATCATGGGCTAGGAAATAGTAAAATTGTGATTCAGGATGTTGCGCTTGCGCATCCCATGTAGATTTACAGCGGTTTAACGTCTCGATCTAAGAATTCCTCTTTTACGTCTGTTTTTGATTCGCATTTGGAGTTTCAACTATCGCAGTTACTAGGAAATTATGACAGATGGCTTTAAAGAAATATGGGCGCTTTTGATGCATTGCCCGATAGTTTTCAGATAATGTTTCTTGAAATAGAGTAATTTAGGATCGTAAAAGTAGTTTCGTTGTGCGCTATGTTTTTTAAATAACTTTGAGTGTGAGAAAAAAAATGTTCAATGTCGAGTGAGTTTTAAAGAAAGAATCAACATGATTATTCTCTATGAGTCAAGCCAAGTGTGCCGAAGTCTCAACTAATATAATTAATAGTACAATCGATTCCCCATCTTTTTGTCTCTCTGTATGTATGTTTGTGCAAGTATCACGATTTTAATAAAATTAGGTACAGTGATTGCTGAATATCCGGGTCAGCATTTAAGATAACTTTAACTTTAGCAAAATGGCGTTGATTCAATATGCCACGCAGACGACATCGCTGGCACAAAAATAGCTCGCATGTACGCTGACACATAATTACTTATGTTATTGACCAACGCAATAAAGATTAATGTTTCCATTGAAAACTGAGATATCACTTTAACTTTACGACGGAAATACGCCAGATATGTATGTATCAAGCATTTCATTTTAAATTATATTACAACCTATATCTATCCGTTCCTAATATGTCGTTAAAATTATATGCGAGTTGGATATGGTTCTTCGAATCTGACTGGGCAAGATGTCGGGCGATGTGTTTGTGGGCTCTTGGAAAATTGAAAATGTACTATAAATATGAATGAACGATGAATGGTGAAATTTATGTATATAATAAAACTGTTGACGTCGATTGTCTGTAAATAGAAGAAAAATGCTTAAAACCTGCTTAAAAGGCTGGACCGATTTCAATTACATTTTGTATCTCGCGACCTTATATTCCTAGTCATCATCTTAGGTACTTTTTATTCCGGAAAATTAAATAGTTCCCGTGGGGTAGTTAAAAAACCATAGTAACCGCGGACGAAGTCGCGGGCCACAGCTAGTCTATTAATAAACACTTAATTTTTTTCATTGACATGAGTAGAAATAAACATTATGACCTTATCACTCCCAAGAATTTTGTACTCCCATACAATAGCATGAGGCAATGTTCTGTCTCGATCAGTAGGTGTTCCCTCTCATTCTATCACTTTAATGAATGAGTTTGTCATTTAGAAGTAAAGCTTTCTATTACTACTAATGACGTCACACAAAAATACACAAAATTTCTCAAACAAATACTCTCATTTAATATGTGATTTTTGACTCACCTGTGAAATGATAAGGTACATCCAGGATACCACTCACTTACACAACTTAAAACAACGCACGTCATCACCAGTTTTATAATTTTTTATTAAAAATATTGAATTACAAAAATTTGTAATAATTTTCAGTCTAGATGTCAAAATGGCGTAAATATGACAGGTGAGACAGAAACTATGGATAGAAAGAGAGGAAGATGATATCCCACGGAGAGCCTTCATTTATAAATAGTGATAGAATGAGAGGGAACACCTACTGTTCGAGACAGAACATTGCCTCATGCTACTGTATGGGAGTTTGGCATCCATATAGAGTACAAAATTCTTGATCACTCCTATGTAGGCGCGACTCTTCAGTGACATTCTCTAAGGTAGAGAGATATGATAAACACCCACATTTCACCAGAAATGCTTATAGATATAGCCTACTCGTAGATATGGACTTCAGTAGAAGGACATTGAATAACAAAGGTAAATGAAAAAAGGTTTAAATATTGTTTTGATTTCGACTAGTGTATTGCTCGTATTACTTTTTCAAATTATATTTTTTAATATAATCTAGTGAAGCGCAGCCCCTCCTGCATTAAATTATCGACAACATGTAGACTCGTAATTCACTCGATATTTGGTATCGTCCCGATACAATTTCGCTTTTATCACATGAGAATAGAACGTAAAGGCGAGTGCAAACTATTGCTTACGAGCTTTTATGTTATATTTTATTGTTATATACGAAAGAAGAGCACACGCCTTTTTATAGTAGATCATAAATAAAAACGTGTACTTATTGCAAATCATGAAAGACCTTTGTAGTAATTTCTTGCATCTTTTTAAACAGATTAAATTATTTTTTTATTTATAATAATAATAATAATACAAAGATTTTAAACTAGTTTTACAAATTAATTCAATGCAAAAAGAACTAATTTAGCTGTACATAAGTTTCATTCAAACTCAATGGTACAGGCGGTGGGATCGATTTGGGGATTTGGGTGGGACCCGCGATTCCCGCGGCCTCTCGAACGAGTAGTACCCCTTCCGTCTCAACTCGGCTACCACTGCCTATAATAATAATTATAGCCTGCCTACCTGAATAATCTTAGGTAAAATATAAAATAGTAATTATTATAAAAAATTTAAGTTAGAAGGACAACATTATGTCTAGGCAGTACAGTCACGAGCATGAACATGTATACATTTTTGACAGTAAATAATTTCTATTACAAGGGAATAAAGCCGTTTATTGATCAAATGTGTATACATAGTCATACTCGTGACTGTACATGCAGTGGCAGTTTATGCGACCGGCACGCAACAAATTTAAATATGGATATTACTAAGACGCTTGTGTTGATTCATCCGATGGGTTTAAGAGTAAAAAGTTTTATGTTAGTACTAAACGTTGTTAAGGTGCTTGGAATATCGCGGTAACAGTTAGGCGACTGGCTGGTACTAAATCAGGTAGCAGGTTCGATATATTTTTAAAATTTCTTACAAGGTGTTCGAGGTGCCCGCCAAGGGGCTTAAATAAAATCAAGTTCGTAACTTATAGCGAAATTTATAATATTTAGAGTACTCCATTCTAGCCGAAATACAATCAAACAATATTATAGTCATAATCCACCTTGTACCTAATAATTATACCTATAATCTTGAAACCAAAAATTTCAAAAGTTAACCATTACTACTGCAAGCTTACAATTTTATGCCTCAAACCTAGGCATGCCTCAAAATTAGGCGTAATATAGAAGGAATTTTACTGATTGAAATGAAGAACAACAGACCGCTTCATCCTGTACATACTATAAAGTTCCACGGTGTAAAACAGCTAAAATGTTAAATAGTTTACCGTTACGTACTAAACTTAGTATAATACGTATGACTGATACTTAGCGTTGTCTCTATTATTAATATTTATCACTCCTTTGTCTCTAATAGAATGTTGGTAGAATAGTTAGGAATTATCTGAAGTACCTACTCTAGAATACTCATATTCAATTACACGACAAAACAAAAGACCGTTGTAACCGACAGCCTTTGCTAAGTAGTCTGGATGTGCGTTGAATCCAATAAAAAAAAAACAATTTATATAATAATTATTTACTAAATCATAATACATACTACAATATAAACGCAAAAAAAGTATTACACAAGGTATTAAGTATATTAAAATATTTGATTGAGACTTTAATTCAAGTATATGTATAACTAGAAAGCAGCGATAGCCGAGTTGGGACGGACGGGGCACTACTCGTTCGAGAGGCCGCGGGAATTGCGGGTTCGATCCCACCGTCTGTACCACTGAGTTCGAATAAAACTTAAGTACAGTTCATTGTGAATATGGGTGTTTTACACGTCTGCCTACCACTTCGGGGAAAGAGGCGTGATGATATATTATGTTATATAACTAGAAGTTACATGCAAAATTTTGATGTTGTCACTATTAAGCGTAAAAAGTCTCGCAACTGTCCACGTATTGAAATTTTAAGACAATTAAATTTCGCGAAGGACCAACTCCGTGTGCACACACCCTTGCCCTGTTAGTTATATTTCAGAGCTATCTCCTGCGATAATGTCTGTGCTCGCCGCATTACTTCGGACATGCTAATGTGTTCGATAGTTTTCGAATTTCGTATGTTTATTAGTTAGGGAGCAGATTACCGTGTCTACATCTATCGAGTCGTGCACAACACTATCGCTTAACATGACCAATAGGCTGAGAATAAAATAAAATCTTTAATTCATTCAAAGATTTAAAAGTTGCGTCAGCATTCTTGTTTCAAACTTTTTACATCTAATAATGTGGCCATTTCCCACCCACAAGTCTGTTGTTTCGTCAAACGAATGCACGTCGTTGACAATCGATAATTTTGTCTAAAGGCGCGTGCTAGTACTCCAGAGGCCCAATGTCAAAGGTTTGTTGACCCCGAAAAAAGCGCAACCGGCAATTAAATCATAAATTTAGCATCGATACGGCAACCAACAATCACACAACAGATAATGAAACAAAACGAATCAATGAAAAATAAAAATCGAGTACTCGCCATCAATGTAGCATGCAATCGATTTCGGTCTTAGCCGGGTAGGAAATTAGCGGGATTTGTTTCTTTTTTTCTTTCGATCGATTACGTCCGAACGTATTGCCAGCCTTAACGGAGGCGTTTAAATAATATAGCACAAATAAAAGTGTTAAAATTTGATTTATACAAGTAGGAATACGTACAGAGTTCGATTAAGAATTCCTTACAAAACTGATATAATAAAACGAATTTAATTACTTTCATTTAGAATTTAAACGATAATTAAAGCTAATGAAAAAAGGCGCGAAGGAATTTCTTTTTAAAGCGAACTTGGAGTAATTCGAATTTGAATTCTTTTTGTTGCACCGATTATAATCTATCCTGGGTTCGATATCCTTTAACGTTTCATCGGCAAATATTTCACTAAATCGTTGCCCTACCCTCTTAGATTATAGCTTTGATAAAATGCAAATGAACGTAGTCGACGATTTAAAAATAAAAGGATTAACCAGGGATCGATGCCCTCTTAAATGACCCAAATAAGATAACTCGAACGATGCCATGGAGGCCGGAGCTGTCAATAAGAATTAGGGATAATGTTGCTAGTTTTAAAAATGTATTTCTGTTTGCGGGCGAGCAGCTCTTTTTATTTTTTAATTCTCATTTGATGCGGATTTGGAATAACAATAGCTGTTATGTTTATTTGGCAAATGAAAATTTATGGTTGGGAAATAAAAGCGCGGTGGGAGCTTATGGTGTTTAGTCTCGGTGATTTGTAAGCTTATTTTTGATTTTTATACGAATTGTTGAAGGACTTGAAGACGATGCGTAGTGTCGCATCACTAAATTATGAATGGAGCAGTTTTTCTTTTTGAATGACGATCCTTTTAAAAAATAAGCTTTTTTTGAAATTATTCTATCAATGCGACATACGAATTTTGTCTGATTTTGTTGAGATTTTTTAATTTTGTATAACTGATATCTCGCTTTATTATAAATGTTTTGCCAGCAAATTCGTACGCGTATTTTCAATCAAATAGCATTTATTTAATGTTAGACTTCTTACAGTTGTCCTTTTTCTCATTAGTGAATATTCAATTACCATATACATTCATTTCATTTTATTTCAATTTCTGTTGCTCTACTGAAAGACTTTAACGCGTTTAAGGTTAAATAATATTGCTAGCGGTACTGATTTCCATGAGTGTTGTGTAACAAGGTACTCTTCTATAGAGCCTGTCTAATAAAGGTCTTATGGCCTCAGCCTATATACATCTCATTGCTGGGCACAGGCCTTCCTCATGGAGAAACACATGAGGAGTATGGGCCGTAATACCACCACGCTACCCTATGCGGGTTGGTCATAATAATAAAGGTCTTATCTGAGTTTCTTAGCTCAGTCATGAATAGTCATGAAGCATTTAATAGAAGTCGCTGAGGCTCTTAAAATGTTTATTTTAATTACTTTTTGTATGTTGTCTATCTGCTAAATAAATGAAAAGATGACTCGACACCATGTGATTGGAAGCTGTAGATGGACCATAAGGGAAAGAAGTTAGAGCTACAGAATGAAAAACAGGCTTAGCTATCTTGTTGGCTCATAACGTATTTTCATGACCCTTGTGAAGGATCTGAAACCATGTTATAAGCTGTAAAGCTCTACATAAAAATATATATAAAACTAAACACACGCCTACCTCTCAACTATACATTACTAAAACCTTTTTGGTACGTAAGCGGAATGTCAATACGACCAAATTGGAAAGGTTGGTGCTGATGTCTTTCCGAACAATTATATATCGTAATATATAAAGAGAACTGGATCGTGACATCGGCTGCGTAGGCGCCGCCAACTTAGATCCAGTGGCCCGCGGTAATTGCCTGTAATTAGTTATCTCATTGCGGGCTTAATGCAAACTAATGGTGGCTCGGGACCAGTAAAGGTTTAATCAATATTGTTAACGCATATTAAACCTTGATTTTACTGAGTATTTTTTGATTTAATTTTGTTTTATGTACTCAATTTTAAACACTTAAATTAAAGTTTGTGTAATGAAAGTGATTGAGTTCATACGAAGGTAGTAAGGCAAATTAACGTTCACCTTTCTGGTCTAAAGTATGCCCTTTGACGTATCTTTTGAAGGAATAGATGTGTTGTTACACTACAATAATTTCAGGTTTTCATTTTTTAATTTCCTGTCTCTTATGTTACATAGCGATAAAAAATGGGCTAAATAAAGATTTCAATACCTTCAAAAACGAAGGAGTAATGCGTTCTTTTTTTAAAAAATAGCACAGCAAATGAGTCTTTACCATCTGATTATAATTATTATTAGATATAGTTTGAGACGAAAATTCGTATTTTTTTTCGGTGGCCCATTAATCGTGTAATTATGCCCACCGGAATAAAAAAAATACGCCTAGCCATCTCCTTGCTAGCCCACGAGGTGCATTTTCACGACTCTTTTTTTCAAAAAAGATGAATATTCCAAAAATAATATGTGATGATATGTTATGTTGTTATTTGTTACTTTTATTTTCAGAATAAAAATATTGTTTAGGTACCAACTCCATATAAAAGGTCTTTACCAATGAAATTGCTGTTTTGTATGGAGATTTTGGGGAGGTCTGCATTTTCCATACTAACATTTTTTGAGATTTCTCCACAACGACAAATCTGGAGATAATAATTTTTGTCATGTATCATAAGCCAAGCTTTAGCAATATGTGTGATATCACTTTTCATAAAAAAAATATCGTTTTTAAGTGAATGCAAAACAAATGATGTATTCGGGAGGCACTTAAAAAGAGTTGTCTTTGTTTCTAATTTTAACAATTAAACTTACAACAAATTATCAAAAGATCTCAAAAATATGGTCTATTTTTAGAGGAGGTAATTATTTTTTAAGAATATTCTGAAACTTAATAGTTACAGACAAAATACTAAAGAGAAAATTTCATAGGTAAAGACCTATTATCATTTCAGTAATAAATATCAGGTTTCTTGAATTGAATTTGTCAGTAAGCATAACACATTTCTATGCAATAACACTTACGAACGCCGTGTTTGATTTGTTGTTTTCGATTCGTATCAAGTTCATACGGTCAGGCTATAGTTACTATCAACTCTAACAAATTAACAACCTTAACGCGTTTGAAATAAAGTACTAAATCTATTGAGAAATTTAGACATATATAGTACTCCTTTATATTATATATAGTACGTTGATAACATTGAGTTGTAACAATAGTCGTTCTTGTAGTATTTAGTTCAGTAACAAAATGAACATGTTAACACTGGGTTTGTTAATGTAAACCTTTGTTTTCTGAGCGTTAGAAATAATACTTACAGCGTTAGTGATCTCAACCATTCAAGAAATAGAGATAAATGGAAAAATGTGTAATATTGGGTCCTTACCTATGAAATTAGTGTTTTTTTTCTCTCTTAGTATTTTGTCTGAAACTATTAAGATTCAGAGTATTTCTGAAAAATAATTACCTCGTCTAAAAATAGACTATATTTTTGAGCTCTTTTGATTTGTTTTGATAATTTGTTGTAAGTTTAATTGTGTTAAAATTGGACACGGAGACTACTCTTTTTAAGTGCCTCCCGAATACATCATTTTATTTGCATTCACTTAAAAACGATAAATAATTTTTATGAAGTGTGATATTACACATATTACTAAAGCTTGTCTAATAATAGATGCCAAATATTATTATCTTTGGATTTGTCGTTGTGAAGAAAACTGAAAAAAATTTAGTATGGAAAATGCAGAATTCCCCAAAATCTCCATACAAAACACCAATTTCATAGGTAAGGACCTAATATTTAATCTAAAGAATATTTTATTAATAACTTACACAATTTTGAACTTTACATGAACATTTAAAGGCTTAAATTCGCAGCAGAATATAACCTAATGGGTTTGTCGATTATCCTGTATTTTAGTTATTATGTTAAGTTTACAACTTTTACATTGTACAATTAAAATAACATATAAAATGTACAAAAAACATGGTTCACAATTACGTCTATTGTCTCAAACATAACTCCCAACGATCTTTCCAAAATCTTCACGTCTGAGCCGCTCACGCGCAGGCAACATTCCACCTCACACTGCCCAGATCATTTTTTTAGAAAGCTTATTACTGCCGCGCTATTCAAAACTGAGCTTTACTATTAAGGTATTATGATATAGTTTCCGATGGAAGTAGATCTTCTAGGTTGTAATTAAGGTTCTCTGTGATATTGTTTTTTATGGTTGAATAGTGGGTAGATTACGGTGGACGAGACTGTGATGAGAATTATGTGCTCGTTTCTGTTCTGATTCAAGAATAGTTATATGTTGATGAGAAATTGTGAGCGGATATATTTATAAGTGTTTGAGAGTTGAAATTTGTAACTTTTTCGCGTATGTTTTGTCTGAGTTAAAGATACAGTACCTAAAAGGTATGTTTGGAGTAGTAATAGTATGTATAGCCCCGAATATTTTTTTCTAAGTTTGTTCGTAACATCATTTTGATTTTTTTGATTTTTACCTTTATGAGTTATGACAGACGTCGTTTATGAAAACGGCACAACCAAATTGAGTCTACGGCCCCTATTACGGAACTAAACTCAATTGAAGATCTCTGCTTGAGCACTGTTAGAGAGGGATGGCGCTATTGATCCCACACAGCGCAATCTCTTTTTAATAACTGCCAACTGCGCTCAAGCAGAAGCTTAACTGCGCTCAAGCAGAGATCTACGCTTGAGTTTAGTTCTGTAATACGGGCCTTAGAGAGGGATGGCGCTATTGATATCCCTCTCTAACAGTGCTCAAGCAGAAATCTACGCTTGAGTTTGGTTCTGTAATACGGGCCTATGTCAGCCATGTCTGCCGCTTTAGGAAATTATATGGGGCAAATTAGCTAGATATTAAAGCACCGATGCTCAAGATTGCAAGAATTAGTAGGATTTATGGAATGCGGGGGAAATCTGATCTGATCAATCTGAGTGCCATATAAAAAATAGTTATATTTACTTTTGCTGTTCACTTCACACTAACATCACTTACTATTAGTAACTTTTACTAAGCTAATGAATCTTTCATCTAAACGCAGTTTAAGTCGAAAATCCAAATCTTGTAGCTATTTACGGAGTAAAGTTCTATAACCGGTAAAGGAAATGACAGTTAATTGTTAGCATTAATTACTGAACCTTATACGACAGGTCTTAACGATTATTATTCAGAGATTCTCTACCTTCCTTGATAAAGTAGCCTTTTTATAATAAATTGGAAAGAATTTAAGCATCATCTCATCTGGTTTTAAGTTATGTGTTCGGCTTAGAAGCTATCTGGTGTTTGGTAGTTACAGTAACACCAAATAGGGAAAACAGAGTCAACTTTCATTAGAACAAGTAGAACAGTAATTCTTCAAATGAGTTCCATTTTAATGAGACCAGTAACTGTAGTGACCCCTATTATCCCAAAATGGACTGCAAAAGTACTCAAAATCTCAAATAAACCTATAATTTTCTACCATAATCGATATTGCATCTGCATTTCATGAGTGACCTACTAAAAAAGAAAAAAGATTCCAAATTCAAAGTTATTAAATATTAAAATGGCAGTGATTTGAAAATGGAAGCATCAGGTGGGCATAGAATAGAATTAATTATAAGTCAGATAAGCCTACCTCCCACCGTTAGATGCCTATCGGTCAAGCATCTGACCCCCGAGTTCAATATTGTGAATTGGTTCACAGGCAGAGGCGCACAACCGTTTGCAATTGTGTTGTATTTAATTAACTTCGATGTAATTGTGATTCGATTTTCGATAGGAAATGAACTTTCAAAATTGTGCTACATTATTAATTGACAGCTTATTAAAATTGAAAAGACTGGTTTAATTACTTGATACGGCTACAAATATACTTACAAAATTAAAATAATAATTATAAAGTCGTTTTTGTCGATTTTGCCATTACTGTAACTTGAAAGCTATTATATTAAAATAAAGTACATAGATAAAATTCACAGTTTTAACTATAATCAAATACTTCAGTATTACTTTAGTAAAAGTCTATCGAAATAAAAAAATAAAAGCTTTGGAGTGACCACTCCTGGCCTCAGACAATTTGGGTCAGCGATAGTGAGAACCGTTCTGTTATCCGCAATCTCTATCGGCATCGAGCAATGCGCGTGACCAAATGTTTCGAACCACTGTATTTTTTCGATGCGAAAGTGCTTTTAGGCACTTCCGTTTGAAATATTTTTCTATTAGGCACTATCTGATCTTGATTTCTGCAATTATATTTACCTTCTGATATTATAATTTGTAATCTGTGGGAAATCTAAATTATATGTTACTCCAAATACGAATTATCAAAATGGCGAATAGAATACTGATTTGGACAAAGCTACTTTTGGAATAATTCGTACGTTTGTAAATATATTTCGATACTTGGCTATAATTATATAGTTATAAACATAAATAATGTATGCAAATTTTATGGGCATTTGTTTCTTGATTTCAATTAGAATTTTATCTTTCTATAGATAGAATATTTCATAGGATGGAAGCGCATAGGTAGATATAATAATTTATGTATTAATAATTTGATACGGTTCATATTAAAACTGGAAAGTATCTGAACCGACGCAAACTCGCATATAGAATTAACTCAATTATTTAGTTACAATACTTTTTCCGAAAAAATTGCTAAATTGAATTTCCCATATATGAATAGTAAAGTAATTGTGAGTATGATTTCTAATTATTTCTATTCACGAGCGAATGTCTGATTATTATCTGCGTGCATACAAAATTACCCATTATTTCACGTCCTCGGTACAAAGGAATGTTTTTCTCACGATTTTAGAACACAATAAATTATATTACAGTATGATAGGTCATACCAAATTGGACGATAATAAGCCGAAACCTGCACGAATTTACAATAGTTAGCTCATTTACAACTATTTAATTATTAATTCCATGCCTTACTCCGCTGAGACTTAGTTATTTCGTCTCTAACATTTGAGAAACTTAGTTATTTCGTCTCTAACAACTCCTCAAGCTATTTTGACTCTTACAACTTTAAAAATAGAAATAAAACTCGCGTGTGCATCTACGTCAGCTTACGAATAGTTATCGCCACTAAATTTCGTTTAACAGGTCGATTTCAATAAAGCGATTGTTCACGAGCAAATCGATAGTTATTCGATTACGGTCGAGTGGCTTTATCGATACTAGGATTGACTCCTTGTTTTGCAAGGTGGCTTTTACTTAGAAATATGAGTGTGCGCTGGAATGGTGCAATTGTGGAAAGAATTATGAAGATTGTATTTCGAATGGTGTGCTTTTAGCATTTTTTTATTTTCCAATGTTAAATAAACAGTTTGCCTACCTGATGACAAGAAAAAGCTACAGTCGAAGATTTAGGTTAGAATGCATGTAGTGAATTGTAGTGTAAGAATTTCAACTACTACGTCACTTTTGACATGAGATTTCAAGTCACAGTGTCCATTATTTTTATTGCCTATTATATCTTCCTAATGCTGCTTTATAGCAGAAACAGGTAGAAATAGAGCCAACAAAACTGCATTTTTAATGTTTGTGTTACACCAATATTCAAATATTCATTCTAAAATATCTTAATCCCAATTGAATTTCAGTCAACATCATAAGTTTGTTTATGATGTTGACTGAAAATATGTTTGATTTTGGCTTTTTTTTAAATTTATTTTGGCACATAACAGTCATTACAATAAAGTAAAGAGTGCCCAAAATTTATGGGTATTGCATAAAGTAAAACCAATACATGATGTAAAGAAATAACCAATGATATTTTCAAACAATTAAATTGAAGTTATGAAGGTTAATTGGCTAAGGAAAACAGAAAATGCTACATGAGTAATCTAGCAAGTTTTGACTTAAAACTATTGACAGAATCACAAAATAAATCCATTTTAGAAAATTCGGTATTGTACAGAGTATGGCAACGAGCGATATAATTATTACTGGTGTTTTTTTTACCTTTTGAACGTGAACGTGCTTGTTTTTTATTTCACCTCTAACTCACTATTTTATTTTTTTATACTATGGTTTTTTAACTATCCCACGGAATCCCTTTAATTTTCCGGAATAAAAAGTATCTAAGATGTTGATCAGGGATATAAGATATTACCATGCAAAATTTCATTGAAATCGGTCCAGCCATTTCAGAGATTAGCCCGAACATTATATCAGACAGAGAAACAAAAAAAAAAAAAAAAATTGTATTTCCCCTCTTTTTACATCCCCCTGACTTGGTTTTAAGCATTTCTTTCTATGTACAGACATCCGACCTCTACAGATTTATTATATGTATAGATAATTGGTCATTTCAGAAGTACTGCAATTATAAAGTGGAAAATAATCACTTATATACAGTAAATACCTCAATTAATATCACCGAGTTATCAACAAATCCGTTGCGGTGTTAGCCAAGCTTTGACATTTACCAATATATTAAATTCCTTGGTAACGTAGGCTTGTACTGACGTGTCGAGGCCGACATAATGTTAACAATATAACGCCCTTATAGTGTGCAATCGACAATGAGTCTTATATATTTTAATTTAATGATTAGGTACGTACTTGAAGGTTAGGACACTCATAAATTATACTCTCATTGAAAATTAAAAAAAAATTGTTCAGAAACTGCTTACAAATGGCCTTGTATAAATCCCAGTAACATTCATTAATTATAACAGAAAAAACCTCATCCATTTCTCCACATACTAACACGGAAAGGTCCTCACACTATTTCTACCTCAAGTGAACTATGAACGAGATACAGCCTACAAGATCGATAAGAATTATTTAAGATGTAGACACTCCGAGCGAATTGGATTCAAAATGGCCGCAGGAACACCTGGCGAAGACCGCTTTACGAATCGCATACAATGTATTGTAAGGTGTAATGTTGGTATTACTGCTTTAGTTTTTTCGTAAATTAGCTCTTTATCTAGCTAAAAGTAATGGTGTGGTTGTGTGTTCTTTATTTATTCAGTGTGTTTTTTTATTCAATTTAAAGGTTTTACTTTTGAATCCGGCTCGTAGGACCACGTACGTTAAGAGTCTAAATCTAATTACCTGACTTTTACAGTTCTACACTACAAATTGAGAAATATTTTTAAGAATCAATGATAATTCATTATACTAAATACCTGTTCTCGTCCACTACTCGACTTATAACTTTATTTTATTCAGGGATGTCATAGATGGTTTTAAGTTTATTTTAATATAATTGTTATGTAAATTAACAACCGACAGTCGAGTTGAGAATGACGGCACCACTACCCACTGTCTGTACCACTGAGTTTGAAATCAATTTAAGTATTGCGAATATCGCTTGCCTCTCACTGTGTCCGGCGCATGGTTGCAAGCTCGCTCCCAGTTACATGGGGACTTTGGCAGATTAGGCGAAATAGGGGGGTTGACATCTCTGCCTCCATATAAATGTAATGTTTATGCTATATTTATAAGCGAGCATGTCTTATAGACAGCTCTCCAACACAATACATACAACAACCTCACGAAAAAAGTCTCATTTGTGACTTTTATTCTGAGCAATAAATGTTAATTAAGTCAAAATGGTATCGCCTTAAAATCTTTGCGACAAACGACCTTATTGTGTACTTAATAAGGATTTTAATTTTATTCTTAAAACGATACTCACAGTACCAGAAACCCATATAGGGACCGCTTTGGTATCGGCGCGTGCGTACCCTGCCTCTGGTCTGATTAACCGTATTTATTGGTCTGCGAGCAATTTACTATCGATTGTAGTATCGAGAACACAATAACTAAATCAGTCGATTAAGAATCGATAATTGGGAGCATAGATTATGATGGTAATTACAGGGCGAATGTTTGCTTTCCTGCTCTAATGAAAATTAATGCTTTCATATATCACTTATAGGGAAATCTTGAAAAATTAGCCTGTGTCTGAGTAAGCCTACTGTGAGGTTTTTGTTAAGGGATATAGGATGGCATGAAAACATACAAAGATGTAAAACATAAAGATATGAGTACTTACTGACATACGTTCTTAGGTTTACACTTATTAACTGACTCAAAGATTATATATTACACATACTATTCACAGATTCTGTTTATTCAACAAACAGCACCCACTGGAACTCAAACCTGGGATCCCAGAGTGAAAGCTTTTCGGATAAAGCAGTAGCAACCAGATGTACCTTTTACATGTTGCACATGTTTTCTAGGGCAGTGACAGTCTTATTATTTGTCAGCCGTATAATGTTATTCATGCAGGTACAAGTAGTTACACTTATAACGCGTGAAAACATTATAAAATTATCAAACTTATTACATTATTAAATATACAGTTCTACTAGTTTATACCTTTACATTTTTTTCTTCCTGTTCACTGCCAAGAGAAGATAGAGGCAAGAAACTCCTCAAGGGTTCCATATTCAAAAATGAAATACAATTAAATTAAAATGAAATTAATAAAACGATGTCACTATTGTCAAAATGACGGGTCAAAAAAGACGAGTTCCAGAAATTTAGAAAAACAGTCATTATTCATTTTAGTGTATCATATGTTTATCTGAATTAGGTTTATATTCCTTTAAAAGAAAACTTACATACATAAATACAATCACGCCTGTAATCTCCGAAGGGGTAGGCAGAGTCCAAGGAGCACTGTGTTCCTTAAGACCACATTTAGCCATACAAAAATTGGGTTTGGTCAGATGAAAAATCGTAAAAGAGTAGTAACAAGTGGCGCAATGGCATCTTATACGCCCAAACATGTGTAAAATAATAAGCTTCATTAAGCAGCATTGCCGGTTGAGTTTTATGTTCATTACAGTCTATATTAGGGTAATCGATTTAAGTATTTAGTACAATATCCTTAATTATCGTGGAATAGAGTTTAAATCCTGTCGTAGGTGGGATCAAGCTGCAATGCCTACGCAAGATATGCAAATATTAGAGCAGTCAATTGATAGACAATATTAAAATTTAAGCAAGAGGATATTGTGTATACTCGTATATCTATGACTTATATAGTTAGACTATAAGCTTAAGTGCGGTTGTGCTTAGTTTAGCCGGCTGGAACTGTAACCAGCTGTATAAAATGACTGAAGAATAAAATGGCGACTTTGTCTTGCCTCTCGCTTGCGATGGCCAATGAGAAATTTGGTCACCGGGGATTTTCTCTTCAGTCCGTGCTAAGCCTTATGCCTTTAGCTGGCTGAAACTAGATACAGCTGGTTAGATGTGGAAAAGTTTTGGTGTTTTGGTAACGATAGAGTTGGGAAAACGGCACGTGTACATAAGGTTGCCGGTGCGATCTTGATAAGCTTTGCAGCACTGTATTTCTTAGTGATGATAACAAGAAAAGAAAATAATAATAAAAATAATAATTATTTATTCGCTAGAAATGTAGTACAAAAAGTTCTCTTATTGATATAATATTTGATATGCCTCAAACATTTCACCAGAAACTAGCATGCAAATGTATAGTAAAATAGTCACAACATAAAAAATTTTATAAGTCACTAATTGCTCAATAATTTCTTCATAATAATTATAAAAATGAAATAAATAGTATCTGTATTTAACATTAGAGGAAATTTCAGATATAATTTCTAGGTAATTATTTGGAAACAAATTATTAATCAGTCAAGCTTACACGTTACAAAACCTATAATTTATAACTGTTTTTTTTAGCATTTGCATGTGGTGTTAGCCTTTAATTAACTGTGTACTTAGATTTAAGAATTTAGTGATATAATTTTTGTCATTGCAATAGTGCATAAGTTGTTGGTTGACCAATAAAGTAAAAATAAAAAAAAAATGAAATATTCGTTGACAAAGTAGAATCAATTCTGAATTATTATTTTTTAAATATCCGATTGTTAGAAGTGACAAGATAGTGTGGCAACTGGTTGTACACTTTAATAGCCAATGGATAACTATTCCTATTAAACAATGTAGTCCTCATTTTTGGTAAAACTTTTAGGCTGTATTCTTTCAGTTTGTCTTCCTTCTCCGTTACTTTTTCCGCACATATTACTTTGATGTGTATACTAGTTATATGTATACTTACTATGATGATATTCTATTTACAATCCCAGGTATATCTGTATTATAAAACATATGTCTGCACCTTTTGTCTGCGCCATAAAGTGCTATTAAAACATACAGTTGTCGCCGCAGCAAATCGCCCGCGCGCGATGACGCGATACAGGCCTGTCATAAATACTGCGCTCGCGCAGACTTTTTGTTTTTGGTGCTAGCATTGTGCTCTTGCAAATTAGTACTTTTGTGTTCAAGGAGTAAGGGTATAATCGTGTTGGTTTGTTATTTGTGCATGTGGTACGCGTGTGATAACTTTTTTTCTACTTAAAATTAATGACTCTTTGGAGATAGGCTAGGTAATATGCTAGGTAATGTTGTATTTTTTACTTATTGATACTGGAGTCTGATTTAGGAAATCATTTGTAAGTCTCAGAAAGTGGACGCCTTGAGCTCAGGACTAGACAGTCCTGAGCTCAAGGCGTCCATTTTCTGAAGATTGACGTAGAATACATAATATTTTTTTTATATATTAGACATATATAAAATTCATAGATTTTATTCCTTAATTTTAGTAGGGAATAAAGACTCACCTGATGTAAGGTGACAAGGAAAAGACAAGAACTTGTACTCCTTCTCACTTTGAATTGCGTTAAGAAATGTCAAGAATGAGAATTTGTATGGAAAACCAGAAAAGCGCCCCTAGCGGAAACTAATAGAATTTCTCATTGAAATTAACATTTTTTACATTCTAAGGGAATTTACGCAACTCAAAGTAAGAAGTATTTTTAAAATTATAGCTTTATCACAATATCACACCTCACAGAATTTTTGCCTTTAGATGTTCTTATTGTTTTTAATATTTCTGTCGGCTATCGCCGGCCATAAGTCCCCATTTGGACGCACTCGCTGCGTGCGTCGGTGATCGCATGATTTGTATTGTTTAAGGGATAGAACACAGGATTTACCATTGCTTTTCTTGGCTAGTAAATACTGTTTAGTATTGACTTTTATGTGCTTCGATTCAGATGATGTAATAGCCCCGTGTTGGTCCGGGACGCAAAAATAATGTGCCAATTGCTTTTCTTGCCTAGCATGTCGTAAAAGGCGACTAAGGGCGTATAGGGTACGGGGTCTGTGATTGTGTAGGCGATGAGCTAGCCACTTGTTACTACTTTTTCAAGATCTTTCCATCTGACCAAACCCAAATTTTTGTATGGCTTGTCGTCGGTCCTTGGGCTCTGCCGACCCCTTCGGGGATTACAGGCGTGATTGTATGTATTTATGTATGTACTTTCACGTAGATAAAAAGCTTAGAGAGAATCAATTGCGCATTTTAATATGATGTATAATTTTGATTTTATTTTAATTTAGTTTATCTGAGATAAGTCACCTTAAACTTTTTTCGCTTTACAGTATTCATTACATATGGGTTAATATTGTGTTACAAATTATATAAAGTTTATAAAATAAGGCCAAATCACCTTCCTACCAAGATCTAAAACATACAAAAAACCATAATTGCCCTCATACACTAGAAGTCAGCCGTTTAGATCCCAGGTTTACAGAACTTACAAGTCTTGTAAATCTTGTAAGGAATTCCTTTCAAAATGAGATCAGAGCCATCTAGCGGCAGACACGGTGATTTATTTTAATTAACCTAGCGAGTGGGCGCCTGATTGAGGTAGCAAAACCCAGTGCCTTTTAACGAGCAGTGATGGACCTTCAGGATTAAGTTTAGAAAAGAAATTATATTTTCTAAGGTCCGGTTTACGGATGGGTGTCTGCGTGATCGAGGTAAAATTTGTATTGATTGATTTAGTTGGTTTTAAATTCAATATACCGAAACAATGTTAAAACAATGAAGCTTATAATTGTGAATAGTCGATACATTTCGAATATATCTGAATTTTTTGGGCAGCTGTACCTCTAGATAAGCAGTTTAGCTTGGATCAATAACTTGCAGGAGTAAATGCAATATCATCATTCAAAATAAATATAAATAAAACCTTACAAAATAGAAATGTGGGTATAGATTTTGTTTAGTATAAAAGACATCAACGCAATTTTTTATAACTTTACCACATAAAGGCTTTATTATGAGTTTTATTATGAAAATTCATTTAGTTTTAATTAACATAACACATAATCACGCCTCTTTCCCGGAAGGGGTAGGCAGAGGTGTTTACACCCACATTTCGCCAAATATATTAAGCCCCTATGTAACAGGTGGCGAGCCTGTTGCCATGCACCGGGCACAATGGGAGGCAAGCGCTATTCACAATGAACTGTACATTAGTTTTATTAAAACTCAGCGGTACAGGCGGTGGGATCGAACCCGCGAGTCCTGCGAACGAGTAGTGTCCAGTCCGCCCTTTGTCTTAACAATCAAAGTATCTATTTACACTTTTAACGCTTCTTAGAAATACTAGTTGACCACAAATTTGATTTTTTTAAATATGAAAACCAAATATTTATTTACGAACGCAGTACATAAATAACATTCATTTATTGCTTGGTAATTTACAAAATTACGTCTGTCTCTAATCTGAATGCAATTTCAAATAAACGTAAAGCTTAACGCTCGTGAATTAAATTTGAAATGCCAATATGTATAAAATGGCGTGCGGTTGTAGGTCAGGTCGAACCAATGTTTCCACATCGAACAATTCAGACACCATTTGAACCTTTGAGGCTTTATTGACATAATAATTTAGATTACCACAGTCGCTCATATTTGCTGTCGACTTAGACTTTATGGCGTCGACTTAAGCGATCATTTGTTAATATCTGTCTGTTTTGGTATTAGTCAAAGTTCTGGCGTTTAGGTGGTAAGGCGGTGACCACGCTTTCTGGTGATTGAGGAAAGCAATTTTGTATTGAAATACATTATTGGAACAGTGACTAGCCTGGATGGCATTACGAGTCAACTGTGTTGGTAAAAGTAATTTGGTTTTATAGTTGTAGCATTTTATGATGTGAGTAGCGTCGCTCTTAACGCATTCAGATAGAGTTTAAAGTCGAATGATTTAGTCTCCTTCCTGAATTGCAAAATCTATACCCCTTCGTATTCGTATACGTCCAGCGAACACCGGTGTACGCAAACAATATATGTTTCTATTGTGTCTAGTTTACTGACCCTAGAGAGGTTTAAATATAAAATGTACCTAGATTTAAGCGGCTATTTTCGAACACTCTTTGAAAGTTTGATACTCAAAATCCCGATGTTACTGATAGAAATAAAAGTGGACAGCTCAGAGTAAGAGAAAATAATAAGTTAAAATATATACAAACGGAATAGAAAATTATAATATGACAAAAAGAAGAATGGCAAATAGTTACAGATCAATAATAGAAAAAATAAGTATTATAAAGAAAACTCCTTGGCCTTACGGTCGGTTCGCAACACCCGACTAGATGGATTCATGTGCAGAAAAGTTACATTAGCATCTTGTAGCATCGTGGCTTCCAAAGCATGAAGGATCTCGAGATCTCAAATATTGGCCACTGTGGCACTTTTTTTTTAAATTTCAATAGCGAAACTAAAGAACCACCACACTACCGTGGTCCTCAGGTAGTTCAAATAATGATCTTTTCCACAAAATAAAAATTAAAAATATGCCAACCTTTTCATATACGTTTGGTCCTATTAGGTACTCGAGTGATTTGAACGCATGGTCACCGCTGCACGACAGTAGCGGTGGGCGTCGCAAGCGCAGCCGATAAGCGACGCAAGCGCCATCTTTTCACGCTTAACGGATTTGCTTGGATTAACCAAATACGGGTAATAGCCGATTACCGCGCCATACAATATCGGCGGTAATGCATTTTTGATTGTACTGTTTAATGCAAATTTTATGGGTTATACTATTAACTAAAGCACAGTTAAGGACTCTGTTATAAGCTCTAGAAGTCATGACTGGGCCGTATGGAGAATCTAAGGCGTTAAAAATTTACAAACAAAGTCATGACTTATATCAACGTCCAAATTCTGTTTACCGGTGAAAAATCTGTGCAGTCGGTTTATCGTAGATGCACACCTTCACAAAAGGCATATTAAGGAGAAGAAAAAGAAGAAAAATTACTTTATATCAGTAATTTTTCTTCTTTCTGTCTGCATTTTTCCCACTCCAGATCGGTCGGTACAACATATCTTCCTTTTCCTATCGTTCAAGCATTCACCATGGAGGAGCTCGGTGGCGTAGTGGTTAGCACGCTTTGGCTTTCGATTGAAAACAAAGCTACCTTTGCCCTGGTCAGGCCGTGAATGGGTGACCAAAACTTTGTGATCTCGAACTCCTCCGTGCTTCGGAAGGCACGTAAGTCGTTGGTCCCGGTTGCGATTGCGACTGTTTCTACCCACCAACCCGCATTGGGCCAGCGTGGTGGTGTTACGGCCCATACTCCTCATGTGTTTCTTCATGAGGAAGGCCTGTGCCCAGCAGTGGGACGTATATAGGCTGAGGACAAGCATTCACCATATAATATTTACATATAGGTATTTTTATTTAGATTGTTGTCGTGGAGCCTCAACAGATAATTTCACAGATATACATTTACTCTGATAACGCAAGTATAACGTTTTGTATTGAAACCAAGCGTGTCAACTTTTTAACGTCAACTATGACGTCACAGTCGTAATTTTGACACAGGGGATTCAAACTGAGTGAATGATACCGTTGCTGCTGATGCCCTTTCGCCAATTACACACAATGAGGAAATATTTTAGTTTCTGCAGCCATTCGGACGCGCGTAGACTATTTAGCAGCGGCCAACCCCGACGTTTAGTCGTGGTTATCGGCCACACGCAGTACGTGCATTTGCGTCATGTAAATGTATGTCCGTGGATAATTTATTTTCGAGACTTGCTTCGTGATTGCTACCTACCAGAGCATGGATTTCTCTACCGGCACTCGTGATCCCTCCTTCCTACAGCATGGGTTCTTTCGAAAGAGGCGTGAAAAGGCATCTTATGAGCCAGCAAGGTGGAGGGTCCTAGGCCTGCATCCTTTGGTGCTGCCCTAGCATCCTTCGCAAATGGACTTATCTACTGCTGGGCTGATTATTACAAAAAATATATATATTAGGCGATCAAGACATTACCTAACCGCCGTGCCTGGTCACAGTTAACATTATTACAGGTTCAGCCTGTGGGCAAATTAAAACAGTTATTACGGTTACCTGATTTGGTGCAGTTTCGGGTGACTGGCTGATTATTAATTACATAAAATTTATTTATGGATTTTTAATCCCCATGGCTGAGAGTTTAATCGTGGACGAATCTATAGTGTACGTATTTTTATCAAAAATTGTATTTACCTATATCTGGTACCCACGTTAGATCTTTAAATATACTTTGTACTAAGCTCATTAATATGAACGTAAGAAATCTTCTTTTTTTTCATTCATTTTCTTTTCATGTGAGCTGCAAAGAAAAACGTACTATCAGCAATTATTACTCTTATAAAAATACAAACTGAGAAAAATTATAACACACATTAGATAACCAATTTGTCTCTAGCATTTTAGAAGGAGAACTAATAACTAGCCCTAGTTTTCTAAAATAAACCTTTTGCCATACATAATAAGGTTCACTGGCTGAATAAAATCATGTAGATCAAATTCTATAGTAATCGCAGACGATAATTTAATACCCGAAGGAATCTCTGCCCAAACGCAGCCGAATGAGCATTTGAACGTTAAGTGTTAAATAATAAGCGTTTTGGAACGAGCAGCCTTCATTAATCACTGGTTATAACGCACAATGGTGGGCAAATTGTATGTAATTTTTGGTCCAATGTTTGGGAGAAAGCGGATTTGTATTCTTAGATTCGTTAGTAAATTTGCGCAAAAATAAATATATTCTTCTAAAGGCTAGTGTTTTTCCGGCTTTTTGCTAGGATCCGCTTTCCAGTTAAGTCTTTAAATTAGAGTCACTTTGCCCGGTTTTCGGCATCCTCTGGTGTAAGACCATTACCCTCATGTCCATTCCTCTCTAACTCGTCATATCTTGTCCTTCGTGTTCTCCCGCGAGATCGAAGCCAAAATATATTTCAAAAATACGCATACATACATAAAATCACGGCTGTAATCCCCGAAGGGGTAGGCGGAGTCAAAGGAGCACTGTGTTATTTAAGACCACATTTAGCCATACAAAAATTGGGTTTGGTCAGATGAAAAATCGTGAAAGAGTACTACCCTTTCACGATTTTTCATTTGTAGCTAGCTCATCGCCTACACAATCACAGACCCAGTACCCAATACGCCCTTAATCGCATTTTTCGACATGCTAGGTAAGAAAAGCAGTTGGTACATTTATTTGGGGCCCGGGCGAACACGGGAAAAAAAAATATTTTAATTTTGCAATTGATCCAATTAAAGAACCAATCGTGCGCAAGATCAGAAAATCGATGTCCTCAAATAGTGCGCAAGATCAGAAATACATATGACCGTGATATTTGTACAAGTAAATTAACTGAAATACTTAAATGAATTTGAAAATCACTTTTATACTGGAGTTATTTTTTTCTTAGTATCATCACAAATTTTGGCGTATTTTCAGAACATACCCACTTAATTTACAATCACTACTTTTAGTAATGAAGAACTTGAAGCCATCAGGGTCAATGACACGACCGTCTGTCATCATTAACATCTATTTTAGCCCGCTGTCGCTTCCTTCCTGCGTCTTAGATTAAAGTTAGTCCAGGTACCAACGAATTATTCATCTTTTCGGTTATTTCTCTGTTAACCGCCCGTTTTTTGTCCACAGGTACAGTACAGCATACTGGGAGTTGCGCATGAGTGAGTGAACCATTAGATTGTAAGCTTTTGACTACGTTTAAATTGATCGCTATGGTAATAATTCACAGTAATCAGTGATGTTTCTTTTACACTTTTATATGGAGTGTAATAAATAGCTTTAAAAAAGAATTCAGATTCTCAGCTGATTTCTTTTTTAACTTCTTTGCCAAGTGACTATATCAAATACATACCTAGATAAGTATTGAATCGACTGGGTTTATATTCGATTTAACAACTTTACGGCCGAAAAACTGTGTTGTGTGACGGCCATTTTTGTACATGTTGTGTTTTATATGGGTTTTATATTGTCATTCACTCAACTCCAAGTTTCGATATCATCATCTCGCCCATAATAATCCTTAGTTAAAAGATGCAAGACTTAAAATTAACCGGTCACTATCATGTTATTTAAAATATATTTAAACTCACTGGCCTAAACAGGTATTGAACCAACGGTCTCTTGTGCGAGTTGTACTCTATGCCTAATTCGGTTGTTGATAATAATTGCAAATATAGCCTTGTGCCCGGTGCATGACAACAGGTATACCCACCAATGGCCACATATCAAGCGAAATGAAGGCGATGCTTTGAGAATACAGGCATGATGATTATGTATTGCGTAATCTTCTATTGGAAACATTAAACGACAGAATTATATACAAAACTCTTGTACTTAATATAGTGTTTGCATTTGGAATAAGAAATCTTTACGTAAAGTCGAGGAAGTTCGCTGTCAATCAATAGGGTTTTAGGAAATGTTATTTAAAAAGTAATAAAGGTAAAGGAGTATATTTTAACTTCAGTAATACATATCATAACGCCTCTTTCCCCGAAGGAGTAGGCAGAGGTGTTAAACAACCACATTTTGCCAGATATGTTAGGTCCCCATGTAACAGGTGGCGAGCCTGTTGCCATGCACCGGGCACAATGTGAGGCAAGCGATATTAACAATGTACTGTACATAAGTTTTATTCAATATCAGTGGTACAGGCGATGGGATCGAACCCGCGTTTTCCGCAGTCTCTCGAACAAGTAGTGCCCCGTTCGTCCCAACTCGGCTATCGCCTTTTCAGTAATACATCTTTAATAAATCTTTTTATCAAAAGTTTGACTCTTTCTAACTTTAACTAACGCTATTTAAAAATCTATTGGTCGACTGCGAATTCATTCGACAGGATTTCTCAAAATTTTCAAATAAAATTAGTTTATAAAATAGACACTTATATGACAGAAACAACACAAGAATCTGTAACCTTTTTTTTATAAGTCGGGGGTCTATTTGATGTCTGGAGTTTTACTGTCTACCTGACGGTTCAGTAATAATAGTAATTATTTTGGGTACATTTTCGTGGGTAATTGTGTCCAGGTAGGGTCACTGGTGCCAAAACCTCTGTGGGACGTAATTATAGTGGTGCTCAAGGAAATCATTTGGGTCTAAGTGCTTTTTTATGTCAAGCGTGATTGGAAATTCTGTTGTTGCTGATTTAAGTGACCTTAGATTGACATTTGTTTTTGAAGTTTGGATAATACATAAACACATATTTTTTTACACAAAAATACAAGTCTCACACGAACATTATATATGCACACCCTTATTCATAAACACAATTTAAGTTTAGTTGCTGAAAACTTAAATAGCGTTTATGAATAATGGGATAATGTATCAAATCTTTTATAAATTATTCAGAAATGGTTATTTGAAATAGAATTATTTTTGTACCTTGTTTAAAATGAGTTATTGTTTTATAACCAAGTTTATTATATTTATGAAAATATATTTGTACACAAAACATTCTCAAATGAATAAATGAATGAATAGGCAAATGATGTTGAAAAAGGACTTTGAAAAGTCATGAATTACACTAACTATGATATTTATACGTTTCATTATAAAAAATGGCGCTTATTTACATCAAATAGTTTGATAGTTATTGGACAAAAATGTCGATTAGCCATATAGAGAAACATATACGTCACTATTTCTGACAATTTATAAATTCCTTCATTTCCAAACATTAAATTTAAAAATCTTAAATCGTTTGCAACTGTCATTAATTTCTTATCAGCCATCTTTGGAAGCCATATTTAAATAAATTTATGCTCTTCAAAATACAAACGGGTATTTAGTATATCATTAGTGTCTATATTATGAGCTTTATTTAACATCACAGGAGCGTTTCGATCACATTGCACATTTTATTGCCAGTTAATACTAGTTATACAATAGAGTATAGATGCTTCAGGTCAAAGAATGTACATTAGAGTTTTGTATAACAAGAAAATTTAAATTTAATGCCGAAGAGTATGTTATAAACATGTCATCAGGTTTTTTCTGACTATTACGATTCGTAATGTGTTGAACTTTAATTGGTACCTAGAATATTGTGGAAAACTCCTAAAGAATATATTATTATCCAGTGAATTAATGCTTTTAAAGCAATAATGAATACAATATATATTTGTTTAAACAACAATTCAAACTTTTTTAATAATCAATTAAATGAGGAAATGCATAAAAATAGATTTTCTTCAAATTTGATATTTTGAATACAGACTTATACAGAAAAAATTCCATTACTTCTTTTTCCGAATTTATTATATCTATACAGCCTATGCGATGTGGTAGTACGAAAAATCGTAAACTGAAAACATGAATAAATAATGTACTTAAAATAACAGTAGTTAACGTTAAAAATCCTTTATATATCTGTCGTAGGATGATAGATATATTCTTAATATAATTATATCCATAGGAATATACTTAGTTGATTCATTACTATCTTAAAAGGAATATTATTTTCTAAGCGACCCTTTTAATAATCTTTTCAGGACAATGTAGATTGACCCGCATTACACTCCTACAGTTATGTCACTAAGCTTATTATAGTGATTATAAATAAAACACTTAACATAAACTGAATTATAACTATGTTCCTGTATATAATTATATCCCTAGGATATAACTATATTTCGGTTAAAAACTATCTTACTGCGACATATCTACACTTTACTAACATAAAATATTCACACGTGTATCGCCGACGGGGTGGCGTATGTTAAGTGGGTGTTGACGCCATATTTTATCTGATAAGATTTTATTTGGTAACAGGATCGCACCTGTTGCCATATATCGGACAATGTAAGGCATGTGATGTGACACTTATATTAGGTCCTTACCTATGAAATTGGTGTTTTGTATGGAGATTTTGCATTTTCCATACTAAAATTTTTTCAGTTTTCTTCACAACGACAAATCCAAAGATAATAATATTTGGCATGTATCATTAGACAAGCTTTAGCTATATGTGTGATATCACACTTCTTAAAAATTATTTATCTTTTTTATGTGAATGCAAATCAAATTATGTATTCGGAAGGCACTGAAAAGGAGTTGTTTCCTTGTGTCCAATTTTAACACAATAAAACATACAACGAATTATCAAAACAAATCAAAAGAGTTCGAAAATATGGTCTATTTTTAGAGGAGGTAATTAGTTTTTAAGAATACTCTGAAACTTAATAGTTATGAACAAAATACTAAGAGAGAAGAAAAACACCAATTTCATAGGTAAGGACCCAATATAAAACTTGAATTTCATTCTAATTCCTAACAGGCCGGCAACGCATCTGCAGTTCCTTAGGTGCAGCAGATGACTATGGGCGACGGTGATCACTTTCCATCATATGAACCGTCTGCCCGTTTACCCCTATCATATTAAAAAAAAAAAGTGGTACAGTACAGGCTATTGGCGAGGACAATGCAAAAACTGACTAACTGATTGACTGACTATCTTTATTGTTCTGATGTGAGACTGACGTATAAAAATTATAATTGTTTTTATAATTCAGTATAAAAATGTGTCAAGAATTTGGAGGTTTTATTTAGCCAAAGGCCGAAGCCGTGCTTGTCGTTGACATAGACACAAATTAATTAAGTTCCTGTTTCCCACTCAGCTATCGTTACCTACTTTTTATAACTAATATAAAGTCTCACATATTTATTAAAAAATTCCAAATTTAATTCGAATTAACATTCACATTAAACATTAATGATACTAATTAAGTAAAATTTAAATTAGCAAGGAATGCGGAGTCAAAATAATAATTTTACTTGATAAAAATTTGAGAGCCGCTGTCTTCAGGTAGATTTTATTGACGGCCGGCGCCACATCGTTCCGAGAACATCCCTATCATTTGACAACTGCATTGTAAAAATTGCAAAACAGACTATAGAGGTTTAAGTATCGGTTACTCGTAACAAAGGACTTAAAAGCTTATTACTATATCAGGAATGTATATTATTAAACTGATAAAATTTCGTTCAAGGGTTAGAATTATATTTTAATATTAATGCAAAAAATACTTTTGTTTTAAATAACTAAATGAATAGTGAATGTATTTCACCCGCACATCAAAATTAATCCTTTTAAGTTGCCCGAAATATTTTGTCAGATTAAAATGTAGCTTGTATGTAAAATCTATGGATTGTTTTTATTATTATTATACTCTTTATTGCAATTCAAAAACAAATACATAAAACAGGTTGTTAACATATGTTTGCAAGGGCGGACATATCCCTAACAGAGATCTCTGCCTGTCAACCCATGAAAGTAAGTTAAGAAAATAGATTATAGGGGATACAAATGCATAAAGAAGACAATATTGAAAAACTTCAATATTAAACATACCTACATAATAATAATCCTACTTAAATACACATATAAAAACAAATACTTTTGAATAAATATAAAGGAATCTGTCGGCGATAGCATGTCAGCACCTTTAATATGAAAGTATGTAATTAATACTAATAATATTTATTAACTTTTACAATACTTCCAGCGTTGAACGCTCGCCTCGGGGCAGACGTATCGCGATGCGACATTCGCCCATACATTGTTATACCTCATAAAGCAACAGTGTATCAAAACAAACAATTTTTAAATAAAGCGAAAGACCTACTCCAGATCATAAATTCCCGGTAATATATAACTTACTTTGTAAATAGCTTTTATTAGTGTTAATAACCCTACTACCCAAAGATACTGCGCATTAAGTATTGTAAAAACATAAAGCAGGATCACAGGCTGATTGTCAGTAATATAGCAAAAATTACGGGTAAATATTAATAAATTTTACGGCTGGCTAGTTCGCGCAGGGTTGAGTACAACGCTTTGTTTGGATTATAGAGAAACTGTTTAGCATAGCTGAGATTAAAATCACTCCGAAATGTTGTACACCTATGCCTTTTTTGTATTGGAAATTTTAAGGTACTAGCAGAGAAAGTTAACCTTTTTTGGCGGATTATTGTTTTCGGTGCCGTGGTACATAAATAAATGCGTCATACATAATCTATACATATTATAAAATTGTGGGGATCGAATGTACGTACAGACATTCGATCTCTACAGACATAGAAAAAAAAATGCTTGAAATCAAGTCGGGGAATGTAAAATTAGGAAAAATACCAAAAAAAAGATATTTTTTAAATTTTTTTGTTTTTCTGACTATTTGTACGAGCTAATCTCCGAAATGGTTGGACCGATGTCAATAAAATTTTGCATGGTGATCCCTGGTCAACTTCTTAGATACTTTTTATTCCGGAAAATTAAAGGGTTTTCGTGGGATAGTTAAAAACCAGTAACCGCGGACAAAGTCGCGGGCAACAACTAGTTCTTGATATTTTAAGATTTGTTTTTCGTAATTTTTTATTAAATATTTTAAAATCTGCAATAGAGTTTCCAATACAATTTTTACTGGTTGCAGAAAATAAAAAAAATTGCAAGACAGCGTTTAGATTTTTTTTTTTAAATATTACATCATCAAGCCTTTCGTCCAGCCTCACGTATCCGTTCACAAGCTAAAAAAACCCACAAATTGATAAAGCGTATCCCAGAAAATTTTCTGTAGAAAAATAAAGTGTAAACCATACCTTCATACCTTCTTTAGCATATACATAACTTATTTTTGTTAATCCATACTAGTATTATAAATGTGAAAGTAACTCTGTCTGTCCGTCGGTCTGGTTTTCACGTCAAAACTACTGATCTGATTTAATCGGTGGTACACTGATAGTCTAGCGCCTGAGGAAGGACATTCTCTACTTTTTATCCCGATATTCTCATGGGAACGGGTACCGCGCGTGTGAAACCGCGGGAAGTTACTAGTATAGAATAGATATGTTATTCGAAGCCTTTTGTCCAGTCCCACGTGTCCGTTCACAAGCTAAAAAAGCCCACAAATTGGTAAAGCGTATCCCAGAATTTCGAAGAAACAATCCTGCGTCCACACGAGATGCGAAGCCCTATTTGTCTATTAAAAAAAACTGGCCGCTCTATAAAAGTAATTAACTCTGACTGAAGATAATTGATGAAACCAGGAGATTATTCCTGGGTGTACTCCACTTGATTTTCAACCTTGTTTAAAAGTGATTGAGTTGATATTTAACTGTCCGGCGTCTACAGGTAGGGTCAGACAGATAGTAGAATAAAGATTTTTTTGTAGTGCTTATAGAAGCTTCCCTTCGGAGTTATTATAAAATCGTCATGTCCTCTATTTTGTTGGCTGTGACGGATGGTGTTTTGATGTGTGCTTGTCTGTGTGTGTGTAATTTTGGGGTCCCGCTTCAGGGCGCTTCGTAATGACTCCTCTATGTAATGGGGAAGGCTTCGGCTTTTGATGGACCTTAATGGTGCTAGCTTTTGGCTATAGAATTTTGGTAATGTTCCCTTGGATTATTAAAGGAGGTTAAGTTAAGCTCAATTTTGGGTAAATAATTTAGCATTTAGACACGTAAGATAATGAAAAAAAAACAATGTTTAAATTTCCTGCTTGGATATACAACAAAATTTTACATTAAACATCAATTGTCTTATAATTCAGGGAATTTAAACGTTTAACGTTTTTAAGCTAAAAAAAAAAAAAAAAAAAATTTAAAATTCATTGGTTCCTGCGATCACGCCTAGAGTCTAGTGAAGTGGCCGCAATTTCAATCTTTAAAGGTTCCTTTTCCAATTACCTAATATAGTATTAAAACATAGATTAAGGTACCTATTGTATTGTAATTGGGACGCAATTGGTGTTAGTAAATAATGATTATATTATTATTATGTATTAAATACATACATATAATCACGACTATTATACCCGAAGAGTAAGCCAGAGACTGCGTAAAAGCCCCGCGAAAGCAGTCCATTGCCATAGTCCGCGCTTCACCGAGCAGTGACTGCACTCAGCGTGACAGGTGGTGAGCCCGTCGCTGTTATAAGCTATTGGATGGTTGTGCAGTTATATGTCCATTAGCCGCATTTTACTACACCCAAGGAATGAGTTGGTAGTATTCTTTTAAATGACTCGTTCCCGCACGACTACTATTATATATAAGATAAGAGAAATATTGACGAACCAAGAAAGCTGTGTCTATAAACTATGAACCAAGGCAAATCACATAGACATTGCTTCCAAAGATGTGCCAAAGAAAAAACATTTTGGTAGGAAATCATTTAAGTCTCATTTGCATATAATATGTCTGTCTAACCAATCAACTGAATTAATTTGACAATATCAAAGATTATCCCGAATCTATTACGTAATATTAGCTTTACAAATCGCTTTGACCTCACCTTCGTTAGAAAACAATCTATTCTATAATGAGTATGCAAAAAAACAAGAAACTATAACATCATCGTATCACAATTTCGCGCATATTTCTTAAACGGTTCGAAGAAATGAATTTTTTCTAAGATCAACATTCGTTCTGCGGTATACAGCCTTTGTACTATGAACAGCATGTCAAGATAAACATTTGAAGTTCGAAAATAGCTTGTATTACCCAAGTAATAGAGGTGATTTTAAGATCTAATATGTGTAGTTACTTGCACCTTTGTACCTGAGCGTGAGTGATTTTTTGTGGACACCACACAATACCACGGAATCAGCAATTGAGAATGTTCAATTTATTCTTAAATGTTTTGTTAAGTGATAGTTCTTTTTGGACTCAATAAAAACTAGCAATGAATTGTAGAAGAATAGAGTGTTTGTGTAATATTTAAATTCTGAAGAACTTATGTCTTTTTATTTGGAATTTCGAATCCAATGAAATATTATATCAAAAAAAAGGTTGATGAATAACAGTAACATTTTTATGAAAAAAATAAATTACTGTATATAAAACATGGAAAATATCACTCTCAGTATTCGTAGAAGATTGTTACAATTTACAACAAAAAATTTAAAAAACCGAAAAATTTAAGAATCATTTTATTTCCTTAAAAATATTTCTGGAAATAAATCCTAATCGCTTACAACTCAGCTTCCCTCGGGCTACGATGTGTTAATACGGGTCTTTTAGGCCCAACGATGGAGGGTTGAGTTTTTTGTTGCTGCAGGGTTAAGAAATGTTGCTTTATGCGTTTATGATGTCCGTAGACCAAGCTTATCTCATTATGGTGTTTTTTTGGGATTTTTGAGTAATATTGGTAGTCCGGAAGATATTTTATGTAGTAATTGGGGACGGATATCTCTGAAGATATTATTACTGATTTTTATCAAATGAAATGTAAGTTTAAGTTGCTGGATTAAATTAAAGGTTAATGTGCTGTGAACTCTTTGGAGAGAACAGTTTTTTTTGTAATGAACCTTTTGAATAACATGAAAATAAAAGTGAAACATTAACTGGAAATAACAAAATTAGAGTTATTAATGACGTAAACGTATAATTCGATCCGAACTTAAATTCGAAGGTCGATGAAGTCACTGGATGCGAGCAGTGCAGAACACATAGCTCTGAACATCCTGGTCTGGCCTATGATCAACAGTGGGCGTCTCTACACTGAATGATGAGTGAAGGATATTAAGTAATTTTCTCTTCGGGAAATTCTTCCCCTCGATCCGTACTAGGACTCTACAAAACACATTGAATTTAATCTTTAAAGACGCCTGAATTTTTCTCTTATTATATAATATAGTATATAACTCACAGTTTTTTCTATCATTAAGACAGGTAAGGGCATAATTTGCTCTATTGACAAACGCATCTGTTGCTGTAAACAAGGACCCATCTTTGGTCCTTGTTTCTTGCATCTGTCAATCGTAACGGGTGCTAATGATAGAGCTGTCAGTTCGTCCTGTAATTTTGACAGATCTAGACGCAAGTGTTTTGCTCTTCTGTTCGCAGTACTATTTTTTGTGTGGTTCTGTTTTATTTAATAAAGGTATTGTTGTTAACCAATCTCTTCAATTGGGTGTCGTAAAAGGCAACTAATGGACTTAGAAATGCACAACCATCCAATAGCTTATAGCGGCGACGGGCTCACCACCTGTCGCGCTGAGTGCAGTCACTGCTTGGTGAAGCGCGGACTATGGTAGTGGACTGCTTTAGCGGTCTAGTCTCTGATAACCCTTAGGGGATAATAGTCGTGTTTATATGTATGTATTGTTGTTAAAATGCATTGAGCGTCATCATTAGTGTTAAAACGCCTATTGGACGTTGAATGTTCTTTAAACAAGGAAAGTGTTTATTAACAGCAAGTACAGTAAAAACACAAATTATACAAATATATTAATCTATTTCTGTTAAATTAAAATGTGAAACGGTATCATGAATAAAAAAAAATATAGATTTCTAGTGTTTTTTGGATTTCTGATAGGTATATTTAATGAAATATGCGAAAGAAATATGCAAGAATCGCAAGTGGAAAGATATAATCTCTGCGAAGGCTTATTGTTGATTTCGAAATGTAAAATTTTAATGCATTGCCCTACAAACAAAAATGTACTGTAAAAGTGACATGCTTTATTATATCAAAAAATATGCCCCTACTGATAAAAAAATAAATGGAAACTCATTCAGCCTTCGTCTCGAAGCAAATAGTTCTGCAAAAGCCAGTAATAGCCAGCAGTTGTAAACGGCCACAAGATGCTTCACTTTCACAGAAGTGGAAACAGTCCTTATACGGCCGGCAAAGCGGTTTCCTAAAGAATTTTTTGCTACACTCTGTATAATGTGACATACAGAATCCGTCGCGTTGTACCATCGCTTTGTGATGTTGTGTAGAGATTTTTTTTTATCAGTGGCATTTTTAAACTCAAGGCCTACAGTTTTTGATAAAGGCCAAACCTTTTGTCGGTCCTCAAGAACTTCTAAAGCCTTCCTCCGTGGCTACGTTTTCAAGACCTCGTCCTCTAAAATTTCCTGGTTTGAAGCTTAGTGGGAGCAAATGTTTGTGTTATAAATAAATATAGGCAACTTTAGATTGCTCTCCTATTTTGAGATATTTTGTAGGTCGGAATGTTGGACCGATTTTTTCTCTTTCTTATTTTCAACGTACTTTTTGTAAATTTAAATTTATCGTTCGTGAACGTGAAGCCTTAATTAGATCTTAAACTTTTTTTTATTCGATCAATCGGGTTTCATACGCAGGGAAATTTTATTTTTCAATGGCAAAATCGTTCAGTAATCTGTTTGTTCATTAGTTGTGTGAAGAGTTCAAGTATTTGACGAAAGAACTTTATAGCATTACGATTTCTAGTTGCGAATGTCACAATGTGGATGTCAGATAGTTGATGATAGGATGCGGCACGTACACAGTGGCTAAGTAGGTGCTTCAGTGCTGACGATAAAATTATATGCTGTTTGGCAAGCAGTTATTGTACAACGATATTATGTAATTTTGTATGAATAAGTAAAAACATGTGGCGTGGATTGAACCACCTATCGCATGAGGAGCGTAGTGTTGTCAGAAAAGATTGAAACAATTATTAAATTTTTTGCTGCTAATATTGCACTATCCAACGCATCAATTTAAATAAAAGTCATTGAGAAAAATTGTGTCTTGCAATAAATTGTTGAGCCATTTAAACGATCATCACGAATGTCTGACTAGCAATCATATTGATTAAAAAAAAATTAAAAGCATTTATTCAGTTTAGATGCGTCGTAGCGCATGCTTATGAATATCATAAACATTTTACAATGAAAAAGAAAAACTACGCCATCCGTTCACAAAACTACCAGGACGCCTTGTTCTGAGAAGAACGGGCAAGAAACTCAGCAAGTTTCTACCCTCCCTTTACATAGCAACATTTAAAAATTTATTCTCCTTTATATAGTAGTTTCATATGTCACCTCCACTATTCTCAGATCAACTATCGCGAACAAACCATGTGTGGATGTCACATTATTAAGTTTCACTATAATTAAGCTGCGCGCGCTTCGTCTGCAAAGCTTTTCATCAAACACCGACTTTTTTATGGCATATTCGGAAACAGGGCGAGGTTAGAACTAAGTAACAGATTAGAAATGTCTTTTACAAAGGCTTTCCCATTACGTGCAATGTCTTCTTCTATCGTTCTCTACTGCTAGTAGTCAGCTTATTATTTTATACACTTTCGATGCTTGGAAGCCAAAATTCTGCTATAGATTGGAGAACCTTTTTATTCTGCTTTAATATAGATTTGATTATTTGAATATAGATTAGTATAGTCATATACACTACAACTTTATTATTTTATATACTGTTGAACCTGCCCCTAAAATAATAATTAAGTCAATTTTCGTACGTGTAGATATTGACAAAATATTGATAGGTATTGTTTAGATTTTTACACTTGTCTACGTTTATACATTATAAAGTACTGTATGACATTGATTGCAACTTGCTTATTGTAAAGGCTCAAATGTATAACTTTATTTTTCATTCCATGCGAACGAGAATGTGTTACTAAGTTTTATCGTTGTCATATTATTAGAGTTGGTCAGTAGATACAGTTGTTATAGCAATATAGGATTTAAGATTACAACGTGCTTTCCGAGGCAGGAACTTCAGATTACCTATGTCATGTGTAAACTTGGTTTGTATTATATTTATGACTAAACCACTGTGCCACCTTCCTCGTTATCTCCATACGAGTCGAACCAACCTTCTCATTCACACTTTTTTAATACCGACAATTTTCTAGAAACCATGTCAATGGGTGCGTAAGATTAACTAGCTTTCATCGTCGACTATTATACTATTATCTAGTTGAGACTCAGGTTAATTGAAATTTTCCGGCCTTGTATAACCACCACGGTAGGAACTTCTAGATTGATTGCTGATTGGTATGGAAATTGCAGAGGCACATATTGCTTCCTTGGGAACTTGTGGGGAAATGATTGAGTTTGAGTAGTAGCTCGATGTGGGAAACGAAGCAATATTTGCTGTTTTTAAACTCAAAATCAAAGTAATTTCATCAAATTGGTATCATCAAATACACTTTTGAAAGTCAAAACAAAATAAACTATAATTATTCCTAAAATTGATAATACCACTATTTTTTTTTGCCTGTTCACTACCGGGAGGCCTTGTCTAGAGAAGATACAGGAAACTCTGCAAGGGTTCCGTCCTCCCTTTACATCATTATGTTCTACAACCTAATAAAATTTACGTGAATTATACAATACCCTTAGTCCTCCAAAAGCGACGTATCAAAATTAGTGAGTGAGTAAGTGATTGTAATAATTGTTCTTAAGTAGTTAAGTTAATTGCTGTGTTGCGTTAATTGGCATGGGTCTGGATATCTGTGATTTTGATGCTTTGGAAGGTATCGGCACTAGTTGTTCACTATTTCTTCTCACTAAACCGCACCTGTCACGCTGAGCGCAGTCACTGCGATGCTGGTGAAGCGCGGACTATGGCAGTGGACTACTTCTGCGGTGCTTTTGCCTAGTATCTGACCAACCCTTAGGGGATAATAGTCGTGAATATATGTACATGTGTAATTCGCACTGGGGCTCGTAGTATCATGGTTTCTTAAGATTAATGAAGTTGATGACTAACTATACATAACATATCATCACACCTCTCTCCCCGAAGGGGTAGGCAGAGGTGTCAAACACACACATTGCCGAGTTCTGGTTTAAAGAGTCAGTAAAATTACTGGGTGTTGTTACTTTTATTCGACAACCTCCGTGGTCGAGTGGTCTGTACACTGGTTTCAAGGCGTCGCCATTTCGAGAGGTTCTGGGTTCGATCCCCGGTGGGGGCAAATGTTTGTGTGAACACACATTTGTTCTCCAGTCTTGGATGTTTAAATATATTTTATTCTGAATATTAAATGTATTTATCTATTAAATATATTTGTCCGTCATCTGGTATCCATAACACAGGCATTAGTTGTCTAGTATGGGCCAGTTGATAGGTGTGAATGTCTGATGATATTTATTTATTATTTATTTATTATGTCACAGTTTGGAAAAATACTGAAACACTCGAAATAACTTTCTCCAACTATTTCAACACTGTTTAAAAATATACCACCTAATGGTAACTGACTATATTCATCCAGAATACTTGTGGCAACATAAGAATCACATCTACCTACAGCTTAAGTACATTAGCTATTACATGTTTTTAAGGCAATTGTACGTGTGGAATTCCAAAATCTTTGAAGGAAATTTTAGCAAGCGACTATATGGTTAAAAGCTAAATACCAGAATGTTGTCTGTGATTAATTTATCAAATTGCGTTAATAGTTTCATAGTTAATGTGTCACGTGTATTTATTTCCCACGGAACGGAAACTTTAGAAGAATGGTTTATTAAAATGTTCTCACATTCGCTACTAACTTCAGCGAGTTATTACTATGTTGGGACATAAAAGAAAGCATTCTACGATAAGACACATTTAAGAAATTACTATTGTTATTAACCGATACATTAAATATTTGATGGTATTGATGATTGACTTATCCAACTGTTTTGTACGAAGAATCGAGTCAATAGCTCGTCACACAACCACAGTCTCAAATATTGTCAATTATTATTGCACTTTAAAGATTATATTGAAAATATCTACAGTTATGTATAGTTTGACTTAATGTAGACTGTACGTAAAAATATATTTACTTGTATATATAAAGACTATAATGTTTTAAAATATCTCTGTTTTGGCTGTGGAATCGTCGAGAAGTAGTCCAAATTCATATAAATTTTAATAACCGAAATTCTTTGTCTAATGTTGAATGAATATTTTCGATTTTGTAATAAGTTTTTCAAAGAAATATTCAATCAAGTCTATTCAATTTGTTGTCTCTGTATGTTTTTATATACTTTTATATTTCTAAAGCGTTTTTTCACGAGGAAGATCTGTGCCCAGCAGTGGGACGTACATAGGCTGAGGACAATACTATGTTTGTACTGAATAAAATTTTCTTATATTTTATTTTGAAACTTATAATCTTCTTCTTTTCATTTTCCCTCGACAAATGTGGTCGGCACTACAAGTCTTCCACTTATACTGTCCTCTTTCATAATTTTCTTCTCTTTATTGGGAGAAAAAATAGATGGCCAATACAATATTACTTAAAACTAAAATACATATAAAAATTGTAATTGTGAAACCCACCACGTTCACCACAAGTTATGTTTAAAATATTGTCAAAGACCATTTATCAAAATATAAGCTTAGTTAATAATTTTACAATAAAAAAAAACAAACAATAAAATACCTATATATAAATAACATATCTTTATACCAATGTAATTGTGAAGTAGCTCTGAAGCCAGGAGGGCTATCGAAAACATTTTAATCCATTGCTTATGGTCTCAAAAAATATACACTATTATTAACCGCTATAAAAACTAAAATAAATATAAAGTCACGTGGGTCTAATCCGCAATCTTAAATGTGAGAACAGCAGATATCTTTGGATCTTAATAGAACATTGTTAATGAGATATTTAATTGAGATATAAGCATTTGTTTATTAATTTTATTATAAATAATTGTTGTTATTAAAAAAATCACTTAAAACGTTCCGTTCTCCATTAGAACGCTATTGTCGTTTTATTTTAATAAATAGGTTTATGAATAAGTTTCTAAACAAAAGAATTATGTTCGATTACGTTGTTATTAACTGGAAATTACTTTGATTGAGTTGTCTTATATGAGACTTATATGAGACTATATTTTAAAGGACATGACGAAGGTTTTACTATGGGAAAAATTGTAACGATAATTAGATTCTTATCTTTATACTTGCAGTAACTTAACATGATTTCGTATGGAAATATGGCATTTAGGTTACGATTATTTTCTTTTGTTTTCCATCCCGTGTGGAACGAGTCTTTAAAGGAGGTGCGAAATGTACCTGATAGACAACGGTGGCTATACTCGCTTTTTCCGTTGCCTTAGCCATCTTACCACGTGGACTCGTCAAGCCGTGGCGAGTGATTGTGATGAGTCATTTGCCGTGCTTTATAATAAAAATATAGGCAGCAATAGCGTAATGGAAAAATGGCTTTACTGCAACTGACGACAGGTTCGATCCCAGCCTATACCACTCTGAATATTTTTTTATAACAGTTCCTTTTCTGACTTGTGTTTGTGACAGTTCTTTTTGACATCCCCACCTACCCTTTAGGGATACAGGCTTACAAGTAGAGGCATAAAAGTTTGGTGTTGATCGTTAGCCAATCAGCGCTCAGTATCACCTCGCATCCGTGATCGGCGGCGCCGAGTACGCTGGCGCAGCTATTGGCTCCACGTAACAGCAGCATCAGTAAGCAGCTGCTTATAAATGATACGGTATGCCTATTCTTCTAAAAACAAGGCTCTTTCTCTGTTACGAATAATCTAAGATAGTCAAATCTGAATAGACTATTTCGGATTCTCATGTCAATTTGAGAAGATGTGTCTACAGATAGTGAGTATGAATATTGTCCGATAATTTTACTATTAAACAGACAGATCTGATTGAATTTAATTAGAGATATCAGCTTAACCCTCAAGAGATTTATTCGTTTCTAAGACAAGATCAAGCTTGGCACGATAAGCGGTAAATGAGAAGCGATAATTCGCGTCCCTCGGAGCTAGGAAAGCGGACTTTCACCGCAAACTTATGATCGTCGCCACTGGATGTTTTGCGATATTTATGCGCTAAATACGCGATAAATTGCAAAACTTGTGTCGCGTAAATTTGCATATCGGGACAGTAGTAAAAATGTCTCCCTTGTTCGTTATTAATGAATTTAAATTAATTAGAGCTCTTGAGTTTCTTAGAGTGATTTCAAGGACTTTACAGACGGCAGCTATATTGTAATTCATGTACATAACATCTCGAGATGTAAAGCTTTTAATTGTCAGATGTATCACATACAATAATATGCCTTATATGCTTGCTTCGTGAGTCTGCTTTCATTTGCATCTATATGATATAAAAATATTAGCTGCGTGTGTGGTATATGGATGATTTCTATGGAAAGATGTGATGAAATGTATAATCTTGCTATAATATACTCGTATAATATGGGGTCCTTACCTATGAAATTGGTGTTCTTTTTCTCTCTTTGTCTTTTGTCTGTAACTATTAAGATTAAGAGTATTCCTAAAAAATAAATACCTCGTCTAAAAATAGACAATTAAGATTCAGAGTATTCCTAAAAAATAATTACCTCGTCTAAAAATAGACTATATTTTTGAGCTCTTTTGATTCATTTTGATAAGTTGTTGTAAGTTTAATTGTGTTAAAATTGGACACGGAGACAACTCTTTTTAAGTGCCTCCCGAATACATCATTTGATTTGCATTCACTTAAAAACGATAAATAATTTTTATGAAGTTTGATATCTTTGGATTTGTCGTTGTGAAGAAAACTGAAAAAATGTTAGTATGGAAAATGCAGACATCCCCAAAATCTAAATACAAAACACCAATTTCATAGGTAAGGACCTAATATATACCTACTTCTTAATACGTCTTAATACGTCCAAGGTATTTCTATGTGACCGTTTTCTTCTACGAAGCATTTGTTGCATTACTCTGATAAGTTTTATGGGGTAACATGCAGTTAGTTCCTTCATACTCGTCATGTATTTCTCAGTGAGGAAGGCCTGTACCTAGCTATAACTGAGGGGGCAAAACAGTACTAACTTCTTCACTACTTACCTTATCAAGAGGCCATCAGTTCAACCTCCGACTGTGCCAGAAAATTTTAATTAATCAATTGTAGCACATTATTTAACATATCATTACATATCAATCCCCGAAGAGGTAGACAGAGGTGTTGTCGCCCACATTTCGTCAGATATGTCAGGTTCCAAGTAACAGGTGGCGTGCTTGTTGCGATGCACCGGGCACAATGTGAGGCAAGCGATACAGATGTGGGCATATTTCAGCATATTATTTTTGCGGTGTTTACACCTCTGCCTACTCCTTTGTACAACCTGTTTAAACCTGTAAACACTCACAAAACCATCTTTAACGTATAGAGTATAAAATAGCCTCTTGTATTATTCCGCCATGTCTGATCGTCCATTAGAGCGCGGAAGCGTCGCGTTGTTTACGGCGCAGACGCACAATGTGAGCGGATATTTAGTACACCATTGAGCGCTTTTTAATTATTTACGGCGAGCCAGATAAATTAGAACGATATGGGTATTGGAATTTGAGAATTTTTGTTAGTATTTTCATGTTGAACTTCTCTTCTTATAATCGGTAGTGTGAAAAGTTTAAAAAAGCTTATTGGTGTTCGTATTTGGAAAAGTTAATAATGATAGATTTGTAACTAAAAGTTTAATTGCAGTTTTAATAGAGTCTATTTTGGAATAAACCTTAAATTATTTTTTTGCTTTCAGGGGAAAGTGGCAAAACCTACAGTAGTATATTTGTAGTGGTGTGGTATATTTTGACATGTTATAAGAGTATTTATTAACTGACTTATCATTAGATATTTATTTGAAGAACAAACTGCACTGACGTCTTTTATCGTTAACAATTTCATAGTTACAATTGTGGTCCTTTTAATATTTTACATTTTACTTTTATTTTAGCATATATTTTATTTATAGATAGCAGCGATAGGCGAGTTGGGACGGACTGGGCACTACTCGTTCGAGAGGCCGCGGGAAACGCGGGTTCGATCCCACGGGCTGTATCACTGAGTAAAAATAAAACTTGTGTACAGTTCATTGTGAATATCGCTTGCCTCACATTGTGCCCGGTGCATGGCAACAGGCTCGCCACCAGTTACATGGGTACCTAACATATCTGGCGAAATGTGGGTGTTTAACACCTCTGCCTACCCCGTCGGAGTAAGAGGCGTGATGATAATATGTTGTTACTTTTTTTTTTCAAAATAAAAATAATTATAGGCTTACCTATGAAATTGGTGATTGGTATGGAGATTTTGGGGACGTCTGCATTTGCCATACTTACATTTTTTCAGATTTCTTCACAATGACAAGTCCAGAGATAATAATTTTTGCCATGTATCATTAGACAAGCTTTAGCAATATGTGTGATATCGCTTTTCATAAACATTATTTATGGTTTTTAAGTGAATGCAAATCAAATTATGTATTCGGGAGGCACTTAAAAAGAGTTGTCTTCGTGTCCAATTTTAACACAATTAAACTAACAATAAATTATCAAAACAAATGAAAAGAGCTCAAAAATATAGTCTATTTTTGGAGGAGGTAATTATTTTTTAAGAATACTCTGAAACTTAATAGTTACAGACAAAATACTTAGTGCGAATAATAACGGCAATTTCATAGGTAAAGACCTATTATTTTGAAAATGATTATTGTATCAAATAAATCCATTTTCCAGTAGGCCTTACGTAGTCCAAGGTTAGCACACACGCCGGTGGCATATAACTGTTGCGGATGGCTATCTATTCCCTTGCCCTATGTATGTTACTAGGTATGTACCATTTACTGTGCGGTGCATGGGTTCAATTCCACGGTATTTATGACTAAAGCCTTTGTTAGCAACTACTTGGATATTGTCAAGTTTTCGCACGGTAGTAGTTATTTGACGTATGTTGTGGTTTATTATTTGATACTACTAGTGAGCTCGGTGGCGTAGTGGTTAGTGCACTTTGGCTTCGATCGAAAACAAAGCTACCTTCGCCATGGTCAGGCCGCGGATGGGTGACCAAGACTTTGTGATCTCGAGCTCCTCCGTGCTTCGGAGGCACGTTAAGCCGTTGGTCCCGGTCACATTTGCGACCGTTTCTACCCCACCAACCCGCACCAACCAGCGTGGTGGTGTTAAGGCCCATACTTCTCATGTGTTTCTCCATGAGGAAGGCCTGTCCCAGCAGTGGGACGTATATAGGCTGATGACTACTAGTGATATGTTATGTTGACTCATTTAAAGTACATTTATATTGGTTTTCAAATGATTTTTTTTCTTATTTATTTTCCGGGACATTGAGTCGTTCGTCGACTATGTCAGTCGCGTAATATACAAACATTTTACAATTCAATTCTCTCTAATAGCCTATAGGCGTGCAGACAGATCATCCTACTCGCATCAGATGCTGGCGCGGACAGAACACTCTGGAACACCCCTACCAGTTAACGTTTAGCACTCTCATTACTTGTTCTCTCATTACCTATTTGTTGGGCGTACAAAGAACCGAGTAGCTAGTGGTTTTAAGCTGCCTGTACCTGTGAATAATTAGGTTTAAGGATTATTTTCATACTGTTGCTTTGTTAATGTTGTTGATAGGCTGAATTACTTTTACGTTGCGCGAAGCTATGCGCTGTCACAATGGTGTCCGCATAATACTGAGCGGGGACCATTTTGGTACCTATTTGTTACTGTATTTCTTTTCCTATTTTTGTTCTATAACTATTTTTGATTTTTTTTTGTAAGTGTTAGAGTAAGTAATTATGGTACCAAATAAACATTTTTCTATTCTATTCTATTCTCTTAATGATACGTCTCAGCAATTTTTACGTAAATAATAATAGTTGTTTTATCCTAAATAAAATACATAAATGTTAGATGAATAAATGGAAAAAGTGGAGCGTAAAATGAGTGATGTGTGACGCAAAACACGTTCAATCTAAAATTCTATTTGTATTGTCACTTGGCTATCTAAGAATTATGGAAATCCTTAGGAGGAATACCAGCAGTGGACGACGTCAGTGATAATCTCACAGATATACATTTACAGAGATGACGCAAGTTTAACGATTTGTATTGAAGCCAAGCGTGTCAACTTTTGAACGTCTACTGTGACGTCACATCTGTAATTTTGAGACGGGAGATATTGGGTCCTTACCTATGAAGTTGGTGTTATTATTCTGTCTTAGCAATTTGTCCGTAACTATTGGGTCCTTACCTATGAAATTGGTGTTTTATTCTGTCTTAGCAATTTGTCCGTAACTATTAAGTTTCAGAACATTCTTATAAAATATTTGCCTCTTCTAAAAATAGACCATATATTTGAGCTCGTATTATTTAATTTGATAATTTTTTGTATGTTTAATTGTGTTAAAATTAGACACAAAGACAATTATTTTTTACTGCCTCCCGAATACATCATTTGATTTGCATTAACATAAAAACGATGAATAATTTTTATCAAGCGTGTTCACACACATATTGCTAAAGCTTGGCTAATGATACATGCCAAATATTATTATCTCTGGATTTGTCGTTGTGAAGAAAACTGATAAAATGTTAGTATGTAAAATGCAGACATCCTTGAAATCTCCATACAAAACACCAATTTCATAGGTAAGGACCTAACACAACTGATTGAAAGACACAGATGCCGCCGATGCCCGTCCGCCAATTATCACACAACTATGCATATGTTTAAGTTTTTGCAGCCATATGGTCGGGGGTTTCAGACACTCGCAGTACATGCATTTGCGACATCTATGTATATATATATATATCTGTGTATGATCTTTAGAAAATGTATTCATTTTCATGATGTGTTTATTCTCCTTCTCTCTACACCCATTTTGGGTAGTAATTTTGGGTAGTAACTAATATCTTCATCTATTTATTCCTTTTCCAGCGCTTTTACATTTTAAATGGCAACACCAAAAATCGCTATCCTCCATTCTCTTTCATCAACCTAGCCGCTCTCTCTCTTTCATCCTCTTGCTCTCATATCACGCATTCAAACCACAGCTTCTCAGTCATGTGTAGTATAATATTCCCTTACTGCACCCACATAATTCCCTCCACCCTAACTGTTCTCATATCGCGCCATCGCGGCTATGCGCATGTTATCCGCGCCGGCTAACTGTTCATACGATTTATGCTAGCCAGCGAATGTTTGAGGACAGTCTTTAAATACCTTGCTGGTTAAGCTTCTGTGGATGAAAATAGAGTCGGAAATAGGGTTTCTATTTAATTGTATTTTTTTCCAATTAATCTTATTTGATTATTTGTCATATTCAGACAATTTTTTGTGATATTGCTTTGTAGCATTTTCTCCAGTCGAATGCAGAAATTATTATAAAATTATACATCATCATCATTTCTCTGACCTTTTCCTAAATCTTCTTGAGATCGGCTTATCTTCTATTCTCTAAAAAAATTGTAAATACTCGTAATAATATGAAAATTAAAGAAAAAGTATGATAATGTCATTTAATTGTTACTTAGTAGGCGGGACGGTTTCATTTCCAATTATTTGCTGATATTAGTGATATCAATCCACTGAGGGTTAAAGGTTAAATGTAGAAATGCTTACTCTGGGGTAAATGGTTATTTCAATAACTCGATATTTGTCTTTCATCAACATCGGGTTAGCTGATCCTGGCAGAACTGTCAACGTTATTTTTGTCATAACAATAACTATAAAAATGCACCGTTTTAAACATCAACAGCTAGAGTTAAGGATTGAACCCGCGAGTAAAACGCAAGACAAGTTCCTGGTTTAACCCAGAGTTAAATGAGCAACTCTGCTCTGATGAAAGTAAGCTTTTGTTAAGGAGTTTGTATGCAAACTACTTTCTTTGTATAAGGTTAGTACTGATGTCTGTTACTAGATGGCGTTATGGTTTAGTTGCATCGTGCTATCGTTTTCTCCCACTGATTTCATGGATTCAATTGTTGTTTTTTATTATGTGCTTTCTACTTCCTGTATGCAATATATTACGACATGCAGTACAACAAGAATTTGACTACAAACTTACTAATTTACATCTTAGCGTAAAAGTTGAAATATAACCAGAAAAATCTGATTGTTATTCCTTGTGTGCCTGATGCTAGCGACTTAGTTGTAATGTAACGTGAGCCGTCAACGCCTTCGTAACGTCTATGTTCCTATTCGCCCTAATTACCTAATGAACCGTGTGCACACCTAACCCGGGCTTATATTAAGGCTTTGACACTTACGGCGATCTCTGGACCATTACAGGGATGTTTAGTCTATGGGTGATGTATTTTAGGACAAGTTAACGTGATAGGTTTTTATTTGTTATTTTGTAGAATAAAACGGTATTTTTTTATTTATCAGAAACAAACAGTCACATACATAGTTGTATAAAAATACATTTTACACTACAAAGGCATTAAACTACATAGGCTCACCTCTTACCATACCAGAACATATAATCACGCCTTTCCCCCGAAGTGGTAGACAGAGGTGTAAATACTATTTTGTATTAGTCATAATTAATAATTGTATTTATTTTCTCTTCAGTTGCTCATGCAAATTACATACATGCAAATTACACTGAAATTACATAGAAAATAATGTTAGAACTGCACCATTTCTTCGGCCGCCATTGCAGTAACGCAATACTATTCTGGAGTCGGCAGAAACTGAGACGATGGAGCGCGTTGTTTCGAGAATACACAGTCGAGTGATTCCAAGATAGTACGGTTTCTGTGACCAAGCTTTTACGGAATTTTTGTGTTTTTTTGGGATCCATCCGTGAAATTCGGCCGGCCTTTTATTTTTAGATTGAGGGTGGTACTGGGTCGATATGGTGGCCTTATTTTGTTCAGGGTTTAAAAATAGGGTCAGATCTTATTACGTGTTGGTTAAAATTGAATTACATTGAAGGAATTTGAATTTTATTAATAGATTCTTTTGAGCTGTTTTAGAATGATGACTTATTAATAATAAGGTTTATAAAGTTGAGTAACGGTCTTAGTCGTAGTTCTTGAGTGGAGACCGGCACTCGGTAAACGTAGTGTGGGATGCCCTGTGACAAAGATGTGATGACGATATTCATAGGTTGACTGGAATGGACTAAATAAGAATGGTCGAAAATTAAGAGCGGTGGCGTGAATTAGGAGACCTTTGTTCAGCAGCAGACAGGTTTGGTCTGATGATGACGACGATGATAAAGCGTGACGGAGATAGAAAAGAGAGAGAGAGAGAGAATGTTTCCCTAAAGGCAGTTAGTTTTTCTTTAATATTTTTGTAACTGTTTCTGTCTTTAATAAAAGGAAAAAACACTCTGTATAAATAATTTCAAATACGTTCTTCAATATGTATTGCTGCAAAATTTCCGCCCTTTTCGCAAGCATTGGAGGTATGTAGATCGGCATACTTCAGTAAAACGGGCACCTTGCCATACCGGAAGCATTGGTAACGAATTCTTCAATACAATTGTCAAGTTACGCCTGACTTAGTGGCTGGACATTGCGTGGGTATCGCGACAAAACCGATGCACAATTGTTATTTATACACGTAATTCCCTTTTTAGAACGAACCTCTTTGCCTATACTTAAATGTATGTTTAAGAACCTTCGCGGCGTTCTCCGCGTGCTTGTTTTATGTCCAAAAGAATGTACCAACTGCTTTTCTTGCCGTGCATGTCGTAAAAGGCAAGCAAGGGCGAATTGGGTACTGTGATTGTGTCTGTGATTGTGTAGGCGATGAGCTAGCCACTTGTTACCACTCTTTCACGATTTTTCATCTGAACAAACCCAATTTTTGTATGGCTAAATGTGGTCTTAAGGAACACAGTGCTCCTTGGACTCTGCCTACCCCTTCGGGGATTACAGGTGTGATTGTATGTATGTGTTGGTTTATGTCATTTCATAGAGCAGCGCTGCGTGAGGCGGATAGTCGTCGCAGCGCTGCTCCCGCTTAACGCAGCGAAGGCCCTTATAGTGATTTTGTGTGGTGGAAATGACTTAACCGTATATAGAATTTTTTTTATTTACAACATAATTATAATATCAGCATGCCTAAATTCTCGGGACTTTCTTTTGAAGTCGATTCCATCTCACCAGTCCATCTCACCAGTCCATCTCACCACTTTCAAACCAAATTTCAATGGAAATTAATTGGATTTCTGTCATTTCGAATGTTTTTGAATTTATCAAAGGACATGAGATTTGACGTTGCATTAAATCAATATGATATTAATTAGCAGCAGCTGATATTAATTAAGATTTTATAAATGTTTTAGTAGTTTTTAAATAGTCGTAGTTATTATGTCTGGAAGAAGAATTTTCATTCTTTTCCTCTGGATATAAATAGAGTTAATAATAATATGTGCCAAAATTTTTCAGAGAAGAAAATAATGGGACAGGAACAGGGTTGAAATATCACCCAAATTATACTCCGTTTTACGAATTTGAAATCTTTAATAATGCACATAAAGTTTCTATTTCTGTACCACCGTTCGATTTATTTTTCAGAAAGCTAAGTGTAATATTATTAGTTCTAGTTTAAATCGAAGCAATAAAATTATGTACAAATCCGAGTTTACTAATGGATAAATCAGCGATTACAGAGTCGAATATGACTTAGAGCATCTGAGTTACAGTCAGCACTCGCAGTTTAGTGGTTTACATTAATAAATAGCGGTAACGGGTACCGGAAGGCAGGGACGCGTTACACACAACCGGAGTCGTAGCGGTGGAGAGAAAATATAAAAGGAGTGAAAAATACGTGACAAAACGAAGCGTTTTACTTTTAAACAGATTAATGTGTGAGGGATTAGGTGTATACTAATTGTGTTTTAAAGTTATTTATAAATGAAAAAGCTGGTTAAAGTTTGAAATAACATTAGTTTTAAATAAGGTTTAGACAGATTTACACGATGTGAGAAGAGTCAAGGGATATTATTAGTGAAAAAGCAAATAAATATTGATGAATAACAATCTTGCACCATATAAAAATAATTCTATACAAGTTTTTAGAACATAATAAATAAAATACGCGAAATTAACTTATTTTCTTTTATATAATAATAATTATTTACGTATTACCGCTATGTGTAAATTGTCCCCGCGCCCGCGCACTCAGTGCGTTAGTGAAATAGCGCTAGTTGCAAACTATTATAAACGTTGTTAGGACTGTGCATAAATTACTTGGGGCAATGGAGTGACGGCTTAAGTTCTCATTTCTCCAACAGTTTATTGAGTGGAGGGTGACCCCGATTCTGTAAAGTATGTAGAGGATGCCCCTAGTTCTCACTGCAGGGATATAAAGTATATATTTTCTAAAACAGAAAACTTGTATTGCAGTATTTTAGTTAAGTGCAATAACTAGAAATGTTTAGTTCTATACTTCTTGACAAAGACGTTGATAATAAATATGGAGAAAATTAAAACGAATCGAGTTTGATATTATTGAAATTTTAGTATCATTATTCGTCATTCGGTTGAAGGTTGGTGTGGTAGTGATCAGAATCAGATCAGAACACTTTTTACAATTTAGCTTCTACAATGGTTTTGTAAGTTCTGCCACATACCATTCCATTTTGGGGTCCAGATCTAAAAAGGTGACTAAACATTGTGATTTGGATGTTGTCAAGGATATATGAGGAAAAACTAGAGATGTATAAAACTGAATATATTTACACAAAAGTCGTCTTTCCGTGAAGTCTGCCAGTCAGAAGTCATAGACCATAGTCGCCGGCCTGTTTTTAAAAAGTCCCTAACAGATGTCTATGTGACTTCGTTCCTCCGTGCTTCGGAAGACACGACGCTGGTCTCTGTAAATACAGCCGTCTATAGTAAATACAGTGTGGTTTCAGTTTTTACATGGGTTTTTCTAACTTTTCCTAGGAGTTTATTTATATATCTTTGTGGTATTGACATTGGACATTGAGGTATTACAGAACCAAACTCAAGATCTCTGTTTGAGTACCGTTAGAAAAAAATAGCGCTATTCATCCCCACATAACGCCGTACCTTTCTAGCTGTACTTTAAGATTGATTCTGAAAATCAGGCCTTAGAGGCTTCGTTGATTGAGGCTTTCATATTCTACTGAACTAGACAGTCTAGACAATCGCATATTTTGTTTGTTTATACATTTTAACACTTTTTAGCCAAAAAAGTTCCGATTTACACTAAACTGAGTTAAGTACTACTGTATTTAACCAAGGATTTATAAGCTCTTGCTCTTTAAGATAGTCAGTTTAATTATTTCCCTTCTAATCTATGGAACGAGGAAGTAGATTGGGGCAAAGTGGCTGAGTTAGTAAAAGTGGGGGCGTTTTGTTAAAGTGTCAGTGCGCGCACGCAGTTAATGTGTGAAACTTTAAAATGGATACGGCTTTTACATTAGAATAAAATATTTCTAATGGGTTTAAGTGGGTCTGAAATAACTGTATTCACGTTGAGATTCAAGTAGAATAAATAATTTGTTATAAAAATGGATGTTTTCAAAACGGTGTGTTTGTGTTAACAGCTCTTCCTAATTTTTCTGGGAAAGAGGCGTGATGATATTATTATGTTACATTGTGAGTGTTTTTGGATATTTGAATATTTCGCTCATCCAAAAGAATAATGACGTAATTACGTTTTTGCGATTTTTCAGGAGAGCGTTTTAAAAGTTTGACATCGAAAATATTGTGTATTTCCAATCATTCTATTGATATATTTTAATAGTTATGTTGTGTTACTTTACTACCAATAATATAACATAAAAAATTTGCGAGAAAACTTAAGATAACTATTTGAAAAAACGAAATAAAACAAACCAGACGTACATTTATGACATTTTATACATCAAATAATATAATTATGACATTAAACTAGGTTTGGATATGGGAATAAATCATGAATTTAAACAATATTATATTCAATTTTAGTTTTATTTTTATAAATCTGTCTACATTTTATAAACTTTGTCGATATTTCCGCGTATCCTTTCGAAGTATAGGCCAACACCATGACGGCAATGACTCTCTCTTTCGGAAACGAATGGAACAACAATTCTGTCGTTTTTACCATAGATAAAACGTGCAAAACATGAAGTTATGGCATCAAAAACTCATTTTCGACTTTTTGGTAATTATGTCATTATTCTTTTGGATGAGCGATATGGAACTAGGTATTTTATATCGTTAACACCCTTTTCTCTGGTTATGAAAACAACAATTTTGATTTTATTTCATGAAAATAATAGTCATGAATACGTAAATGACTTTTCTGGTTTCTATGACTTTTCTGGTTTTCTATTTATCTACTCATATTAATGTGAAGACGATATTTAATATAATTTAAAAAAAATTGCATGTCAAGAACTTGTGACTGAACATGTGAATGACTAAACATATGTACCATGTTTCTTAAGCAAAATAAAAGTTATTCTATTCGAATAATATCTCTATTTACTTCAGTTTTCCTTAAATATAAACTACGTAAATATTAAATAACACCTATGTCAATGTGATGAGACTAAATCAAATAATCATTAATTGATAAAAATAATAATACGTCTATTGGTAGTAGTAGAGTAGTAGTAGAGATTTGATTTTATTAATTTTATTGACCGATTTCTCGAATTATTTTATATTTTTGATTATAATTATATACTTGTTACTGTCTAATAATTAAGCAAGCTGTGGTTAACCTATAATTGTAAGTGCAGTAAGCAGTAAGCAAACTTGTTCAGTGTAGTTAGGTTTAATGTGCTGTAACTTACGTTGTAACCCTATAATAAATAAATAAATAAATTAGAATTCTAGCAAAAAGAGCGAAGTCGATCTTAGACCAATTAACAATGGTAAAGCAATCCTAATAATGTTGCTTTCATAAATTGGGCTATGTCAAGAAATGTCATCGAGTTTCAAAGGTATGGGCGTGTGATGTCCGTTTTCCCCCGTTAGCCTACTAACATAGAATCGAGTTACGGCGAGGCGACGAATCGTTTACCTCAACCGCAGGATTGGGTTGCAGTACCAGTGGTTCTCAACGTTAGGGGAATAACCATCGGTTTCTAGATGACAGTTAAAAAAATTCGGCCCCAAAACTTGATTTCTAATTTTTGTGTGACCGTTTGCTTATAAGCTTTATCGTATAGTTATAAATTAATGATCTTTATTTAAGTTAGTATTACTATGATGGAAAAAAAAACTAGAATATATTATTACCACATTTATTCGATTAAAATCTGCATGCACATTTGGCCTGATAGGATTTGTTCCCTTTATAAAAGGGGCGATGTCATGTACAGATAACAGTGTAAAACGAGCGATATTCTTAATAAGCTTCAGTTTTATTCAAATAGAGGTACTGGTAGGGATTTAACTAACAAACCAAGCATTTGTTGTGCTATAGTTCTCTGGTATATCTACCTCTAAAAAAACAAAGGTATGTGGGTTTGACCCTACTTAGGGGCCCACAGCGTATTAATATGTAATATTAATAAAATGTTACAATTTTGATTGATTTTAAAACATTTTAATTCCATCTTTTAGTTAAATAAGTACCTCATATTGATTGTTATTCAATGTAAAACATCAATATTTTACAACGTGCTCAGTTACTTTTGTAGAGGAAAGAGTATATTAGGGGATACCTGAAAGTTGCTCCAGTGATAGAGAAGTGATAGAGTGATAGAGAAGAGAAAAGTGGCTGTCGAGGAATGGACATATTTTGAGAAGAGATAATGAGCATGAAACAAGAACAGTTATGAATATGAGAGTGGATGGTAATGAAGGGAGAGGAAGACCGAAGAAGAGATGGATAGATTGTGTGAATGAGGACATGGCTAGAATGGGAGTGAATGTTGATATGGCGTGTGATAGAGAGTGGAGGAGAAAGACTCGTAGTGCCGACCCCAAATGAAATTGGGAAAAGGGCACGCTAATGAATGATGATGATGTATTACATTTGTAAGCTGCAGTTTTTTCCAAATAAACAAAAAAGCTTATCTTTACCACTAACTTATGGAGTAACCCGTAGGAGGCTGTATGTTAAGCTGAGCTATTAACGGCCATTTGTCTCCCCTGAGGTGATGGTATGTTAAGCGTAAGTACACCCGGTAATACATCAACACGCTACCGTATCTATTACTTATTGTTCATGTTGTAATCTTAAGTTGTAAAGGAATAACTTCAATATGTTTTATTTATAAAAACCAGTAGTAACTCTGTCTGTCTCGCTTACTGCTGAAAACTACTGAACCACTTTAACCGAAATTTGGTTTGGTTGGAGCCTGAGAAAGGACATAGGCTACCTATTATCCCGATATTCCCATGGGAACGGGTGCCATGCAGGTGAATGTTAAAAAATTTAAATAGCGCCTCCCAAAAAAATAAGGGACAAATTTACGCCACTATTAACCTTGCTTCTAATATTAGAGTAGAAGTAAATTTTCAATTCCACGAATCGAGGCTACTGTTCCAATTTGAAAAAAATCTTTAGTGTTGAATAGCATATTTATTGAGGAAGGCTATAGGCTACCTTCACATTATATCAAAGTAACAATTCTACGCGGAAAAGCTTTTATTTAGTTGATAAATCATTATTGAAAATATGACCTGAACATGAAAAGCGAATCATTTGTTTAAAAACTGCACCTATTGAAATTTTCTTTTAAGCGATGTTTAACCAACGCTGTTTATAAACGGTTTTTGCTATAAATAATTAATAAAAAGAACAATATTAGGTGTACTAAATCTTAAGTAGGTATTGGTAATATTTTCCCTACGCTAGCTTGATTGGTAAGGGCATATTCCTTGCTTTGGATTTACTCAGTGATTCCTTTGTTTCCAACTTAATACCCGGATGTTTGTCCCGGTAGAGAACGTATATTGTTCTGATGCCAAACATTCAAACGCCAGCTTACTAGCATAAACGTTTTGATTTATAAGATATGACCTGTAGGGTCCAAAATAGAATGTAACCTTATTTTTGTTTAAGCGCAAAATCAGTCATCGTAATATAGGCCAGTAATCCAAGGTCGCTTTTAAAACTAAAAGCACCATATTTCCGGCCAAAAGGGAATCTAAGTCAAGTGACTTTCACGAGAGCGCGCATCGTCTAACCTGCGATGCAACCTTTTTTTACATTTTTACAACCCTACAACTTATTCCATCCTATCCCAACAACATAAGACTTAAAATCGCGCAGAATAACCAACCTCACTGATCAACCGAGCTCACTCTTATTTAAATAAGGTAGTCGGTGAGCGAAAGGGATGAGAGATGTAGTGATGGGCAAACGAGCGGGACCAAAGGTGTGCGATGTTGCCGCGCTTTTTGTTAGTGCTGGGACTTTGATTTAAAACATCGATCGGAAAATTCTCTCTATATTTGAGATCAGCGTTAGATAATGATTTCAAATTGCTAAACATAATAAATTTTTATGGTAAATATCATCTATGCTCTAGTAAAAGAAATATTTGCGTGGAGTTCGTAATTTATGTTATCTGTCTAACGATCTGCATATCATTATCATATTTTTGCGATTTAATGACACTGTCGACACTGTTATTCACAATAATGTTTCTATGGATAGGGACTGTAGCGTCTCTTTGTGTTTCAAGTTACGATCAGAATATATTTTTGGATCCATAAGTCTTTGTATCCGTTATGAAATTGAGTAAAGTTTGATATTTTATTTTAAATTCTCATTTATTACATCATGCCTATACTCTGAGTGGCCAGGCATAGGTGTTTTCATACAGATTTCGTTAAGTAGGTTATGTTCCGTTGTGTCAGGGGTGAGCCTATTGCTATATACCGGATAAAGTTAAAGTTAAAATATCAAGTAATATTTACAAAAAACTACGTATCAATATGTTATTCTCTCTCATCTTGATGTTTTTAACTTGTCATTAGAAATGTATAGAAAAAATTTAAGGAGCAGAATCTTTTGATTTTTATGATGATGTAGTGATTTTCTTTGTGTTTTATTAATGTATTTATTTTTTGTTTTAAATATATTTTTACTTGTGCTCAGTTGTATAACAGCTGCCAGCTGTATTTACTTCAAACAATAAGTAATTGTATACTGTATGTGTCCTTAAAATAAATCTTTTTTTTATATATATATATTTTATTGTTACTGTAATCTTTTCTTATAATAATTATAACTTAGGGGACATTTATTTTTATTAATTTTATTATGTGAGGCTCGCAACCTGTTACAGGTGACCTAACATATCTGGCAAAATGTAGGTGTTTAACACCTCTGTCTATCCCTTCGGGGACAAAGGCGTGATGATGTTATGTTATATATTGTGTGATTCATATTATGTTTATTTTACTCTATTCGCGATCATAGGTGTTCCCATAATATATATTTTAAAGAATATCATAAACCAGATCTGTCGCCATCAAGAAAAAATAAAATGTAGACTGCCATGAATAACGTTAATACTTAATAGCATCATTGCCGAAGTCACCCCATATAAAAATTATTTTTGTTATAAAGCTCACAAATCACTTCTTAATGTTTTATACCTATTACTTTCTTACAATTTTCTTCTCCATCAGTTCAAGTTATTAAATTTGTAAAAGCTATTTCGAAAATTATGGATTGAAAAAAAAACGCAAATAATATTAACCCGCAACATCGTGACAGTATCGACAATCGCCCATCCCTAGCATCCAGATGGCGTCGACAGCGCTGCGAGCCGACAAGTCAAATTGGGCCCGTTCGGAATTCCTCGCGTCGCCTCCGCCCGCGTGACGCGCGCCCATCGGGAATGCCGGGCCTTTAGGGTTCTTTTGGGATTAAATGGGGGGAATTTTTTTAATAAAGGCTAAAGGCTAAAAGTATTCGTTGCCGGTTCAATGCTCACCTGTAATGAATTTTGAGAGGAGCTCGGTTGCGTAGTGGTTAGTACTTCCTTAATTTGAAAACAAAGCTACCTTTGCCACGGTCAGGCCGTGGATGGATGACTAAAACGTTTCTACCCACCAACCACACGTGGTGTTACGGCCCATGAGGAAGGCCTGTGCCTAGCAGTGGGACGTATATAGGCTGAGTATGAATGAGGAATTCGAAAAACACTTAACATAATATAAGTACCTAAAGTTTGGTCACCCATCCCAGGATTGAACATAGCGAATGTAGCTTTGTTTTCGATATCGACAGCCAAAGCGTGCGAATCATTACATTACCGAGCTCCTTGCTGCCCACATTATATCCTATAAATTACATTAGTCCTAACAATTAATTAGGCTATGGTATTAAATAGTATTTTTGTTTCAAAGCTGCATTCAAAAGGTGTTCTATTAATTATTTATCCGTTTTCCATGGTGGTTAAAGAGAAATAAGACGTATACTCACAGTAATAAGTGTCGATTTTATTTAACATAAACGGAGAAAGAGTTCAACGCGTTATAATTCAGCATGCTAGCAAATTAACATCTGTGTGTTTGCCCTTGGGCTGCAAGGAGGTGCCCTGCTCTATGTCTGTATATAATAACTCATAGTTGTGTTTAGATAACACGTGAGTGTAACATATCCAGCTTAGAACATTTTTGATTAAAAAATTACAAGAAAACTATATGTTTTCTTGTAATTTTTTAGTCGTGTGGTAGCGTCATTTAAAGTATACTACCAACCCATCTCTTCCCTTGGCTATCGTAAAAGGCGACTAATGGACTTAGAACTGCACAACCATCCAATAGCTTACAGCGGCGACGGGCTCACCACCTGTCACGCTGAGTGCAGTCGCTGCTTGGTGTAGCACGGACTATGGCAGTGGACTGCTTTTGTGGTGCTTTCGCCTAGTCTTTGACTAACGCTTAGGGGATAACAGTCGTGATTATATGTATGTATGTATGCATCTGTTTGCATCTGCCAAAGGGGTTAAATTTTTTATAATATTTTGAATCAGTTATAGCATTTGTAAGAAAGATAAGTCAATGTAATTCAAGTCTTGTCGACAAAATACACACGATAGTGATACAGTTGATGTGTATCTACACTCATTGTGATAAGATTCAATATTGAAGTGACATAGAAAGCCGCTGTGTATGACCGTAAGGCTGGTATTCGACGGCAGCGGAAAGAGAGGAGCTAGCGGAAGCGGATGTTGAGTTACGTGATTTAATAATTATGTAAAAATTTGTGTTACAAAGTTTTTAATAAAGTTTAATATATAGTCAAACATTTATTTTTTCTACATACACAGGTACAATTATGTCTTGGGGTAAGAAGAGTTTACCTTAACACACATCTTTTGTTTCCCCTACTCTAAATAGTAGATTAAATAAAAAAAAAGTTTTTAAATTGTAAGTTTTTTTGATGGTGATTTAAATCTATCTAGCTGTCTAGCTGCAAAGCATAAAGCATAGCTCCACAATTTATTTATTTAATCATTGCATCATAATGTACATACAACAGTTCTTAACAGGTTTTTTTTATATATTTATTTTTTAATCAATACCCAAAAAGTTTTCATTGCAAAAAATGAAGTTCATTGCTGCATCTTTTTTTCATGGTAAATCGTAGTAAGCACATACTAGACTAGGACAGCTTCACTCCCCGCTGTCGCTCATCTCTCCGCTGTCACCTCGCCCGCAGTTCTAAAGCGGTCATACCCGAAGGTGCTAATGGTTGCGCAAACACCACTCGCTACCGTGTAGTCCAGGGTTCGAGGTTCACTTTAAAAAACTGTGTGGTCGCTTTGTGTTCTGGAATTTATTTTTCTGTTTATCCCTTTTGTTGTGTTTGGGATTTTAGTGACAGGGTACGGCGGGCTGTTTGAAGTCGTCTCACCAAAGTGGAACGTGCTTTCTCAATAATAGAAACTAATTTATTTTAAAGCAAATATAGATCTAAGTGCTTATGTTTCAGGTCATGTTGTGATTCATATTTGGTTGCGTGAGTGAATGGAAGGCTGCCAATTTTGGCATATTCATTTTATATTCACTTGAGATAAATACAATTAGTACAACTTTGGTATTTCGATGAATGATCGATGAGAAGCAATAGGATGTGGGTCCTGACGCCAGAAATGGCTTTACGTTTTCCAAGTTAAGGAGGAACTTGCAAAGCTTTGGAAACTCATTTAAGGTCTAGCCATGGCGAGTAATTGAAACTACGTGTGTACAGGTATTACTGTACACACTTAGTTTGCAATAAAATTTGATTTGATGATGCTTTGTTTTTACAATCGAATAACTATTATTATTCATTACTTAAAATATACTTATTTAATAGGGTTAATTAAACCAAATCTTCCTAATTTAGACCAATTGTTCCTCCGCACATAAAATGTAGGAAAAAACTACGTTTTCGTGGAATAATGAACGTCCCACGTAGTTTGGGGCACGTAGGACAGACGGACCGACGACGATTCACACAGCGCATCACGCCCGCGCCGGTGCCATGTTAAACTTTTTATTATTTAATGTAGATTTGGCAGGTGCATGTCATAGGCGGGATCGAGATTTTTTATTTTTATTTTCTCATCATTCATTCATTCATTCATTCATCTGAAATAAAGGCAAAGAATTTTGAGATTTAAATTCGACACAAAAAATATTTTCGCCAGTGTGTTTGTGACTGATATTAGTTTCCTCTTGACAGCCACTCAACTGATAAAGGAAAAACTTTTATTCTTCTTCTATCCTAAAGTTTTGTATGGAGCGTGTGCAGGTTTATGCGTCTGTTCAGCCACATAAGAATCTCATATAAAACTGTGCTTTTACATAGAAAAACGCTGAGTTCAGCTGATCAAATGTAATTAGTCCCTAAAACGGATAAAATTACTCATCGTTGTATTTTTTTTGTAATATTCTCCTATACAACCCGCTGCCTCCTATAACTTGTGACAACCGCTGAAACAGTTCCCAGTACGTGGTATCGGGCGGTCTATCGACCACGTCCATCTGCGTCGTGTGCTTTGTCTCTTGCGCAGGATTTACATCTGGCTCTGTATCAACAACCTCTCGTGTTCTAAGGGATTTTCGCTGCTTCACTAATAAATGTCATGCGTGTGAAAAAGTTGAAATTAAACAGAATAGGTTATGAATGAAAATAGAATTTATCCTGGTAACTTCAATCTTCATTTATTATTTACCAAGATGACTGTATGTATGGTTATATTAGGTCCTTACCTATGAAATTGGTGTTTTGTATGGAGATTTTGGGGATGTCTGCATTTTCCAAACTAAGATTTTTTCAGTTTTCTTCACAACGACAAATCCAAAGATAATAATATTTGGCGTGTATCATAAGACAACCTTAAGCGATATGTGTGATATCAAACATCATAAAAATTATTTATCGTTTTTAAGTGAATGCAAATAAATGATGAATTCGGGAGGCACTTAAAAAGAGTTGTCTCCGTGTCCAATTTTAACACAATTAAACTTACAACAAATTATCAAAACAAATCAAAAGAGCTCAAAAATATAGTCTATTTTTAGACGAGGTAATTATTTTTTAGGAATTCTCTGAATCTTAATAGTTACAGACAAAATACTAAGAGAGAAAAAAAAACACCAATTTCATAGGTAAGTAATTCTGCGTGGTTTTATTTGATGTTTTACATATTTATATAAGGGACTTTTATAAATCATATTACATGGCAGTCTCATCGTGACAGTTACTGCTTTTACAGCACGGCTTTCAGACATTCAGCTTCAAAGTAGGTCACCATATGGGATGTAGGGTTGGATAGTATACTTTAAAATATACCGATATGAAATATATTAGGAAATTGTTAAAAACTTTCAATACTGATAATATACCTTTAGCTTTAGTAGGAATATAGTCGAATGAATATATCTGAATCAATATTTCTGAACCAATTTCTTACATTATTTATCGTTGGCAGTAAACACATATCAAAACAATTCATCGTAACATTCACGGAAAAACACAGCCAAACAAAAAAAATCAGCCACAAATTTGAACCGTTCGGTAGTAAGCCATAAACAATATTTGTTGCTTATGACATGTGGAACTAATAAAATGTTTTTCCTTCCTCAGGTAAGCGTGATACCATCTGGGCGACATCAAGGTAATATTTATCATAAGCCATGGTTATAATGAGAGGGTGAAGAAGTGAAAAAAATATTTTCTTATTCTGCGCACGCGTCTCACAAGGCAAGAGTTAAATGTGAAAGGAATAGTATGACAAAGAGTTGAGGAAGGATTTAAAAATACTGGCCTATAATACGCATAATATATTCGAGATTCCTGGTTTTAAAATAGTTTTTTTAATCCTGAGAAACTTTTCACGCCAATCATTCATTGTGCTTGTTTTTTTTTAATTTTTGTAGTTGCACCATTTTGGAAAGTCCATCTTACATAGCGAGTCGCTTTTGACATTCTTTTTGTGCGTTAACTTGCATTGTAAAAATTTTACAAATCAACTTTTGGATAGAGATAAGATGGGTGACCAATTTGTGATCTCGAGTTCCTTATGTTGGTTTGGTTGATATTGCTATCTTTTCTGTAAATAGCTTTGTTAAATTAAAACTATTATTGTGTTATCTTTGTCATGAAACATTGAATTACTGATTTGTGTGAGACTTTACATAGAAGAAACGAACCTGTTGCACAAAGCAAGGTGTAAGTAAGCAACATTCATGAATTATAATAAACTGATCTAAAATTAAAGCCAGTACCCACAGGTGGGACATGAACTACCGGTCATTTGCTGAGCATTTTATAAAAAAAATATTCTCAGAAGGCGAAGAAATGAAACTTTATTATTAAGATTGATTTGCAGGAAATCGACTTAAGCATTCAAATCTTTGATCGATTTCCTTATTAGGTCGCTTTACTAAAGCGTTTAAGTGCGCGCATTAGATGCGTCGTAAACTAACTATTCACAGATAGAAGCACCGACGGGTAGCTAATTCCTGGTAGGAACATTCTAGCTACGATTGATACAAGGCCGGGTGCCTTGTATCTTGTATGTCTTAGGCTTTCGTACCATTACTGCTTTTATATTCTTTAGTGAGCCATCTATCGATTAACATCTTGAAATCCTTTAGTGAAGTGCCATCTGTCGACTACGAGGGAATTTATCGATTAACTGTATTAATACGTACCGATTTGATAAGTAATAGATGTGTTTTCTTTATTCTGCCAAAATATTTAACATTAAAGTGAGCCTTAAGCTAATTAAATATAGATAACTAAATACAAATGAATTCTCTTTAGATGGAGTAATTAAAAAAAAAACACTATCACTTCACTCTTTTCTGTTCAACAGTTTGAGAACGTAACTGTAGATTTAATAAATATGTTGAAAGAATGTTTTTTTTCGTGTTTACTAAATGGAAGCAAGATGACGAAGTCCCTTAACTCTTACGGATTCTGTGATAAGGTCGAAAAATAAAGCTGGTTTTTCATGAAATCTAACTGATGGTGTAGGAGCAAGAGAACGGAAGTTGTACGATAAGAGCTCAAAATATCTGCCAGTGACCTCTAGTACACAAGGATAATACTCCTTCGGTTATAAGATGTTGTCTAAAATCGTTACACTAAAGACATTCATAATTATAACCATATTATAAAACTACCTTTATACTAATTTCATATTATACGTAAAGGTACTACAATACATTGTCGGTTAGCGTCAACCCCGACATCATTACTGTTCAAACATTCAATCGCTATTCGCAGACATTTTATAGTCGGATCGACCACAGATCGCCTCCGGCCACACCAAGGTCGCGGGAACCAGTAGTCGATGATTTTGATTCGCATTATCGATAATCGATAAAATACCTCACTTCGAACGGAAATGTTAATTTAATTTTGAATGCAGCTCTAGAGGCTCTAGAGTTAGTTAGATTGTTTATAAATAGTTAGAGTCTACTATAATTGTTTTTTTTTATTATTATTCTTTGATAATTAATATGATATCTAAAATTAATATGATTAAAAGTAACTTAACAGAGTTGATTTTATTCCTTGATAAAAAGTTTTACAATAATTTGTGCAATAAATAAGAACAGAACATTTACTATGATTGCGTTAAGATTTTCCTATTTTATTACTATGAAGAAACTTTATTTTTATTCAAAGTACGATTCCATTTCATTTGAATGCTTAGATAGGGTTAGGCTTATCGATCTGAAAGCTATAAATAGTGTCAATAAAACAGGGCGCCAGCAGATTCTAATTTACAAATCGCCAATGGATTTATCGTTTATCGATATCGAGTACGTGACACCATTATGATGGATTCGATAGCAGTCGCGCCGGCGGGCACGCTACTGTGAGGCGGTCCCACCACTCGGCTCTGCATTCGCTTATCTTTTTTGCATTATATTGCGAAGACAGTTACGTGGTAATTAAAAGGTTATAAGCATATTTTATAAGGGTTTTATGACCTCTTAATGCGCGTTAGGACGTACTTTCCATTACAGAATTACTTTGCCGACTCCGCTTATCAGCTGCTGTAAAAATTGTGTCATTATAACAAATTTTACAATCGCACCAAGGAATGGCGATCGCTTTCAAGTTTCCGATTTTGTTTTAAGCGCTGGCTAGTCTTAGAAGACCATAGGAATCTCTACTATTTTTATTTGACCAGATTTTTTCTAAGACAACATTGTCTTAAGCGTTGCGTCACTGTTTGCTCTGAAAGCCACAAGGCCTATTCTTGCCCATATAGAAACACGGGCACTTGAGTACACAATCATTTTATTAGCTTTCGTTGACACTTCTTCACAGTGACGTCCAAATAACCCAGACCTCCCTCGCCTCTTTCTGGACTAAAAACTCAATACAGCAGAAAAGAATTCCAGTGACGCGTTAGAGAGCTTTTTTGGTTGGTTGCACTTTTCGGTCAGCCACTGCCTTTTTAATCGACCGAGAAGCGAAACAAAAAATAAATTCGTTTCTGTTTTTGAGGGACTCACGCGGTGGGAATAACAATTTCTGTTGGCATGTTTGTTTGTTTGTACAGACGTCGAAGTGTTAATGTGAAGTCTTAGCACGCATTAGAAATATGAATTATTGAATAGACAAATGTATTATGACATGTGGTGCCGCCCTGGCATTATTATGGAGAGTCCGTTCAAATTCGGCGCAGTATAAGTTAAATGCATAAATAAAACATGACCCTGGTAAATCAGACTTCAACAATAAATAAAACTTTATCTTTTTATTGTTTTACCTTCAGGAATGGCGTCATTAGGTATTTTCAACGATCTCGGTTACTCGATAAAATTTATACGCCTACGCATGATTTCTCTTAAATAACAACGGTCGGATACAAGTCCTACGTTGCACAATGAGAAAACATAACACAACATGTAATATGATTTTTGTCTTTTAGATTTTGGAGATTCGGGCAAATATTTTTGTACCGGGGGGGGAGGAAAAGTCACAAATGCTGACTTATTGACAAAAGTTGACTAAAGATATTTACTGATCAAAAGCATAAGTTATCATTCTTTACCGTAGCTTTAATGTTATTGAAATCTCGCAACTGCCTGCAGGTAAAATAATATACAAAAATAAAGAGGACAGCTACGTGCTGTTTTGATTTCTATATATAATTTTGAAAACCTCCATATGATATTAATTAAATAAAACAGATACGATCATTACTGATTGTCTACTTGGCTGCTTTTAAGGCTTACGTCCTCGTATAATAAATCAATATCAATATTTTTTTCACTCAAACAGGATGTTATGATAAGCGGACTGAATCAATCACAAAGTATTTAAGATAACTATCTATCGATAAACCAATTTGCGTGGGCGTAGCACATCACTAACCTATTGCCTGTAAATCTAGATCGATCGATCAATTATGTTAAGGATATAGTGTTTTCAAGCTATGAATTTTTATTAGCATTTAGTTACTTTATGACGTGTGTTATATTATATCTTGTGGTGTTGATTGATTGATCACAACGTCACAAAAAAGATAACAAGTCAATTAAAAGAATACAGATAAAAATCATATTAGTAGTGTTGCGACATTACAATTATTACAAACAAGAGTTATCGATAAAAATCTATCGATTTCATAACGTTTAGTGTAACACTTTAACACCAATAATATTCAAACTCGCTTGAGACAGTTACTGACGTATAAAGTTACAATGTTTGACACATTCAACGCCTGTTGTAAGCTGATTCAAATCACTTAATACCTAGTCCAAACAACAAGCAGTTAATACGATGTATCACTGTTGTATCTGTTATTATAAGTGTAATTTAAAAATATATTTTACATAATATATATATTTCATTCGGATATCCACGTTATTTGGCATTGTTTATATGTCATGATATTTAACGGTGTGTTGATGTTATTTTGTATAAGATTCATGTAAAAATTATTCTTTGTAATGGCGGACACTTACATTTTATTACGGTACAGGTGTGCCATCATCGGTGGCGTCAGGTAGATTCAGTTTTTTTTTCTCCATATCAAGCGTCTTCATCAGTCTTTTATTTTGACAGGTCTACATGGTATTTACATTGAAAGCAGTTGGCGATTGGTCGTTACACTATATTTTTATAAATTCTATCTATATTACTGTAGTATATTGTACTTATGGTTCCTCCTGTTATATTTTAAGATTAACTGTCGTTTACACAATGTAATAATAAATTGCTGTTAATTTAATAACTGACTTGTGAGCTCATTATCATACTTTATATAAGCATACACGGTTTTTATTCTATTACCAAAAATTTTACACAAATAAATAACATTTTGATTGATTGACTGTATGACATGGTCTATTTCCGCGGGCAAAACTGTGTAGTATAATATGCTTAATGCTACTGTGAGCACGTTAAAATTTTGCTATATTTAAATCCTTCCAAAAATTTTAAATTGAAACCAAATTCTGTTGCTGGCATTCCGGTCGCATACCAGTCTGTATAACTTGTTTCACTGTTATTTGTATATACCTACTTACTGCAGCCATAAAATTAATTACAAAACAGGAGCGACAAAAGACTCGTTAGTCTTTTAAAATTCACCGATTTGAGATTAACATCAAACTTGTAGAATTTAATGTCCAAAACTAGTTTTGCTGCACATGTACGTTAATTTTAATCTTAACGGATCTAGAATAATTATTTGAAAAAAAGTTACAAATGTCATTAATGTGCACCGCACTACAATAAACATATTAATTTATAACCCAGTTCGCTAAGTTAAAACAAGTAGGTACTCGTTTTTATTCAATGAAGATAACTATTTTTAATTACGATAAATAAAGGGATTAAGTGTTTTAATTAGCGGTTTATTACTGATTTTACTATGGTAGCGGCTGAAACACGAATTTTGTTTCTATCATAATAGGAACTCATATCACCAGTCCATAAAGAGACGGGAAATAGGAAATTGGGACGTAGCACTGTCCCTGTTGGTGAGCTCGCTGGTTGTCTGAGGATAATGAAATAGGAGAAAATATCGGATACAAATAACTTGTATTTTACTAGAACGAAAAGTAACTATAGCAAGCAATAAACAGAAAGATAGACAAAACATAGAGTAGCAAAAGTATCGTTAACAGTCCCAATGTGGATTGGTGGATAATAAACAATTAACAGTCGTAATATCAACAGCGTCCAATGGCTTAGCGTACTCTCCGGATCACGGAGGAACATGAGGTCCTAAGGTTTGGGCACCCAGCCTAGAAACAATCATGGCGATATCTGATTTGTTTACAATATCGAAACCAATGTGTGCGACTCCACTGAGTTTTAACTCAGTTGAACGCATACCAATGTATGGAAAGCTTTTGAGAAGCTTTTAGTTGTAAAACTTCTATAGTTATTTATAAGTCAGCTTGAAGAAGGAGGAGTCCACTCATTCGGGAATATAGGCGATAATATGTATGAAAACATTACAGTAGAATATAGAGTGCGTCTTCTAACTAAAACCACTTAAAACTCGCATACTTGTCCAACTTTATAGCAAAAAGACTATTTCGGATAAATTTTAAAGCGAAGCTGACATTAAGACGTAATAAAACAATCGTAATCAAGAAAAATGGCTGTACGCTGTAAACGACAACATACAAAGTCCGTTCGATATTAACACAATCAGTTTAATGCCATAAAGAGAGAATGATTATTACATTATGGCGGAATTATATCCATTTGCTTAAGCTTGCCAGTAATAACGTCGGCAGAGCTAATACTTGGTTTATTCTGTGAGGCGTCCGTTTATCCCGTTTCGCTGTACATAGTAATTGCTTTGTATTCTTTTTTTGCGTAACTTGACACCATTGGATATCGCCTAAAAGGAAGGCTGGGTAATGCTTTCACGGTAGTCAGTTCGCGTTTGCGTCGATATTTGACCGTTTTTATCGATATTATATCGGATCAGCACTATTGGTTGAACTTAGGGTTGGTTTCTTGATCTGTGGTCAGGTTGACGAGTAGGTTAAAATATGGACTAATGGCGAAAACGTATGATGTCGTGATAGTCGAAGTTTCAAATATTACTAAAGTTAAATAGTCATAGACAATTTAACCACAACACGTTGCTGGGATTAGTGAAAAGGCGGCTGGTGGCACAGCTGATGTGTGATGTGTGTGTTTGAAATCGCGCAAGGTTGTAATTTAGGCCTAAGAAACTTTACCTGTTAGTGTTGTTCCTGATCCGTTGAACCCAGTACTTTACCTTTTAAATTAAATTTGCATACACGGTAACTATGAACCCGCAAAGCAATGAGAAGCGTAATTTCGTTACAGTTTTACGATACCCGGTGTGTGGGGAACAACTCAATATCGGCGCCTTTCCGATTCGGCTTGGGCAACATTGTTTTGTTGCTGGAAACAATTTCGGAAACCATTTGTGGTGTCTGCCCGATTGTGAAGTATTATTTCAAATGAACGTTGTGGTGATCGGAGCTTTGAAGGCTGCGGTATTGTGGGGGTGGTCTAAGTGAAGAGGTGCAGGCGGTTTTGTAGTCAAGTAAAGCATAGTTTCATTTTGTAGAATAAAGGGTTATTATGTAATTTAGTATTATTTTTTGCTAGCTCTCTGTGACACATCTCAACTCAGCATACTCTTTCGGGGGATGATATATTTTGTTATGTATGTTGTTGTTTTTTTGATAAAAACTACCTCACAATTTTATTGAGGCAGGGAATGAAGTTACTTCCTAGGTTCCTCATAATATGATTAAGAAAAGCCTGTTTGTCATTAAGGTCATTCTTAAAGTCGAAAAAAAACTCAGATATTTTGTGCAATATTAAATGTTTAGATGAAAATTAAGCGCGTGAGTATTTATTGGACTCTTCCCATATCTGAGTAGGTAAGTAAGTAATTGAATACATATTTCATGCTGACAGCGAACACTCATGAATTGGACCACACGACAAGCTACATTTCCGCAGTGTTATGCTTTTTGAGCTGAGGAATTCGATCGAGGCGTTATGTATTTTTTCCAAGCAGTAATCTACGTGGGTACGCCGGAGATATGAAAAGATAAAAAAAGTACATTATTGAGTGCTGGCTGAGTTGGTTGAGTTTTAGAAGTTGAGAGTTGAGGATTTATGTGTATAACGTTACAAGTTGGGTTTTTTGCTTATGTTTAAAATGTTTCATTCTTTTTGATTAATTTGCAAGCGCATAAATAAAATATGTCACGTAATTACGTCATACTCTTCATAAACGAAATATATTTTGAATACCACCTATTAGATTAATAAAAAAAGGCCGAGTCTAGAACAACAACAACAAGTTTTTAACAACTTAAATATTATAAGGGTCTTAAATCTATACTAATATTATGTATAAAGCTGAAGAGTTTGTTTGTTTGTTTTGTTGGTTGAACGCGCTAATCTCAGGAAGTACTTACTGGTCCGATTTGGACTTCTTTTTTGAGTGTTAGGTAGCTAATTTATTGAGGCTATAGGATATATACCATTACGCTACTTTTCCATGAGGACAAAGTTGCGGGCAAAAGCTAGTAGAATATAGAAGACGTAAAATGAGGCAGTATGGCGGTAGATCCCTTTGCTTTAAAAAGAATACTTGAACAACAGGCCGTAAAATGTAGAAAACGGACTAAAGCGCCGCCACTGAGCTTCGATAATTCACGAACAGAACTGGCAACAATTTTGCACACGACCACACAATAATTACTATTGGCGGGCCACAAATTAAGTTTTTTAATATAAACTTACACATTAACAGCCCTTTGTTTCCATTCTTAGAAGTGAGATAGCTAACGTTAATTATAAGTAATGCTGGCCTCGGGTAAGAGCCAATAATGCTAACTCAATGAGCGGCAATCTCTGTCAAAATAGTTTATGGTCATTTAAAAAGTATATATTAATGATTATGTTTAGTAGCTTTGCTCCTTTAACTACATTGTTGATTTTAATTGGTAGTTTGCGCTTCATACTTTGTTATGACGTGAATACTGTCTGTTTACTTTAGTGGGGAAGGTTGTAATTTATAAATTAAGGCGTGATTAAATGTACATAGTTGGCACAAGCAGTTGGCAATGTACGTTGAATATTCATTTAAATCTACGAGTACAGTCACGTGCAAAATTTGTATACACTTTTGACAATTGATTATATACTTATTCCCTTGCTATAAGAGTCATTCACTCAAACGTGTCTGTATATATTTGAACTGTTCCTATCCATAACACAATCGCATGTGTTGGGAGATGTGAATGTCAAAAGTTATTTAGTAATATCTATAGTATTCGTTTTTAAAAGAATACTACCCACCCATCCTTGGGGCCTTGGGTGTCGTAAAAGGCGACTAAAGGACTTAGAACTGCACAACCATCCATTAGCTTATAGCGGCGACGGGCTCACAACCTGTCACGCTCAGTGCAGTCACTGCTTGGTGAAGCGCGGACTATGGCTATGGACTCTCTGACTAAACCATAGGGGATAATAGTCCTGATTATATGTATTATTTGAACACAACAAGAATATTGACAATAGGCTATATTTTTATGAATTTATGAGTATGTAGACAATTCCTATATTTTTGTTTAAGACCTTTATTGAATGCAATGCATTAAAGGTTCGTTAATTGATAGAAATCCAGTACCGTTGTTGAAACATACGAATTGTTGATAATTGACCACAAATAAAGGTGGCCTATCTAATAAAGGTGTAGTGTTAGATTTAAGAGCAAATAGGCGAGAAAGATGTGAGAGTAGTAATCTTGATATGAATATAATATAAGTGCAAACATTTCCACACAAAACTCTTCTCTATTCCATTCGTAACAAGTCGCATTTTCACTTGTAAGAGTCAGTTTAAGGGCGAAACATGGTAAATGGAAATCTGCTTAACAGAAATTTACCACATTCGTTAGTAGTTGCGGATAAAAGGATTTGTAGGACGTTCTGTATCAGGCTAATTATTATACAATCATTGTTCGAGAAGATTCTAGAGTTCTAGAGTTCATCGATAGTAAACTGTTTATAGTTTTGATTAGGGCCATCTATATCGTAACTGAGTTGTTATCTTTCACAAATTATATTAAAATATATTAATCTAGCAAAGGAGGAGCTCGGTGGCGTAGTGGTTAGTACGCTTTGGCTTTCGATTGAAAGCAAAGCTACCTTCGCCACTGTCAGACCGTGGATGGCGGTCCAAAACTTTGTGAACTCGAGCTCTTCCGTGCTTCAGAAGGCACGTTAAGCCGTTGGTCCCGGTTGCTATTGCGACTATTTCTCCTCACCAACCCGCATTGGGCCAGCGTGGTGGTGTTACGCCCTATAGTCCTCATGTGTTCCTCCATGAGGAAGGCCTGGGACGTATATAGGCTGAGGACAACGTAACCACAGTCACGGCTTGACGCTAGATTTATAAGGTGGTTGGGCCAACCTTTGGCCGATGAGACAGACATGTCTTCATTGGCTGGAGCATGGTCAGGCTTCCAACACGACGAAATGACGACTTAGCTAAGTACACATATTCTATTGGCGTAAGTTCTATCGCAGTGGAAGTCTTCTCATTTGGAGAGACCTTTGTCCAATAGTAGATATCTATAGTAAACTCTTCATAAGGTGTTTTTAACATGACCATGAGAATTGCATCTGCTTGTAACTGCTGTAGAAATCACAGTGTACAGTTGACTCCAACAAATGTAACCAGTTTTTAGAGTAAATTACTCTTATCAGAAGGTAATAAAGATTGTACTCTCAAAAATTTGTATATATGTTTTTGTACTCGACTGTACGTTGGCAATCTGTGACATAAGGCGCAAAGTTCACTACCCCTAATCCTTCAAACCAGAACATGTCATTGCAAGAACTATTTGGCAGCAGAAAAGGTACCAGTGACCACCTGTGAAAATTTGTTACTTTTCAATCCAGCGCGAAATAAACCTAATGTCGCCAGTGTAAGTCTTAAATTAACAATGCTAACATCTGATGAGTGACTGGAAGCTAAAATGTCTTCATTAAAGGTAAAACTGGTAAAAACCGGCAAGTACGCGGTTGCGATTAGCACGTACAGTCATCTGCAGAAAGATATGACAATTCAACAACTTTGTTATTCTAAGGTTTATTGTAAAGTAGCGACCCGCCCCGGCTTCGAATCGACTACCCTCATTTTACCCCCTAAGGGATAGAGTTTCATAAAATCTGTTCTTAGCGAATGTCTACTCCATTTAAGAAACCTATCTGTCATATTTCGCATGGGAATATTGGGATAAAAGGTAGCCTATGTCCTTTTTCATGCTCTAGACTATTTTCAAATAAAAACCAAAGTACCTACCAAATTTCGGTTAAATTGGATCAGTAGTTTTGACTTTTTGAACAGACAGACAGATAGACAGAGTTACGTTCACATTTATAATATTAGTATGGATTTTGTTTTTGCGGCACTAGATTCTGGTGAAATGATATGATATGGAAGGGTACTTAAATGTTTTTGCTGGTGACTGTACTCTATGCGCAGAGCGACGAGCGGCGAACACGCACCAATTAGCGTAGTCGTCGCCAATACGACGTCATAAATCGAACGAACCGTTAGCGTGGAGCCGCGAAAACAGCGGACAGCTGGCTTATCTGGGAAATTTTGTACATACGAGAACATAGTATCTTGTATGCGGTATTTTTACTTTTCCTGTATTTAAGTTAACGTTTTGAAACGGGGCAAACAGCTACATGATTCATATGATGGGAAGTCAACGCTGCTCATGGACATTTGTAACACCAAAGGGTTATAAATTGTTGGCGTTTAAGAACCTTCAAATTACAATAGACACCGTCTGAAAAAGCTCGCTTCCTCGTAGACCTCATCTCATCTCGGCTCTGGCTTTGATTTAAGTCAGCAGGAATCCTATATAAGGTAGACAAAATATAGCTTTCAAATACCTACTACTGACAAATACTATAACTCATCACATCTGTAATAACAAACGTGTAAGCAGAGACAATGTCGTCCGTAATTCACCCGATATGTTTTAGAATATACCACACTATAAAGATCTCATTAGTAACATATATAAGATCAACTATAATTGAAATAAAGTAAAAAAATTTAATAAACTTCAAAATTTTTACCACCTCCGTGGTCGAGTGGTCTGTACGCCGCCGCCGGTCTCAAGGCGACACCCTCTCAAGAGCTTCTGGGTTCGATCTCGGGTGGGGACAGATGTTCGTGTGATGTTTGTGCATTTGTTCACAAGTCTTGGATGTTAATATAAGTATTGTATATTATCTGAATATTTGTATGTTAATATCCATTACATTATTTATCCGTCTTCTAGTATCCATATCCATAATACAAGCAGCATTAGATGTTTAAAATGGAGCTAGTTGATAGGTGTGAATGTTTGAGGATATTTTATTTATATTTATTTAAATTGCTTGACTCGACTGCTACGAGTAATATCGAATGATAAAACTCAGTTTGGTGCCGGGTCCATTATGTATACGTATGTATGTATTATAAACATTTTCACCATAACATTATTTTTGATATAATATATTATGCACGTAGCAGGTAGAAAACGTAAATAGCTAAAAGTGGAATTAATTGAAGTCCCATCTGATGAAGCAAACCATTCATTTCACGGTAGTTGAAGCCCAAAACATTTTAAGATATCATGAAATCCCATAAGGCATATTCATTGGGTTTTTACAAACGATTATTGTATTACATTAATAAATGCAGTATTCACAATACCACTAGAAATTTATAATCGCACAGCGAGCGGTTCTGTTGACGTGGATTTAATGTTATTGTTAGTTGTGAATGATGGTGACACCGAGGATTCTCATGTTACGTGAGGAACGTAAAAATAATGGTTTTAATTACGAATCGCACGGACGATTTAAGTATAGCTGGATCAAAACAATTATACGACTTTTACATGCTTTTAAAATTGAAAGGCTGTGTTTTTGGTAATATAATACTTTCTTACATTTACACTTATCATCTAGCCTAAGGTGAGCTTACATTATTGAGTGACGTTAATAATATAAACTTTTATAACTGGGCTATCTACACGAAAATTTGTCCCCACCGACTTGAATAAAAGCCTAATAACTGGCGACACCTTAAAGATATCTTAAAGATCTTTATCATGGTAAAACACGTTGATCATCTTTAAAGAACATCTAATAATTATTATTATGCATATTTTGATTACCAACAAATACGTTTGCAAATAAACCTTTTTTCGGTTCGAACTGAGTATTTCGTGGCCCCATGGCTTGTAGACCCCCGCTGCTTCAAGAATCTTAGCCGGAGATCTTCCCATTGGTGATTTTGCGCCCGTGTCTGCCTCCAGTCCATGACTGATTCGAATTTAGAATTCTTAGTCGTTGCTTGCTTGTTTTTATTTTCATTTCAAAATTGGAATGACAGTTTTATTTTACTCTGTGATAGATTTTTCTTTAAGTTGGCAAAGGAAACGTGTTTCCGGCTGATCGATGCGGCTAGATTGATTAAGAGATATATTCGCATTTTTATGTGCTTTAACGATGAGATACTGCTTGCGTTGATATTATTTTAAATCATGTATATTTCTTCGTATGGACTTTATTACTACATCATTCTACTGCAGAATTGCTTTAATTTTCTTAGACATACGACAATCTTAATTATATATTTCTGTGTGTTAGTAAATTTCCGTCAAGAATTTGAACAAAGACACAGATTTAAAGCAGAAACTAAAAAGTCAATTAAAAGTCATCAATGAGAAAACAATTCTTAGGTATCTGTGAATAACGAATAAAATTAAACAACACAAAATTTTAATAGCACGTGCTGCAAATATTGTTTGATTTTAATTGTTTTATAGGATTTAAATCTCAGGAGACGACGAAGACGATTTATCAATTGGTGTAATTTAAAAATACAATAAAAAAATACAATTAGTCAGCTAAAATTACTAATTGATCAGGAAATTATGGGCAGCAAATATTTATAAATTGGTCAGCAAAATAATTCACTGGGCAGCAACATTTGGGCAGCAGATATTTCTAATTTTTTGGCAAAATAACTAATTGAGCAGCAACTCGAATGTTTTCTCTGCTGCCAAAATAGTTTAAAATATGTTTTGATGACACAAATATCGTTTTTGAGGATCTAAATAAAAAATAGCTTTAAGCTTATATCTATCAGAGTACATTCCCTAGGAATTGATCTTTGATCCTTCGTTGATTCTTTGTCTAGATCTTACACATTTCTGGTAAAATATATATTGCTGCCCAAATAATTATTTTGCAGCTGAACTTACGAAGTAAATCCAATATCGCTTCCTCTGATCGCTTGGACCACATGGTCAGGCGTCACTACAATGTAGCTCTCGATTAGTTTTCACAACGTATCGAGTTGCATTTTTTATCGATTACGTTGAGCCGAGACTCTGGAGTCTTGGCGTCGACAGTTTATTAATGTTTGAAGGAGTTTTGAGCTTGGTATTATGTGCCAATATTTATATTAATCTGCTGCGTACTCTCTAGCTAAAATTCAATGGATATGAATTGGATTTCTGTCATTTCGAACATTTTTTTTAGATTATTTGAGACTACCAAAGAACCTGACAGAAAGGAACTCGGTGGCGTAGTGGTCAGTGCGCTTTGGCTTCGATCGAAAGCAAAGCTACCTTCGCCATGGTCAGGCCGTGGATGGGTGACCAAGACTTTATGATCTCGAGCTCCTCCGTGCTTCGGAAGGCACGATAAGTCGTTGGTCCCGGTCGCATTTGTGACCGTTTCTACCCATCAACCCGCATTGGGCCAGCGTGGTGTGTTTCTCCATGAGGAAGGCCTGTCCCAGCAGTGGGACGTATATAGGCTGATGACGACCAAAGAACCATGACATTTGACGTTGCATTAATCGATATTGATTTGTCATCATTACGTTACAGAGAATGTTGATATTTGATTGTTGAGATTGATGAAAGTTTCTTTCCCTATATACGGAAATTATTTTAAATTAAAATTTACTTCAAAAAGGTAGCAGTGGTTACTTGGAAATCAATCCCTGAATACAGAATCACACAACATAACAAATTATATCATCACGGTTCTTTTACGATGTTAGTAATCCATACTAATATTGAAAATGCGAAAGTAACTCTGTCCGTCTGCCTGTCTCGCTTTCACGTCAAAACTACTGAACCAATTTAACCGAAATTTGGTACCCAGATAGTCTAGAGCTTGAGAAAGGACATAGGCCACCATTCATCCCGATATTCCCATGGGAACGGGTACCGCGCGGGTGAAACCGCGGTTATCAATATCTACTCGACCAAGTATTAAGTGACATATTCCGTCAAAATGTAATTTCATTTCGAATTGTACAATTTCTCGACAATGTAAAATAATGACACGAGAACAGAGATTTATCATGAAAACCATTAATCAGATGACACTGACAAGAAATGTTATTTTCATAATTTTAATCTTTAGAGGTTTTAGTTCAATTGAACGTGCCTTAATCTCTCAAAAAGCTTGTATTAGAGCCATTTGCGATGTAGATGTAAGGACTTCTTGCCGACCCTTATTTAAGAAACTACGAATTTTAACTGTTGTGTCCTTATATATAATATATATGAGATTTGTGTTTTTGTCCGATCACATCCTGATTTCTTTAAAAAAGACAGGGTTAACAGTAGACATCCAAATAAATTATTAATCCCTTTGGTAAGAACAAGTTCGTGTGCTAGAAACACTCACATAATGGCAATACAAATTTATAATAAGCTAAGTGAGGACATGAAGCTGTTACCAATAAACATTTTTAAAACGAAACTAATAAAATGGTTGATTGAGAAATGTTTCTATTCCCTAAAAGAGTACTTTAATCCCAATTTGTTATAATGTTAGATTTTTTTTTAAGTTCTTAGTACCTATTAATGTTAATTTTGCATACCAGTTTCTGGTGAAATATTACGGAAATTAATATATATTGTGAACACCTTATCATGTACCATATTTCATGTGAAATAAAAAGTCTTTGTCTTTGTCTTTGATTTTGTAAAAAAAAGCTGAGTTAATCACCACCAAGAACTTTTTGTCAACTTTTTTCTGGCGCTAAATCAATAGCCACGGACATACATCTAGTATACTAATAAGCCTTATGCCTTCTGTGGAGCCAGCATAACCTCCAATATGCAATATGACGTATTGTTATACATATTTGATTAAAAGCTGAAGATCTGCCGAACCATTAATGAAATGGATCATCTTTTCAAGCGCGAGCTCTAGGAATGTCGGCCGTTCGAATACTTCATCGGATTAGTCTCGTCCCTGGTTATACGAGTATGGGAACTTAAAACACATCAGGAGAAATGTGGGTGTTTACACCTCTGCTTACCCCTTCAGGGATAAAGGCGTGATGATGTGTTTGTTTGTGTGGGTTGTGATAGTTTGTTTTTTTACATATGACAGGTATGCTCTTGGCCTTCATCTCACCTGATGGTAAGTGACGATAAGGCCGAAGGTGGAAGCGAGCTTCACCTGCAATCCTCAACAACTGAGGAACTGGCTGTCTTACCTCTGATTGCCGGAACTCAACAATGCTTAAAACATCGTTATTATGGCGACAAATTTAGGTAAGACGGTGGTAGCTAGCCAGGCGGGCTTAGCAGCCCTGCCGCCAACCAAACCGAGCAGAAAAACTTCTGCCCCCATGGGGAATCGAACCCGGACCTCCCGATCAACACCTGGTAGTGTGAACCACTAGACCAGAGAGGCGGTTAAAAAGACAGAAGGACTGAAAAATGTTTTACTTATAAAGCATTTTCCAGTCCTTCTGTAAGTCAATGGACTGTTTATTCTTCGGTTGGACTGTATTATGTGGGTCCAGATTCTTATGTCATATTTCATTCTTTACAAAAGAGAGTTACACTCGGTGAATCCATATTTATAACAACCACTTTATGTTATGACGTCTTACGGTACTTTATTATTATTTTTAGGGTTCATTTTAAAATGGACATTGATTTTAAAACGGTCTTCATTGATAAAAGTTACGAAGACGGTAGTATGCCAAAATATGCGTTATTCGTACTATAAGGTTCATCACATCTAAATAATAATCACGTATGTAAATAGCACTAAGAAAGAGCGTAATAAATTTTTCTTGTACGAAATAGAGAGATAATCTGAAAATTCGAATTCTGACCTACATTTAAAATTATCATGAAAGGAAAATATAATGTTATTACAGCTCACTATATTGCTTCAATATAAAGCTATTTTATTATACAAGTATTTAAACATTATTTATGATAAGTTTTTTCAACTGTGTGTTAGAATTATTAGAACTGCAAAATATATAATACTAGCTGTATAATTTAATACGGACAACGGAAAATTAAAGGGAACCCTTAAATTTTCCGGAACAAAAAGTATCTAAGATGTTGACCAGGGATATAAGGTATATAAATATAAGGCAAAATTTGAAATCCGTCCAGCCATTTCGGAGATTAGCCCGTACAAACAGACAAGGAAACAAAAAAAAATATTTTTTGTATTTTCCCTCTTTTTACATCCCCCTGACTTGATTTTAATCTTTTTTTCTATGTACAGATATTCGCCCTCTAGAGTTATATTATATGTATAGATTAATGGAACCCATACCTCAACAGCACGTCTCGCACTTGCCAAAATTTCTTAACGCGCTCTCGAATTCTCGAATAATTTTTATACGATCACTGACCAAGGACTTAAATCATATAGGTTTTAAGGCAACATTAAATGGTTGAGTGCCTCTCAAATTTCGAGGGTGCTCATCAAATGAGCCGTAAAAATCACAGTGCTCGTCAACGTACTTCATATATGGACGGTGCGTAAGATTGTACAGCTTCATAAATAATTCTTTTAGATATAAAATAACAACAACATTAACCGTCACGCACGCACGTGGTTAGTACGCTTTGACTTTCGATATCGAAAACAAAGCTACCCTCGCCATGGTCAGGCCTTGGATGGGTGACCAAAACTTTGTGATCTAGAACTCCTCCGTGCTAAGGACGGAAGGCACGTCAAGCCGTTGGTCCTGGTCGCCCTTGGTTCTAACTCGCATTGGGCCATCGTGGAGGTGTTACGGCCCTTACTCATGTGTTTCTCCATGAGGAAAGCCTATGCCCAGCAGGATGTATATAGGATGAGGAGGAGATCACAAAGTTTTGATCTGAAATATCTTTTAATAGTCGATCATTATTCAGAATGCTACAATCTGTGCCTTTTAGTGGTATGCTTATTGCTCATCGATCCAGATCCTAATTCATAGCATTCCTCTTACGATCTGATATCTTACCCTTAAATGTACTCATACCCTGATCAACCCGTTCATGGAACACACACTCACACCTTAAGACACGCGCGCGCACTCACACCCACACACCCACCCACACACACCCACACACACACACACACACCCACCCACCCACACACGCACACACACACGCGCACACACACACACACACACACACACACACATACATGTAAATTAATAATTAGGAACGCTGATTGGCTGTAATTCTAAACTAAAGGGGCTCTTATCGTACACACATTGTAAATGTACCTTGTTAAAGTTCCAAATTAATTTTATTATTATTATTATTATCTCCCATCCTCGGCCTGACCACGGCGAAAGTAGCTTTGTTTTCGATCGAAAGCCAAAGCGTACTGTTATACGGACCCTTCTAAAGGGGTTTTTAAAAAACAAATACTTGCTTTAAACACTATTTATTTCAAATACAAGAATAATTAAAAGAAACGACCGGCCTCGACGGAGGTTAACAATAGACTGAGGAATGGATGCAATGGATTAACGATTAAGACTCAGAAGTGATGAATGTGCGAATGGGATGTATGGTCAGCGTGAAAGGGTGCATGAGCCGTGTATAACACCTCCCAGGGTTAGATTAAACATCGGGAGTTGAAAATTAAGATGTTTAGCAAAGATTTAAAGATTTCTACGAATGCTAGGAAAAGGGAGAATTTTATCATCCTGATGGTCCATGACCTCTAGAGGGATGGCAGGTTGAGGATCTGGAGCCTGCTCAGAAGTGGGATCTGTTGGAGAGGACTGTGTGAACTTAGGAAAACGGTATGTGAGGCGGCCGTGCGATTTAATATACAAAATTATTTTAATTATACAAAATAAACATACAAAACTAATTATAATTATAAGTAATACCGAGTAGTGAGTCTCGTATTTAATAATATGATGCTGATTGAGGATTGAATCTGCTTCATGAGCAATTGACTGGAGTTTAGATCTAGTTTCTAATGTGAAGATGTCGAAATCGATGTTCTGTAATTTTAAAGGAGCCTCATTACTTGCTATTATCTTAAATTTATCTATAGTACAACAAGAATCATTTAAGATGTTAAAATCTGACTGAATAACAGTTGAATTTATGATTATATTATTATATCTAGGTACTAATTTTGTGCTTTTGCAATAAGATATGCAATTGTTCGGTGTGGACAATATTCCCGTGCCAATAATATTTATTTCAACAATTCTTTGATTGGGACATTCAATATATAATTTATTTCCTTGAGATTGTACATATATCCAATTACTATTATGAAGTGGTTGCCATAAATCTATGTTTCCGTGAACAAAGTCCGTTTTACACTGCACTGGTAGTGTCTTTATCACTTTTGCCATTATCTCACTTTCACAACTAGGGTTGGCACTTGTTGGTAGCACTGTCATGATGTCACACACGTATTGACGAGAGTTTATTGTTGTGCATTCTTTTAATGAGTCGAGAGTACAGTATTCTGATTTGTCCTTGGTCATTGCTATGTATCTATTACTAGGTATAATATATGTAAAAGAATTAGGTCTAACGCTATCATGTGGAGTAGGTAAGGCAATACTATGGTACAGATAAAATTCCGTAGGGGATACTAATGGTACTTTTAAAACAAAAATGATCTTGTTGTTTAAACTATAACAATTAACACTAGAAATATTCAATAATATATGTATGTTACTTAATGCTAAGCTTACAGGTAACTTATTATCTACAGGTAAGTACCTATAATTATCCACGATTTCTTGGTATAACTGCGAAGGAGTGATTACGGCTGGATGAAGAACGTTTTTGCCACACAGCATTAAGGCGTTTGTTATGTCTTCGAGACGAAATGATAATGTCAATATAGATGCTTCTAAACTGTTCAAAATAGATATGATATTGGATTTTACGGTAAGTTCATTTGAGATTAATGTAACGTTTTTTAATTTTGAAGAGAAATCGTCGATAGCTTGGTTGAGGCTGGCTTCATTAATTTTTATTACATGTAGTGTTTTGTTAAATTCCGATAATGCGGATGACGTTACTAAAATATTTTCTTTCATTATTGAAGCGAGCCTCTTCTGGTTATCGTATACATCCTGGATGGCGTTGTCATATCTGATACCATCATCTTCGCTCAAGGTACCAAATATAATTTTCGAGATAGAGCCAATGCCACCTATCCATGCTCCTCTCTTGAACCGTTTCTCAGCTAAATGAGAAATTGCGGAATATTCAGATAAAATATCATGATATCTCACAGTAAGTGGTGATAAAGTATTATGACAATCTAAATTACTCTGAGTTGTGAATTGCATTTGATTGCAACCAAGACGTAATGTTCCTAATATTGAATTAATGTTTTCGATATGTGGTTTTATATATGAAATATCAATGGGAGTAATTACATCTAGGTGACTGATACGAATTTGGAGTTTACCAATTGGGTCAAAATATAAACCGGGGCTCGAGTTGATTTCTTGTATGAAGTCGTGTTGCTTATGAGCTTGCGTCGGAACACTGCAAACAAGGAATAGTTTATGACTCCTTAGCAGTTACAAGACTATTTATATTCTATCTCCTAATGTCCTAATCTTATGTATATATATGTCTTTATATGTATTTGAATGACTTACCCTAATATGTTACTAACCTTAATTAAGTTTAAACAACTTATATGTTTTTGTTACATATGTCCTATTATAAGGATTTACGCTTTCCTAATCTATTGGATATTCTAAAAATATATATATATTTACGTATACACGAGAATATTCTACATATTCTCTTCAATGTTGGCAAGCTTCACTTCGTCGAAGTGATGACGTACTTGCCGACGGTTAATTAAAAGAGTCAGCGTATTGTTGCCGTGTACTTTAACTACCTTATATGGCCCTTTCCATAGAGGTGATAGAGCCTTTCTCAGCCTTAGGTGATTTTTCAGGTATACATAGTCCCCTGATTTATAGGTTTGAGGTCGAGTATGAGAATCATAGTATGTTTTAGAAGTCTCCTTGGATTTTTGAATGTATTCTAGGGCTTTCTGTCTAGAGTATTGAAGGCGGTTTTGGAGCATCCTTACATATTCTGGGTAAGTAGCGCTAGGTTGCTCGTCGAATATGGAATTGGGTATAAATGGTTTATGACCAAACATAAGTTCATGGGGACTGTAGTGAGTTGTTGAATGGACTGTTGAATTATATGTAAACATTGCTGTATAGACATAACGAGGCCAATTAGTTTGCTCTTCGTTAATGTAGGATTTTAGATATTCTTTCAGGGTTGAATGGCTTCTCTCGAGAGCTCCTTGCGTTTGCGGATGGTATGGAGAAGACCAGAGCTGTTTTATTTTGAGAAATTTGCAGGTTTCTTTGAATAGTTCTGCAGTGAAGTTTGTACCTTGGTCGGTGAGGATCATCTTGGGGATACCAAATATGGAAATGAAATGCAGAAGGCACTCGCTTGTTTCTTCGGCTGTGGTGCTACGGATAGGATATGCAGTTGAAAATTTTGTAAGATCATCTTGGATGGTAAGTATGAACTTTAATTTGGCTGTCCCGGACTCCGGAAGGGGACCGACTATGTCAAGAGATATGCGTTGGCAGGGTTCAGAGGAAGTGCTGGTGATCTGCATGGGAGCTCGATTGATTTTCCGCAGAACTTTATTCTCCTGGCAGGATGGGCAGTGTTTTACGTATGATTCTACGTCACTACGCATTCCTTTCCAGTAGTAGGATTCTTTTATCCTGTTGTACATTCGCAGCGAACCTAAGTGTCCTGCTATCGGGATATCATGGTTATCGCGAAGGATCTTTTTGATCTCACTAGGAGTTGGATACATGACATCATCATGATAAATATTAATTATGATAGTAGTATTGTGGAATAGATAGAGTAGGATATTATAGATTTTTATAAATGAGTGTACTTCGTAGGCGTTACGGAAGTCAGGTATGCTTATATCAGGGACATTTTCTGTTTTTACAAGTTCGTCTCTGACGCACCGAATTGTTTTCAGAATTTCAGGGTACGAAGCTACGTCGAAATGATTAACCCTGGTAAACAAGAAGTAATACGTTCTGTTATTCATATCTAATTTGTAGTATGAATATAACTCTTTATGAGAGTTGTGTAAGACAGAAGTATCTTCCATTTGGTTTAGGATTTCTTCCAGGTAAGGGTTGGACTCGTCGAGGTCCAATGAGATAGGGATTAGAATTATTTTGGATGTACTTTTCATTATACTTTCCTTGTGTTCTATAATGGCGGTATTTAGGATTTTACTTTTATCGTTTATAGCTTTCAGCATTGCGGAATAGTCGCCTGATAGTAAAGGTAAGATTTCCCTAGAGGTCGAGGGTGCAGGGGACAGCTGATCTTCTGATTCAGGTAAGTGGACATCTCTAGACTGTGGACTATAGGTTGGAGTTTCTCCGTTATCAGTACTGTGATCAACTGAAGGTAGGTTACTATCTTCCAATAGTCCTACGGATGGAAGGTCATCGCTATCTATGTCAATTACTTCGAATGGACTGGGTAGAGCTTGGACTTCAAGGTCTTGAAGAGTTATAGGGCTAAAAGGTGGCGCTTCATTTGACGTTGAGGGACCCTCAATGCCAGCCGAATTATTTGCTGGTAAGATAGGATTTATTTGGATTCGGGAAAGAGCGTCAGCGTTTGAGTTTGCTTTCCCTTTCTTATAATGGATTTCGTATTCGAATTCCTCTAATTTAAGTCGCCACCGGATGAGTCTAGAGCCAGGATCTTTGCAATTGAATAACCATTGCAGCGGCTTGTGATCGGTTACGATGATGAATTTACGGCCATAAAGGTAAGGACGATAGGTCTTTGTGCCAAAAATAACAGCGAGGCATTCCTTCTCTGTCACGCTATAATTGCATTCAGCTTTATTCAGCGTTCTAGACGCATAGGCGATTGGGCGATCTTGACCGATTGGACCTTGAGATAGAATGGCGGATATCGCGAATTGAGATGCGTCACAAGTAAGTATGAATGGTTTTGTGAAATCTGGGTAAGCGAGAACTGGTGCGGTGACCAGTCTTTCCTTAAGGATATCAAAAGCTAGTTTTTGTTCATTTTCCCATTTAAATATTACATCTTTCTTTAAGAGAGCGGTTAAAGATTTTGCTATCTTTGAGAAATTAGGTATGAATCGTCTGTAGTACGAGACCAATCCCAGAAAGGATTTTATATCTTTAGGTGATGCCGGTGTAGGAAAGTCTGCGACAGCCCGGATTTTCTCTGGGTTCGGTTGGACTCCATTTTCGTTTATGATATGGCCTAGATAAATAGCTTCTTTGCATAGAAACTCACATTTGTCGGGTTGTAATTTTAAGTTGAAATTTCGGAGTCGTTTGAAAACATTTTCTAAGTTACTAATGTGTGATGTCAGATCGTAGCTATAAATCACTATGTCGTCTAAGTAAACGAAGCATCTGGTACCCTGTAACCCAGACAGACAGGTATTCATTAGTTTTTGAAAGGTAGAAGGGGCATTTTTGAGCCCAAAGGGCATACGATTGAACTGAAAGTGTCCCTGAGGCACTGAAAAGGCTGTCTTAGATGCGTCCTTAGAATCTACGAGAATTTGATGAAAACCGGAACTTAGATCTAGAGTGCTGAAGTATTTACTATTTCCTAACTGGTCTAAAATTTCTGATATTTGGGGAATTGGGTATGTTTCTCCGATAGTAATGTTGTTCAATTTACGATAATCTATGACTATTCGCCATTTCCTCTGCCCGGATGAATCTAGTTTCTTGGGAACTACCCAAATGGGGGAGCTCCAGGGAGATGAAGATGGTTGGATTATATTCTGGTCAATCATTTTGTTGATTTGAGTTTCTACTTCTTTCTTGTGACACTCAGGGAAACGATACGACTTAGTATGGATAGGGATATCACTAGTCGTTTGAATCTTATGATCTAATGCGGTAGTAAAGGTTAGTTGATCATCTGGAAGGTGGAAGATATCAGAATAACGAGAACAGAGATCGGTGATAGCTTCTGATTCTTCTGCATTTAGATGTGATATTCTTAAAGAGTTTATGACTTCTCGTGTTCTACCGGATGTACTGTTTTGGACTACTGAAAAACAGAAACCATGGTCGTCTCGCGGTATCATTTTCAAGTTAAGATTGGATTTTATTCTTACAGCGGATTCGGATAAATTTACGACGGATATGTTAATTCTCTTGTTATCTTTGACTTTGACTATGCAATTCGCTACTAACAATTTCTCGGACAGATGTTGGTCAAGAATCATTCCCTCCTTCAGTTCAGGGTTTTGAACTGTGCATTCGATGATTGTTTCTGTGCGAGCAGGAATTATATAAGTGGGATCATTGAAATGAAGTTGGATACTCTTTTCTTTTACCTTAAGGATGTCATTGTTATAATCTATGTTGCAACCAAAGGCGGTAAGGAAATCTGTACCTATTATGCCATCATAAGGCAGATTGATGTCTTTAATTACATGAAATTTGTGGTGAATTTTATATTTGTCGGTAATTTGCAATTGCAAGGATAGATAGCCTAAAGTGGGAGTTGTTTCATCTCCTGGGTCTATGCCCTTTATATTTATTGGTTCATTAATTAGTTTGATATTTTTTTTTATACAATTGTTTTTAATTAGAGATATTGCTGAACCCGAATCTATGAGTAGTGTAAAGGGGATATCTGACGCTTGGGTACTGATTAGTATATGCGGTAAGAGCTTTTTGGACGTGTCAATATGGATTTCGTAGACCTCATTCTTGAGTTTATTGGATAGGGCGCTTGCTTGGGGCTGGTTACCCGTGTGGTCCCTTTTTGGATAAGATGAATTGGATGAAAAGGATATTCTATTGCTTTCGCATTTCAGGTCGAGAGTTTGGGGCTGGTTACCCTGTTCGTGGACCTGTGGAGAAGAGAGATCGAGAGTTTGGGGCTGATTACCCTGTTCGTGGATCTCTTTGGGTAAGTGTGACTTACGAGTTTTAAATTTTTGTTTCAGGTCGAGAGTTTGGGGCTGGTTACCCTGTTCGTGGACCTGTGGAGAAGAGAGGTCGAGAGTTTGGGGCTGGTTACCCTGTTCGTGGATCTCTTTGGGTAAGTGTGACTTACGAGTTTTTAATTTTTGTTTCAGGTCGAGAGTTTGGGGCTGGTTACCCTGTTCGTGGACCTGGATATTGGTGGTGTCGTGGATACGTTTGTTTTTGTTTGGTGACTGAGGTTTGGGCTTCGCGAGACACCTCCGTGAGCCCACTACTCGTTTAAATCCCTTTCATTTGGGGATTCCACTTCGTCTTCATCGTGAGATTCTGGCATCTCTTGGATGTGGTTCACAGGACGCCGGGGGAAATGATTGTTGTGGTTTTGTTGTCTTTGAAAAGGTTGTTGGTTTTTGTATCGGCTGTTATAATATTGGCGTTTGCTGCAAACGGATATGTCGTGCCCCACCTGTTTGCAGTAACGGCAGACCACTTCACTGCTTTGATTTGGCTGACGGCCAGGGGGCATTAATTGTGGGAAATTTCTGGTAGGTGGTTGATATTGAGACTGCATAAACGGTCGAGGATTTCTGTTAAGCATGACTGTTTTATTCTTCGTCTCTGGAGGGTTTCCTTTATATAGGCTCTGCTGTATCCTTTCCTCGGATACAGCCAAGTTTATTGCCTCGTTAAGGTTTTTGGGAGAGCGACACCTAACTATGTTGGATATTCTTGGGTGAAGCCCCATAAGGAAGTGGTGTAATGCCAGGTCTTCCATGGCTGCAATGCGGCCAGGGATTTCCTTGACTTTCGCGCCTGACAACGATATCTCTGTAAGTAACTGAGACAAATACGTTTCTACTCTCAACGAAAATTGATTAACGTTTTCAGCTGGAGATTGCTTGCTCTCTTGTAGATCGGTGAGCAAATGGGAGAGGTGTTTCCTCTCACTGAATTGTGTCTTTAAAAATTCTTTAAGCTGTTCCCAGCTGTCAAACTCCTTGATGGAGCAGGCAATCTCCGCTTTTCCCTGTAGCTGGGCTAGAATGTATTTAAAAAGAATTGACTTTTGCGCCTCAGACGCAAGCTCATACGCATTATTTGAATTTGAAATAAATGAATTTAACGTTTCTCTATTCCCGTCATAGGGCTTTATAAACTTGAATAATGTATTCAAATCCATCTCGACTGCTTGGATACGGCCTTTGCCTGAACGGGTTTCAGGGTATGGGGTAGCAGGTGACGGAGGTCTCTCTACTATTTGAATGGGAGTCTCCAGGTAACCCTTTAAACCCTCGTTAATTTTAGGCATACTACGTTTACAAAGAATTCTTAGTACAAAACTTATTACAAGATTAAATCTCGATGTATGAAATAAACTATATTCTAATTTGAGCTTAACATAAAACAATGACCAAGGACTTACAACAATGTTGCACAGGTAACGATAAGCGCGACGACGCAGACTAAACACACTGGGGACATTGTAGATTGTTCTAGCGGGATAACGTTGTTCTCGGAACTAGGGATATGATGCTAGGTGCCAACACGCCGGTTGACTCGTCTTCTTTCTTTCGGGACCGGGTATGCACAACAATGCACACGCTGGATGTGGTTGAATAGTTCAACCTCTGGATGAAATTTCTGCGGATATGCCTGCTGGATATGGATGCAGGTTTTTGAGCCTATTGCGCGGCCGTTTCACTTCACTTTTACGTGTTTACACAACAGCGTTTTCACTAAAACACAAGCACTGGGGATTTCCGAATCCCACCGCTGCCACCAAAATGTTATACGGACCCTTCTAAAGGGGTTTTTAAAAAACAAATACTTGCTTTAAACACTATTTATTTCAAATACAAGAATAATTAAAAGAAACGACCGGCCTCGACGGAGGTTAACAATAGACTGAGGAATGGATGCAATGGATTAACGATTAAGACTCAGAAGTGATGAATGTGCGAATGGGATGTATGGTCAGCGTGAAAGGGTGCATGAGCCGTGTATAACACCTCCCAGGGTTAGATTAAACATCGGGAGTTGAAAATTAAGATGTTTAGCAAAGATTTAAAGATTTCTACGAATGCTAGGAAAAGGGAGAATTTTATCATCCTGATGGTCCATGACCTCTAGAGGGATGGCAGGTTGAGGATCTGGAGCCTGCTCAGAAGTGGGATCTGTTGGAGAGGACTGTGTGAACTTAGGAAAACGGTATGTGAGGCGGCCGTGCGATTTAATATACAAAATTATTTTAATTATACAAAATAAACATACAAAACTAATTATAATTATAAGTAATACCGAGTAGTGAGTCTCGTATTTAATAATATGATGCTGATTGAGGATTGAATCTGCTTCATGAGCAATTGACTGGAGTTTAGATCTAGTTTCTAATGTGAAGATGTCGAAATCGATGTTCTGTAATTTTAAAGGAGCCTCATTACTTGCTATTATCTTAAATTTATCTATAGTACAACAAGAATCATTTAAGATGTTAAAATCTGACTGAATAACAGTTGAATTTATGATTATATTATTATATCTAGGTACTAATTTTGTGCTTTTGCAATAAGATATGCAATTGTTCGGTGTGGACAATATTCCCGTGCCAATAATATTTATTTCAACAATTCTTTGATTGGGACATTCAATATATAATTTATTTCCTTGAGATTGTACATATATCCAATTACTATTATGAAGTGGTTGCCATAAATCTATGTTTCCGTGAACAAAGTCCGTTTTACACTGCACTGGTAGTGTCTTTATCACTTTTGCCATTATCTCACTTTCACAACTAGGGTTGGCACTTGTTGGTAGCACTGTCATGATGTCACACACGTATTGACGAGAGTTTATTGTTGTGCATTCTTTTAATGAGTCGAGAGTACAGTATTCTGATTTGTCCTTGGTCATTGCTATGTATCTATTACTAGGTATAATATATGTAAAAGAATTAGGTCTAACGCTATCATGTGGAGTAGGTAAGGCAATACTATGGTACAGATAAAATTCCGTAGGGGATACTAATGGTACTTTTAAAACAAAAATGATCTTGTTGTTTAAACTATAACAATTAACACTAGAAATATTCAATAATATATGTATGTTACTTAATGCTAAGCTTACAGGTAACTTATTATCTACAGGTAAGTACCTATAATTATCCACGATTTCTTGGTATAACTGCGAAGGAGTGATTACGGCTGGATGAAGAACGTTTTTGCCACACAGCATTAAGGCGTTTGTTATGTCTTCGAGACGAAATGATAATGTCAATATAGATGCTTCTAAACTGTTCAAAATAGATATGATATTGGATTTTACGGTAAGTTCATTTGAGATTAATGTAACGTTTTTTAATTTTGAAGAGAAATCGTCGATAGCTTGGTTGAGGCTGGCTTCATTAATTTTTATTACATGTAGTGTTTTGTTAAATTCCGATAATGCGGATGACGTTACTAAAATATTTTCTTTCATTATTGAAGCGAGCCTCTTCTGGTTATCGTATACATCCTGGATGGCGTTGTCATATCTGATACCATCATCTTCGCTCAAGGTACCAAATATAATTTTCGAGATAGAGCCAATGCCACCTATCCATGCTCCTCTCTTGAACCGTTTCTCAGCTAAATGAGAAATTGCGGAATATTCAGATAAAATATCATGATATCTCACAGTAAGTGGTGATAAAGTATTATGACAATCTAAATTACTCTGAGTTGTGAATTGCATTTGATTGCAACCAAGACGTAATGTTCCTAATATTGAATTAATGTTTTCGATATGTGGTTTTATATATGAAATATCAATGGGAGTAATTACATCTAGGTGACTGATACGAATTTGGAGTTTACCAATTGGGTCAAAATATAAACCGGGGCTCGAGTTGATTTCTTGTATGAAGTCGTGTTGCTTATGAGCTTGCGTCGGAACACTGCAAACAAGGAATAGTTTATGACTCCTTAGCAGTTACAAGACTATTTATATTCTATCTCCTAATGTCCTAATCTTATGTATATATATGTCTTTATATGTATTTGAATGACTTACCCTAATATGTTACTAACCTTAATTAAGTTTAAACAACTTATATGTTTTTGTTACATATGTCCTATTATAAGGATTTACGCTTTCCTAATCTATTGGATATTCTAAAAATATATATATATTTACGTATACACGAGAATATTCTACATATTCTCTTCAATGTTGGCAAGCTTCACTTCGTCGAAGTGATGACGTACTTGCCGACGGTTAATTAAAAGAGTCAGCGTATTGTTGCCGTGTACTTTAACTACCTTATATGGCCCTTTCCATAGAGGTGATAGAGCCTTTCTCAGCCTTAGGTGATTTTTCAGGTATACATAGTCCCCTGATTTATAGGTTTGAGGTCGAGTATGAGAATCATAGTATGTTTTAGAAGTCTCCTTGGATTTTTGAATGTATTCTAGGGCTTTCTGTCTAGAGTATTGAAGGCGGTTTTGGAGCATCCTTACATATTCTGGGTAAGTAGCGCTAGGTTGCTCGTCGAATATGGAATTGGGTATAAATGGTTTATGACCAAACATAAGTTCATGGGGACTGTAGTGAGTTGTTGAATGGACTGTTGAATTATATGTAAACATTGCTGTATAGACATAACGAGGCCAATTAGTTTGCTCTTCGTTAATGTAGGATTTTAGATATTCTTTCAGGGTTGAATGGCTTCTCTCGAGAGCTCCTTGCGTTTGCGGATGGTATGGAGAAGACCAGAGCTGTTTTATTTTGAGAAATTTGCAGGTTTCTTTGAATAGTTCTGCAGTGAAGTTTGTACCTTGGTCGGTGAGGATCATCTTGGGGATACCAAATATGGAAATGAAATGCAGAAGGCACTCGCTTGTTTCTTCGGCTGTGGTGCTACGGATAGGATATGCAGTTGAAAATTTTGTAAGATCATCTTGGATGGTAAGTATGAACTTTAATTTGGCTGTCCCGGACTCCGGAAGGGGACCGACTATGTCAAGAGATATGCGTTGGCAGGGTTCAGAGGAAGTGCTGGTGATCTGCATGGGAGCTCGATTGATTTTCCGCAGAACTTTATTCTCCTGGCAGGATGGGCAGTGTTTTACGTATGATTCTACGTCACTACGCATTCCTTTCCAGTAGTAGGATTCTTTTATCCTGTTGTACATTCGCAGCGAACCTAAGTGTCCTGCTATCGGGATATCATGGTTATCGCGAAGGATCTTTTTGATCTCACTAGGAGTTGGATACATGACATCATCATGATAAATATTAATTATGATAGTAGTATTGTGGAATAGATAGAGTAGGATATTATAGATTTTTATAAATGAGTGTACTTCGTAGGCGTTACGGAAGTCAGGTATGCTTATATCAGGGACATTTTCTGTTTTTACAAGTTCGTCTCTGACGCACCGAATTGTTTTCAGAATTTCAGGGTACGAAGCTACGTCGAAATGATTAACCCTGGTAAACAAGAAGTAATACGTTCTGTTATTCATATCTAATTTGTAGTATGAATATAACTCTTTATGAGAGTTGTGTAAGACAGAAGTATCTTCCATTTGGTTTAGGATTTCTTCCAGGTAAGGGTTGGACTCGTCGAGGTCCAATGAGATAGGGATTAGAATTATTTTGGATGTACTTTTCATTATACTTTCCTTGTGTTCTATAATGGCGGTATTTAGGATTTTACTTTTATCGTTTATAGCTTTCAGCATTGCGGAATAGTCGCCTGATAGTAAAGGTAAGATTTCCCTAGAGGTCGAGGGTGCAGGGGACAGCTGATCTTCTGATTCAGGTAAGTGGACATCTCTAGACTGTGGACTATAGGTTGGAGTTTCTCCGTTATCAGTACTGTGATCAACTGAAGGTAGGTTACTATCTTCCAATAGTCCTACGGATGGAAGGTCATCGCTATCTATGTCAATTACTTCGAATGGACTGGGTAGAGCTTGGACTTCAAGGTCTTGAAGAGTTATAGGGCTAAAAGGTGGCGCTTCATTTGACGTTGAGGGACCCTCAATGCCAGCCGAATTATTTGCTGGTAAGATAGGATTTATTTGGATTCGGGAAAGAGCGTCAGCGTTTGAGTTTGCTTTCCCTTTCTTATAATGGATTTCGTATTCGAATTCCTCTAATTTAAGTCGCCACCGGATGAGTCTAGAGCCAGGATCTTTGCAATTGAATAACCATTGCAGCGGCTTGTGATCGGTTACGATGATGAATTTACGGCCATAAAGGTAAGGACGATAGGTCTTTGTGCCAAAAATAACAGCGAGGCATTCCTTCTCTGTCACGCTATAATTGCATTCAGCTTTATTCAGCGTTCTAGACGCATAGGCGATTGGGCGATCTTGACCGATTGGACCTTGAGATAGAATGGCGGATATCGCGAATTGAGATGCGTCACAAGTAAGTATGAATGGTTTTGTGAAATCTGGGTAAGCGAGAACTGGTGCGGTGACCAGTCTTTCCTTAAGGATATCAAAAGCTAGTTTTTGTTCATTTTCCCATTTAAATATTACATCTTTCTTTAAGAGAGCGGTTAAAGATTTTGCTATCTTTGAGAAATTAGGTATGAATCGTCTGTAGTACGAGACCAATCCCAGAAAGGATTTTATATCTTTAGGTGATGCCGGTGTAGGAAAGTCTGCGACAGCCCGGATTTTCTCTGGGTTCGGTTGGACTCCATTTTCGTTTATGATATGGCCTAGATAAATAGCTTCTTTGCATAGAAACTCACATTTGTCGGGTTGTAATTTTAAGTTGAAATTTCGGAGTCGTTTGAAAACATTTTCTAAGTTACTAATGTGTGATGTCAGATCGTAGCTATAAATCACTATGTCGTCTAAGTAAACGAAGCATCTGGTACCCTGTAACCCAGACAGACAGGTATTCATTAGTTTTTGAAAGGTAGAAGGGGCATTTTTGAGCCCAAAGGGCATACGATTGAACTGAAAGTGTCCCTGAGGCACTGAAAAGGCTGTCTTAGATGCGTCCTTAGAATCTACGAGAATTTGATGAAAACCGGAACTTAGATCTAGAGTGCTGAAGTATTTACTATTTCCTAACTGGTCTAAAATTTCTGATATTTGGGGAATTGGGTATGTTTCTCCGATAGTAATGTTGTTCAATTTACGATAATCTATGACTATTCGCCATTTCCTCTGCCCGGATGAATCTAGTTTCTTGGGAACTACCCAAATGGGGGAGCTCCAGGGAGATGAAGATGGTTGGATTATATTCTGGTCAATCATTTTGTTGATTTGAGTTTCTACTTCTTTCTTGTGACACTCAGGGAAACGATACGACTTAGTATGGATAGGGATATCACTAGTCGTTTGAATCTTATGATCTAATGCGGTAGTAAAGGTTAGTTGATCATCTGGAAGGTGGAAGATATCAGAATAACGAGAACAGAGATCGGTGATAGCTTCTGATTCTTCTGCATTTAGATGTGATATTCTTAAAGAGTTTATGACTTCTCGTGTTCTACCGGATGTACTGTTTTGGACTACTGAAAAACAGAAACCATGGTCGTCTCGCGGTATCATTTTCAAGTTAAGATTGGATTTTATTCTTACAGCGGATTCGGATAAATTTACGACGGATATGTTAATTCTCTTGTTATCTTTGACTTTGACTATGCAATTCGCTACTAACAATTTCTCGGACAGATGTTGGTCAAGAATCATTCCCTCCTTCAGTTCAGGGTTTTGAACTGTGCATTCGATGATTGTTTCTGTGCGAGCAGGAATTATATAAGTGGGATCATTGAAATGAAGTTGGATACTCTTTTCTTTTACCTTAAGGATGTCATTGTTATAATCTATGTTGCAACCAAAGGCGGTAAGGAAATCTGTACCTATTATGCCATCATAAGGCAGATTGATGTCTTTAATTACATGAAATTTGTGGTGAATTTTATATTTGTCGGTAATTTGCAATTGCAAGGATAGATAGCCTAAAGTGGGAGTTGTTTCATCTCCTGGGTCTATGCCCTTTATATTTATTGGTTCATTAATTAGTTTGATATTTTTTTTTATACAATTGTTTTTAATTAGAGATATTGCTGAACCCGAATCTATGAGTAGTGTAAAGGGGATATCTGACGCTTGGGTACTGATTAGTATATGCGGTAAGAGCTTTTTGGACGTGTCAATATGGATTTCGTAGACCTCATTCTTGAGTTTATTGGATAGGGCGCTTGCTTGGGGCTGGTTACCCGTGTGGTCCCTTTTTGGATAAGATGAATTGGATGAAAAGGATATTCTATTGCTTTCGCATTTCAGGTCGAGAGTTTGGGGCTGGTTACCCTGTTCGTGGACCTGTGGAGAAGAGAGATCGAGAGTTTGGGGCTGATTACCCTGTTCGTGGATCTCTTTGGGTAAGTGTGACTTACGAGTTTTAAATTTTTGTTTCAGGTCGAGAGTTTGGGGCTGGTTACCCTGTTCGTGGACCTGTGGAGAAGAGAGGTCGAGAGTTTGGGGCTGGTTACCCTGTTCGTGGATCTCTTTGGGTAAGTGTGACTTACGAGTTTTTAATTTTTGTTTCAGGTCGAGAGTTTGGGGCTGGTTACCCTGTTCGTGGACCTGGATATTGGTGGTGTCGTGGATACGTTTGTTTTTGTTTGGTGACTGAGGTTTGGGCTTCGCGAGACACCTCCGTGAGCCCACTACTCGTTTAAATCCCTTTCATTTGGGGATTCCACTTCGTCTTCATCGTGAGATTCTGGCATCTCTTGGATGTGGTTCACAGGACGCCGGGGGAAATGATTGTTGTGGTTTTGTTGTCTTTGAAAAGGTTGTTGGTTTTTGTATCGGCTGTTATAATATTGGCGTTTGCTGCAAACGGATATGTCGTGCCCCACCTGTTTGCAGTAACGGCAGACCACTTCACTGCTTTGATTTGGCTGACGGCCAGGGGGCATTAATTGTGGGAAATTTCTGGTAGGTGGTTGATATTGAGACTGCATAAACGGTCGAGGATTTCTGTTAAGCATGACTGTTTTATTCTTCGTCTCTGGAGGGTTTCCTTTATATAGGCTCTGCTGTATCCTTTCCTCGGATACAGCCAAGTTTATTGCCTCGTTAAGGTTTTTGGGAGAGCGACACCTAACTATGTTGGATATTCTTGGGTGAAGCCCCATAAGGAAGTGGTGTAATGCCAGGTCTTCCATGGCTGCAATGCGGCCAGGGATTTCCTTGACTTTCGCGCCTGACAACGATATCTCTGTAAGTAACTGAGACAAATACGTTTCTACTCTCAACGAAAATTGATTAACGTTTTCAGCTGGAGATTGCTTGCTCTCTTGTAGATCGGTGAGCAAATGGGAGAGGTGTTTCCTCTCACTGAATTGTGTCTTTAAAAATTCTTTAAGCTGTTCCCAGCTGTCAAACTCCTTGATGGAGCAGGCAATCTCCGCTTTTCCCTGTAGCTGGGCTAGAATGTATTTAAAAAGAATTGACTTTTGCGCCTCAGACGCAAGCTCATACGCATTATTTGAATTTGAAATAAATGAATTTAACGTTTCTCTATTCCCGTCATAGGGCTTTATAAACTTGAATAATGTATTCAAATCCATCTCGACTGCTTGGATACGGCCTTTGCCTGAACGGGTTTCAGGGTATGGGGTAGCAGGTGACGGAGGTCTCTCTACTATTTGAATGGGAGTCTCCAGGTAACCCTTTAAACCCTCGTTAATTTTAGGCATACTACGTTTACAAAGAATTCTTAGTACAAAACTTATTACAAGATTAAATCTCGATGTATGAAATAAACTATATTCTAATTTGAGCTTAACATAAAACAATGACCAAGGACTTACAACAATGTTGCACAGGTAACGATAAGCGCGACGACGCAGACTAAACACACTGGGGACATTGTAGATTGTTCTAGCGGGATAACGTTGTTCTCGGAACTAGGGATATGATGCTAGGTGCCAACACGCCGGTTGACTCGTCTTCTTTCTTTCGGGACCGGGTATGCACAACAATGCACACGCTGGATGTGGTTGAATAGTTCAACCTCTGGATGAAATTTCTGCGGATATGCCTGCTGGATATGGATGCAGGTTTTTGAGCCTATTGCGCGGCCGTTTCACTTCACTTTTACGTGTTTACACAACAGCGTTTTCACTAAAACACAAGCACTGGGGATTTCCGAATCCCACCGCTGCCACCAAAATGTTATACGGACCCTTCTAAAGGGGTTTTTAAAAAACAAATACTTGCTTTAAACACTATTTATTTCAAATACAAGAATAATTAAAAGAAACGACCGGCCTCGACGGAGGTTAACAATAGACTGAGGAATGGATGCAATGGATTAACGATTAAGACTCAGAAGTGATGAATGTGCGAATGGGATGTATGGTCAGCGTGAAAGGGTGCATGAGCCGTGTATAACAGTACTAATCACTACGCCACCGAGCTTATCGATTTTTAATTGTTACAGAAAAAATCTGAATTCCTTCTCACGTATAACATTAAATTGAATACCTATAAGTATATACACGTGAGATTTACAATTTATTATAAACCCGACCACTGATTGGTTTGAGCTAGCCATTTCACACGTTATTACTAGCATTTTACTTACCATCGATTGAATACGACCCGTTATACGTAATGCGATAGTTCGACGCGATTCGTTTCCGTATATTCATAAAAAGACCTCCCTAAGAATTTACTTTATGATTATACTAATTGGTAGGACTTTGCGGGACCAAATTTACATGGGTTGAATGAGTCAATTCGCGGCTCCCATAAAGATAGCAATAAAAAACACATTAATGAATAAAAATCATTTATATTGTAGCTAAATAAATTATTATGGACTGTTCAAGTTCTTTTTGAACGTAGAAAAGACGACCTAATTATACTGTACTAAATAATGATATACGAAAGGTTTTTGAAAATTGATTTGAATATTTCCAGTCTTCAAATACTAACGTCTTTCTTGCGGGCAGTAGCGTGAAGGTCTAGTAGACGGCGCATGCTCGGTTTTCAAGCCCGTGAATTCTGGTGTCCCACAAGCCTGTGTGCTATCGCCAACACTTTTTCTTCTGCATATCAATGACATTCCGTCACAGCGCCGAATTCATCCCGATAGTTTGGATGGTTGGCTGTGTAGGACCCTTCGTTTTTCGCGTCCTTTTTTGCCGCGTACACCCAAGCTGTGGAATCAAATGTCACCAGAAGTATTTACAGACCAATACGACCTTCGAAAATTTAAAAAGAGAGCATAATCCTTAAGGGTCAGCAACGCATCTGTCGCTCTTCCGGTGCTGTGGATGTCTATGGGCGGCGGTAATCACTTACCATCAGGTGAACCGTCTGCCCGTTTGCCCTCTATTATCGTAAAAAAACGTCACTTACTTTGAACCAGTTTAATAAGTGCCAGCGTAATATTAAATGTACGTTTTATTGCTTACCTATTTTATTTCATTTCCTTCTCTTTAAACGCTACAAACTTCTGTAAATAACAATAATTACCAACAAATGAGCCTGTTATGATTTATTGCAACCCATTCACAGCTGAAGTAAAATTTTCATATTTATAGTTACTTATATAGTTACCGACTATTAAATCGTAACTACTCAACATGGTGTATATTCGTAAAAACTCATTTTGCGGCTTGGGCGATCCATCGCTAAACAATCGATACTTACAACACTGTGTAATAATTTAGCCAATCAACGTGTAGTGTTGTTTATGACGAACCATTCATGAGGTTAGTGTAGACTAATAAATAAGAAACTTGCTAGACACTTGGCAAAGAGTTTTGAATAGAGCATGGATATTTTCTCTTTAGTTATTGAGAGAGAGGTCCGATTGACAAAGAATTTTATTGAGACGACGTAATTGTGTCATACCAGAATAAGGCCTCTTGTAGTTCTGGTAATAATGACGAATGCTTAGTAGAAGTTTTCATTATGAAGTTCACGGTCTTCAAGTTCAATGGATGTCTTAGTTGACTTCTACTTCTTTTAGGATTTTGTCTTGAAACCTTTTCATTAGCAAGGTCATTGATCATCACAAGGACTTATATTTTCCAATAAATCTTCATCAGCCCTCACTTATCCTACTGCTGATCATAGATCTCCCTATATACATATATATGTGAAGAGTACAGTCACCGGCAACAATATATGACGATTTTAGTACTCTGTCACATTATCATATCACCAGAATCTAGTCAGCAAAACAAGTAATTTAATTTAAACCTTAAAATGACAAGGTACTAAAATCGTCATATATTTTTGCCGGTGACTGTACAGGCCGTAACACACAGATATACATTTATATAGATAACGCAAGTATAACGATTTAAATTGAAGTCATGCGTATCAACTATTTAATGTCTACTGTGACGTCACAGCCGTAATTTTGGAACAGTTGATCCAAATTTATTGAGAAATACCGATGCCGCCGACGCCCCTCCACCAATTATCACACAACTAGGCATTTTTTAATTAAAAATAAAATAATCTTATCTAAAAAAATAAATAAAAAGAATCTAAGATGTTGACCAGGGATATAAGTTACACCATGCAAAATTTCATTGAAATCTCTCCAGCCTTATCGGAGATTAGCCCGTACAAACAGAGAGAAAGAAACAAATATATTTTTTTTGGTATTTCCCTCTTTTTACATCCCCCCGACTTGGTTTTAAGCATTTTTTTTTCCATGTACAGACATTCGACCTCTACAGTTGTAATATATGTAATTATCGACGACCTCCGTGGTCGAGTGGTCTGTACGCCAGTCTCAAGGCGTCGCCCTCTCGAGAGGTCCTGGGTTCGATCCCCAGTGGAGGCAAGTGTTTGGGTGATGAACTTTCAGACATTTGTTTTCCAGTCTTGGGTGTTCATTATATATGTATCATATTATGTATATTCTCAATAATTTTATGTTTAATATTTATCTATTATTTTATGTTTAATATATAATATCATTATTTAGTTGCTTAAAACGGGACTAGTTGATATGTGTGAATGTCTGAAGATATTTATTTATTTATTTATTATTATGGAAAAACTCAAAATCATAATGTATTAGACATCCTAGTGAAGTTGCCTTGTTTTCAAATTTTAAGTTGCAAGCATGGGTTAGTGTTTCTGAGTTCTAACTTGTTCTATGTGCAATTTTGTATGTACAATGAACCGTAACTCATCGTTTAACTACACGGTTCGCGCTTATGTTTTACACTCGTTCGGTTAGAAAGTCCTAGTCTCGGGTAATATGTATCTTTTTGTCTAGTTACGATTTTACTGCTCCTTTGTTGCTTTCCTGAGTTTTCCAATGACCGTGTTTTTTATTCCCAGCTTTATTTTAGTACTTTAAAGTCCAGTCTTTAAAGTTCACAAGTGTTTAATTATTTCATTTCTAGTAATGAAGGTGATTGTTTCTTTTAACACGCTGGATGATTTCCATGACACCATTTGAAAGCCATAATGGTGGTCTAGTCTTTTACATCGAACTATGTTGAAAATCAAGTGTCTCGAGTTAATTATTTAAAAAAGAGCTGCATTATTTGCGATGTGCACATTTTCGTTACAACGTCCATTAAAAATTAATTACTATTTGCTTCAGTTTGCGCTCATACTTTCACTTAAAAAAATATTGAATATTTTTGATATTCTTGTATAGTCTTTATACTAAAACCGATCTCAAGGACGTGTCATAGCTACGCTGGCCGTTAGTGCTGCCCATCAGCGCCGGCGAGATTTCCATAAAGCGCGCGCGTCACCGGCGCGGACGGCCTGCGTTTTGCTGTGAAACGATGTTAGCTGGTGGCTAGCGTACCTATGAAACCACCCTTAGCCTATTTTACCTGAAAACCTCAAAAGCGGTCATGGTTGTCACCTACTGAGTAATTGATGTTGGACTCGGCTCATCACTCAATGAAAGTCAAACACCTTTTACTAAGAAAAGTTATTATATTTTAAATAGCTTGGATTCTTGTGTCTTCCCTTTCCATTCTCGTCTATCCCACCCCATATCAATATTCACACCCATCCTAGCCCATTCACACAATCTATCCATCTTTTCTTTGGTCTTCCTCTTTACTCCCAAATTTACGAAAGCGTTTAAAAAGCTCCGGTCAAAAGTACCTGAGACGTCCAAGTATATATGAGGACTGAAATACGACTAGATGAAGCTTAAGAAATATGTGAAGTGGAAAGAACTGGTCGTTGCCAACCCCTCTTGAATATTCGTTGTTAAGCAAATAGGTACTGTCCATTTGGCAAATGGCTACAGTGGCGTTGTACACAATACAAGTGATTCCTGTAAGAATTATATCTGTTCCTCGCTCATACAGGAATTATAAATACAGTACCTAGTAATCTCACTGCCTGTCTTAAGCTGGCTTCCACAGATTCATGAATGGATTTAGTTCATGAATTTCTGTCTCATGAATGAATGTCTGTAATACTCGTAGCACAGACCGTGGGAAGCCAGCTCCACTCGTCAGCCGGAGTAATGCAAGCAGTATTTGCAGCAGAAAAGCGGCAGATTCCCTTTGTCTCTCTTAATTTTTTTTTTCTTGATACTTACCAAGATCTTACATATCTCTTTCCTTTTCCGTACCAGTAAAAGAGATAGGCAAACCAAAACCGCAGTCTCTAGCTACATTATTTTTACGTCTCAGTTATTCAGATCACTCGCTTGTGCTCGCGTTTGATATACATTCGTCCCTTTCTCCCCCAAATAAATCTGTCACAGGCTCTGTAACTAGACGGTTTTGAATTATACCCTACTTCTTCAGACTAACGAGCTGCGCGGGCGCCTCTAACACACGTCAAGCGACAATCACCTTTAAAAAAATAGAATAGAGTTGAAATTGGTGTGAGAGGTGTTTCTCCTTATATTGTATAATTTGTTTGGTTCGTCAGACTTGTGTACAAAGTGACAATTATTGTTATTCGATTAATTAGCACAGGTACAATATAGAATTAAAATGGAAACGTTATTTTTCTACCTGTAATTGTATGTGACGCTTTTTGTCTTCGTAGGGCCTTTTGCCATCCAAAACTATGACTATCATCTTCAGGCTAGAGATGCCCACTGCTGGACAAAGGCACCCCTAAATATCAACATAATGATTACTCCTGTATATGCTGCCCATATTTAGCGACTTGCTGTATTAAGGCGCTGCCAAATGTCAAATATGACGATAAGGTCTAGTATCGCACATCAAAGTTTACAAAATAAAAAAACATCTCTCATTTCTCATCTTCATACATACGTACAATTAAACCTTCGAGCGTTGCCGCGTCCTGGCGTTGCGGCGACATTAGAACAAATGCCTCGTTAAATGCGATCTATACAAGTACCGTAGGCCTTGTTCCAGGGAACATATCCCTGGGCTCGCGGGCGTGAATGTGACACACGGGCGACCAGTCTAGGAAACAACTTAAATACAACAAATATATTATTATCCCATATTTATGAATACTGAATTGAATCTAATATTATTCGTTGAAGCCAATATGTCGTGGGATAGGTATGAATTAAAATTTCAATTTTCAAGAATTATGTTGAATCATTTTTCTTAATGAATGGGCATAAAAATATCGCAGTATCGATCGCAGTATTTCAAGACTTGGAAGAAGGAAATAAAATTTTTTCCAATGGGTATGTACAATTGTGGAACTTTTAGCAAACAAGGTAAAATCAATATAATGTTTAGTTTGCTCACATTGTTTCAGTGTATTGCGAAGTTTATATATTTTAAATTAAATTTTCGCTCGTCGGCCTTCGTGCCCGTATTCCTCCTTCTCCCAAACATCTCCCAGATAATCCAGAGATCCAGAAACATCCAGATCCCATCGGATACCACGATATAGTTACAATGGTTGTCGCTTAAAGGACAAAACCTTGTTATTTGGTCGCCTACAGTCACATTTTACATTGCACTAACACTTTACGTAGGCATATAAACATTTAGAGCTATCATTGAGAAAAGGCAACATGTTTAATGTGTATTTGGATGCTATAGGAAATACGAATGCTTTAAAAGTAAGAAAGTCGCGAGAGTATTCATGATAATAAAGTTTTATTTCATATGAGGTATTCTGTATTTATATCAATTTTAACAAAAATATAATAATTTAAAACATTTAATATTTTCAGAAGGTTTATTGTTACATATGATAGATTTAAAAACAATAATAAACTTCTTTATTTGACCAAAAGGTGTCTATAAGGTTTTTAAATTTCTCGTCTGGGTATTTGCTTTGTAGAACAGAGTAAGTAGAGTTATTTTTGAAAGCGTTATAAATCGTACATGAAAAAAAACATGAAAGCAATAAAATTAAAGCAGTTTCTTTTATATTAAAATGAATTATCTAGTATTGATCTACATTGTATGATATAAGCTTTTGACTTTACTTCTTTATTTTTAAAGTAGCTGTTGCCCGCAACTTCGTCCGCGGTTACTATGCTTTTTTAACTATCCCACGGGAACCCTTTAATTTACCAAAAGATATCTAAGATATTGACTAGGGATATAAGATATTACCGTGCAAAATTTCATTTAAATCGGCCCCACCATTTCGGAGATTAGCCCGTACAAACAGATAAACAGACAGAGAAACAAAAAATTACAAAAAAAAATTTTTTTTTTGTATTTTCCCTCTTTTTACATCCCCCTGACTTGGTTTGAAGATTTTTTTTTCTATATACAGATATTCGACCTCTACAGTTTTATTATATATATAAACGCAAAAAAAAAACAAAAAACAAAAATTACTGCATGGAATCGCATGCATCATTGTAAAGAGTCACTAAATTCTACAAGCACGAAAGATAGGAATGACTTAAAACTTTTTAAAAGTAAAGCAGAATCATCATTATTTTCAGCCTAGAGACGCCCATTGGTGGACATGGGCTAAAAACGAATAAAAATTTGTATAAAGCGGCTTACAACCTTATTGGATCAAACTTTTTCTGATGGATGGTTTTATAGTTTAAACAAGTTACCTTACTTGGATCTATATGGCTTTGATCGATCTAATTCTTTAGCATTTTTATTGGGAGCGGATATTTGTCTTATTGATCTTGGTAAGTGATCTATGTCTCTATTGATTCGATTTATCGATTGAAAATCTTTTTCCTTGAGTTTTTGCTTTTATAAACTATGAAGCAATAGCAAGTTTATTAGTAAATTATAAAATATTTTACGTTAACTATTTTCTATACGATATTATTCTATTTTCAAAACGGGTGTGGGATTTTTGTTGTATAGTAAACTATGGCTGCTTGGAACGTTAAAATTGTACACATGAAAACTCATAAGAGTTAATATAGTTTTCGTAAATCTAGAAATAAAATATTATAAACCTTTTTAAAACTATGTGTTAGAAACCTACATTATTATTTACTCAAGTTAAAAGAAGATATTTAATAAAAAAAAGATTTCAACAGTGTTATTAGCATCTGAATAATATAATTAAATACAATAAAATCGCAAACTAAAATACAAAAAGCTTGGCACTCTGTGAAAAGGTTGGCAATGAATGTAAAAAGTTTTTCACACGTGCTCAACCTTTTTTAACTTTAATATCCCTTCTAATAGTTTATAGTGCTAAGGCTATCGCGACCGGGCGGGTCAGCTCTCCCGCACTATTTCACACTTATCGCACGCATGCGCATAACTCAATGTCAGTGTTGCTATTTCATTACATTCCAATATTTACTAATGAAGATGGCGATCGTTATTTGTTTTTTAATTGTGTTCTAAGCGAGCTGTGAAACCAATACTAATATTATAAATGCGCAAGTAACTCTGTCTGTCTGTCTGTCTTGCTTTCACGTCTCAAAACTACTGAGCCGATTCAATTGAAATTTGGTACATAGGTACACATAGGACATAGGCTACTTTTAATCCCTACATTCCCATGAGAACGGGTACCGCGCGGGTGTAACCGTTGTTATCAATATCTGCTCGACCGAGTATTATGTGACATATTCCGTCAAAATGTAATTTCATGTCAAATTCAAAAATTTCACGGCATTGTAAAATAATGATACACCAACAGAGATTTATCACCATAACAACAATTAATCAGACAAGAAATGTTATTTTTCATTATTTTAATAATAAGAGGTTTTAGTTAAAGGTAGGAATGAAATGTTGAGCACTTTGTAAAAAAATTAAGCAGTGTTAACAAACACACTAAAATGTTTTGTAAACATTTATCACAGTGGGCACAGCTAGTACAGAATAAGATTAATTTTTTAATAGTTTTTCTTTCGCATAATATATTAGGACTCGCGTATTCAGACATGTTTTAAGAGATGATTATGATTTTCATAACGAGTGTACAAGTTAAATAATTATATATTTTTTACAACATAATGCCAACTCCTGAAAATGACAGCAAACATATAAAAGACGTATATCTTTCGTAATACCAGTAGTTGTAAACCATTTGAATGTTCTCTAACGCTGCGAGTCTTAATTCAGAGCAAGCCAGCAAGTCTCCTAGGTAATTATTTGAGAATGATTGGTGTCGTAATAATTTCGTGATGAGAACAGAATTACAGCCGGAAGATAGCAATTTAAAACAATTTTCGTTTTGGCTCAGATTACTGTATTTATACGAATGGAATTTCAAAGTATAGTGTAGGTTTTCAATTGAGTCTTGTATTCGTTATAATTTAATTGAAGTACACGTGTAAATTCCTAGAGTAGCTATGTATTATTGATGGTTTTCCCATGATTTATTATTTCCAGAAATTTCCTCCGAAATGTAATTTTTTTTTCTAAAATTCACATCGATTAGCCTAGCCTGTATTATGGGATCTAGGAATTATATGTGCCAGCAATATAACCATATAGCATATATGATTTGAGAGAGGACATAGTAATAAAAATCCAGATAGGAACTAAACTATAGTTGGTTTTTAGTATGTTGAATTAAGATACATAACTTAGCCGCCGGTATATAAGGCAAATATGAATAGGAGAGGAATGTGACCAAACTGGGAACGTTCTAGGACCTTTAAACTGGTTTTGTAATTATGACATTGATCTTGATGAGGCGAAAAATGTGTGTAGAAGTGCAGAATATGCAAGGGCAAGTGGCGTCTAATATATTCGCAATAAATAACTGTAAAATACTACTTTAATCCAAAGACAAGGTCATCAAACAGTCACCAAATATTGCCTACTGTAGCTTTGTCAAACCCATTAATATTCAATTAAAAATAATTAATAAATTCGTCATAATTATAAAATAATAATTGAATGAGTCGTGTGGTAGCGGCTCATTAAAAAAAAACCAACCCGTCTCTTCCCTCGGGTCTCGTAAAAGGCAACTTATGGATGTGGAACTGCACAACCATCCAATAGCTTATAGCGGCGACGGGTCTACCACCTGTCACGCTGAATGCAGTCACTGCTTGGTGAGTCGCGGACTATGACAATGGACTGTTTGTGCGGTGCTTTTGCCTTGTGTCTGACTAACCCTTAGGGGATAATATTCGTGATTAAATGTATGTATGTATAAAATTCGTACTCCAATAAATACACAAACCTAAAAAATGTATCAATGTTTAAACGTGATTTGTGCTTTTGTAAATACAAGAATCGCAGTGCTCTCCTATCAAAAATAAATGTAAAAAATTATCACTTAACATGCTAACAATGAATTGAAACTGTTAAATAATATTTATATTTAACACTAGCAACATTTTGTTGTCTAAGCGAGCTCAGTATAAATATAAAACAGCGGGAAACAAAGCGCGTTAGATTGCAAAACATACAATGTGTTACAGTTAATAAAAATAAAGTTATTCGAATATAAGCTTTATTAGGCTAGAAATAAGGGATGGTATACTCAGAGGGAACTGTTTAACAAGTCCAGTAACGCCTGAAGGTATAGTTTTGAATCACTCCTTTAGAACACAGTCTCATTTCAAATTGACGACGTTCGGCAATATAGGAGGAAACGAGAAAGCTGGTATCCCTCTCCCCTTCTCACAAGAGCCTTAGACAGGTAATATTTTAGTAGTTTTTAATAGGCACCGTAGTTCGTATCTACATCAATACAAGTTTGTATGAAATTAAGGGTCTGTTAATGTGTTTGATAGGTATTTGTCAGACGCAACAACAACAACAATATTTACATTATAAAGCATACAAAGAAGTGATTATTCACGAGCTTAACTCATAAATAGGATTGTAGTTACAATATAAAATCTATTGTGTGAAGTTTTGTTTTAAATAGATATTTCGATATTATGATAGATATACGAGTAGACATCAAAACATTTCATTAAATGTTGAAGCTGAAAGGACAGTGAAATTTTCGAGTACTGTATCTCTACATATTATATCACAGTTTGATAACGTACACTGTGATCCATATAATTTGCTTTGTAATATATTTGGGACAAGGATAGAGAGCTAAACAAGGGTAATGAAAGAAAGACGAACATACACGATTGACTAAAAATAAGGATGAATGTGTCTGAAAATTGCTCCAGTGAAAGAGAAGTTGAGGAAAAAGCGGCTATTGTGGTATGGACATATTTTGGGAAGAGCGACTGAGCATGTAACGAGAAGAATTATGAATTCGAGAGTGGATGGTAATGCAGGTAGAGGAAGACCGAAGAAGAGATGGATAGATTGTGTGAATGAGGACATGGCTAGAATGGGGGTGAATGTTGATATGTCATAGAGGAGAATAATAATAATATCTTCAAACAATCACATCTATCAACTAGCCCCATTTTAAGCAACTAATTCTGCTTGTGTTACGGCCACTAGTTGACGGATAAATATATTTAATAGATAAATACATACCAATATCCTGAATTTACATAAATATATATATAAACATCCAAGACTGGAGAACGAATGCCTGAAAACTCATCACCCAAACATTTGCCTCCACCGGGGATCGAACCCGGAACCTCTCGAGAGGGCGACGCCTTGAGACCGGCATATATACCACTCGATCACAGAGGTCGACAAAGAATGGAAGAAAATGGAGGAGAAAGACTCTACCTCGTACCTCGATGTTGCGCTGATCTTAACTGAAGTTGAGAAAGGGGTAGGCAAATGATCGCGCCCCTCCCAGCGCCGGGAGGGGTGATGCCGCGCCTCCCACCTAGGGGGGCTCCGCCGGAGAGGCTGACTGGGTAAACCTTGGGTCCCGGTCTCCTCTCCACTCCGCGGATAGGAGAGTCGCTGTGGTTTTAGTGAGTATGCCCCCTGGTTTCGTCCCAGGGGGAGAAGAAAAAGAAGAAGAATGAAAGGATGCAGATCGAAAAGTTTTCAATCCTGTTAAATAACGTCAACTTAACGTTTGTGTATAGGTTATTAATAAAAAAAAAAATTTACTTCACTATGTTAACAGTTTATTTTCTCACACTTATTAAGGGTGCTATTGTTAAAAGGCGTTTGTTTAATGAATTTTTTCGTAGTATTTTGTAAATATACAATATTCGTAGACGCTATTGTATAGTCGGGTTAAGCATGTTGACACTACTTCGACATGTTTCCAAAAACATCGTATTGTTTCATTGTTTTAAGCGGCAGTAAGTTTAAAAAATTTTTGAATAAAAAGGTTTGTCAAAAGTTTTGTTACAGTACTAGTGTGGTTCTGTTAATATCATTGAAAACAAAAATGCAAAAATATAAAAAATAGATCTGTCTAGAGTACAGCTAGATTGGGATGGCGTTAAGCGAGAATGAATAGCGCCATTCTTTTCGAACTGTGCTTGAGATTGATTTTCGAGTGCGGGCCTAAAATCACAATACATACATAAGGATAAAATAACACCTACGGATAAAATTAATAAAAGGATTTAAGCTCGCCTCCAAATGTTAACACATCGACTTATCCCTTCGGGGAAAGAGGCGCGATATTGTGTTTATATTGGCATATTATTTTAAAACTAGCTTTTGCCCGCGACTTAGCCTAGCCTTCCTCAATGAATGGGCACTTAAAGAATTTTTATAATCGGACAAGTACGAGTAGTTCCTGAGCCCGTTCAGTCAATAAAACATACAAACTCTTTAGTTTTATATTATAAGTATAGATAGTGTTCAACATTTCATACCATGACATAGGCTTTCTTTAGAAAAGCAATGAAGACTTATCTTCCATCAGTGGCATTTGTAGAAGGATGAATAGTTAAATGTAATTTATCATCAATGACGGGAGATTGACTTTTTGCTTTGTATGGGTATTTCCTCATAATTAAAACTTGCCATTCGTCTCTAATAAAAAAAAGAGTACATGCTCTATATTTAAAGTCTTTGCCTGTTCAAAAGGAAGAATGTTATTGGTCGAAGCCACTTGATGCGAATTAACGGCGCCAATTGTCATACACATTTCCAAGTTGCCAGCAATATTTTAATTAAAATTTTTAAATATAGACTGTTTTGTGCTATTTATACTGCCTTACGTAGTACGCTCAGTTCAACCAACTTGCGACTTAAAGCAATGTGGAACAAAATAAAAATTGCCTTGTGCAGCCTTTAACAATAATTAACTATCTATCATATAGCTGGCGGGTATTTGCATAAATTAATTAAAAGTAAAACAACGTTGGATACTTTTGGGTCAATGGCCGGAGTTTTAAAACGGATGGAGCGATTTTTAATCTATGGCTGGTAACTGGTTTTTGGATAGAGCTTTTAACCGCAAGAAATGGTTACATATCGGCATTGCGGATACATTTGAGCTTTCTATGGCAACATATCAAAAAGCGTCGAAAAATGTGCTTTAAGACGGTTAGACTAAAGTTTAAAATGCTCTGTAACAGCTCACACTTCTATGATGTGTAGATTCTCCTATAAAGAGTACCGCATATTTGCTAATTCGTATTGAGCCAGTGTGGTGGTGTTACGGCCCATTTACCTTTTCCAAACTCAAGAGTCCACATATAATACCGTTTTTTTAAAATCACTATCGTTGCCAAAATCATGAGAATTTATAAAACCCGCTATATTCTGTAATTAGTCGCTATTGCATCTATAAATTGGTATGATCCGTATAAGTTAACTCAATTGTTAAAATCTAGATCAATTACGTCAACGGAAACGCCAAAATGTGTGACGTCAGCTTTACAAATTGTTTAATTAACGATGAAAATTCCAAGCAATTCATCACCTGTGTTACCACCATTTTACTTAAAGCATTATTGTCTTGTGATTAAATTGTATATGATTATTTAACTATATGTAGTAAAATTGAAAATTCGACTTTTGGACAAGCTGTCATATCACGACGTCATACGCTTTCCTTATTGGTCCATATATTTTAACCCACTGGTCAACCTGAACACGGATCAAAAAACTGACCTTAAGTTGTCCATGAAATCCGTCATTTAAAGCACAGGGTTTAATTTAGCGATGGTTGTTTGTCTTCAATATCGAAACTTAAGCTTCTCAGGTTGGTATTTCATAGATATGCTATAATTCCACTTTGGTCTAAAAACCGATATCTTTCTTAATGCCCCGGAAGATTCATGTCACATTCTAAGCAATCTCGCGCAGATTCACCACACGTAAACTAACATGCTAATTTTAATTCCGAGACTAGTCTCTTATCTATAGTTTTTGTGCTTCCATTGATTGTTTTTCAACAGGTGGATGTATCTCACAGCAGTCGTTCGCTCTTTTCAAGCAGAAAGTTTAAATATCCATTTTATTACCTTGTTTTAACAGGTCCCTTTGAAGCTTGCTCATCTACTTTCTAACATAATAAAGCTGATTGACATTTCACGTTAACGCTTGGTATAAAACCTGAATAAAGGTTTTTTTTAATTAGCATGGTATGCAATTTACTAATAATACAGTTAGATAATACTCAACTGCTACAGTAAATAGTTCCAGAGAATGTAGGAGTTCCTTTCGGCATCTTATTCTCAATAAATTTCTTCTTATTATAAATAATTTAATAATCCTAGATAGTACCTAGTTAATAAGAGAGATGTTTAGTTTCATTGCGATGCTCTAACAGGGTTAATGTTAGAACTATTACTAGCTTTAAGACCTTCATGTACAACATGAGTGCAATAAAGTATTTGTATTTGTATAAAAGTTTTACGAATACACCATTTAAGCATTGCTTGCTTACTGTCAGTACCAAAGAAAGTAAGTCATGATTAGGTTATTGTTAGTCATATTCCTGTTTGGTGCTTTAGCTTTCTTTTTATTTTATTTTGTTAGTCTATTTGTAGATATTTCTAGAATAAAATTACTTAAAATTATAATACTCAAAGTCAACTTCTAGACTCAGCCCTTGTTCAGTGTAATGTTTGATTATATCCCTTTAACAACGATCATTAGATAGTCGTCTTAGGTTAAGATGAACAGATTACGATCGATTTACTCTCAAGCGCCAGTGTTGCCATAACTGCAGAGTTAACGTTGACAAATTGCTGTTTATCCATTTTTGAAAACTGGCCACTTTATAATTCTAGTTTGTGTAATTACATGGTTATCTTAATGTTTTTCTCACGAGCTGTACGATCGGCGTCCATGTTAATGGGAGTCAGTGTGTAATTAATATATCGCAGTTACTTTTTACAGTTGAATGAAGTGAAAAATTTATTATTGCCATTATGTCAATTCTGATAGATTGTGAGTCCAGATTTTTGCCAAATATATAAACTGACGAAGTTTACGTTTAAAGGAGCTTATTTGCTGGGCTTGTATAATTGGTGAAAACGTTAAATATATTTATTTCTTGGATAAAAGTTGTGTTTAATATTACAGTCACTTACATTGCAATTTTATTAACAAGTGATTTTTTGTTACAGGTAATTTTCGAGTTCAATACAAGTGGAATGCGAGTATAAGCCAGTAAGGGTATGCTATTTTATTTTTATTGCCTTCATTCTATATAATTATGTTGATATTATAATACATGTAATTATATAATATTAGGGATTTCTTCCAGAAAGAGGAGTTATCACTCCTTTTCAGGTATCATCTGGGCCAGCCAGGGGGAGTTGGCTTGGCTTGCTGTTTTCTGTTGCACGTTTTTTTTTAATAAATTGTCCCATTTTAAGCAACTCAATGCTGCTTGTGTTACGGATACTAGATGACGGACAAATATATTTAATAGATAAATACATATTTATATCCTGAATATATATACATATATATAAACATCCAAGACTGGAGAACAAATGTCTGAAAATTCATCACCCAAACACTTACCTCCACTGGGGATCAAACCCAGGACCTCTCGAGATGGCGACGCCTTGAGACCGGCGTACAGACCACTCGACCACGGAGGTCGTCAAATAGTTCTGTTTACCATCAGGTGGAGCTGAGTAATCTTGTGCTTTAAAAAAAAACAATTCTTAAAGCATTTTATGTTGTCTAGTTTGGTATGCTTTAACTCTGGCGCCCGCACTCGTTTGGCGACTTCGCAACACTTGTAAAATTTACACGACGTTCACTTGTTAATTAGTTTGTCCATATACAGAGGGAGGATGCTTAGGTGTGAAGCGACAGACAGAGACAGACATAGTTTCTAGAGTTGCGTTAGCATGTTGAAATCACGCGGTTAGGATTAAGAGTTGATGTAGAGATAGCATGTGAGGCGATAATTATATCAGAGTAAACGAGTTATGTCTAACTTATTTAGCTTCGGGAATGGCAAGTAACATTAATCGTATATTAATTCGATAAGATAGTCTGTGTGTAGATTATAATGACTTTTTATATGACGAAATTGACGAAGTCTTTAATGTTTTTGAGAAGATCTTTCAGTTCGAATGCTAAATTGATAATTTTTATAAATAAAGCACATGTCAAAGTCAAATAATTTATTGCACATTGCATAAATATAAACACAAAGACTTAAAATGAATTCGTGCTTACTAATTTGTATTTCATTACTGATTAAATGACAAAAAAAATCAATATTGTAACCTAACTAAGATTAAATACCGTTTACATTCACCACACCTATAATAATGAACGCATATCTTTATTTTTTTTAATATATTCACTTCCAGAAAAAAAAATTTTTTTACACTTTTTTGCCCTCGGTACTTTCAACCGCCTAATGCCTCAAGCTAAACTGTCACAATGGGTTGTATTTAACACCGGCTATCTCCGGATCCGATAACACTCGATAACTAATGATCGATGACGCGGCGGACGTCCGCGCCGTACAAGCTCAGCTATGAAGGAATTTGAACAAAATTGTTTATGACAGAACTAGTGATGGGAATTACATGGGGATGGGAATTACGCTACGTGATTTATAACATTTCTTTTCCTAAGAGGTAGGCAAAGGAGAAAACGTCCACATTTTACCTGACATGTTCCCAGGTGGCGAGTCTGTTGCCATGCACCGGGCACAATGTGAGGCAAATATTCACTATCGTGGTCGTCCTCAGCCTATTTATGTCCCTGGTGAACATGGCCTTCCTCGCAGAAAAACACATGAGGAATATGGGCCGTAACACCACGTTGGGCCAATGTGGGTTGGTGGGTAGAAATGGTTGCGGGACCGCTTAACGTGCCTTCTGAAGCACGGAGTTCGAGATCACAAAGTTTTGGACACCCATCTACGGACTGACCATGGCGAAAGTAGCCTTGTTTTCGATCGAAAGCCAAAGCGTGCTAACCATTACGCTATCGCGTTACCCATATTCAAAATACTAAGTTTTATTCAACTCAGTGTTGGTCAAACAAGCTGCGGGGACCGATCTATGGCCCTCTTGCACGAGTAGTTACGTTGTGCCAACTTGGCCGTTAATAAATGTGAATTGTAAATATCCCAAACCTACTAAAGAATCAATTTTTTTAAACAAAGTATGTTTATGTAGTCATCTGTACAGGTGAGAAGTTACCGGGCGTTGAGGGTCGATCGTGGGACCTTACTTTGCTTCCCAATTAGCTTAGCCTATACTAAGCTGATTGGTATGAACCTAAGAAACATTTTTTTATAAAGTAAAAATATACATATTTTTATATTAATGCTACAAATAACGAAAACTTGACAGGATAGATGTTACTTTCCTTGTCCAACATAAAACAGAAATTAAAAAAATAAAGTAAAACAACGGCCCGTACTTGTGACTGCCAGTCCGCAATTTTCTTCTTAAAACACGTAAATTTTTTAAATATTTCCTCACCATAGAGTATCGCCGACACCGAATTCAATTTTGAATTGAGAATCGAACGGCATTCAGTCGGCGTCAGACGAGAAAGAGCAAAAAGAGCACAGGAATCGAGCCCAAACATCGTACGCCTATTCAAATTTTCTCAAAGCGAAGTATTGTGAGGTCCATATTCTGTAGGCTCGCTTCCCGTCGAGTTTTTATCGACACTCTTTAGAACAAAAGTGAGAAAAAACAAAGCGGCGCCGCCAGCGACACCTGACGGGGTGAGAACGAAACTCGATACTCCCGAGAGCAGCTCCACGCCAATTCCAATTTTAAGCTCCAGCACATAAATCTTATTTTTGCATAACCCGTACCATCCAGCGTTCGTCAGCCTAGCTGATACATTTCCCACTCTATTTCTTTAGCAATGAAGCCTTAAATCAATTGTTTGAGCGCATACTATTAAAATTCAGTGTATACTTGATAAGGCCTACCTTTCGCCAAGTAGTTTTGTATTGGAATAATTTTATAGTTATTACACATTATTAGAACGATATCGAAGCCTTGTTGAGAATATAGGTTTACGCAAATATGGTAATTGTAGCAGCGGTAAGGCTTTAAATAAATTGACTATTAAATTGAATGGAATTGATTCAAAAACATAAGTAAATAATAAGACATGATTTCAAGTGCTTATTTTCATTAGGAATGGCATTGTGAATGCCAATAATGTAATACTTATTATGAGGCTGCGACAGCTGAGTTCGTCAAACTGGACTCTCATTGATTTAAAATAAAACATAGGTTCCCAATACTTAGGAATACTCTTATGTATTATTATTTATTTAACTATTTATGTAGTATTTATATATTGCGTATTTTTTGTAGTTATATGTAATTTTATTTAGGTAATATTAAATTGATGCATATAATAATTTTATTAAGCCGTCACTAAGATCTCTGCTTTGCCTGATGGTTGACTGTTAGAGAGCGATATTAGTCGTTAAGTCCGCCATGTGTTAATTTTTTTGTAATGGCCATAAAAGCTTAAATAAATAAATATCGCTTGCCTGGTGCATGGCACCACGCCTTGTTTAAAGCCAAAGGCAGCGGTAAACAAGATGGGAAAGACTCGTTCAGAAGGTCGCGGGTTCGATCCCTGTTCCACTAAGATTGAATAATAACATAAGTACAACCCGCATTGGGCCAGCGTAGTGGTGTAACGGCCCATACTCCTCATGTGTTCCTGTGCCCAGCAGTGGGACATATATAGGCCGAGGACGAGTGTTTCAATGGTCAAAATTTAACATTTCATAGTCTAAGTCTGAAAAAAATTTATTTTCAGACAACGACATGTCAAAATGTATCATTGAGACCAAGAATTTTGTACTGTACGATGGATGCCAAACTCCCATACAATAGCATGAGGCAATGTTCTGTCGCGATCAGTAGGTGTTCCCTCTCATTCTATCACTTTAATGAATGGGTTTGTCATTTCGTAGTAAAGCTTTCTATTACTACTAATGACGTCACACAAAAATACACACAAATTTCTCAAACAAATACTCTCATTTAATATGTGATTTTTGACTCACCTGTGAAATGATAAGGTACATCCAGGACTCACTTACATAACATAAAACAACACACGTCATCAACAGTTTTATAATTTTTCATTTAAAATATTGAATATAATAATAGTGATAGAATGAGAGTGAACACCTACTGATCGAGACAGAACATTGCCTCATGCTATTGTATGGGAGTTTGGCATCCATATAGAGAACAAAATTCTTGTTTGATACGCTATTTCCATTATATTGCTTTAAATGTCAAAGCTTTGACCATTGAGGTCCTATTGTGTCAATCGTAAATAGCAGACTCAGGGTTGATTGTGAATATAAATATAAAAAAAAAATATCTTCAAACATTCACACATATCAACTAGCCACATTTTAAACAACTAATGCTGCTTGTGTTACGGAGAGTAGATGACGGATAAATATATTTAATATATAAAAGCATATAAATATCCAGAATATATATAAACATCCAAGACTGGAGAACAAACAAATACAAAATTCATCACCCAAACATTTGCCCCCACCGGGGATCGAACCCAGAACCTCTCGCGATGGCAACGCCTTGAGACCGGCATACAGACCACTCGACCACGGAGGTCGTCAAATACCGCTTGACTCACAGTGTCCGGAGCATGGCAACCACCTGTTACATGGGGACTCAACTTGTTAGGCGAAATGTTGGTGTATAACACTGCTTACCCCTATGGGAAGGTGTGATGATATGTTATGTGTATATATAACTAGTTGTTACTAGTAGTTACTACTGGTGACTAAAGGCGTATTGGGTACTGGGTCTGTGATTGTGTAAGCGATGAGCTAGCCACTTGTTACTAATCTTTCACGATTTTTCATCTGATCAAACCTAATTTTCGTATGCCTAAATGTGGTCTTAAGGAACACAGTACTCCTTGGACTCTGTTTTCTCCTACGGGGATTACAGGCGTTTATTTATGTATGTACTACCAGTAGTAATTATGCCTTTTTGCTCTACTAGTAGTAATTATAGTGATACACGTTCCCGTAAGACACGTAATATCGGGATCTAAGTTTATCAAATCAGTTCAGTACTTTCGGAACCTATTTAATACCAACAATCAGATCTGTTTTCTAATAAGTATAGATGGTAAACTGAATGGTAAAATATATAAAACGTGTTAACCTATAAAAACAATCAGAATCCTTCTTTTTAACAAGCTTTCCAATAATTTTAAATAAAGACCCCAAAGTTGGCAAAGACGCATTACTCGTACAGCCATATATATTACAACTTTTGACATTTCGTTTATATTAAAACGCTTTACTTAATACTAAAGACAGCAATGGTAGTTATTTATGAGAAAATTATGTCAGCTGTCAGCCAAATGAGGTTATTATAGTCTGTTTATTATTTAAGAGGGTTGTGCAAAGTTTTCTTTAGCTACATGGGATATGTAACGAAATGCAAAACCAGTTCTCATATTACATATTATATTAACTGTCGGTTTGCCTCAAGAATTTTGTACTGTATGATGGATGCCAAACTCCGATACAATAGCATGAGGCAATTTTCTGTCTCGATCAGTAGGTGTTCCCTCTCATTCTATCACTTTAACGAATGAGTTTGTCATTTTGTAGTAAAGCTTTCTATTACTACTAATGACGTCACCCAAAAATACACACAAATTTCTCAAACAAATACTCTAATTTAATATGTGATTTTTGACTCACCTGTTAAATGATAAGGTACATCCAGGATATCACTCACTTACACAACATAAAACAACGCACGTCATCACCAGTTTTATAGTTTTTTATTTAAAATATTGAATTACAAAAATTTGTAACAATTTTCAGTCTAGGTGTCAAAATGGCGTAAATATGACAGATGGGACAGAAACTATGGATAGAAAGAGAAGAAGAGGATATCCCACGGTTAGCCTTCATTCATAAATAATGAAAGAATGAGAGGGAACACCTACTGATCGAGACAGAACATTGCCTCATGCTATTGTATGGGAGTTTGGCATCCTTATAGAGTATAAGATTCTTGGTTTTGTGTCCTATTTATGACAATTGAGATGCAAAATGTGACAGATGTGTAAAGATCTCCTACTTAAAAGAAGTATGGTTACTGTACTCGGCCTATATACGTCTCACTGGGCACAGGTCTTTCTCATGTAGAAACACATGAAGAGTATGGGCCGTAACACCATCACGCTGGCCTAATGCGGTTTGATGGGTAGAAACGGTGGCAATAGCGACCGAGAACAACGGCTTAATGTGCCTTCCGAAGCACTAAGGAGTTCGAGATCACAATTTTTTTGTCACCCATCCGAGGATTGACCATGGCGAAGGTAGCTTTGTTTTCGATATCGAAAGCCAAAGCGTACTAACCACTACGCCACCGAACTCCTCTTTTTCCATGTATTTTCTTTAATATAACATACATATACTTAAAAAAAAACATATCATCATGTTTCTATCCGTCATGGGGGAGGCAGAGGTGTTATAGACTCATATTTCGCCTGATATGTCTGTCCCTATGTAACTTATGTAAGGCAAACGATATTTAAAATAAACTGTACTTAAGTATAATTCAAACCTAATTTCTATCTAATTGTAATAGTAATAAAGTATTAACTAAATCAAATTGTTTTAATATATCGATTAAACCGATGTAAGCCACATCGATAACAAAACCGAGTACTTTGTCGCAACTGCAATTAGAGTGCACAATTAACGTTGGCTGAATGTTTCAATGATGCTATCGGCCGACCTCGGGCTATCGGGTAGCCGGTTCGACTCCCGACTACCGTTCGAACGTTAGTATTCGTGATTTATCGTGGAAACCGTTCGGTTAATTGAATGTTTTGGTTCAAACTTTTTCTTGTTATCGGTTTTCTTGTTTATGATGGTTTTTGAAATGTGTTGTAAAAATATATAAAAAATTAAGAATTAATCCTCAAAACGACCTTGTGTTGGTTTTAAGTTGTTATCTCCCAGGCTTTGGATTTGAATCCCGTAGCAGACGTTTGTATATTAAATATGATCCCTTGGTTGGTATCTGATTATGTGTTATATTTATAACTAGCTGTTCCCCGCGGCTTCGTCCGCGGTTTCTATGATGTTGTAACTATTCTACGGGAACCCTTTAATTTTCCGGAGTAAAAAGAATATAAGATGTTGACCAGGGATATAAGGTATCACCATGCAAAATTAAATTGAAATCGGTTCAGCCATTTCAGAGATTAGCCCGTACAAAGAGACAGTAAAACAAAAATTAAAAAAAAAGAAAACATTTTTTGGTATTTTCCCTCTTTTAACATCCCTCTGACTTGGTTTTAAGCATTTTTTTTCTAAGTAGAGGCATTCGACCTCTACAGTTTTATTATATGTATAGATAATTATGTCTACCTATAGGTATTTTTATTATAAATAAAATAATTACGTAATAATTATGCAACTAAATGTTGGAACTAGGTATTATACGTTTAGGTATTGCTCCTGATTTTTTTAAGGTGTGAGCGCAAGAAAATTATGACATTATTTAAAACCTTCTTGAAGAATAAATACAAATACGAAATATATGGAGACTTATCATAAAACCTTTTTTCTGCGATTGAATTTAAAGTAAGTCTTTGTGCTTTAAATCAAAGGTAAAACCTTTAGAATCACTTAAAATCTATTTTATTGCGTAATAAAAATTACTTTTAACGTATCTGTAAATCTTCTCGCTACGGTAATACATTGACTCAAATTTTTTTGTAAGTATAACGAATAATTTATCGTATTTATCTTTAAGTTTGGCAGTATCCTTTCAAAATAAATAGAGAGGTCAAAAAATGTATGAGGATTTGATCTAAAAGATTATGAACAGTAGCAAGGTTAAAAAAATATTTTCTGTTTCGGTTTTGGTGGTAGTCTAGGAGGCTTTAGTAGTATTTATTTGTTTATTCTTTATATAAATATATTTTTCTTGCAAAGAAAAAATATTTCCATTACGATGACGAAATATAAGATATGCTCACCAGGCCATACGCATCCTCGCCACCCTTATGGTATAAAAAAGACTTCTAAATCAAGTATTTTAAATTTATTAATTTATACAGTCAACTACTTTCCGTTCCCGGCAATAAATAGGGACTTGGCAGGCTTAAGCTTGCGTACATGACATAAATACTGACTCGACAATACTTCCAAAAGCCGCCAAACTTTAAGAACTTCGAAGGAAACTGAGCTTAAACCGAACGGTATAAGGTATAAAAGTTTTGATCAAAACCGGGTTGTTAGGTCGGTTTATAGTGGGATGTGAGTTAAAAACAATGCCACATCGTTTTTGGAGACAAGGAGAGGTAAGGTCGAAAGTTGCAGTTTTGATTCGCGAAATTCGAGTTGAATTTTCGACACCACAATGGCCGATTCGCTATGCGGGGCCGACACTGACTGATGTGGTCGGCTCTAGGTCCGTTTTTGTCGACCGGCGGCTTTGACCATGTAGATTTAGGATCATCTTAGAATATAGTCCAGGATTTTATGGTTGGAAATTAAATATTTTAACAATAATTAATTTTCACTGTTTAATGGGACGTGGCCTAAGTGCTTTTAAATTACGGGTCTGCTAGGGTGCTACTAGACCAATCGATCGATCGTCGATCAATGACAAGATCTAGCTAGTCTCGTGGGGAGTGCGGCTGTGACGTTGTCAAAACGCACACCCAACGTGACTATTTTAAGCGTGTGTGTGCGTGAAATTTAAATTTGTGTGTCGAATTATGCATGTGTGCATTTGTAAAAACGGCTGGCTTTGAGTGTAGTGGTAACCTCACCCCCCGCAAGAAATGGCAGAAAAAAATGGTTGAGAAATTGACTAATGGCTACTCCAGTTCTGTTTACTCTGAGCCGACGTTCAATCGATTGGTCTGGTAACACCTTTAGTAAACCTTTTCCATTCAGTCGCGGAAAAAATTAATTTATTTATAGATCGCAAGTACACACCTTGTAGGTACGTAGATACATTTTGTGATTTCATATAAAGCGCGAATGCTTTGGAAGACCTTTAAACGGTTGGTCCCGGTTGTTGTGTGCGGTCCGCCAACTATGCGAACTATATGGAAAACTGCATCAAATAAAATCAAATCAAATCAAAAATATCTTATAAGATACAAACACTTAAAAACGTCAATTTATGAATAAGTGAATCTACCACTCGCTCGGATCAGATAATAATAAGCAAGCTAAGCTAAACTAACTTAGCTCTTGGTCTGGAACCCGCATAACACCAAGCAGTGGAATTTGTGGAATGTAAATTTTTTTACAGTTTGCACATACATACATAAAATCACGACTATTATACCCTAAGGGTTAGTCAGAGAATAGGCAAAAGCACCGTAAAAGCAGTCCTTGGCCATAGTCCGCGCTTCACCAAGCAGTGACTGCACTCAGCGTGACAGGTGGTGAGCCCGTCGCCACTGTAAGCTTTTAGATGTTTGTGTAGTTCCAAGTCCATTAGTCGCCTTTTGCGACACCCAAGGGAAGAGATGGGTTGGTAGTATTCTTTTAATGAGCCGCTACCACACTTACAGTATGTAATTTGTGTAATATAATACATAACAGATTTAAGACACTGCATTCATACGCTAGTTCCTATTGGCACTTTGTACTAACAAAACATAAATTATTCAATGCCTCCGCCTACATTAAAACATATTCGTTTTAAACGTGACCTTTATATCATATTACTCTTAAGACTCATTATTGCCTATCAACATTTTTATCAATTTATTAGTCTGAAACAACCGCATGTGACTTGTTGATATTTTTACGACTAAATCTTGTCCCAAGAGATATAAATTATATTTCTGTCCCAAAACTTTTATGGACAGTCTTATTGCAGCGTAAACCGAAAGATGAATATAGCTTTTAATGTCAAGGACATAAAGTTCAAAATGCTAATGTAAGTTCAATATTGGTGGTGGTCAATATTTATTTTGGTAATAATAAATATTTGGCATATCTGTGGTCTCCTGTCTACGTTAAATCTTGTTTTGGTAGCCATTAGAACCATATCGGCTTGATGATGAAATATCTGAAACTAAAGTTAATGTTATTGCATCTTTCTTCCATATTTTAATTAGTGGTATTTTGTTTTTAACGGGATTTTGTGATACGCAATTAATTAAGTGCAGCGACGAATGTTACTTTAAATTTTGGTATACTGACTTAAGTTGTTCAACAATTTCCTTAACATTCCGAGTAATTATCTAACTTATAAGTGTGATAAAGTACTGATATGTAATTTACCGCATTTAGACCTGAATCTCGATGACAAAGTTTCTTGTACAAATTGATTGAAGGCAAGGGGAACTTAGCCCACACTGCCAAGTTTTTCGTAACTTTATGTAAGTATTTGCATTGATATGCAAGTGTACTATTTTTTTAATTTTTTTTATTTAACCGGCCCTGGCTTCTAGGCCTTCAGCCGACAAGTGTACTACATTTCAATGCATCATTGGAGAGTTTGGCGCCAAATGATTGATGAAAGACTGTGATGCTACTTCGATGAGATCACCACGAAAAAACTCAACAGTTTTCACACCACTAGCCGCTTATTTTAATGATCCTCTACAATAATCATCATTATAGATAATTATTACACAAAACTACGCTGAATTTACGTAACAATATCTCCGAAACAATATTACAATCACTGAAATAAAAATCAAGACCGCCATTATCAAATGCCACGAAAAACCCCAACTGTAGTACTGGAAATTTAAAGATTGAACAATTCCAGAGTAAACAGCTCACTTAAATCGGATTTGCAAATTGACATTCTTATTAAATATCTCCTGGTTAGCATTTCTTCGGTGCAAGTCGCGTGCGCACTGCTCCTTATTAAGACATCATAATAATTGGGTCTCTGGTACTCGTAACAATGATAACTGTATAACCGTTACAGGTTCAGAGAAAAAGGCTTTCGTGTTGCCTGCTCGTGATTTCGGACTCGGTACAGTAGCACGCGCAAATGATATGGGACTTTATGCCAATAGTTACTGTAGGAAATGACGTAAGTATTCTTCAGAAAGACATAAGAACTTCTCGTTTTTCCATCTTCGTCAAGTTGTGTATCCAGTGGTATGCACGATTCGAGGTTGTCGTCCTCAGCCTATATACGTCCCACTGCTGGTCACAGGCCTTCCTCGTGGAAACAAATACACGAGGAGTATGGGCCGTAACACCACCACGCTAGCCCAATGCGGGTTGGTAGTAGAAACGGTTGCAATGGCAACCGGGACAAACGGCTTATCGTGCCTTCCGAAGCACGGAGTTCGAGATTACAAAAAGCTACAACCTTGAACGCTTACGCTCATACGCTGTGGCTTTCGATATCGAAAACAAAGCTTCCTTTTCCATGTTTAGGTCTCAGTTGCGTGCCCAAAACTATGTGGTCTCAAACTCCTCTGTGCTTCCGAAGCCATGTTATGCCATTGGTCTCGCTTGCTATTGTAACCTTTTCTACTCACCATCCGCTTTGGGCCAGCGTGGTGGTATTACGGTCCATATTCCTCATATTTTTTTTTTACATTTGACAGGTAAGCTCTTGGCCTTCATCTCACCTGATGGTAAGTGGCCGATAAGGCCGAAGGTGGAAGCGAGCTGCACCTGTAATCCTCATCAACCGAGGAACTGGCTGTCTTACCTCTTATTGCCGGAACACAACAATGCTTAAAACATCGTTATTATGGCGTCAAATTAAGGTAAGATGTGTGTATGTTTCTCGATGAGGAAGGCCTGTGCCCAGCAGTTAGAAGCATATGGGATTGATTTGAAAAAAATAATAAGATCAAATATACGAAAACAATCGTAACGACAGTAGAATGGTATAATGATAATTTCTTCGCAAATACTGTATCTTGTTCAGAAAGGAACACACAATACTAAAATATATCACTTATTTGTGGCTCTCTGTACCCGGCGGGCTATCTGATTACCCGCCAATATTTGGCTTGAATTATGTTATTGGGTTCCATCTGCAAGGCTCAGCTTCTTATAATTGCAAAAATATGCGATATAAATAAATGACACGCGAATACACTTTTGCAGATTGGTCGCGTTGCGGTTTCAATAGTTTCTTATATAAAAGCGAACTTTGCCATGGTTCTTGAATCCTTGTTCTTGAATCTTGCTTGCTTTTGAAATTTTCTATGCAACAACCATGTCATAATGTCGGCTTCGAATAGCTTGTTGGACTCGCCCCCTGTTGCATAGAGACTTAAACATAGGCGATTGTTATAAAACTGATATTTTCCAAGATAAGACAAGAATAGGTCTATCTTAATTTTTACAACTTTGTTGAACAGGCCACCCTACTAGGATCAATACTAAGTATCCCATATTATGAAAATGAACAAACGAAACAAAATTAACTTTCAATACAATAAAACAGTTTATAATCACAATTGATGGCCAGCCATTCGTAAACTCCCGATCAAATTAAGCTGCTTCCTTTATTATTTGGTTATTACATAGCACAGGCACTCTTACGCAACCAGATCGTACAGCCGGGGTACCCAAGTAGCATTTATCCGAAATACCGCACAGGCCAGGCATTATCAAGGGGAGTATCAAAAAAGAGCGGCGACTCAGAAAAAATAAACCGTACGGAACAGTCGGCAAGAAATTATGATACTACTAAATACACGGGCAAAAACTCGATTCTATACTTGCACGTTTATCCCGGATGCCAGGGTTGTCCCCCAAATATTGTTTATTTTATTTGGGAAACAATACAACAATAAAAAGAAATATTTCTCATAATCGCACACCGATCGGCAATGCTTCCGCTACTATCTATTTTATATATATTGACAACCGCCAGCCCAAGTGGCTGATCCACCAATAAAGTCAGAAGTGTGTGTCTGGTGGTGAATAAAGAAACGTTTATTTATTACAAATCTTATTAGTTTTGAGGTTTTTATTGAGCCCACTTTTCAAGTCTTAATCCCAATGAACACAGCCATCAATTAGTTATCTGAACTGTCAATTTTATATGCATGGTCATTGTAAAAGCTCTTTGGCAATCAACATGGTATTATGTTATCAATTTGCTGATAGCTATATAAAGTCAGGTATAGAAATGGTTCTACCTTATGTTTTAGATTTAGTGTCAACACCCAATGGAAAACTCATAACTGATATTAGTACCCACTTCCACTCCAATTATGAGTTTTCGTCTAACATTGGGTACAAGACTGAAAATCCAAATGCTTGTGAAGGAAATAAGTGAATCCAGAATCCAGTGGCAGGAGCAGAAGAAGTGACCTAGTCATCTCGGTGTAGTATCTTCTACTTATTTTAGGTTTACCCCATTCAATCCAATTGAAATCAGGGGTACAACATCATTCACGCTCTCGCCAACCTTAGTAAAGCCAATTATCTGGTTTGGGGACACGGACATGTTTTATTCCAATAATGGCAGTAACATTTGTCTACTGCTCTGTTCGTTGCTTCAACCAAGAGATTATAACTGCCTATAGTGTGCGAGTAAATAATTCATTGTGAGTCACATCGGCACTCGGAAATTATCATCTGCTTATTGATGCGTTTGGTGGTCCATTAACTCTGGACTTTGGTCCAACTTAACTTTTCCTCATTGTAAAATATGAAGATCTATAATTAAAAGTGGTTAATATAAAAAATAGAGTAATGTTAATTCTTTATATTACTCTGCAAAAGAAGACAAATCTTAATTATTAAATTATGTGATGACAGAAATTGCATATAGCTAGAATAGCAGTCGGCTTGTGTAGTATGTGATTAAAATACTTTAGTGAAATATTTTAGCTGTAAATTCACACACTGAGAACTAAAAATTGCTTTTCAAGGTTTCTGTTATAATGTTACATACTCATACAACAATATACATTTATTTTATATAATAATTAGCTGTATTAATACAAGAAGTCATCGTGTATGTCAGTAAAAAAAAAATTAGGAAGTGACTTTACAAATCTGAAAACGTCCAAAATTTTCGGGCTCTTCTCTCTTCATGTCATATACTTATTTGTCCAACCTTCGCAAATATTCACCAAACGCTTCAAACTTTAAGCTCCATCACCCAACTTCCCCACTTGCATCGGCCCAATTCATTAGCTCACCGCTGTTGACATTTGGCTCGGTATCTGCTAGCCGATCGCTGAATACATTAGGCTTAATAAAGCGAACAAGCAGCTTTTCATTAGTGCGCTGAGCCATCTCGATAGCGTACCCGGAATCCGCTGACGTATTCGCGTTTTTTCAGCGCTAATTGTTTTAATGAGGTTCGCTTTGTAGTAATTCTAATGGTGCCTTTGTTAGAATTGTAGAATTTTTGCTTTCGATTGATTAGATTTTCTGAAATATTCAAGGTTATTTGGTAACAAACCAAATAACCTTTGAACCTACGGGTATTTTCTTGATACATATAAATTTTTCGTTTAATTTATGATTGTCTATAATATAACAATTAATGTTTTTTGGAATACAGAAAGTAGCCAAAATTTCAAAATCAACATCTAAAAACTTCACGAATTAATGTGACACGCTGTCTCCAAAACCAAAAATGCTATGTGATGTTTCTGAAATGCGTGATGAAAACTTGGTATGTATTTATTATTCAACAATGTATACAATAGATACAGGAGTGTACAGGGAAGAAGTGAAACAAATACAAAAGGTCTAATTTCTTTAAGGGTTTATTTCTATAGGGACATTCTAACACTTCTTATTCTCACTGTAGCCGATGCGAAGCTATCAACCTCTTTTAAAGATATTTATACTTTTTAAAAACATTATGTTTTATGACGTTTTGTTTATACTTCAATTTTACACTAAGACAAGAGTTTTATTTGCATAATAATTTCCAGTTTTACTTTCCTTTAACTATATCTTCACCAGTCTTCCTTCTAGTCTTGCTTATCTTCAACACTCACACTACTCTCCTTTCTTTCCTTCTATTACTTTAGAATAAGTCAAGTAGAACAAGTCTTCGGTCTAGCTGCCCTACTCTCTAACCATTCAATGGGCATGAAATGGATTTCTGTCGTTTCGAATTCTTTTTGTAAATTATCAATGGACGACATTTGACGTTGAATTAAATCAAAATTGATATATCAATATAACTTTACAGAGAGGGTGACTAATCCTTTTTCTATTTTGAGATGCCACTGTTTACTTTTTTAATATTTTTCAATTTCCCATAGTGAGTTCACAGCCACTGTTAATGTGAAAGAAAATGTTGTTACCATGTCAATCTGATGGTTTCAATTCAGTGGTAAATTAGCACATAAGTATGCGATCATTAGCAGTGAATGAACGATGCAGATGATAAGGTAATGTCAAGGCTTGAGTACGGTGCCTTACTGATTAATTGGAAGGTGCCTTACCAAATAGTGAAAGTGGACTAATCAGGAGTAGATGTAGGGCTTCCAGTATCAACTCAAAGTAGGCGGGATGATGATGCAATTTCTAAATCTTTCCTTCACTTCTAATTTATAATTTAATAAAGATTAATTTAAATTGGTACATGATTCATACCTACGTGAATTTGAACTTGATTCTATACCTAATATTGGTGTCGATTCAGTGCATACTAAAAAGTGAAAACAAACTGTGAGCAGGTTTATAAAATCTGCACCAGGTTTTATAGCAAATCCATTAGGGCTCAATCTCTCACATAAAGGGATGAATTCAGAAGTCATTGCAGCTCACATAAAACTAAGATTTACTACGACGCTAACCTCTATGGAGGGTCTATGACCGCCAGTAGCTCTCATAAACATCTTGACGACTCGTCAAAAAGACGTTTGTCTGTTTAGGGTTTACTATTATTTATATTGGAACCGTTATTTAGGGCCGCAGCCATTGTTTGTTCACGTTGAATGCTATAAAGTTTTAAGATTTTTGGTTTGAAATGGCAAAGTTTAGGGGAGGCCCATGTCGCAGTAGATAAAATTTCACATAAAAGTAGCGGCATTCATTTTTTGTGTTGATTGGGCGTGACCGTTACGAGAAGATGATAGCTGACAATAGGGTACTGACGTGACACCAATGAGGAAGAAGGAATACTGCTAGAGAGCCAATCGGGGGCTGCCGATTATGGTTGAGTTAAGATGCTGAGCGTAGATTGGCTAATAGTCAGCACCAAAGTTTTATGCCGCTACTTGTATATCATTAGTACTACATGTATATAATTAGAACATACCATAACCCATGCATTACAAAGAGTTTAAGTCAGGTGAATGAAATAAAATTTATATTGTGTTCAGTTGACGTAATAAATTCGGTTTCACATCGAAGTTGCACATGACGCGAATCATTTGATCCTCTATTTATATCTTCAAAATATTTTACTGTATCTGTCGTAAAATGCAAAAGCTTTAATGTCTACCAATAAAATTGCCACGCAATGTTCGACTCTAATTACTCGTTTTTAGCTACAAAATGAACAATTTTAAATAACCAATTTTCGATAATAAACTGCATATGGAACATTATCAGTATAGTTTTATGATTTCCTTCCATAAATATAAACGTATAATTTGTGAGTCAATTACTTTTATTGTCGCCAATAGTTTCTTAAATGATGCATATTAGTGTTTCAATGCTTTTATATCCTACCTTGGGCTTTATAGCAGGTTTTGCTATAGTTTTTATGACTAACTTCTTCGACAGATACAGTCTCAGTAACATGTCAGTCTTTATTAAGTTCTAACCAGAGACCTGATTGACTTGTTCCCAATTCTTCATATTATGAATATCTGTGCACAGTAATGGGCTGTGATGATAAAATATATGTTAATGTTTTTAAGCCTTTTTCCCACGAGATAAGGCAGAGATTACTTCTTTCGACTTGATACGACCTTAACATATTTATTTTGCTTCATCAACTCTCATCACATTCCTCATATATGTTCGGCGATTGCGGGTATTTTTGACCTGATCCATCTGAAGAACGTGTTTGATTTGGCCGAGAAACGTTTCGAAATCTACTCTCATCCATCCTGTCTACATGACTAAATAATTTCAGCAATCCTTTCTCTATTCTTGTCATGTCGTTCTCAAATAAATATAATTATCGATCTGAACGGTGTTTAAGGATCTTACATGACTTCTAACATCGATAATCAATCGATGTGGTAACACCATTAAAATTGCAGTGCACTACGGAATTGTAAAATTACCTTAGCAAATAGCAAATTATACATCAGTTACAAGAAATAATTACCGTGACGCTCGATAATAATTTTTATACTCACACGACTCCTGCGCTGCAACCATATAAATAATAAACACAATTTCTTACAATAGAAAAACATAAAACGAAAAATGTCAACAAAGACTCGAGAGCACCCGATTGCCAATATACTTATGCGGTTCACTCTCCCTTAAACTTCGAAGAATAAAGTTCAAAATGTTGTTTCGAAACACAGGCATAACGAAAGTCGTAAAGTCAGCGGAGCAGACGCGGTGTATTGTTCCGTTTTAAAATATTTTCTCGAATGTAATTTGTTCGGGCGAAGAAAATGAAGGGATATGTGTTTGTGGTCGAGTAACTTAAGTTTGCTGCGATTTTATTAAAATTTTACCGAAAATATTTTATTGCTTCTTCAAAAATTTTAATTGGATTGAAAGCTTTTTGTAAAATGCATGTTAGTCTAAGAAAAAGGCCTTCCCAAAGTTAGGAGTTTAAATGTATAAATTTCACTTGAAAGAAAAATATGATTGGCTGGTATAACCTTACCTACATGTTTATAAAGTACTCGAAGAAATTACTCCATGTCAAGTAAGCGTGGACTTCAGATGCTGCGGTAGCCGGTGTTGCACAAAAAGATACCCACCCTTACCTAGACGACCTGCTTACTGCCGTTTTCACGCCTCTTTTAAAGGGCACAGAGGGTGAAGAAGGATACACAGTATGCACTGGTATACACACAGCGCATACTTATTATTAGAGATCGGATATTCGGATGCATACTCGTATTAACCTAAAGTACAAATTTTGCTAACGTGTTATGGAAGCGGCTTCTTAAGATATTTTTATTAATAATTAAATCCCGTTATTTTGGAATTTCATTACTAATCTTGCGATTTTTAATTAACGCAAAATTTTAACCTACTATCAAGTGTGTAAGACATACATACTTTAATGGTAGGCTACAATTTGATGATGGGCGTAAGAGAAAAGACGGTATTATACAAAAAAATATTAAAAATATAAAAAAAAAACATTAAACTTTGTTATTCTTGTTTAACCATTAGAAAATATTTATTAATTTTCGATATAAAAGTACTTTCCACAATAGCTAACATCTTAACTTTAGGTAAATATCCGATCTCTACTTATGATACAATACGAAAAATAAGTCTGAATTTCTTAACGCACTAGAGCTGTAAATAAACTTGATTTCAGTCTACTTATAGGTATTCTACAAGCACTTCCAATGAGTAATGAATATGAATATAGATGCGACAAAAAATCTTAAGCAAATTTTAATGGATACACCGTCGGAGGTATTACGAGACGGTCCCTTTATGTCAATACTGAAATAAAAATCGTCTACGAATTCCCATGTTTTTCATTTACTTCAAAGCCTCAATAGTGGCTTTTATATTAACTCGTGGCTATAGTTTTTTATACGAGACAGTAAACAAGTTCCAATTAATAAATACAAGAGCACAGTTTTCATAGATTAGGTATGTGCAGTAAGCCTAGTCTGTACCTATGCTGGTTCTATGACTGCGACACATCTGCGTTGCGTTCTTTACTTTTTAAATGGGCTGATTGCGGTGATATCATCTTATTTCTTTGTCATCCATAAATTCGCTGCTAGTACATTAGCTTTCTACATCCAACGGTTCTTCAAAATTGACGTGAAAATGCAAAATGCAGACCGAGAAGGTGAGGGTTGCAATATTTTTGCTGCACCTCTGCATCTGGACTCTACTCTCATTCAACTTCAGTTGAGTTCAAATCATTTATTTTTTATATTTTAATATGTGTGCGTTTGACCACAATCTCGCCTGATGGAAGGTGCCGATGTGGTACACGCAAACTCAAAAAGTGCCTAGTCACTCTTGCCTTGAAAGTCCCCAAATCGAATCTGGGCAACACAGACGCAGGAAGGTTATTCCACTCTTTTGCGGTGCGCATCAGATGTGTCGAGGCAAATTTTAATAAGGCATAAGCAGTTGATGGTTCGTATAAATTTACCCATCTGCACTGTTCTACTTTACTCTTTGACTAGTTCCCAGTTCTACCATAAATATTAGTTCCAACTGCTTAGTACGCGACCGACGTTCTTTTTTTAGTTCACGGATGTTTCATTGCGTTCAATACTAGATGGATGTCGGTGTAACGTAGACAATATTGGGTACCTTTCACATGCCTTTCAACTTAGTTAAGTATTACAAAAATTTATAGTAATAATTGAACAATAAGTGACAATTTACCTTGGAGTACGTCGAGGATGTTTTGATTTATTTTTGTTCCGTTTTTTAATGAAAAGGAATTCTTGTGTTAATGTGTAGTAATGAACTATTTTTCCAAACATTATTTTGTTACAAATTATACACAAACTTAAGGGGATTCGCTATTCTTTTACTGAACGAGACACCTTTACTTTTTAATTTATTGAATTTTATATTTGATTGATTATCATCCTCGATCTACATCCCATGATGGACATAGGCCTCCACTTACACGAATTTGATCTTCTTTGTGATTTTTCTGTATGTATTTCTAACCTAAAATCAATCGAAATACAATCGACCCATATATATATACATAACTTACCCGTAACAATACAAACTATAGCTTTCACATAAACCTTTTTTTCGTCGCAAATTATTTAAATACCTCGCCTTATCCGCGGGTATTCCTAATACACCGCGTGTAGTTGTCACATTAGAGGAGCGTACATGCATAGTATAAGGTCGGGACGGACCCCAATTACAGCCTTATTGGGACGTACCCTATTGTACGGGAACATGTGGTTAGTTAGGTTACTTTGACCGCTCGCGTGTTGGTTTCCGCGTTCGAGATTGTTTTTTAATAATTGGTAATGAATTATAGTATAAAATTTATATTGTTGTCTTAAGTCGACTGATGACATGATGAACTTAGATTTTTAACGTGAAAAAAGCAATAAGATCTTTAAACTGCTCTATTCATCCTGTGTGATTTTTATGATGATTAATAAAACACTAAATGTGTAGAAATATATTAAAATTGTCGCAAAACTTTTTTGAAGTATTCGGTGTAGTAGGCGGGGCCATCTAAAAGGATTTTTTTGACAGCCGGCTTGATTAAAAATGATATTGTAATTATTATTAATAGCAAGTATTAAGCATGTCTACCACATGCTTAATAAATAAAGCATATTTTTCACTTATCTACAAGAAAACATAAAATTACAATTTTTTTTAAATTACTTTTTTTACACAATAAAACTGGGTTATAATAGCAATATTAGATAGTGTTAAGGAGCTTGGTAGCGTAGTGGTTTAGGACGCTTTGGTGTAGTATATCTTTATATAATCTGTGCATTGGCTTTCGATATCTAAAACCAAGCTACCTTCGCCATGGTCAGGCCTTGGATGGGAGACCATAATTTTGTGATCTCAAAAGCCGTTACCTACTTACCCGCATTGGACCAGCGTGGTCCCGTGCCCAACTGTGGGACATGTATATATAGGCTGAGGACGACGAGATAGAGTTATAGCTTCGATAGTCGAGTAGGTGTAACGATACTACTTTTAAGGTATATATCAGTAAAAATGTGGCTAAATAACACCTCTGCCTACCCCATTGGGGATATCAGCTTGTTGATATTTTTACTTGTGTTAAATGATGTTGAAAACGTTTACCAGATGGCAATTTAGAACTTTTGAAAATATTAAAGAAAAGGAAAATTTCATATTTTGGACACATATACTGTAAAAATAAATATCAAATTTTAAGAAGAATACTAGAAGGGAAAATGGAGGGCCGAGGGAAAATGGGAGGAGTAGGGGGAGAAGGAAGATGGCCTGGATGGACAATATTAAAAGCTGGACAAACATTAATGACGCTGCCAACCTGAGCAGGATGGCACAGGATAGGGATAAGTTCCGAGAGAAGGTCGCTGACGTCCGATGAGGACATGGCACACAAAGAAGAGAAGAAGATGGCAAGTGATCACCGCTGCCCATGAAGGCCCATGTCCATATCTGAAGGCGCAAAAATAGTTTTATACTTTTGCTTATCAAGATTAAACGTACCTCAAAGGGCGAAGTTGGGCAAATAACTTAACCTAAAGCTGCTAGTTAGTAAACTTTAACTTGGTTCTCACATCGACACACGTTACGTTCTAATTTAGTCAGTTAAGAAGAAATAATTAAATGTCAGATTAATACGATATCCCTTTAAACATATCTTGCTTTAATGGCGTGTGTTGCAACTCTTGTTAGTTACATTATACGAGTAAGTTAAGTAAGGTTTTCACAATATACTAAATAAATTGGATATGCTATATCACTACAAATATTTAAAGGTGCCCATTGCTGGACAAGGTTTTCTCACCGATAAGTCCTGGTTCCCGCGACATTCGCCAAATTGTTGATTCGGTTGCTTTTAGAACCTTGCCGCCCCAACGACCCACCACTTGAAGCTTGTATTTCTTTGAGCTATATCGTTGAATATGTTTACCAATTTTATTTGTTAGTATTATAATTATCATCTCTTCTCTTCATCACATATCATCAGCATTAGTTGTTTAAAATGGAGCTAGTTGATAGGTATGTGTACAACATCGTAAGCGCGATGTAAGAGCATGCAGCGCCATCTCTTGGCGTCACACGGAATTAATTTTATAAAGTGGGAAACAAAGTGTTGTACATGTATAAGTTTCGTTTAAACAGGCGGTGTGATCGAACTCGCCAGTTTCGCCACCTCTCGAACGAGTAGTGCACCGTTCCAACTTTGCTTTTTTGCTGTTTAACGCATAACTATTGATAATTTTTTATTTTAATTATTAAGATTATAAGCCTCGTCTTGGTAAGCGATTGTCAAAAGAAAGGTGCAAAATTTATATTTCTTTTTCTAATTCAAATAGAATTCCCACCGAGCAACTCATAAAAATGGAAGCTGTACCATTTATTGGTCATTTAGCATAACTCCTTTTCGGGAAAACAACCTATGAACACTCCCACTAAAGACCCCCATTTCCAATGAACAAAGGGGTCGTGCATGGAAGCTTCGGGCCCTGGCACCATATTTCTCGCTTAGAACAATCTCTTAGGCTCCATTACCCTTATTTGGCCTTTCATCCTGAAATCGTGGATCGTTATGTGGTTATTTCGGATCCTGAGATCTTTAATAGTATTCAAATTTTCAAGTTAGCCTTGAAATTTCAGACTTTTGATAATTTTTTTTTTTAATTTAAAACAAAATAGTAGGTATTGCCATTATATCATTAGATTTATTATGGATTCCATTTATCCGTATATGTTGCTTTTAAAGATATAGGTTCCTAAGTTTAATTCAAACTCAGTGGTGTAGGCGAAGACTCGTTCGATCTCAATATATCATTAACTTATCTATATCATTAAAATTCAAGTAATAAAATATGCAAGTGGTCTTTAGAAACAATCTCCGTTCTATTACTTATTACATAAAATGTTTTAAGACCTTTCACTGCGACACCCTACAGATCTATTTCAATGGCATTCGTTTTAGTGCCGTTTCTGAAAGCAGCAGTGTTTTACTACCCCTAATAGGCATGCGCGGGCAGAATAGTTATTTATTATACAAGAGTGGAAAGTTCCTTTTTAACCGCGTGCTCGATTTGGATGACCGAGCAAGCGAAGGATTCTTAAGTTGAATCACGAGCGCAGCGAGTGATTCTAAATTAGAATCCTGAGCGTCAGCGAGGGAAACAAACGAGCACAAGGTGAAAAATCTTTCCACTCGAGTGCAATACGTAACTTTTCATCCCACCTCAGCGAGGAAATGACAAAATGAAAAAGAAAACAATTTATAATGACAAAATATTTTTTCACAATTTAAAAAGTTCTAATCATAAATTTGGCACCATAGAGGTTACATTAAATAGGTTTAATGACGTTTTGAATTTACAATTATATTGAGTACTCATTATATGTGATGTTCTAAATTCAAATCTACTTTGCCGCTCAAGCGAATAAAATAGAATTTTCCAGCCAGATTTCGAAGCGCAAAATTACACTTTCCGAGGTGGTGGGATGAAAAAGACATTTGAAGAGGTTTATTTCATACTTTATATTTTACATAGTAATTTTGATACTTAGTCCCACGAAAATATGTTATAAATGGCTTTAACACTAAAATAATGAAAATGTTTCATCGGTTAAACAGTAAGGCAACTATTGTGTGTTACCAATCAGGTTCTTGGTGTATATACGTTGCACTGCTGGGCACAGGGCTTCCTCTTGGTCACCAATTCAAGGCCTGACCATGGTAAAGTTAGCTTTGTTTTCGATATCGAAAGATAAAGCGTACTAAACACTACGCCACCGAGCTCCATGTTACTTATGTTAGTGTAGAAATACAAAAATACAAAAGAAAAGCAGTAAACAAAATATATATATTTTTAAAACCTTTCATTCAATAAAAACACATCACATTCTTACAAAATTTTAAGTACCGAACCAACGAAAACCACGCATGATTTATCTGGGTTCCGGCGAGTCGCTAAAACAGCATTTTGGTAAAAAGTGTTTTTTTTTTAATTTATAACGAAACTGCTTCTCATTTTGGTTGTATAATGTTTGTAATTCACCAGGCAGATTGTTAAGGTAATAAGAAACAATATAATTTGAAACTCTTGTACTGTATAGGTAAGTATATCTGGGTAAAACATAACTACTTAAATAAGACACATTTCTCAAATGTTTAGGTCTTGTTCTTTCGACTAGAAATTGAGGACTGTAGGATTAAGTAAAAGGTTTGTTAAGCTCCGCGAAGAACCTTTACAAATCCACCCAAACCTGTCTTGGCTCTCCAGCTTTCTGCAAATGCCCTTACCTCTTCCCCAACTCTGTATGTTATTGATATGATAAAATGATTTGACGTTTTGTTCTATATGAACTCTCAGAAACATTGGAAATAGCAACCATCTTGAAATTTTTCTTTACGTTTTGTTAACAATTCATAGCGAAAATTGCTTTATCAGCTGTGATGGAGTCATTTGTGCCCTTTTTTATAAAAAGTAACATATTTAACGTTTCTGTACAGTCGGCTGTATCAAAGAGTAATCTTGAAATAGAAGCGGTTATTAGCAGCCGCAGTTCTACGAATGATGTAAGATTTTCTCTCATCCTCACGCAATGATGTGACGCTCAAGATAGTATTTTAGCCGTAAACGCCGCTGCTTTTAATATACTAGTTATGACAGGGTTGCTTTTATTATCATTAGGTTATATCTTTATAAAGGCTTTTAGTGCTTCTGAAAGCTTTGCAAGCGTTCTTATCAATTAGAATGCAATGTCAGGTATTAAAAACAGGAATTTTGCGTCATTATTCGTCATAATGTGGATATGACTCTACTGATTATTAAATGTTTAAATTATTCACGTAGAAACTAAATACTATAGTGGGACCATAACGTACTTTTTCATACAAGAATCCGACGAGCTTATGTTCCGAATTCGTTGCGTCATCGCCATGATTCAAGCTTCCCATGACGCTTCGACTACACATCAATCAAATAACAATTCTAAAGTTCTTATTTAAAGTTGAAATTTATTTGTAGCGTCTGCACCACACGGCTGCCATTGGTCGTAACTGAGTTACGTCTTTTTTCTTCGCTCGTTCTTTTTATATATAGTTAGCGGCTCTGGTGTAATTTTGGTGGAGGAGTGCGGAGGGTAATTGCAGGGTTACCTGTGTCATTGTCGGTATCTTGGGAGCAATCCTAACTTCGGTAACAAAATTGAAATTTTTAATTTTTTTCCGGCTATTTTCCTCGGATCGAGAGGCCTGTGGTTGACCTTGTATAAGCTTTTGTGGTAGTGTTGATGCTCTCTATGGAAATATGTGGCTTTCTAATTTCATCAATATTCAAAAAATATATATAGCGTTGAAATTCTGTATGTTAATTATAAAAAATTACTAATTTTGATTTGATTCAACGTTACGAGTGGTCAAATCTATCTGGACAAAAAAATCTTAGATATAATCCAAGATTTTTTTACGCAAATAAAAAATTTAATTTGCGAAAAAGGCGTATGTTTTAATATTGAAATACTTTCTTCTAATTTCCTAATTTCTAAACTGACATTTTCCTGTATACTATACGCTACATAGAATAGAAATAAAGCCGGTTTTTGATTGCTCAAACTAATTTTATTGTTTTTTGTTACATCATAAAAGATTGAGTGATGGACAATAATAAAGGAATTAATAAATATGATAGATGCGATGCTGTCTAAACTTATTATAGTGTAAATATATCTACTCGAAACAGTTACTGAGGAATCTTTACTGGCTCCGGCAGTATGGGATAAAAGTGTCTTACTTAAACAGTCACGAGCATGAACATGTACATACTACTCAAAGGGAATGACTTCTATTTCAAGGGAATAAAGTCGTTATTTATTCAAAAGTGTACACAAGTTCAATCTCGTGACTGTACAGGACACGTATTTGTTTAACCTACACAAAGTCTGTATAAAGATTTTGACGACCTCTGTGGCCGAGTGGTCTGTACGCTGGTCTCAAGGCGTCGCCATCTCGAGAGGTTCTGGGTTCGATCCCCAGTGGGGGCAAATGTTTGTGTGAAGAATACAGGCATTTGTTCTCCAGTCTTGGATGTTAATATGTATTGTATATTTTATGAATATATGTATATATCTATTAAGTATATTTATCCGTCATCTAGCATCCGTAACACAAGCAGCATTAGTTGCTTAAAACGGGGCTAGTGATAGGTGAATGTCTGAAGATATTTATTTATTATTATTATTTAAAGATGGACTTCGTGCTTTTAGGCGTTCTTTACCAGTCAGTCTTAAAGCGGAGCAATGAAAAACGGTGTAACTTATAATATCTATAGTCTGATCAATGGCAAGGGCCAAAACTTCCGGGTCCTGTTACAAAGAAACTTGACACATACATACATAAAATCACGACTATTATCCCCTTAGGGAGGTTAAGGGTTAGTCAGAGACTAGATACCATATATAAAATAAGCAGAACCAAAACCGAATATATGTACTGCGATTTCGGCGGTCTCTCAAATCTTTGGCCCGTTGCGCTCGATGGAGAGAATTTTCCAGTCTGTTCGGAGTTTCGTTACCTGGGATCTCTACTTCAGCAGGATGGAGATGTTGATCGAGACCTCAAGCGAAGGATTAGCTCAGGATGGATGAAATGGCGGCAGGTTACGGGAACTGCGAGTGACCCCCGTTTCCCTAAGACTGAAGGGGAAAATTTATAAATCTATAATAAGACCTGTCATCATGTATGGATCGGAATATTGGCCTGTAAAGCGGATGGATGAACAAAGATTGCATGTAGCTGAAATGCGAATGTTGAGGTGGATGTGTGGTGTGACGAGAAAGGATAGAGTGAGGAATGAATATATTAGGGGAAGTCTGAAAGTAGCCCCGATTGCTGATAAACTGAGAGAAAAACGACTTTCTTGGTATGGACATGTAATGAGAAGGGAGAATGATTATGTCACCAGGAAAGTTATGGACTTGAAAGTGGATGGGCGTGTGGGGAGAGGAAGACCAAAGAAAAAATGTATGGATTGTGTGAATGATGATTTGATGAGGATGGGAGTGAGTGTTGACTTGACGAGTGATAGAGGAGAGTGGAAGAGGAAGACATGTTGCGCCGACCCCGAATAGAATTGGGAACAGGGCAGGAAAAAGAAGAAGAAGGTTACCCAGAGACTAGTAAAAGCAGTCCTTTGCTATAGTCCGCGCTTCACCAAGCAGTGACTACACTCAGCGTGACAGGTGGTGAGCCCGTCGCCGCTGTAAGCTATTAGATGCATTTGTTTAAATGCGGATATTATCTTCTCTACTTTCACGGATATAGTCAGGCAAAGACACGTTGTTTATTTATGTTTACACAACATCTATAAACCCTTAAACTATACAACTGAGTATCCATCACATTATTTATTCAACCGCTACTTAAAATATCAAAACAGCGTTCCTCGAAGCGTAACTTTGTTCATTATTTCCTAAAACCAAAATGATACACGGAGTTGGCTAGGCATGTTAATAGGGTTCCAACGGCCGAGCCTTATAATTTGGTTTCATATCATTACGGCCGAAAAACGCCAGAATCTGACGGATAATGATAGGGAAAAAAGAATAATGACGAACAATAAAAAAGGCTTGCTGTCTTTATCTATCGGACAGCGCGAAATGAATCTATGTTTGCTGATATTCAGTTGTTTGATGGTATTGGCACCGATAAAACATTTGATTAAATTCCTATTAAGGGCCTGTTTCACAATCGATAAGTTATATATCTGCTAAGTAAACACCCATCTTGCATTTCACAATCTCTGAGTAAGGCAAATCTGTGAATCGTACAGCACGCTATTCGAGGGATATAATTAAGAAGTAAATTATTTGTCAAGTAATTAATTGTGACTTTACTTATCAATTGTGAAACACGCCCTAAGATAAGTAAATCTTCATGCCAATGAGTGAGTGTGTGATGTGTCAGTGTAATATACTACAGACTCGCTCCACATTGCATTACATCGTCCTCAGCCTATATACGTCCCACTGTTGGGCACAGGCCTTCCTCATGGAGAAGCTTGAGGAAGGCAGTAACACCACCACGCTGGCCCAATGCGGGTTGGTGGGTAGAAACGGTCGCAAAGCCACCAGAATAAATAAATAAATATCCTCAGACATTCACACCCATTTTGCAACTAAATGCTGCTTGTGTTACGGATAATAGACAAACATATTTAATAGATAAATATAATACATACAATTATTGAGAATATACATAATATAATACATAGGTATATGATGAAAATCCAAGACTGGAGAACAAACGTCTGAAAATTCAGCACCCAAACATTTGCCCCCACCGGGGATCGAACCCAGGACCTCTCGGGATGGCGACGCCTTGAGACCGGCGTACAGACCACTCGACCACGGAGGTCGAAGATAGTTTTGTTTTCGATATCGAAAGCCAAAGCGTACTAACCACTACGCCCGCCACCGAGCTCTTATTTTCATTGCATAGTGACCTGAACATTAAATAAAATATGGGTGTAACACTTCTGTTTGCCAAAGGGAGCTTAATACAGGGGAATAGGTATGTGTCACTAGAGGAAAGTAGTTATATCTGAAATTTGAAGCACCCTGCCAATATTGGCCGTCCTTCTGCGAAAAGTGACTCACTTCAAAGAGGCTAAACTATCGGCTTTTGTTTTTTACAAACCGCTAATATAATAGCCTTTTACGATATTGCACTATGTTTCTACTTTACCGTCAGTTAGATGGACTTGATATGGTTTGTTAGTGTTTCTTTTCACCGCACACAAAATTCTATGAGTATGAGCTACTTCATTAGCGGGGACGACGAAATTTATATTGCAAAGCTTTGTCTTATATCCAGGTTTCATGGGAAAGTTTACTTTTAGCAATGAAAAGCTGCGACTACAGTGCTCCTCAAGTAGATGCTAATAACTAACCATTGTTTTATCACACCCAATATTCTAATAAGACTCATTGTCTCCCTGTCAATTCCTCTTTATCCCATGACTCGTCAATCAGATCGAATAGTCGGAATTAAACCTCAAAAGACGACTAATCCCACATCTCATAACACCCACACGAACGTACTATCGATGGGAGGATCAAGGCTTTTTTTTATAAAAAAAACACACAAAAAAGGACCGGTCTCCGATCGCTGGGAAACATAATGTTACAGAAATAATCCACTAATTTCTATCTAATGACACCACAGCCAGTTACCTTGTAATTTTGGGAGGAGATATTTTTTTTAATTTTTTGTTTCGAATTTTCAATGATACATTTGGACTGGCTGGCACGAATTAGTGAATATAATATTTATGTGTTGTTATGTATGTGTCAAAAAAATGAGGATTTGACCAAGGAGAACACTGCTGGTTGTAATATATTATGATAATAAAAAAAAATAGGTGTAATACGTATAAAATATTTACATCACAGCGCCTTTGTATTCCTCGCTATCTATATGGCTTTACAGTCTTTAATTTGCACACTATTATTATTTAGTTTACTGAATTGCGAATAAGAGTTAGAATAAAATACTCGAATTTAAAGACAATTTCGTGTAGTACAATGAGAATTACATCTTTTATATGGAATTTTATAATTATTATTATGGAAACATCTCCACAATTAGAGTGTAATTCACAGAAATCAGCAGTTCGTAATTGGACCATAGTCGTGTGCACTTTCAAACTGTCTGATGATGCTAGTTGTCGCGGCGTGTTCTCATTTTTACTCTAACTTTCTTCTATTTGACCCCAATGAAAATATAAAATTGTTTAAGTTATTAAGTGAGGGACTTCTTACCTAAAAAAAATTGGTCCACGGTGGGGGGTCAGAGCTCTGTATCACAAGGAAACCTACTACAGGTTCTATTGTGTCGTGTGGTAGCGGCTCATTAAAAGCATACTACCAACCCATCTCTTTCCTTGGGCGTCGTAAAAGGCGACTAATGGACTTAGAACTACATAAATATCTAATAGCTTACAGTGGCAACAGGCTCACCACCTGTCACGCTGATTGTTGTTAATGCTTGGTGAGGCGCGGACTGTGGCAAGGGACTGCTTTTGCGGTGCTTTTTCCTGGTCTCTGACTAACCCTTAGGGGATAATAGTCGTGATTTTATGTATGTATGAGTTGTCTCCTATCTCTAACTTTTTCAGCCGCAAGAGCTATGTTTCTACTGCTGTGTTCTGGTGTGTAGTGTACATCATACATAAGATCTCGCATTTTTCCCGTAGAAGTAAGCACAGGTTGCTTCTTTCCACTTGTTATGATTCTTTAGCTTTGTTCACTGTCATTACATTTCCCAATTCCCCATACATGTTCGTCGATTTCGGGTACCTTTGTAGTGTATTCTTACAACACTGCAATTCGCCATCATGTGGGCAGTTTGCTTTGCCAAATAACTTTTTTGGCACTACACATCAATTAATAATTAAGCTTTGTACATTTTGACCATTTTGCATATTTAGTCACGTGAACAGAAAAATCTCGAAAGGCAGTTTAATTTTTTCACAAATATTCCTTTAGTAGTTTCGAGCATTTAAAAAAAAATAGATATAATAAATGAAATATTCGATAAAATATATTTAAGTATAAACCAATCGCGCGCCCCAGCGATCGTCTATAAACACAATGGCTGAACAAAATGAACGTCAATTAAAAATGCGAGTATTTATTCAGAGGCCCCGGGGAGGACATTTGTGTCGGAATTAATTGAAAAAATAATTTGTTAGCGCTTTTGCAGACAATTCGTGTGTTTATCACACGGTGTTGTGATGGCGACTCGCCTGAAGGGATATGGGCAAATTGATACGGTTTTATAACTAGTTTTATTGCTTTAATTGAACCTATAAAAATTCAATGAAACGTTGCTTGGGAAGGCTGGTTCTGATGTTGAGTTTACAATATAGTCTTATTTGATCCTTATGAGAGAGTTCCACTCTAAAATAAAACTTAATGTAATATATTAGGTCCTTACCTATGAAAATGGTGTTTTGTATGGAGATTTTGGGGATGTCTGCATTTTACATACTAACATTTTATCAGTTTTCTTCACAACAACAAATCCAGAGATAATAATATTTGGCATGTATCATTAGACAAGCTTTAGCAATATGTGTGTGAACACGCTTGATAAATATTATTCATCGTTTTTATGTTAATGCAAATCAAATGATGTATTCGGGAGGCATTTAAAAATAATTGTCTTTGTGTCTAATTTTAACACAATTAAACTTACAAAAAATTATCAAATTAAATAAAACGAGCTCAAATATATGGTCTATTTTTAGAAGAGGCAATTATTTTATAAGAATGTTCTGAAACTTAATAGTTACGGACAAATTGCTAAGACAGAATAAAAACACCAATTTCATAGGTAAGGACCCGATATTAGGCCTTTACCAGGACGCGGCCTGGCTCGCGGCCGGGGTCACGGCCTGTTGTCTAGTATAAATATCTTGGAATCTTTGTAGTGAATGTATGTTGTCTAATATGAATGTTTTAGTATCGTTTAAGTGAAACGATACCAAGACATTCATAAAGGCCTTATAGTTTGTTTAATGTATGTTGGGGGTATGGCGAATAGTGTCGATATGTTAAAGGGATCTAAACATATCTGACAATATATCGGTGTTGTCAAATCTGCCCCTCTTAGTTATAGCACGCTGGTTCAATGTTGAGACCAAATTCTTAAGTGAATACAGTGATCATAAGTACAGAAAATTCGTTGGAATCTTTTACAGTTACAATTGCTGGCTGCACTAATTCTGCAATTCATGGATTCGAGAAAAAACCTCTTAAAATTACAGATAAAATGAACATAAACAAAGATATTACTTTATTTAATTATACGCGAAATCATACGTGTGGTTCGTATAAGCCCGATACAGACTTAATGGCTTTTTAAGGGGCACTTTAGGAGGAACCGTAAGTGAACCTAAGAGTCAATAAAACAATATTATAACGTTTTAATGTATTTTTTTTTCGTTTATTTCAGGTATGGCTTTGAGATAGCAGTTCAGGGTTTGTAGTTAATCTGTGTAAGTTTTTAAAATTTATGATGTCAATCCATTAATCGTGATTTAGATGTAATTTAGTATTTTAGCATGGCAATCAACGTTCCATGTTGTTTGTGCTGTTTCCAAATACAAATACTGTATTGCATTATAAAGGTCTTAAAGCTAGTAATAGTTCTAACATGAACCCTGTTAGGGCATCGCAATTTCCAGTACTTGCCAAAATGTACACTTGACAAATTCTTGACAAATTATTACATTTGCGATGAAAATTCTAAGCAATATACATAAGGTGTGCCGCCAGCCGCCATTTCACGAATCCTAGCATCGTATTGTGGTTAAATCGTCTCTTAGTGGTATGTGTTATCACAAATTTTCATCACATTTGGTGTGTACCCTATTTTATTCTTTGGCTAAACGTATAAATACCGTTAAGTTGGATAATCAATGCGATCATCACATATACTATGGGCCGGGGTTTGAACGTGAAGTGAACCCACGCATCCAATCACTCAACCGAGGTACTTTTACTAAACAAAGACTCAAAGAATTGTCTTTACGACCGTGAAATCACTTCGTCCCGTGTTCGTAAGCAATAATTACAATGTATTTATATATTAAATTACCAATTTTGTTATGGTGGTTACGTAAATATTTTGATGCTGGATTGTGTGTGAACTTCTAAGATACAGCTCACCGGATCTTTAACGGAATATCTGATTAATTTCTTTACAACTAAATTGTTTTACAAATTCTTTGTAACTTAAGGCGAAGCGAATTTTAAGAACAATACTAGAAGGGAAAATGGAGGGCCAAAGGAGTAGGGGGAGAAGGAAGATGGCCTGGATGGACAATATTAAAAGCTGGACAAACATTGATGACGCTGCCAGCCTGAGCAGGACGGCACAGGATAGGGATAAGTTCCGAGAGATGGTCGCTGGCGTCCGATGAGGACATGGCACACAAAGAAGAAGAAGGCGAAGCGCTCATACAAAGCTTTTTATTTCATTCAACATTTTCATGGCATGTGCCTATTATGTTTGATGGAGAGAATATTGGTCTAAAATCTTTTCGGAAGTGGCCCGTTTAACGAACGAGTTCACGAGTCTAACGAATTCAAAGTGCGACATATTATCTGCGTTCCGGCTTCGAGTTATAGTAGACGCTGTTTGTCAAAACTCGTTCTCGTACTCGTTCTGTATGGAGTCCAAAAAAGGGTACATCGTCAGTTTTCTAGTGTAAATAAATTTCTGTAAGTGTAATTATTTTTTTATTCTTACAGTGTAAATATTATTTATCTAATATCCGTTACACAATCGGTTAAGCTACATACATTTTATTTGTTAATAGGTGCAATTGTTTTACATTGTTTCATGTTGAGTTTGTGGTAGTGGTTTTTAAAAACCATATCCATCTATAGGTGCTTGAGATATCCACTAATATTTAATATTGATTTTCAGAAAATAAAAATATATTTGATCTACTAGATAAATTACCTAATCGATATTTATCTAGTCAATTAATAGCTGACGTCGTCGCCTTAATAGCTGGGCCGGCAGTTCAAAACTTGTATCGATTATTAGCAATTCGTTATCCCCTCAGAGAGAATTATCAACAGACGGCTCTGTGCCGAATCTAGCATTATCTATTATTTAATTGGTACAAATTGTTTTTAACAGCGTAGTGTTGATGACCCCGCCTAGATTTGACGTCGGGATGTCGGAAAATAATTAGAAAATCTTTATTGGCAACGCTAAAATTCAACAGGTAACCAAAACTTAGTAGAGAAACTGTGATTTAACATAATAAAGACGACCGAACTCGTTGACCCTGTCCTCAGCCTATATACGACCCACTGCTGGACACAGGCCGTCTTCATGGAGAAACACATGAGGAGTACGTTTATACAAGTGAAAAATTTTTCAAGCCGCCTGTTATGAGTGTTATATTGTTTAAAAGGAGGATCTAATCTTTTTGAGTTGCTTGGTTCTTGAGTAGCGACCACGCACTGCTGATCTCTGATCAAATTGCAATGGATATGAATTGGATTTCTGTAATTTGAACACTTTTTTTGATCCTCGACGCAAAAAGGGGGGTGTTATAAGTTTGAAGTGAGTGTGGGGTCATAACTTGTACATCATAAAAAAGGCAATAAATAAAATAATAAAACTTAAAGAACCCCCGACCAAAAAATAAATAATCAAATTAGTTGAAATAAATTATTTTTTTACGGCGTCTCAAGTGGGGGAGTCTGGGACGTTATAAATTTAAAAAATTGTACTCCCAGTTGCCCCTTCAAAAGTGGCATCGGGGGCGTCTGGGACACTATTTAAAACGAATTGGGTGATGCCAGTGGGGGCGATGCCAGTGGGGGCGACTGGGAATAACCCATACGAAGGTACGTAGAGAATCCCTTTTATCTCTTTTTATGTTATTTACGTTTAAGGTCCCATATAAAAAGATTGTTTTTTTCAATCTTAAGATTATAATCTGTACTCACAGTTTGGGTCGTAATATCGAGTTTACAGTTTTAGATGTATATTCTGATGAGTCATAAAATCGGACAAAGTCTCCTCTTTCTGTAAGATTGAACACCACGTCAGGATGTGGAGCCCTCCAATCCTTCAAACCACTTTCAACTTTATATGTTCGGTGTAAAGATCAGAATTGTTTGCGAAAATTTGACAGCTACTAACTTTATATGCTGTTTACTGTACGATGTATTAGATATCTTTAATATCCCAGTCATCTGATAATGTGTTTTAATATTACGCACATTTAACTAGAAGGTTTAGTTGTTTAGAAGTTAGTACGCTATCTCTCTGTAATACGACTGATAATCCTTTGTGCACTGAACCCTCGTGTTAGATTTATATTCTCGTAAAAGTCATGTTGTAGTTTTAAGAGGCTGATTACTATATTCCTCAACATTAATGAATAAATCTATAAAATTATACTTTTATGTGCTTATTTTATGAGTTTCTTTAGAAAAAAGTTTTTGTTTCAAAACACAAATCGAGTAAACATTAACGTAAAATAAATCATAGTTGTAGGTATATCTGTAACTCTGTCAGACGTAAGGTCAATATCCGCATCATCTTGTCTCATACGATGATAGGATGAGGAGCTCGGTGGCGTAGTGGTCCGAACGCTTTGGCTTTCGATCGAAAACAAAGCTACCTTCGCCATGGTCAGGCCGTGGATGGGTGACCAGAACTTTGTGTTCTCCCCACCAACCCATACTCCTCATGTGTTTCTCCATGAGGAAGGCCTGTGCCCAGCAGTGGGATGTATATAGGCTAACGGGAGGTCTTCCATTCATTCCAGATCCATCTACTTACCTTAGCTCTTTTCTTGTTCTATGACATTGATCCCTCCTTAAGATGTTCAAACCATACAAAACTATCTTTTCTCTCACTTTTACAATATGATGTAAAAAACATATGAAGAAAGAAACAAAAACTAGCAAAAGGCTTAGTCGGAAGGATCATTTCTATTCACATATCAATGTTAATCAAACAAGGATCACATATATTTAAACTGCCAGTGTGATTGACATACAAATCATCTTCAAGTGGAGTTCAAATAATATTATTTGTTAAACAAATAAACTTAAATGCCTCTTTATTTCCACTCAATATATTTACATTGCGGTAATCTTTTGAATTAAATTCATGTTCTTTTGCTAACGGTCTTTTTTATAATAAGCCTATGGCCTCTCTTCAATTGCTCGTAGGACGAACATCGGCGAATGTTCAAATGTGTAGAGTTATTCGTCTACATTGGTTTTACTTCGCGTATCTTCGCCGCTTTGTGTAGCGTCAAACCGCCAACAAATGTAGACGAATAGTCCTCTAAATTTGAACATTTGCCGCAGTTCGTCTTAAGTGAAGAAGGGCGTGAATTAAACGTGATACAAATACAACCGAAATTATGATTCTCGATCCACTTAAATTGCAAAATGAGGAACCAAAAAATGTTATGGCATGCACTTAGTATTTTCAGTGGCTTGGTCACTAAAAGAAACATCATCTTTTAATCGCCTATAGCTACACTGCCAAGTAGATGCCAGCAATGCAACTGGGGCAAGTAGATGAAACTCTCATTTCACCTGACACATTATTTTGGAGCTCAGTGTTTAGCAAGCGATATACATATAATAAAACTGTAGAGATCGAATGTCTGTACATAGAAAAAAATGCCTAAAACCAAGTCAGGGGAATTTAAAAAGAGGGAAAATACCAACCAAAAAAGTTTTTTTTTTTAATTTTTTCTTACGCTTTTTGTACGGGCTAATCTCCGAAATGGCTGGACCGATTTCAATGAAATTTTGCATGGTGATACCTTATATCCCTGGTCAACATCTTAAATATTTTTATTCTGTAAAATTAAGGGTTTCCTATGGGATAGTTAAATAATCATAGTAACCGCGGACGAAGTCGTGGGCAACAGCTAGATCATAATAAACCGTGTCTCATTAAAACTTTACCGAAGGCGGAAATTGCGTTGACCTTGCACGAGCCATTTTTCCATGTTGACACTCCCTTAAACTATATAGTGAATTATCGACTAGCCCCAAGAACCCCATCGCTCATCGAAATCTAATACCTTTGGCTAAAGAGACTCCAGTGTAAAGTGCACTGGTGTTGTTCATTAATCCAACCGACACCGTCCATTTGAGTGACAGTTCAATAAACGCACTCGTGCACTAAGTGGACGATTGTACTATGATTAATTGAGTATAAATTTTAACCGTTACACGTCTGCGTTTTGCAAGACTTATGAAAACCGCTTCGAGTTCACGACGATGCTCTTTTGTTTATCGAGTCTTGTAGTTTCTATGCTTTTTCGGCTTTTTCTAAATAATGCCTTGTTTGGTGCCTCCTTTCGAGTGTAATGGCCCGTCTACATTACCGTAACGTAACACCGTCACCGTGACAAGTCCGCGTGTCTGTACAAATGATACGATCTGTTTTCCGTCGCAAACTCTCATACAAAAGGTCTCCATGTAACAGGTTGCCATGCACCGGGCACAATGTGAGGCAAGCAATATTCACAATGAACTGTAGGTACATAAGTTTTATTCAAACTCAGTGGTACAGGCGGTGGGATCGAACCCGCGTTTTCCGCGCCCCCGTCCGTACCAACTCGGCTACCATATCTAAGTGAAAGTCTGGTGTGTTGTTTAGTCAAAATAAATCTGCTGTTAGATTTAGTACTCAAACAGGATTCAAACGAAGATGAAGACATCTCAATTTTATACACTACTTTCTATAATATACTATTATCATTGCCTGTGGTGAGTCGTGTGGTAGCGGCTCATGAGGCGTGTGATAGCGGCTTATTAAAACAATACTACCGACCAATCTCTTGCCTTGGGTGTCGTAAAAGGCGACTAATGGACTTAGAACTACACAACCATCCAAAAGCTTATAGCGGCGACGGGCTCACCACCTGTCACGCTGAGTGCAGTCACTACTTGGTGAAAAGCGGACTACGGCAGTGCTTTTGTGATGCTTTTGCCTAGTCTCTGACTAACCCTTAGGGGATAATAGTCGTGATTATTTGTATGTATGTATAATTATCTGATCTATGTACCGGAGTAATCATATTATTTCATAACGTAAGTTGTCTACACGTTTGCTGTTATAAAAAAAGACAAATACACATACATAAATCTTGTATAAGCGTGTAATTCCCTCTCAAAACAATAGAGCACCCTTTAAGGTTATGGTGAAATATAAACGTTGAACATTACTACGAGTTGTCAATATTAAAAAAAAAACGCCCGCCGCCTCAGGCTATTCGCACGTTAAGCGCGTGCTGGACTCCCGCGCGCATAATTGTGCGCGTTTTGTTCGCTTTAAATCGCTCGCAATATTATTTGTAAGGCGCTTTTAAAGAGCAATTTACTCTTGTGTCGCAAACTACAATCTTTAAAGAATTATTGGAGCTGGAAATAAGGGGAACGTGAAGAATAATGGTTTTTAAGAAAAGCAACATTCGGCTTATTTCGACTCTAAGCGAGTGACAGAAATATTCACAAATATTTAGTTCTTTCTTCTAGCTTTATAAACACGAATATTTTGTTTTATGGATCTCAAATAAGAGTGGAGTAAGGAGCTCGATGACGTACTGGTTAGTACGATTTGGTATTCTATCGAAAACAAAGCTACCTTCGCCTTGGTCAGGTCGTGGATGGGTGACCTACTTTGTGATCTCGAACTCCTGCGAACCTCGGAAGGCACGTTAAGCCGATAGCCGAGGGCGCGTGGTGAGGCGCCCACACTCCTCATATGTTTCTCCTTGTGGAAGGCTGTGGCTGTGCCCAGCAGTGGGACGTATGTAGACTGAGGACGAGAGTGTAGTACAGATCTATGAAAAGCTGACGCTGCAGAAAGTTTTGTTCCATCTCTTTTATTCTCCTTATTCCATGTAAGAAGCCTATATACAGCAGAGAGATTTATATAGATAAAGAATAATGACGATCATAATACTGATATAAAAAAAAACATTACAATACAATAAAAGTACATAAAAACTCAGTTGTGTCCTTTGAAACTTTGTATCGGTTCAAAAATAGCTATTAAGAGAATTCCTTTGTATAATGACTTTAATGACTCACAGAGCCCTTATAAAGTACTCAATTAAAACTGTTACAAGTATTTGGGGACGCCCTGTAATTAATCGCGGGGTTGTATTTAAATTTTGCAATTGGAAATGTTCTGGCTGTATTTAAATAGCACATGTTTCTGGGTTTAAGAGCATTATAAAAAACGAACGTTTAATTTTTCATTAAGCCGCATTCAAAGAAAGGGATGAAGAAATAATATTGATTATTGATATTGTTCTATGTTATATGAATCTAGGCGAACGTTACTTGACCAAATCGAAGACATTCTTGAGAAGAGCCGGGTCAAAAGTACCCGCAATCGCCGAGCGTGTATGCGAAATGTGATAAGAGTTGATAAAGCAAAAGAAATACGTAAGGATCGTAGCAAGTGGAAAGAAGTAATCTCTGCCTACCCCTGTGAGAAAAAGGCGTAACCTTATGTATTGTATGTAACTATGTTCTTTCAACATACAGAGGAAATTTGCTACGGAAAGAATCAAAAACTCAACATCATATTGCGAACATGTAATGTCCTTATGAAATAGCTACCGCGGAGGTGGTTACAGCCCACGTTCCTCATGTCTTTCTCCACGTAAGACAACGATATTCAGCAGTGGGATATATTTGTCTGGTAACGATATACATTCCAGTTTTTAAGCTATTGCATAGCTTCTATCGCGGGCCTTGAGCGCGGGGACCGAATCCAGAAATTTCGTAACGAAAAAACCTCACGCTCCCCACTCCGATGCGCAAGGAGGTGTGGCTTGAAGGCCGTGCATGTTAAAACCCAAGGTGGTTACCAAAATGAAACACCGTGTCCAAGGCGAATACAAATTTTTATTAACATCGGTTTGACCATATAAGTCTATGAGAGTAAACAATAGTGCGTTTTAAAGGATAGGTGGCGCCATCTAGTGATACAATAAAGAACTAATTTTAACAAAGACGCCACTTTGGTTTTATTTATAAGCTAACTATTACACATTGTTTATTATGAGTTTTGTTATTATTTTATTAATTAGTTTATTAACATTTATTTTAGATAATTATTTTATGATTTAATTTACTTATAAGTGATCCGAACGAAATAATGTATATGCAAACTACCAACAGTTTATATAATTTGTTTTCTTATCGGTCACCACGCTCAAAAAGTGTAACTTGAATTAATATCAAAGAAAAAGAAATACTGCATGAATAAAATAAATAAATAAAATTATAATTGCATAAGTTGATACAAAATGCTATGCAATAGCTTTACCGCGGCAGTCCCCGAGTGCCACACGTCTTTTTTTTAATAAAAAAATGTGATACTTTTTATTCAAAACCTCAACTTCATACAAATTGCACTCAAAGCCCAATACGCCATAAAACACACAAATCCTGCAATAAAATCAATAAATCCAGGACCCAATGACTCACATTCACTCGAGATATCAGCTGCACTGGCGGCCAAAAAACGTAGCACCAAAAATATCACGAACAATATACAACGTAATACATTACCGATGGGCGAATTACAAATCCGTGAAATATCCCGGCTCACCACCATTTGTCATAAGCGTAAATAATCGATGCGGTCTCGCGTTGATAAAGTATTTTTGGCAGCAAGCTTAATTTGTACACTCGAGTTATGAGCCGAACCACCCAATACGGACTGATGTGTATTTTAATGCACGCCATTGTACATAATGATTGAAAGTATGCTATCTTTGTGATTCGGTGGAGTAAGATTTTGAGGTTATTTAATTTATTTTATAGGTATAACTTGACCGCGTATTTGTGTTTTTGTTAGTTAGAGCCCGAGGGGCCCTTGGTACTGCGTCGTGTGTCCAATTTCCGTCGCAATGCATTTCTTAGTTTCGTTTAGTTCTGGCTCAAAGGGTTCGGCAGCTGTACGAAGCCTCGTAGACCTGTAGACCTTCCAGGCCAACAATGGTGACTACGAGCAATGTGCTGCACTGACGCTTAAAGCTTGTAGGTCGTAGCTGTATTAATGATGTTGGAGCTTCTAAAGAAGTCTGTTCATGATTTGATCATTCAGGGCAACTCCAAGAATAGTCTTCTCTACTACCCTTTGGGATACTGAGCCTTCTTAAGTTTAGTTCTTCATAATTTTTTGGTTTTGCAGTAAACTATGTAAAATGCATAGTAACATTTCTTGTTGATCATCACTGTACCAAGATACCATTCATATTTACGGTATTCTCTTGTAAATATATTTTAATGAGTCCAATGCTTAATTACAATTAAGTGTTTACTACCACTACCTATTTCCAATGTTCAATGGATACGCAAGGCTGTGTTCATATCGATTACGCGCGCCTATGTTGATAGTTCTAATTATGCTTCTAAGGCTCTATAAGAAACCAGAGATTCCTGTCGGTCAACGAACTCCACAGACCTTTCAAGCCGTAGAACAGACAATAAGGCCATCTTTTCAATATTAAAATTTAATCAGCAATATTTTACTAGGATTTTATGTCTTAGTTTTATTGTTGCAGGGCTAATATTAAATTGTTTGTTGTTTAATACCGCGAGCCCATTATCGTAAAAGTTAATGTGCTCTTAATTTTTATTTGATGTCGCTAAACTGTTATCTCGGTCAATTTGTCACCAAAACGATAATGTTGGGTTGATAAACAGATAGGATTATAAAAATTTTTTTCGTAAATTATGTTTACCAATCTTCACTCGATTTTATTACACCTGATGTTTAAGTTTCCATGAAACACAGAGCGAATAATTTTTTAATTAGATTAAACTAGCTGTTGCCCGTGACTTCGTCCGCGGTTGCTATGGTTTTTAACTATCCCACGGGAACCCTTAAATTTTCCGGAATAAAAAGTATCTAAGATACCGTATCGTAAAAAGTATCTAAGAGACCAGGGATATAAGGTCATGAAAAATTTCATTTAAATCGGTTCAGCCGTTTCGGAGATTAGCCCGTACAAACAGGCAAACAGACAAACAGGCAGAGAAACAAAATTACAAAAATTAGGTATTTTCCCGTTTTTTCAAACCCCTGAATTTTTAAGCATTTCTTTCTATGTACAGACATATGACCCGTACAGTTTTATCAAATGATTATATAGATTAACTATTATTTTTTACGATATAAGCTATTAACTTTACTATACATGTAACTTTTTTAATAAAATATTCAAAACAACTCTTATAACTTGTGCCTGCCATTTATACCAGGAAGCCTTTCTTGAACAAAGATAGAATTATATTCAGCAAGTTGTCTCTTAAATTATTCGTACAACTTCGTCGACTGTACCGCTCTGTGCATCAGTAAGTCTATTCCTAAGCCGGCGATGTATTATATCTCGATGTACGACGCGAATGTGCTATGTTCTCGGCATTCTATTCGAGACGCTCATTGGATATCTTTTTAGTTCTTTTTTCAATTATTTAATCTTATTGGGTGATTTGTCCGACACTTTTGTAGAGCTGCTGATGAATTTAAAGTGGTATTGTTTGAAGTTATTGTAAATTTCCAGTGTTTTTGACTCGATTTGGCGCCGATTTTGTAGATACATACATAAAATATCATCACGCCTTTTCCCCCAAAGGGGTAGGCAGATATGCTATCACCCACATTTCGCCAGATATGTTAGGTCACCATGTAACAGGTGGCGAGCCTGTTGCCATGCACCGGGCACAATGTGAGGCAAGCGATATTAACAATGAATTGTACATAAGTTTTATTCAAAATCAGTGGTACAGGCTGTGGGATCAAACTCGCGATTCCCGCGGCCGAGTGAACGAGTATTGCCCTGTTCGTCCCAAGTCGGCTACCGCTGCATTTTTACTGTATATTTTTATTATCTTAAAGTAGTCGTGTAATAGAAAACGTGATCCTGTCAAAGCTGAATAAGTTTGAAGTATCTATTTGAAACGTATTAGCATCTATTATTTTAAAATTGTTTTTTTATTCGATATCTTATTGTTAGCCTGACTTTGTGTTTATTTTACTATGCTTTACTTGGGACTTATAACATTATTCCGTCCTATCTCAGTGTCTCAGAGGTTCTGGGTTCGATTCCCAGTGGGGGCAAATGTGTGTGTGAATGTCGGTTTTTTTTCTGTGCTCTTGGATGTTTAAGTATTGATGTATTGATTAGGGTATGTCACGAATATAAATATATGTATTTTATTATTTGGTAGACTGTATATTTGTTTTTCACCTAGTATTTAGAACATAAGCGCCATAAGCTGCTAATTTTGGCTAGTTTAATGTTGTGAATGTTAAAAAAATCAACTAGTTTTACACGAAACTTCAAAGAGTAGGTATATTATAAGAATAAATTTAATATAATGATGTAGTCAAAGGTACTAAAAAACTAAAACAATCTACCCACTTCTACATGCAAATGGTTTTAACTTATTTTTGTCTTAATTGCATATTATAAGACAAGGCATTCTTATTTGGTTATAATAAGCGCAAGAGACGAAGAACTAGCCTCTTCGTGACAATAATATTATATATTAATTGATAACAAACCATTTTTTGTGTTTTACTATTTTAAGAGGAGACCCTGTATTTATCGTCTGCTTTTTTGTGCCACAATCTAACATTTGTACATTCAAGGATATTTTTTTGATAATGATACACTTTTGATTCTAATTAGGAAGCATTTTTTTATACTTTTGTAAATTGACAAGTAATTTTTTGGTCTTTATTTTGTGTAGATGTTAACACCTCTATCTATCCCTTTGGGAATAGGCGTGTAATTTTTTTAAGCATAAGATTTTTCCAACATGTTTCAATAATGCAAAACCATCTGGTACCTACTTAGGCCGTGAGGTTGATTGTCTTCTGTTAAAATCCATTTTATGTTGGGTGAAGTTTACCGGCGTAACGGATACAGTATCTCAAGGAGTGTTTTAGTCACCCATTCGAAGACAAACCATTGGCAAGGTTGCTTAGCTTTTAATATGGAAACCAAAGCTTTCGAGTTTCTCAACATTAGTATTGTTATGTAAAAGCTGTGCGTGTGCGATGTCTCCGTAACTTCTTTATTTATATCCCTGCCCGGCCGCACCCGGTTACCGATAATAACTTTACTATGCGAGCACGCATTAAAGTAATATATCATTATATGTATGTTTTCGCGCATGTCCTTCCCTATGTGATAATCTTCTGTAATAGTCTCCGTGGGTGAGGGATTTAAACGCCGGTTTGAAATCGCCATCTCGGAGGTTCCGGGGTCGAGTCCCGATGGGGGCAGATGGTAGGCGACCTTAGCGACTGAACATCAGATGGGCAGTTAACTTGCTTCCAACTCTGTGAAAAGAGATAAACAGTGTGGAGTTGGAGGCTAAGAAATAAAAAATACTTTTATAAACTTAATTATAACACCAGTAACTTGGTAGATTATAACTTGGTAAACCCCCCCCCCATCCTCTCCCCTAATGAAACAGGTACAACCATTGAATCAACACCTCTTAAAGATAAACAATATATAATTATGGCTATATATGAAGGAGATAGCTGAAGGAACAGAACAACTACTCATGTTGTAGACGAAGGAATACGTGTTCCGGTAGGGAATTCCATTAAATATAAAAAAACATACTAGTTACACTTTTGTTTTTAACAATAAAGAAAACAAGAGTTTTTTATGAATGACATAACTCGTCAAACATCACGCCACCTATAGATTTAAAGAATTTAAAATCAATTAGAACCCAATTCAGGTACAGATTCTATCAAGGTACTTGATTATTTGCGTTATTAATTTGTAATTTTTATACCATACTATTTTTCTTAAGGAGGTCGAGGTAGCTAAACTAAATAAAATTAAAACCTTATTATTATGGACATAGAAGTCACTTTATCCTGTTACAACCTACGTACAGTCCGCATGTAAATTGATTTGTATGCGAATTTGTTTTATGTAAATTTTGCTTTAGAATTATGGCATTGAATACATAATGCCGTTATTGTCATCACAGGATTGTATGTTAAGTCGGGTTCGGAGCGGTGACGATACCCATCATTTAATGGTTATTGTATATTAGGTATTGTGTGTACTTGTGAAATAAATAAGGGTGTACGTGAGCCACACAGTACGCTGGTTCAATCTATTGGCTGCTATTGGAATTGAATCACTTATGCAAGGGATGGTCAAAATATTTTTCAAAGTTTGTGAAACACTGTTCTGAGACATGTAAAAAAATATTACCTAACACATATTTCGTTAATCACAGATTATCTACAATTTTACCAATAAACAATTCAATTTATATTAAACTAGTTGTTGCCCGCGACTTCGACCGCGGTTGCTATGGTTTTTTAACTATCCCACGGAAACCCTTTAAATTTCCGGAATAGAAAGTATCTAAGATGTTGACCAGGGATATATGGTATCACCATGCAAAATTTCATTGAAATCGGTCCAGCCATTTCGGAGATTAGCCCGTACGAACAAAAATTGTTTTTTATATTTTCCCTCTTTTTACCTCCCCCTGACTTGGTTTTAAGCATTTTTCTATGTACAGACATTCGACCTCTACAGTTTTATTATATATATAGATCTGTAAGTAAAGTTAAAATTACATTATTTTAATGACTGTAAATTCACTTTTACAAAAATTCAAAGAACAGCTCTTTCGTTGCATGAAAATGTTTTTTATCGTGTGATTGTATTACTCATTTTTTTTTGTGATTGATTGCCAAGTTGATCGTGTGTTACCCAATATTTTAGCTGTTAATTTTCTTAAACACTGCCATCGATCAAATCGCTTGAATGTTTTGACCTTTTTATTGATAGAAGCAACACATGCAAAACGATATTAAGTCAAGATGCGATTTGTAAAAACACTCAGATTATAAATATTATATTTAGTGGTGAAAATTATAAAATGTCTACAAAGGTGTAAAAATTCATAGATTCTTCCAGAATTAAAAAGACCCAGAATTAAAAAAATCTAACAAACCGAGTTTAAGACATTTGGCCATGATTATTTAGGCGCTAAAGCACCGTATCTCTCTCAAAGCTAAGTATAATTTATAAAAAAAATTGCTTTGCTGGAACTACACGATAGGCATTAAAACTTTATGACTTATTCCATTAATTATTTAGTTATTAAATTTATTAAAACGCAAGAACGATGATCGATAATACATCCCGAGTTTCACGACTCGATTTGCCGTTTAACTAAAAATTATCGTAAATTAAAAAAATAGCAATAAATGACAATACGGCTACTTAGCGAGGGAATGTTTAAGTTTTATATAGCAAAATCGATTAAAGGCTAACTCGTAAATGGTTTAATGAGGCATTTTCATTTGAATAAAAAATTATGATGTTTACGCGATTTTGAACTTTATTGCAGTAATGCAGTTTTGTTCACCAGTGTGACGTGTTGGATGCCGGAGGCTAAATAAAAGATGCTATTTGTCGTCACTATTTCTTTGTATATTTATTAATAAAAACTTAGGCACAAATAGTGCCTTGAAAATGATATCTATAGTACTTTTGAAATTTATTGTACGAAACTCCACAAATTCCTTTAGGTTAATTATGACAATTAACGTATTATATATATGATATATTTAACGTATTATTTTATTAATTAGTAATGAAAAATGGAGTCCAAAACAATGACAAACAGACAGATGGTTAGTTTGAAAAAAAAACAGAAACAAATAGGGAAATGGCCAGAGAAGAGCGTAATAACAGCAAAGAGTCGCTAATATTGATATCGCTTGTTACACACGTACCTAGTCGAAAGCGTTTGAGATTTTTTTATTTGACTTATTGACGATAGACTGCTTTCCTGATGGTGTCTACTGTTGTCTAGAATACATGAGTGATACTGGTCACAATTATTGCTTCTTCCAACATCTTTAATCACATATGAATTGTCAAACTTCGGACATAAGATGTAATGACACAGTGCCCAGTTATTTAACTCCTTGTTAAACACTTCAATACTGAACAATTTGCGTCAGAAAAATATTCAGATACCGCAGACGTCTTAGTGGACTGGTGGCTTGTAGTGTCGTAAGATAAAAAATTAACGCATAGAATTATTATTATTGATCTATTAGTTTATTATAAAATTACCCCAAATAAAATTGTGAATAGAATATAATAGGAGAAAAAGAACAAGAATAAAGTATTGTTTTATTCTATTGTTCATCACGAGACTCAAACCCAGAACTTCAAAAAAGACACGAAACTCTAAGACAATGTTGTGTAACGTCTATTTTGACTAATTCCCTATCCAAGTTCAGCGAACTCAGACATTTTTTTATCGCAATTAGTATTTTATTTTGAATCTAACATTATGAGCAGCCTTCTCACTAATGCTTCATGGAATAATCTATCTTATTCTCAAGTGCATTAAAGTTATATTGTTAACGGATGGTTACAATATGTAATGAAGATTTTTTGTTTCTCCGCCGCTTCGTCGGCGTGGTGTGTAATTTTCTTAATTCATGTAATCAAGTGTGCTGGGGCCTTATTGCTACTACGGAGCTAGCTCCGAAGGTGTGTGTTTAGTGCTGTGATAGTATGCTTGATAACTTGTTCTGTTTTCATTTATTATTACACAATTCTTGTTTTGTTTTGTATGAAATGGTACGCCACCGGTAATGTGACTATGTCGCATTTTGCTTTGAGGAAGCCGTACAATCCTGAAGTCAAATATTTATTGTAGCTGTTACCCCCGAATTCGTCTGCGGTTACTGTATTTTTAACTATCCCACGGGAACCCTTTAATTTTCCGGAATAAGTATCTAAGATACTAGACCAGATATAAGACCAGGGATATAAGCAAATATAAATCACCATGCAAAATTTCATTGAAATCGGACAGAAACAAAAAATAAAAAAGGTTTTTTTTTGTATTTTCCCTCTTTTTACATCCCCCTGACTTGGTTTTAAGCTTTTTTTTATGTACAGACATTCGACCTCTAGGGTTTTATTATATCCTTATATAGGTTGTAAGGAAACTTGCTGAGTTTCTTGCCTTTCTCTTCAGAGAAAGCCATCTAGGTAGCTAGCAAACGGTTAGTATTGGGTCCTTACCTATGAAATTGGTGTTTTTATTCTGTCTTAGCAATTTGTCCGTAACTATTAAGTTTCAGAACATTCTTATTAAATAATTGCCTTTTTTAAAAATAGACCATATATTTGAGCTCGTATTATTTAATTTGATAATTTTTTGTAAGTTTAATTGTGTTAAAATTAGACACAAAGACAATTATTTTAACTGCCTCCCGAATACATCATTTGATTTGCATTAACATAAAAAGATGAATAATTTTTATCAAGCGTGTTCACACACATATTGCTAAAGCTTGTCTAATGATACATGCCAAATATTATTATCTCTGGATTTGTCGTTGTGAAGAAAACTGATAAAATGTTAGTATGTAAAATGCAGACATCCCCAAAATCTCCATACAAAACACCAGTTTCATAGGTAAGGACCTAATATAACTTGACGACTTCTTAAGAGTAAGAGTAAGTAAGACTGAACGAATGTACTCGTATTCCGCTTTATTTATCTCAAATGCTACACTTAACATTTTGACGTAAACGTTTGCTACAAAGTGAACTGTTTCTACGTTTTTGTAATAAATAAATTTCTAACGTTTTCGGCTCTCTGTTGGCAAGATTGGAGCGGCAAAGGCTGAAGTCTTTTGAGATGGACTTTCCGAAAAAAATCTCGAAAAAGGCATGCAGTTAGGGCGCTTAAAAAGTTTAATATCACAATTTGAGTCATACGTACAGTCAACTCCAAAAATATATAACAACTTTAAACAGTATACGGCTCTTATAATAAAATTGACATTTCTAAAATGTGTGTACATATTTTTGTACACACAAATCTGTCTGTGATCCGAATCCGGTCTGTGATTGTGTAGGCGATGAGCTAGCCACTTGTTTCTACACTTTCACGATTTTTCATCTGACCAAGCCCAATTTTTGAATGGCTAAATAAGGTCTTAAGGAACACGGTGCTCCTTGGACTCTGCCTACCCCTACGGGGATTACAGGCGTGATTGTATATATGTATGTTTAATTTTTTCCTCGACTTTACACATACATAACGTAACATTTTCCCATAATAGTAGGTAGTCAGCGATTATTTATTTCTGCTGGGCAGGTTATACCCCTGGATAGCTGTTACCCCAGTAACAGCTATCACTTTACATGTATTGCTTTGCATTTAATATGGTTTTTAGATTTCACGTAGACCGTAGATGCAATTTATGACAAGTTCAGCGTTGGGGAGCAACTCATAAATAACGAAGTGAAACATTCCATTGGGACAGCCAACCATAACTTTTAATACATTTTCTACCCTATTCCTATCACCGTAAGGTCTTAAATATGTTTGTCAGATAGGAAATTGATAAAGCCACCCTTTGTGCCCTTAGAAATTAATTAGACACGCTCTACTCGCCTGTACTTAGTGTTGACGTGGACAAAAGTGATTGAGTTTGTGACGGGGTGAAGCCGGGGATAAAGAAAATGCAGTTGGGTCGTCACTTATGTATCGTATATTTTATAATGAAGAATTAAGGCACAACTGAAACAATTATATAAAAAAAAGGTAAATTACACTGAACACAAAACAATTTCACATTTAACACTTAAATATATTAAAGAAAGGGTAGGGCTACTTACAATAGTGCCTTAAAGAAACATATAGTCTTTGTTATTTATTAGAAACTGATAATGTGGTTTGTTGTAACTTTGTTTCAGCTTATAAAAATTGATTTACTTTATAAATATATTACAATTATTGTTAGAAGGGAGTCAACCGCTCTACGCGCTGACTCTGGTAAGAATGAGCTTCGAGAACAAAACAAATAAAAATTTAAAAACGGAAACCAAGAGAAAAATGGCCAGAGAAGAGCGCAATGACAGCAACGAGTCGCTAATATAGCTATGGCGCCTCGTTACAAGTTTAAAAAAAAAGCTCGTTCTAGAAAACAGAACGGTGAGAGGTTTGACGTGAAGTTTTTTTTAAGCTTTTTTATAGGAATTGGCTTATAAAACAACACTTAGCTTTACGCTCGATTTTTTAACTATAAGTAATTTTTATTTCTTATAACTATACAGTCGAGTACAAAAAGAAGTATACACATTTTAAAGGTGACAATTTTTATTTCCTTCTAATTAGAGTCATTTACTGTCAAAAGTAGTTACATATTTTTGAAGGCGACTGCACCTAGGAGAATAAAAAAGACGAGAAAAATCCAATTTCAAAATACTATTTTATAGGATATTATGACATAAATGTTGTTTTATGCACTGCAATGCTATTCATTCATAAAACTACGTGTAAAGCCCTTGTTCAGGCATACATTGACCTTAATTGTCGAGCTACTTTTACATATCGAATACGTTTCAATAGTAACAAATCTGTTCGCGATCATTCGCTACATTGTAAGCGTACCAACCCGTACACTGGAGGCCGTATTAAGTGCCGCCTGTGGTGCATAAAATAAAAATGACCCGTTAAGAAGCTAAAATTCTTACATGGGTCGTCGTTTACGGAAATTGCGAGCGGCACTGAGTCGACACGAAAACTTCATCAGCGTGCGTGAGCAGCTTAGTGTACTATGGCGGCCAGCGTAATGATGCATTGGAAACATTTATACTTTATTAGATTTTTTTTGTATATTCAACAGCTCGATAGACTACCGCCGATTGACAAAGTTCTTCGATTACTTTTGCACTTTATACTTTCCACGGCAAATTACTCAGCACCAAGTGATGGCAAGATTGGCAAGCAGAAAACGAGACCGTTGTTAAACAAACTATCTATTGATATAAATAACGGTTTTGTCAAATGGCCTTTATTAGTTTTTATTACTTAAGTAAATAAATATATTATTTTATTTTCCAAACAAATAAATAAATACAAGTGATTGAGAACTCACGGTTCAAAAGCTGGCACTTTCATACTAAACCATTGTCGAAAAGTATTAAAAAATATTATGGTAAAAGTAGACTGAAGAATATGGTACTTAAAATTAAATATACCTTTTACCCCTGTTTATTGAGAATATTTAAGCTTGAAGACTAATTTACATGTTTTTGTTACAGGTAAGCCAAAAATTTGGGATGAGAGATGTTGAAAATAAATTGGGTGATACTTGTGTAAATAACTTTGGGGTAAGTTCCTACAAAATAATATTGAAAACCATATATGTATGGAAATATTATAAAATTGCATAAATTTATGAAAATAAAATCATTATTTTCCTTGACACCAGTTGTAGAAAAGCCCTTGGAGTCTCTCGTAAAATGTTGTATCTATTCGATACGCTATCGATGTCCCGTTTAAGGGAATCTATCTACAGATTCGACGAAAGGAGGTTAAATGAAGTCTTTACGATGCATTATAGATAATAAATACAGGTAATCACACTTTATAACCGCCTGTTCGCCGTGTAATAGTGTGAACTTGGCCTTACAAAGAGTCCCTTGAAATTTATGGTACAAAAATGACGCCGGCACGATAATATGTTTTAAAGAGGTATTCTAGATATGTATGAGTTTGTATAAAAAATACTGTGCTTATGATAAAATATATTTGTGTTTGAAATAAATTACATAATGAAAATGGTAAGAATTTCTCATATGAACATAACACCACCAGGCTGGTCTAACCTGAATTGGTGGGTAGAACTGATTGGAGTACCTTCTGAGGAATGAAGGATCTAGAGATCTCAAGATTTTTGTTACTCAATTGCAGTTCAATATTGGCTGCTGCTTTCTTAATATCGTAACCAAAGTAATAAAATTGTCACTGCCACAAGAGAGAAAAGAACGGTAGTTATTTTTTTCACCAAATAAAACTACATCGCATATTAATGTCAACTTGTGCCGCCTGCAAAAGAGTCAAGTTCTTTTACCATTTCTTGTATAACTTCTTAATGGATGATTCTCAGGCTCGAAGCATAATAATAACAAATCTGAATCGCAAGTCCATTTGCTATCATACGCCAGACATACAAAATGACGTCATATACACATGACGGTAACGATGCCCATTCCCCCTTTAGATCCCATAAAATATTATTTACTGCCGACGAAAGCTGCTATCTATTATAAAAGATTACCATTATAGGTGCGCATGATACTCTCCTAGACCACTGTTGCATTTAGTGAGAGACGTTCCCGTAGGATAATCTTGGATGTACTCAGTGACAGTTTAATAGGTATATTCAGTTTTGTGTCCCGTCGCTTCCTAGTTTGGAGTCGATGTGTTTTATTTTATAGCCAGAAGAAATGCTGCAAAGATTACGTAGGAACACTGTTTTGACGTTGTAAATTTTTATGCGATGTGAAGTCTTTTTAATCTATTTTTCATGAAATTTTGACTTGCTGCATTTCTTTCTGATGGATGATTAGTGTGAGTGATGATAAGATGTGGAAGAGAGTGAGTGGTGACATAATGGATTGGTGGCAAGGTGAGAGTAGAAGAAGACATGTCGCGTTGACCACCAAAATAAGGCATAACGGAAAAAAGCAGAAGAAAGAAGAAACATTTCGTTCTATCTTTTCGAACGAGACAACGTGGTCCTAGATTGTTTTTATTATTTTTAAAAATTCTGACACAGACGACGAGTGTATTATAGTCACTTTTGTTTTCCTTTAAAAAAGAATTCGCAAAGTGGAGGATATTTAACTCGAAAACTTAACTCCAATTAGGAACGTTGGATTTTTAACAACATTATATAAACGACAAATAATATTAGAACCAAACCAAATAATAACAGTACCAGTACAAACCTGGTACTGAACTGAACTGATATATCATATAAAGTGTCAGACGTAAGGTAGCCGCAATCACTCAAAATAACAAAATTAAACGTCTCCCGTAAACAAGTCTTATCTGTCAGCAGCTCCCGCCCCATCACTCCTCGCCACAGCCTAGCAAAATATGCAAACGACCAGCTTATCAGCACCCCCCGCGACGAGTCTACGGCGAGCAAATGCGTGAGCGTTACAGCTCTAAGAATTAACTGCGGTATTCACATATTCATTTAAGGTTTTTAAAAATAATATGACTCTTTTTGTGATGGTATTAAAGATCTTTTTGTTTGGGGTTGAGTGGAGAATCAGATTGTCAATGTTCTATATCAGTGAATAGTTCATATATTTCATTAAAGTTGTTTTTAGAGCAGAGTCATTAAATTTTATCGAATCAACGTCGGAAGCCTAGAATTGAAATTGTGATTGTAGTTGGTTGTTGGGCTGAGGTGTTGGGTAATTGGGAAGCCTATTAAAATTTTCATCATGGAAGCAACATAGTATAATTTGAATGTAAGGAGGGTGTAGAAAATTTGACTTAATAAGTTTAAAGTTTAATAATATTAATATCATTAATTTTTTAAATGATTTTAGCCACGAGAAAAGAAAAGGCAATATACAGATATAAAAAGTGAGGGTAACTTACAAAGTACATAAGATGAGACACAGCAATTTAAATAAAAAATCCGCCTCAGAAAATCTATTAACATCAGCTTCAACAAATTTATCTTTACGAGCGTTATCTACCTCTACATGTACTTGACAATCTCCAACACAAGTCTATCACTCGTCAACGCTTGCAATATGCAAAGTCCTTATCAGCACCCCCCGCCTCGGCGAGTTTATGACGAACATACCCGACAGAGTTTACGACCGCGGCCGACAACGATGTGAGTCATCTGCTATGTTTATGATATTGCTGCTCTGTGGGCCGGAGTGCGACATGGCACGGTATTGTTTCTTTTAGATGTTAAACGTTTCTAGCTGTTACAAATAGATTTGTGGTGTGAATATTGTTTTCTTGTGGGTTGCTGTTTTGTGTCTCTATTTTTGCACCTTTGAGAAAAGGTTCAAAATAGTTTCAACTTTTTTCAAATGCTGTAATAATTATCAAGTAACATCTGGGTAGAAAATTAATAAATTAAAAAGAGGGATTGACTTTTTTCTTACCATTATCTCCGAAGGTGTTGGCAGAGGTACTTACACCAACATATCGTCTGTGACAAGGGGCGAGCTTGTTGCTATACATCGAGCAAAGTATAACGCAATTGATAACGCTTAAAGTGTACATAAGTTTTTTTCTTGCTCTTTGAAACTTAAATAAATGTTATGATAAAAAATCTCTGTCTGGTCTGGGTCTGGGTTTCAATCTAGGATTTGAACACAGGCTTAAAACATAGCCAACGCCATAGCTTAAAAAGATTGATAGAAAAATGAAGAATTCCAGACGTTTATTATTGATCACAGAGATCACAGAGTACACAAGATACGGTGGAGTCATTAACAACATATAATAAACAATACTGAGCTCGCGACAACACGGTATCACTTCCTGTACCACAGTCGCAACTTATGCTGTGTTGGTCATTTGTTAAGCACAATAAAAGCCATTATACTTTGTACAAGAACCATATTTAACCATACATACTAACGTATGGTCTTTGTATGGAGATAGAAATTCATTTTCTATGGTGATTACTTCGCGTCTTGGATTGATTTTCTGTTGATGTTTTTAAGGATGACATTACTGCTCGTATGAAGTTACATGAAGTTACATATAATGTTTGACTTAAAGGTTTCGTTTCAACATATTTTTTACCCATTTAAAAGTGATATGTACTAGTTTGAACTAACTAGTTTAAATATATTTAGGTAGAGAGTAACTTGGAACCATTCAAACAATAGTAAGATAAATTTTGTGATCTTAAGTTTTTTCGTGCTTTTGGAATTAGTTATTGCAACCATTTTTACTCTCCAATAAATTCGTTGCATCCATCTGAACATTCGCACTACAGCTGCTAATGTGGAGATACTTTGCAGCTGAAGTAGGACATAATAGTAAATCAGTACCAAACCAGCCTCTAGAAAAACCGACACAAGTGCAAAAAGGGACAACCTGTATATCTTCACAGTTTTATACATACCTCGCATTCCATCTCTGTCACACTTCAGTAAGCCCCGACAGCCATGATAAATGAAACGCACGCTTAAACATACAATTTAAAAATACGTTTCAAATTAATTGCAACTCGAGCCTATTTGAATGCGATCTCTGAAATATTATCTCTGCTAGGAGAAAAAGAATTTTACAATCTTTGCTGTTAACACTACGCATACGCAGGCGTTTTAAACAAGAAAAGGCAAGACAAATTGGGTACGATAATCTTTGTGCTTGCTCCCGAACACAGTGGTATTCATTGTCGTCTTTCGACTCGTGTAATTTTATGCCAGGCAAATTTTGACTTTTTTCGTCAGCAATTAAGCTCTTTTACGAATGCGATATTTGATTGTAAATTAAAATGGTAAAACAGTCAAGTATGTTAAATTCGGTCAGACTGAGAAAGTGACGAAATTCCTACCTCATTTTGCATTTCAATATAATGGCGAATCTTCTTCTTCTTGCCCTTTTCCCACTCTAGGTGGGGTCGGCATAACATCAATAATATAATGGCGAATATTCGAAAAATTTAAGACTACATTTAGGGACGAAACCACCCTTAAAAGACATCAACGCGCATTTTTTTTATAAAACATAATTATATAAGTTTGAAGCGAGCGGCTCAGGACCACTAGACCTACAATGATTTAAGTCCAAAAGTATCTATTATTTATAATTATAAGTTGAAAATAAATCAAAGTAATTAAAAGTTACTGTCAATGTTATAGACAATAAATATAATATAAATATCTTCAAACATTCACACCTATCAACTAGCCCCATTTTAAGCAACTAATGCTGCTTCTGTTACAGACACTAGATGACGGATAAATATATTTAATAGATAAATACATATAAATATCCTGAATATATAAATATATATAAACATCCAAGACTGGAGAACAAATACAAAATGAATGTGCAAAATAATTATGACTTCCGTCACCCCATCAACGACCCTATTTATTACTTCTTAAGAATCATCTTCAAATGTGTACATTCATAGACATTGTATTATTGAACGGTTCGTCCTAAAATAGGCCGGTTGATGGCTTGTTTGTTTTACATCGCTACGGTTGTTTTACGATGGGAACGCGCTGTCACTAAGCTGTTCCAACCTTGCTATGTCAAATCGTGTAAATTTTCAAAAGCTATATAAATATGAATGCAAAATGCTGAAGACATAAATATTAGTGTTGAAATTAGACTCTACAAAGATCGGTAACAAAAACAGCTGTTTGAATGTTGAAAAAGAAATTTTGTTTTTCAAGTTTAGAGTATAGAGTTAGCATTTCGGGGTTAGCATCTTCATATTGCAGAAGTTATGCACATACGATTGCATCTATAAAGCATAATGGACTGTTAGCTGGGATGGGTACATCGGGAAGTTTTTGTGGGAATTCTGAGCTGAGCCAGCCCTACACCCCCATCGCCTAGCAGCGATTGGTAAAGTCTGTAAACAGATTTTTGTCTATGTCAAAAAAGGCCTCCAGAAACCTCATAGCGATACCTAGGGAACAGGGGCTTCTTACACAATATGATCTCAAAGTCTCCATTTTGACAGAATAGAAAATTGCAAACAACAAATAAACAATTTAAACAAAATATAAATGTAATCATCCATGTACATTAATTATGTCATTCATAAGCCGAAGCCGGGGTCGTTGTAACACAAATTTTATTCTCAAAAAAAAAATTCAAAACTTTTTACGCATGCTTTCCAAGTCCAGTACCTAAAATAAAATGTTTTATAAGCTTATCAAGTACCCAAAAAGTGTAAATATATTTATGATACCCACTGTACGTGGTTCGCGGCTTTTTTGAACTTTTCCAGCTCGTGGGTTGGCTGATGCGCACGCACATGCGACGGACGTATCTAACATTCTAATTACAGTTACGGGAAAGATTCATAGAGATCATAGGAATCAGTGCTACGTTTACTATTGGACATTTACACTTTGGTCACATTGTTACCGTAAAACGTTGTTTTATTTATTAACATAGAAAAAATACCTGAGTATTCGTCACAGGGTGTCAAAATCTTAATTTCCCCGAAGAAAATGTTTGTTTACTATGATTTAAGTAAATAGGTAAAAGTTATTAGTTTCGGAACAAATTAATGTAAGATGAATTTTAAAATTTAGAACAATGGAGGTTTTATTAAAAATACTTTTAATTTTTTTCACATTCTTTACTGAAACTTCTGATATTTTCAAATTTAGAACATGAGCAACGAGCTTTTTTATAGGCCAACCCTTTTGCCGCTTCTATTGCGTGTCTCATTAGTGCGTCTATTTAGCGTCGACGTAAATTTATAATTAGCTAACTGACGTGTGGACACCATACATCATTTCGCTCACACCGCTTTAAACGCTTACTTTAGTATCTTTTTGCAGTCGGTATCTGTCGATTGAACTGTCAATAGAATAATTATGAGGTGGAAAAGATCGTATCGAAACGAGACCAATCTTGCTGTTAGACGTAAATTATGTAGGTATGACTTTTAATGTGAAATATATAATAATAATCCTTATTGTATGTTAGAAAATGTTCTTATTATATTATTTACGTTAAGATGTCCTGACATTACTTCACAAGTAAAAAAAATATTTAAAAAAAAATTTAACAGAAGTAATTATTACAAATACACATGGTGTAAGTTAGTTCATGGATACTGTTATAAAACATAACAAAATTATCGCGTCACTATAAAATAAATACCCCAATCGCTTCAACTGTGCCTATTACATTTGAAGAGCCATACTAGAATTGTAAAAAAAATTCTAAATCTAGTTTTTAATTTCCTGCAAGGCGCCCAAAAGGTATTTTTCAGGAAATGAATTTTTTTTGACAATTCTTGTGTGGCTGAAATTTCAAAAAATTACAAAATCGTGTTTTAAACTAGATTTGAAATTTAATATTATTAATTAGTTAAAATAGCTTACATTACAAAGGTTTCAATAAGTTTACGAGTGCAGTTAACAGGAATCGCCGGAAACGAGTTCAGGTATCTGGTATCTATTACAATAACTAGTAATCGGGAATTTTATTGGCTGAGTAATTTATAGTTAGGTAATAATTAACTCGATTAAACTTGAGTATTTAGTTGAGCTGGTTGTAGGCGTTTGTGACGATATTCTGTGTCTACGCGTATTATATTGTGGCTTTTATTAATAGTAATTAATTTGTTATCATGACCATATCAAAAATTATGCAGTAAAAATTATAAAATTTATCTTTCCTAATTTCCCCTGACAGACAACTGAAATTTTCGTAGCATTTTTTCACTTTTCTTTTAATAGATAGATATTCTCTGTTACGCTTAGTTGTTAGGCTAGCAACCATTTTTCGTCAATAATAAAGAGCAGCTCATAATGTTTTTTAAAGATTAAACGAAGCTTTCCTTAATGAGCATTTACAGACAGACAGATAGTGGCTTAAAAAGGTAAATATTTCAGAATATTGAAAATTTCTCAAATTTCCATTTATTACATTTTGTACAAGAACTTATATAAGCAATCGATCATATTAAAAAAGCTATAAAAGCAATACCAAAGCACTTCATTCATAAAAAGTTGGCTGTAAAATTGGTTGTACTTTGTACTTATCTCATTAAAGATAACATGATTACGACATTAATATTATGATGTTAAGCTTCATTTCAGTTTACCGTTACGTTGCGAGTGCTTGGTGCAAGTTTAATAAAAATACATCCTTTAGATAAGATGTTGGTTAGAAATTGCAGGTATGTGATCAAAAGGGCCGACGCTGCTCGGTTGCGCGTTAAGCTTATCGGTAATCAAACAGGTTTGATATTAGACGTAAGAGCTGTGGTACATTGTAGGAAAGGAGGATAGATATAGGCCATAGATTTCTGAAGGAGAAGAATCCTATTTAAGTCCAAGTGGTAGATATGTTACCCAACGCCTGTGGCAATTGTAAAAAATGGGAAAAAAAGAGCAACCCTCGAGTTTCTGGCTCGCTCTTTTCGGGGATGTCTGCGTTCCGAGCGAGTGGTAGATTCATTTATTCATAAATTGACGTTTTTAAGTGTTTGTATATCAAGCCTATAAAATAAAGATATTTTTGATTTTGATTTTGATTTTGTGCCCCTAGTAAGAAGTGCAATAGTAAACTATACCAAAATCACAGTCGTCTTGTCTTCTATATAGTTTCCGATAGTGGCGTTGGAAGTAAATGTATGGAGAAGACCATTGCGATTGTTGTGTAGGCTATTATTTAAAAAAAATCTAGGGGCACTGGTCATACCAGCGCAATGAATATCTAACTAAAACTTCCTGATGTACTTAGCCCTTTCGTGGGAGTAGTGTCTCAAACTGAAATATCTTGTTTTCGGTGACGGCCATATCTACGAGTGTTTCTAATTTTAATAAATTATTTTTTTAAGTAGCTTTAAAAACAAAAGTCGACAGTTGTGTTCAACCTAAACACACACGCATATTTTACTGGCAAACTTCTGAAAATGTTTATAAAATATGATTTATTTTCAGAACTTGAATCTATAAGAATACCATCTAATCTTTGGTGGTCCGAATCCCGACTGATATTGATGCCCGGTATAAAGCAACATTAACAAGTGAACAAGATTAATAATTTTATCATAACTGAACATGTCATTGATAAAATTTTAAATATAATTGGTCGGAGTGTTGATGTGACACTAACATGACACTAATTAAGTACATAATGCAAGGACGAGGTGCTTTTTATTGGGGATCAACTGAGATTTAAAGACACCTTATTACTAGGCACTGAAAGCTTAAATTCAATTGTAGAGTTAAACCAACTTCGTTGATTCACCGATACGATACTTAATGTAAAAATCAACTTTAAAGTAAGAGAATTAAGGTTGGCTTTAAACATAACAGAAATTGGGAGATGTCACATCAACGTCGTGTGACAATGGGAATCGATTGAGCGATTCGATCTTGGGACGATCGATAATCGATAAGGGACCGGGGTCGCTCATTATAAGCGATTGGTTTGAATATTTTAGATTTCATTTAGATGTTCCACAATGTCTTTTATTGGTCAAAATTTTAGATTCGTATTGATATATTTTGTTACAGTAGCGAAATAATAGCAGTTCAATGTGGCATTTAAGGCCTAAGGTAGTATTAATCTATTAGCTGGACGAGCAGCAAATAAGCTGCTAGACACCTCCACCTTTCTCGCCTAAAAGGAAACTTTTCAGGCCTCTTTTTAAGGAAACTCTATGTATTATAAACCTTTAACATTCTTATATTTGATTATGGACGTAGTATTTTTTAATGCTCGTTTAAATTACCCATTACATCATTTAGACAAACTGCATGATTGTTTGTCATATTATATTGCTTAAAATATTTATGTTTTGTTTGTGTGCCTTGATTCAAATATTTACCTGACACATATTGCACACTTCAAAACAGTCCTTTCCTGACAACACAAAATCGTATAGTACAGAAAAGTCCATTCGTAAAAACAGAATAAAGCAAACTGATATTTGCACTCAAATACATCTTACGGAAAATATTGAATATTATATAATTTACTTATAAGAAATCAACACTGTCATTGTAGATTCGCGCTAAGAAAGTCAAGACCAACACATAAGCGCCAACTTGAAGCTGCAGCTCAATCAATCAGATTCAGAGCACTTTGAGCTTTAACTATGGAAGGATAAGAATAAAGGTGTACTTTAAGGGGTGATAAGTGTAAGTTTGCCTCTAACCGCTGAAATTCGATGCGTGAGACGAGTATACGAAGCGTTCATGTCAGGAAGTAATGACAGAGTGACACCACTGGCGTGGCCCATAGCTTTGTTCATATTACGGGTGATAAATCAAGATCAAACTAGATTTATTCGATTATACGATCAAGTAATAAAGTGAACAAATGAAATGCAGGACTGCAAGGTTCAATTTAGAACTTATGGATCTGCAAATAAAGTGTATGAAGAATACACAACGACGAGTTATATTTTGTTCTCTATATTAGTCTATAGATAATAAATTATGACTGTCATCAAAGTTATAGTTTGGATTCTGCTTTATGAAGAACACAGGAAAATTTATCACTATTCTTGTTTTAAAAAAAAAAACATTTTTACTAAGATTTTTAATTTTATTAAATTAAATTTTCCGTATGTTTGTTGTACCTCTTTGCATACTATCTATGTAATTTTATAGCTTTTAACACTTTACCGATTTCCCCACAGTTTTTCCCCAAACACACTCCTTCCCCAAATCGCTACAGTAAGTCGGCCATTTTGCAGCGCAAAAACTGAGTTTGCGCGTGCGCTGCTCGCGGGGCTAATTGGGCGTCCCGAGCCTCCATTGGACAGGGGGCGGTACGTAATTATTTTAATAACCCCACCCTCTTTTTAATTAAAGCCAGTTGTACACGCAACGCACTTGTCGATGTTTCGTTTCGGTTTGTTGTTGAGCATCTGTTTTGATTAATAGCTTTAGTGTATGTAAGTCATCTTAGATTTTTTAAATAGAAAGGTTAAACGGGTTAAATATTATAGGAGACTAAAAAACTTACAATTGACATTATAATAAAAAAAAAGTTGAAATAGATTAAAATAGTGGTATAAAACATTATAATTATAATTCATTCGTTCATCTATGATCCCTGCCTTTGTCTTTATTTTCAGACATATAATATCAGATGTTTTTAATGTGAGGTTCAAGGCAAAAGTTGTAAGTAATAATATATATATAACTACTTTTAACATGATATTCAACGCAGAAAATTTCAAGAATTTGACTATTAATGTTAGAGGTAATTGCCTAAACATTAATCTTAAGTATTTTATTTCTTGGTACACTGAGTTAAAATGACGCAATACATCAATATTATTTTTATTACTAATAAAAATGTGGGTATGCAGGCAGTGATGTTTGAAAAATGTTGTTTGATCCGAGTGGGAACCAGACATTTTGCAATTAAAATTTTACATAAGTAAGTACTTTTTTAAATTTAAATATTAAAGCTTGGATTAGACATCCAAGACTTTAATATTTAAATTTAAAAAAGATTACACTTTGATGATAAAAATGATAAAAAACGTGTACTTACCTACACTTACGAGTATGCGGCTTAAAGTAAAAAAAATAATATGTTACTACATAGTAATTAGTTGATTCTTATGAATAAGCTAAGTCTTTAAAATTGATTAAATTTATTACTTGTAAACCGTCGCGTTAGTTATTCATGCGTATAATCTCGACTATCATACCTTAAGGAGTCAGACACTAGGCAAAAGCACCGCTAAAGTAGTTCGTTGCCATAATCCGCGCTTCACCAAGCAGTGACTGCAATCAGCGTGACAGGTTGTGAGCCCGTCGCCGCTGTAAGCTATTAGATGGTTGTGCAGTTCTTAGTCCATTAGTCGCCTTTTACGACACCCAAGGGAAGAGATGGGTTGGTAGTATGCATGGCCGGGTGTGGCGCAGATCGCTTTACTTCGCATCTCGGACACCGGACTCCTAAGTAGTGGTAATCAGTAAAACACATCTGTCAATCGATAACTGTTCAAGCTTTCTGATGTTATGATTGTCATCATATCTTAATGATTGTCAGGACATAACTCCATGATCTTTTGATATGTATCGAGTTATGCAACGTTTACTTTGGCCGGGAGAAAAGTTGGTGATCAACTTTTATAGTGAATCTGTCGTTCATTAAACATTTGTAAGTACATCCGAATCATTGTGATTATACAATGATACTCATTTGATAGTTGACCCATTTGGTACTCATTTGGTAGTTTGAGTTTTTATCTAAATTCACTTGTGTGTTTTTAATTTATTGTGAAAGTCAAGCAACGATTACTTTGATCAGGAAAAAGATGGGTGACTAAATCCTTAGTAAATCTGACAAAGTAAAAGACGAGCAAAGGACTTTTATTAGAGCGTACAAGATATCAAAATGTACCTACAATTTAAATATAGAAAACATCGCTAAAGATTTATCTATGCCTAATAGAGTATGCCTTGGAATGTTTATATCTGTAATAAAATACGTACTATTTCTACTCAATGACCGCTAAAAGCAATAGGTCAATGACTTTGAATTAAAACAAAAAACAATGGTAAGCACTTAAAAATCCAAATTTGTAAGTTAACATCATAATCTAGTTGAGACGCACCGCACGTTTCAGAGGCATTTGAAAATTTCGAAATATCATGTCTGAGTTACTAATGCGGAGGATTTTCCTTGCTTGGCTCATACACAACTAAAATTACGACCTTGAGTTATAGTTCACGCGATTTTGAACTCTATGCTTGTTAAAAAAAGACAGCAGTTGGGTTTATTATTATTATCACGGAATTTCCGTTTATGGGTTCTCTAGGGTGATATACTACAGGAAAATAGTGTCTAAAATTGCTTATAAGCTATTACTAGCTTGGTACTCATCCAGACTAGTAAATCAAGATGTCTCGGCTTCGAATCTCAGTAGGGAACCCCTACTGAGGTGTTATGTTTATTTAAATATTATTAAAAGTAATTTATCTACATATAAAACAAGCTAACGTTGGCTAAATAAGGAGAATGTGATGTTTTAATATACATTTATTTAAATAACATTCCTGAAGAGGCAAGAAAATGCCCACGCTCGACAATGTCTAGGATTATTTATAACAGGGACATATATAACCAGAACCCTATATAACCCTTTCATCATCATATTCAGCCGCATGTAGTCCACTGCTGGACATAGGCCTCCCTCAAAGATTATTCATAAAAATCCCATATACATCGGCATTCCTTGACCTTCATGGTCCATCTCGTGGGGAGCCTACCAACGCTGCGCTTCTCAGAACATGGCTGCCACTCTATTCTGTAAGCAATGTGCCTTACCCACTGCCACTTAAGGCTCACAATCCTTTGAGCTTTGTCGGTAACGTTAGTTCTCCTATGGATCTCTTCGTTCCTGGGTGCATCACGTGGAGAAAATCCAAGCATCGCCCTCTCCATTGCTCTTTGGGTCACTATTTCTTATATGCCCCACTGTAAATGGTCACGTTTCGATGCCATAGGTCATCATTGGTAGTACGCACCTGTTAAAGTCTTTCATCTTGAGACTTTGCGATTGATGAGCAAAGAATATGTTACGTTCCTTCCCTTCTTTTTAGAAGTTTGATTTACCGTTGGAGTCGGACTGCTTGTTCCAAGTCAACTCCAGCGTAGAGCTTCCACCATTGTAGGAGTAAGGCTAGTACATGGAAATTCGACTTCCCATAAAGTGAGTCATTTTAGGACTCACCTTATGGGAAGCTCTACAGAGGACATTGAGCATTGTGCCAAAGTCTTCCAGGGTCTCAGCCATGATCACGATATATCTGCGAAGCGAAGGTGAGTCATGTACTCGTGTAAAGAAATTCAATTAAATAAAATTTCCCAAAGTTAGAGAAAACTGTAAAAATGTGTGGATTACATGTGATTACTTATTATTAACTATTATTATTTCTCTTTATAAGTATAAATAAGTTAGTCTGTTCCTTCTAAAATATAATCAAATTGTATAATCAGGTTGTTTAGAAGACATCGCTGCCTATTGTAATTTCTTTTTAAATGTTCCTTTCTATCTAAACTGTAGCACGACCTCATTCTTCTGCCGTATAATATTATTCGATCCTCAAATGAGAATACCGCGGCGAAGTAAACTTTATTTCGATCATAAGACCACATAAACTGCGCAGTTCATCAAATGTAAATAAAATGCAATTCGAGCCCAATAAAATTTAAATTTGAGTCTTCACAGAGCAAGCGAGATTAAATGGGAAAAAATATCAGCATATACAGGTTTACAGGCCGTTAGGGCTGCACACACAGGTAGCCGCAACGGTTCGACGAGAAATTAAATAAAATTATTTCATTGAAATCACCTTTATATCTGGAATTGCACCCTAACCGCGCATAACTAATTTAAAAAAGAACAAAAGAAGCCAAAACGCATCAGCTTGATGTAATGGAGATCACGTAGGCTCCGATCTCAGATGCACCTCTCCCTTTAATTTTGTATATTACTACCGAGCGCGAGCGAGACAACCGCTGTAATGGCTCAACCGCAAAGCTCACTATCATTACAGCGTTTTCCAGAATATGACACTGTAATATTTTGTTATTTGGAATCCTTGGAGTTCGACACAGAGTCTGTTTTTGCGTCTACTTCGGATTTGATGGCGGAAACCATACTTTGGTTTGAAGCAACAATCATCGTTACCGACAAACGTAAGAAATAAATGAATTTTCGTTTCTTTTAGATGCTGAGTTAAATTGTTTTTTATGTGATTTCTGAAGGATCATGGTAATTGGTTCGTTATTATGCGCAATTTGACGGGTGCTGTGTCAACGCGTGATCCTATTATCTGGCTATAAATACGCAGAAAGACGAGGCGAGTGTTTAGCGGTTTCTTTACGAGCGGTTGATAACAGGCAAATTGATATCTGCTATTGTGCCATATCGTGCTCATTAAAATTTATATCTGTAAATATACAAGAAGTAATCATTATTTCTTTTAACATCTGAACCAGAAAAATGTTTGTGATCCGCTTGAGTGTTTTTACTTAAAAGGTAACCAGTCGACGATAAAACTCGTAAGCCATACGATTATATACATAACTTATCGATGCATCTTCGTCTCCGAAAATAATTACATTTGGCCGTTCAAATACCTTATCGCGTAAGTTTTATTGATCAAATTACAAACCACATCATAGCGAAAATCTTGAGGCCGACAGGAAACACCGCAACAAATCATCTTAAGTAAAGCCTTAAGAACATCGTTCATTAACTAATACTGTACTATCGGTAGCACAAAACTTATTTCACCTGTCACTTTGCATGCTTTAACTTATAGCAAACATCAGTCATTGGTCGGGCGGAGTATGCCCGCTCGCTTGACAACTTTATTTGTTTCCATTCCAAAAAGCTATATTCGCCTTTGTTTCTTTCTCAATAAAAGCGGAGGGTTCTCAGTGAGCTGTAAAAGATAAGTGGCGGTATAGTATATCATCTTTATAGCTAGCTGTCATAATAATCCTTTTCGAAGATCCCTTGTGCAAGAGCAATGTGTGGTCCGAACCGACGATGTGCGAATGCTGTTACATCTTGCCTACTTAAGGCGAGGTCTGATTTATTGTGTGTAGGTTTTGCTAAATATCTTGTAAAACTAGCAGTAATAACTAAAAAAATATATTGTTCGACAATAATGAAGTAGCATTCATTTTTATTTTGGGATTTTTCATTCTTCTCTTTATGACATTTTTACGATGTCCATCAAGTGACTAATTGGGGTCTCTCCTTCTCGCATAAGTAATATCGTCTGTTTGTTCATTAAATTGATATTCACATTCATGTCCAGTTAAATTCGTATATTGGTAATTGGTATATTTAACCCGTGAGAAGCTCGGTGCCGTAGTGTAGTATGCTTTTGTTTGGATCTTCAGATTTCAAGTTCCGCCGAATTGGCGACACGTTAAGACCGTTAATCGTGGTTGGTATTATGACTAGCTGTTGCCCACGACTTCGTCCGCAGTTATTATGGTTTTTTAACTATCCCACGCGAACCCTTTAATTTTCTCTCAAAGTCTCAGCCCGATCGGTTCTAAATTGACAAATTTTCATCCCCTATTTTATCCCGTTGGGGGTAGAATTAATCAAAATACTTTCTTAGCGGACGCCTTCGTCATAACATCTACCTGCAGGCCAAATTTCAGCCCGATCCGTCCAGTGGTTTGGGCTGTGCGGAATATAGACTGATATCTATAATCATTGATACTATCAACTATATTGGACTACTGCTGGACACTGGAGTCTTCAATTTTTGGCATGTAGCATTTGCCAGCAGCGCATTGCAGATCATCATTCCATCTTACTTAAATGACGATATTCAATCTTAACATGCATGTGTGTGTGTGTTCTAATATGTTCTTCAGTTTAAAACTACCAAGATCATCTTTTGATACTACCAGTGTCTTTCTATATACATTTTTTACATCTTAAGTAACGATTCCCTTTGTATCAAAGCATCACAAGAACATAACAAATTCCCATTACCGTTAAATACTTCACGAATCAAAGAATATCTTTTCAAATCCCCGAGACATTGTCTATCCACAATGGAACGTTTATCGTGTCATACAAGTGATGGCTCGACATACGATAGTGGGGACGAAGCGATAATTGCCCGTCTGTTTAACCCGGTTGTTAATAATCCATCAAGTTATTTAAATACTTGTTTAGATCTTACCTAGTTATATGATTTACTTGATGGACGAAATTTATAATGGATAATAACATGTACTCTTGCTGGAGACTTTATGTATTCTAGAGTGATTTGAGTAGAAAATTATGAGTAATTTTTTTAACTGATAATTTTTCGTAGTTCCTGTTACGAGTATGTCTTCTGTTTTTTAAATGAAGGCAGTCCACTGTTTTTTTAAAAGAAGGTACTTACTTATTTAGGCTAGGTGATTGATGTGAATGTCTGGAGTACTTACACATTTTAAGAGAACCGTTATTTAAAAAATATTTAGTATCAACATTTTACATTTTCAATAACAAAAGACCGAAACTTACCGTTTCAGAACCGACAGACGAATTCTGTATAGATACATTATTTTAGCAGCGAAGCAGAGTCGTGATCGAGTCGGAGCGTGAGATCTGTCGTCCGACGATATACGGTCGGGAAATCTTGCTGATCGAAAATTTTATATCCTCTGTTTTCATACGGACAGGATGATTCAAACGTAAATGTTTTGATGAATTTGAAATGTTCAATATATTAGAAGATTTAATTTCAATATTTTAATGAAAAGAGTTTTGTCACAACTACTTTATTTGGCCAGGTGTTTGAATCAAATGGCACTATAATATCCTGCTCACCTATAATTACAAGTACTTATGGCGTTCTATAATCACTTAGCCATTATTTACTAGCTGTAACGTTTCTAAGCCCGGTATTTAGATTTCTACCTTCAGTGTAATACATTTTATGAATTATTGAATGTCCATGGTTTCACTTTGTTTATAGGGTACAAGTCCGATGTTTTGTAACACTTCTACTGGTAGTATTTACTCATTTATATTATATATGCTGAGTAAAATTAACAATAATTAATAGAAAGTAATTTTACGATAGTGACTAATATTTTATGATAAGCGTAGGAATAATATTAAAATTGGTTAGATTTTGGTATAAATATTTAGTATTCAACTTAACCACTAATTTAACTCATTTCAAAATTTTTCTGTATTATCATTATTGCCGTTTATAGTTGGAGGATCTTCTCTAGCAATTTCTAATTTTATCGAAGGCTTGCATAGGACAGAGATTTGTCTAATTATAGGAGGCTAGTCACTACTTTTATATTGACAGCTTTAACAGGTCTTTTAGCCTTCAGTGTGTGCTTTCTCTTGTAATTGTGTATTAAAACCGTACATCTGGTCTCTGGATCTGGTCATTACTATGTGATTTCTCATCCGTCTTTATATCTATTAATTGAGTATTTACGTTCTCCTACCCCCACTTGCTGTTGAAGTAATTGTCAAGGCCATTCCTTCAGTGCTACTTTCCAGGGTGATTATTTTATAAACTCGTTTAATTGAATTGCTTATTTAATGTTGAATGAATGTAGACTAAGTGTAGACAACTTAAACGGCATTACAGATTCTGTAGAAATAAAAAAAAAAATGTTAGCTATGTACCTACAGTTCAATTTTTAAAACGGACTTCTTTTTGCTGTCAATGTTCTGATTTTATTTTGTGAAATGAAAAAATATATATAAATAGATCGTAAGAAACTTAAATGGCCCCATTAGGCCCTTAACTTAAAAACTACCTATACTGAAAGAGGATAATATATAATTACTATTATAACACAACGAGCAATATTTGCAAAGTAAACTATTTAACATTGATTTTGCTGCTTTAAATGAAATTTTTATATAAAAGTAGTAGAAAATTTCTGCTCGACGCATCGGTTTCATCCACGATGGTAGCTTTGCTGGTATTAGTAGTGCATGGGGTATTGTCGAGTCAGATTATAGACATAACGAAACCAAAAGCAAACCTAAACAAATTGAGTTTACAAAAGCTTGCAAATCTTACAAGATTACTACGTTAAACACAATTAAAGTCGTAGTAGCGAGTTTATTCTACTAATCGAAGCAACCATAACGCATCGGCTCCGATTCTTCTAATTCACTCGTATAACTTTAATTGAGTAGTAAATTCTGTTTGAATATTCAATTCCAATCGTGCAAAGATAACTGTTATTCGTTTTACCGTTGATCCAGGCTACTTACTAATCCTTATTCTAATAGAATTCCTATCGGCAAATTTGCATATCAAAGGTTGCCATAATGTGGCCATATTAGAACTGCAAATCAAGGAGACAAACTATTTGGTGCAGCTGAAAGAAATAAAATTTGCACTCTTGGCTCTTATGCACTTTTAATAAAAGGTGTTTTAGAAGAAAATCTGTTTTCGCACGGGAGTATCTAGTTTGTTAAGTAGTATAATTTTATGCTATAATGAATAATTTGCTGGTCGACTTAATAGAAGGGTCTCAAATATCTTTCTTGCTTATAGTCATGCTGGTTCTTTTCAAGGTCCGAAAATAAGTAGGCTTTATACAACAAATACTGAATCCCATTTATTTATGGATGATGCAGAAAATAGGCGCCTAGAGAGTCTTTGCTCCGTGGGAAGGACTTATCTATCTTTTAAACATCAGGCATAAAATTATGTGTACTAGAATATCAAGTTGCTATAAGGCGGGCTCGTCAAGTTTGAAGGCCGGTTTTTGATGGCCAAATTTTCGAGAGTCCTTCCCCTTACTATGAAAAAAAAGCGGATAGGTTTATTATTTCATTTAACGGCCATATTAAATGTTGTGGCCAATACTGATGACTTTTATTGGCATTTTAAATATCTGTGACCTCACATTTTATGTAATTAGCCACATTTGAATTCGTAATGAACTTCATTTACTGTCATTACGAAGGTTGTTACTAATTCTAGGAAAGGTATAAGTCTCAATAAAACTGCTTTTTTTGTTCGAAGAAATTGCTTGTGAGTAATAAAGCTGTCTTAAGCTCACTATATTTTGTATTTTATAACTTTACACCTGTGTACAGCAAAGAAAGCTTGATAGAAAAAAGAAGTTATAGTAATTAGTAAGAAAATTAGAAGATTTTAAAAGGTCAATTAATATTTTAAAAGCCTAAATCCGACAATGAGTATTTATTCCATAAATTTTATGGTACAGTCGAGTTCAAATATATATGCACATTTGACGGGTAATAGTCTTTATCCAATAAGAGTCGTTTACTGTTAAACGTGCATACATATTTTTGAAATCGACTGTAGTAAATGACGATCCACCTAGATGGATACTACATAACAGAAAACATAAAATACAAATAGAGAACTATGATAGAAAAAAATTCAAAATTCAAAATATGGAATCCCAAGAAAAACTTTTAACTCATTCAATCCTTGCCTGTGTACTGTTCCTTTTGTATATAAACGAAAATAATAAATAACGAAAACACCTTACCAACACTGTTTGCAGATGATATCTCAATTTTGATAAAATGTAAAAATACATATAGTGGTGAACAATTGCTTAGAAATACAATATTAAATATATCAAACTGGTAAGATCGATACAATTTCGAAATAAATTATACTAAAACAAAAACAATACACTTTAGGCCATATTGTAAAAAACCCTTAAATATAAATTTTAGTACTGAACATAATATAAAAATTGATTCTGTAAATGAATTCAAACTTCTTGGTTTAGTAATAGATACTTATCCTAATCTGAAAAGTCACATACAACACATAAAATCCAAAATATCAAAAGTTACTTATGCTGAACTAGTGCAGAGTACCAACACTGAAACAGCATTGTCTGCCTATTATGCATATGCGTTTTCACAATTTAAATATGGAATTATTGTATGGGGCAATAGTACAGACGCAAAAGATCCTCAAGATCCTCAAGATCCTCAAGAGATACCTCAGATTGATAATACTTTCTCATGTAAACCATACTTTATTAAATATAAACTGTTGACGCTTCCATCCTTGTATGTTTACAATATAGCAGTATTTACATTTAAAAACATTGATATATACCAAAAATAAACAATTTCCATATCATCAACACAAGAAATAATGCAAGAACAAAATTGTTAAATAAAAGTTCATATCATGTCTATAATTTTTTTAATAAATTACCAGCATCTATAAAAATTGAGAAAATTTTTAAAACGTTTTCTTATCTATTAAAAACTTATCTTATTGTAAAATGCTTTTACTCTGTAAGCGAATTGTTGGAGTTATAAAATAAAATATATAATTGTTCTATTGTTTGTTATGTACTCATAGATATATTAATTATAAATTAATAAATCTATAATACTATAAATGATTGTATATATTTTATATTAATATAAACTATATATAAGTATAAATAAATTGTTATAAGCGTGTTACTTTAAAATTTTGTAAAGGGAAATGTACCAATAAAACTTAATTATGTTCTCCTAGAGGACAATTAGCTACACCGAAAGGTAACTAAGTCATAATAAGTACTCATAAGCCATAACTGTTTTAATATTAGATCTCACTTGTACACTTAGTATGCTAATAAACTATTTGATTTGATTTGATTTGGATTTAGTATTGACATTCGGTTTCCCATGGACTTATTACAACTTATAACTTTCAAAAGAGGCGTGATAATTTGATGGGTATTTACAAGCCAATTGCCTTAGCTCTCTTTGAATCTATTGCATACCTTAGCTAGTGATGAACCTTTAAAAAGAAAGTTTATTTTACCCGTCATCGCGAACACCGGTGCTCGACGATAGATGTTTCTATTATTTCTGGTTTTCTGACCATTGACAGGATAAATTATAAAGTTTTCAACAGTCGCTTAGAATGTTAAATTCTATTTGAAAGCTACGACTATTTTTGAAATTCAGCAACGACGAAAGCCGACTCATAACTAAGGGTATAGATTCCCCGTGAATGGTCACGACTGGACCGCCGTTTCCCATGGCGCACTGTTTATGAACGTTGACTTGCACGTATGGGGTTTGTCGACTTCTACATCAAGGTTAGCCACGAAGAGTATCATTATTAGGATGTTAACTGTATACGTAAATCTAAGAAATGAATATTTTTGTTTTTAGGAGTGCTTCCTTTAATTGGTTTACAGTCTTAATTCTACACAATTGGCGGTCTTATCTGTGAAAGCGATTTCTAAACGATAAAGCAGATATATAAGGAAAAGCCTCTGTATAAACCTTAATCCACTACTGGCCATAGGCATCCTTTTTTTCCTATTTTTTCTTTATAACGAAATTAATTACAGAAATAAAATAACACAGTTCACATTATGTATAAACCTACCTACAGTTCTTAAGAAAAGAGTGTGCTCTCTTCCCAATAGCCAGTAACTTAATGGTGACCGCTTTCCGTCAGATGAACCCGTTGGCTTTGCTATGTGCGACGTTTGATCCCAAGCAGAAATAAATATTATAATTTTTTATATTAAACCCGCATAGTTACTCAGCCGCATCAAATCATTGCGTAGGTATCATTTCTAAATGTTTTTGTCTTCCAAAATTACTCAAAAAAGCTCATAAAGCTGACCACAGAAATTGCACCGGATATACAGTGACCGTAAAATCTTAGTTTGCGTTTCAAACAAATTTGAACTCTTAACATATTTTTTAGAGCATTGTTTCGCTTGCGTGGTTTGTTCGCTGTACTAAAAAACCGAATCATCGAAACTACATTTATGATTGCCCCTCCATTATAATATCGTTAAATCATCCGCGACATGGGGAACACTTTAGACCTCTTGGTTTATTTTTTGGTAAACATTTTGGGAAAAATCTTGTAGATAGTTTTCTGGATGGCGGTCGCGGCTTGCTTCAGACGAGGAGTCGAAATAATTTGACTCATGCTGATCGTTGATTATTGAGAAATTAATTAAAGATAAAAAAAAATGTACGAGACTGAAAATATTAAATAATCGTAATGCGTAGGTATTATGTTTACTTTACAACGGCTCTAATAGTTCTAGATATCGCCATTATTTTTTAAATAAAAATGTCTCGGACATAACCATAATCACTAATTAGGCAAAATAATTAGGTATGCCAGAAACATATAGGCTCAAAATATAGTACTATCCGTCATTGTACAATATTTCTAATTATATGTTTGGTTGCATTTTTTCAAATGCAATAAAAAATCTATGATAAAAATATACATATTTGTTTCTTAAATATCTAACACAAGAGCTACGGCTGGCTACTCACCTTTCTAAATTGTTACAATCGCCGCATAGCTTAAAAAAGTTTGCTCTCCATTGCGTTGCAAATTCAATTTTCCACTAAAATTGTTTGTACGGTCGGTACCAGCTGTTTATACAATTGATCCGTTGTTTAGTGACTTATAGAGTCGTATGCTTCGGCACATACCGTCACGAAGTCTAACATCTAAATAAACTGGCTTATGTTAATTCTGTCTGCTTTGAAGTCACTATTTAAAGTCTTGTTAATACTAGCTCTTGGCTGTGACTTCGTATATAAAATAGAAGAGTGGCGAAAGTTACATTTTTAGCAATATAGTAAAAATATAAAATTTTAGCAGCGGTTTTTGCGAACAATTATCACCTATCATTATTGCAGCCTAGAGCACCATAGTCTTCCCCTTTGGATGTCCACAACGATCGCTTCTCCCGCAGCGACTTCTCGTTCTCTTCATCACATTCTAGGTTCATCTTGTAGACGTGATACCGACGTTGTGCCCCGTATGTGGCCGCTTAAAGCGCTGGACAGACAATAAAGCGCTTCGTGTTTTCATACTAAATGTATAGAAGCCCGTGCCTTACCACTTGTATTTGTGTTGCGCCTAAAATATACCGTAGGTACTAACTGCCGTCAGTTCTGCTAGCAATGCCCTGAACACCACTTATAGCTCTGCAATTTTATTTTAAAAGGTAAAAGTAGCCTTTTTCGGATCTTCTCATCACAAACATAAGACAAAAAAATATATACTGTGAAATACAGATAAAAACTCGTAGCTTCTCAATGGTCATAAAACTAGACACAATAAAACATCTAATGTCTGCGAACACCGGTATTCGAGCTGACCCTCAAGGGGTTAATACTGATACTCAAATCTGTACAAAAAAATGAGAATTTTATTCATTACTCATACTTTACAGATATGTAAGGCTCTTCAGTTGTAGTTAAAAACATCTGTCGTTTCGTTTCACTCCTTCAATAATAGTTTGACGAAGAGGGGTATAAAATAAGAATGTAAAATATTTCCTCGCAGTCCCAAAGACGATGGAGTTTAAAGCACCTATTGTTCACAACGTCAGATAGCAGCATTAGTATAAAGATCCATCTAGTTAGAGACTTAAACTTAATGTTACTGATACTGAAATGTTTATGCTTTGCGCAACATGAAACATTATTTTTCTCAAGATTCTTAAAGTTATCGCAAAATTCCTTCCGTTATTAAACAAAGTACTCGAAGCATCTGTTTGTGATTTTCTGGTGATAAAATTTTACTATAGAGGTACAGAGATATCACGAGAACAATGAATGTCATTACAAGAAGAAGAATAAGAATTCGAAGCGTAGTATTGTCTGTACTTAATTGGCTTACTATAACTGTTAATGCAGGGTGTCCATTCAATATAATTAATAATTCCTACCTGCTTTATCTCCTGTTTGGGTTATTATAATACTCTGAATCAGTTACGTGCGAATTTGCACCTTATAATGTATAGTGCCATTCACGAAAGATGACCACAAATGGCGGTAGTCTTTTAAGGTCTCTTTGGAGGTATGGGGTTGTGACGAGGTGAAGCCAGGGATAAATGAAAGGCCGTTACTTAGGTATTGTATATTAAGGAATTAAAGGCACAAAATAGTGCCTTAAAGAGACTTATAGACTTTGTTATATATCAGGAACTGTGGTGATAGAGAATCTTGTGGGTTGTTGTAACTCTTAGTATAAGCTTATTATAACTGATCAGCACTTTATAAATATATTAAAATAATTGTTAGCAGTGAGTCAACCGCTCTACACGGTGACTCTGGTAAAAATGAATTTCGAGAACAAAACGAATAAAAAGAGACAGACAGTAAATTTAAAAACGGAAACCAAGAGAAAAATGGCGCCTAGTTACAGGGTGAGACGCGGACGGAATGCATCAATATACATATTGGGTCCTTACCTATGAATTTGGGTTTTTTTTCTCTCTTGTATTTTGTCTGTAACTATTAAGATTCAGAGTATTCCTAAAAAATAATTACCTCGTCTAAAAATAGACTATATTTTTGAGCTCTTTTGATTTGTTTTGATAATTTCTTGTAAGTTTAATTGTGGTAAAATTGGACACGGAGACAACTCTTTTTAAGTGCCTCCCGAATACATCATTTTATTTGCATTCAGTTAAAAACGATAAATAATTTTTATGAAGTGTGATATTACACAAATTACTAAAGCTTGTCTAATGATAGTTGCCAAATATTATTATTTTTGGATTTGTCGTTGTGAAGAAAACTGAAAAAAATTTCGTATGGAAAATGCAGAATTCCCCAAAATCTCCATACAAAACACCAATTTCATAGGTAAGGGGACCTAATATATCTGTTTTTTATCTCGGTCAACTGTCAATGGAATTTGACAATTGGGAATGATGAAACCGTGATAAATCGCGCTGCTTTATGCTTGATAGCCAAGCGATATTTATAATAAACTTCATTTCAGTTTTGTTTCGCTCTCTTTGGTACAAGAACAGCCAAGGCTTCCAAGTTTAATAAACGCGGAAATTCACAGTAATCGTAAACAGTTCTTGGTCTTTTCGTATTTCAGTCCGATTGTCAGGCAGGTTGGCAATAAATTATTGGCTATGAAATAATAACGCCGAGACGTTTCACAATGCCTGTATACGTGTTCCATCGACTGCTATTAGTGGTGGCAAGCGCATAAATATCTCGTTGCCAAGGTAGCATAGTGGACTTAGCACAGTATTAGTACCTTGTCATTGTAACTGGAGTTTTTTATTGAGGTGAGGGGCTCGGTGGCGTAGTGGCGCCTTGACTTTCGATATTGAAAACAAAGCTACCTTCGCCATGATAGGCCTTGGATGGGTGACCAAAACTTTGTTATCTTGAACTCCTCCGTGTTCAGAAGTCACTTTAAACTATTGGTCCCGACCATTGCAACCGTTTTCACCCACTAGCGTTTACCACTAACATGCGTTTGTTTCCACGAGTAAGGCTTTTAAAATAGAAAATTATTATACCTACTTACACATGACTTATTATACCTACTTATTATGCTTTACTATTAAAGTTAAATTTTATACATTTAATACACAAATTTTAGCTTTACGTAAATCAATACACACAATTATCATCATACGAGTACATGTCTATAAACAAATTAAAAATATACGTCAAGATATATATTTCTTACCAATATTATTTTGGTAGGTATATATCATAGGTATTATGATAAGATAAGATAAGATAAGATAAAACAGAGTATCGCTGTAACATTTTTCTATAAGTCTATTTGTAAGCACTCTTTTTAGATCATATTGCTTTAAAGTGTCTGGCAGCTTATTGTAAATTATTAAAATTAGTAAAAGTCGCTATGTTTAGAATACGGACCAAACAATCGAACCAGTACTATGCAAACGCCTTTAATTTGTCTTTTTTTCTTTATTATTAACTAGCTGTTGCCTGCGGCGTTAACTATCCCACGGGAGCCCTTTAATTTTCCGGAATAAAAAGTATCTAAGATGACCAGGATTGACCAGGGATATAAGGTATCAGGCAAAATGTCATTTAAATCGGTCCAGCCATTTCGGAGATTAGCCCGTACAAACAGACAAACATACGAACAGACAAAGAAAAAAAAAAACTATATTTTATTTTATTTTCCCTATTTTACATGCCTCTGACTTGATTTTACGTATTTTTTTTAGTGTTTGGGTGATGAATTTTCAGACATTTGTTCTCGAGTCTTGGATGTTCATAATATATGTATTATATTATGTATTTTCTTTATAATTATATGTATTTATGTATTAAATATATTTGTCCGTCATCCGTAGCACAAGCAGCATTTAGTTGTTTAAAATGGGGCTAGTTGATAGGTGTGAATGTCTGAGGATATTTATATATTTATTTTTTCTATGTACAGTCATTTGACCTCTACAGTTTTAATATATGAATAGATTAAAATATTCTTACTTCATCCTAATGTAATAAATCCCACAGAAGTCTACTCAATGCGTCAGTACACTGGCGTGTTCGCAGGATACATAGTTCGTCTAATAAGCCGCACCGAATCGCACACGCACCTGATGAAGCTGATTGCAGTGGAGAGCATGTAGGGCTCCGAAAATATACCAAGAAATAACATATTCGGGCTTTTAAAATAAATATTTCTTTAGTAGAGATTTTAGAAACTGAACTGTCCGCCTGATAAGTAGCTGTAGTCGCGTTGTTAATAATTACATCTTCTGCAATCCATATAGGGATCACAGAGATTAAATAAAAATTGACAATTGGTAATTCAAATTATTGATTATTAGTTAGTTTTTTAACATTACAATGTATTTTTAGTTTTTATTTATTTAAGTAAGAGAGAGAGAGAGAGAGAAAAGTGATGATGATGATACCTTCAATTACATACATGTGGCGACTACATTTTTAAAAAATAATTTTACCGACAAAAACTATATATCTATTAAGGTTTAAACTTATGAAATCAACTACACGATTGCAAGTTTCAACACGCGAATATATTGCTTTATAACTTTTAAACGTGTTTCAGGCGATTATTTACTTTAAACTGCAATAGCGATACCTTAATTATCAAGAAAAACAAACAGGTTCAAAGAGACCTATTGCAAGCAGGTTGAATGAGAATTCTAAATGTGAAACAAATAAGCAATTTATAGGAGTCTCGCACCTCAGCCATTTCGTGGCGAAAGCTCACAAAATGGCTGACTCCCATTTCGGTTACAGGAAACGCGTATCTGTCAGCGTGGCCGCATCCCAAGTGGGCATTGTATGATAATGCCCCGGCGACGCAAAGCTTAACCAGAGGCCAGGAGATTCGCGGGTTACGGATTTACTTACACTATTTAACTCCATAAAATAAGTATTAAATATAACTTTGCAAAATTCGAAGTGTTACAAAACTGTCTTATTTTTTTATTGCGTATAAGTAACCTCAAAATTATGCCAACCCAGACTGCTATATCGAGTTTTTCTGTGCTATGAACGCACGTTAAACTGTTGATCTGAGTTACAAGTGCTCAACCAATAAGCATAGTCCAGCTTGACGTAAAAGCCCACACCAGTTTTTTTTGGTTGTGGGACGTGCATGACTAGTTATGATGACGAGGATGGTAGTATATATATATATATATATATATATATGTATAGTATAGTATGTGCTGGCAAAAATTTATTGAAGTTAACTGACACAAAAATCCAAAACGAACATAAAACTAAAAACCGAAATTCTTTATAGGTGATAGTGGGGATAAAAAGGCGAATTAAATGAAGAAAAGGATATTAAAAATATCTTAAAGAGCAAAAGTAGAAGACGTGAATAAATATATAGGTTGTGTTAATAAATCCAAATTCTTCAAAAATAAAGCTCGTCAAAAACTCCAGCTACACTTCACCCGCTCGTTTCATAGCCACATCCTAATTCTCGTCTCGCTGGCATTATTCCCTTATTCGCAACGAAATATGGATATTATTGTTATTAGAGTTAGTTCGTGACGCCGCTGATCATTGCTGTTAACGAGATGTGAGGCGGTCTGTGATTTGTTCACGAGAATCTGATTGTCGATCGAGTGAGGTGCTACATGCGTTTTAAATGTACTTACAATATACATACATACATATAAGCACGACTATTATCCCCAAATGGTTCCCCCAGAGACTAAGCAAACGCAAAAGCAGCAAAAGCAGTCCATTGCCCTAGGCCGCGCTTCACCAAACAGTGACTGCACATGTACCCCGCGTGACAGGTGGTGAGCCCGGCTCACCCCCTGTCACGCTGAGTGCAGTCACTGCTTCGTAAAGCGCGGACTACGAGAATGCTTTAGCGTAGTCTCTGACTAAACCTTAGGGGACAATAGTCGTGATTACAAGTATGTATGTATTTGGCGACAGCTTACAAGGTTTCAGTCGATTCAGCTGAGGAAGAAAATTTGACTGAATAATTATGATAATTCAATCCTTACAGTGCTTAGGTGTGGCTCAGGGTAATTGATGTTCACTATAGAAATATTGTAAACAAAAAAATCTGGTAAAATTTTTGCTTCAAAAATGTCTTTTAATTGACTGCTTAGCAGCTAATTTAACTACCTGGGAAAAAGATTAAAGTTTTCTAACATAATTTCTTACTTAAGCTGTTGAGTCACTTGCCCTGAGTAATGTTATGAGTGCAATAAAAAACCTAATGTTGACATCCGCTGCGCACCGCCCCGCGCATGCGTGGACTGCAATTTGATTTGCAGATTGACTTGCGCCTAAGCAAGGGGGATGGGTTAAGTTACAAGATTAAAAACGAATCTAAATTAATATTCCTTTACAAGCCACGTATTTTTCACTATATTCCCCTGATCTGCGATATTATGAAATATTCTAACAAATTACCTAAATGCTTGATTTTGCGGTAAAATACATATTAAATCGCCGTATAGCCTTACGATGATCTCCGTGATTGAGTGTTTTGTATGATGATTTCAGAGTGTCGCTATCTCTGAGGCAGGACCTTTCGATGAATATAATCGTTTGTCTCTAGTCATAAATATTTTTACGTGGGTTCGGACACCAATAAAATTAAATCGGCTTTAAGAGCAGAGCCCTGCCTACATGGCCGTATTTTGGTATTGATGCATCTGACAGCTAAAGCATTTTTCGATAACTACACAAGTATCACTCAAAATTTGGTTGAAATCGCTCTTAGTATATTAAAATTTCTAGTATTTGTTTAGAATAATCATTATGTTACTCCGTCATTTTTTTCTATACAAGGCTTTTTGGTAATTGTGTTACTAATATCTTATTTACTTAATTACATAATAAAGATACATAATAAATTGAAATCTAATTAAATATAATAAGTTACCCCTAACAATTTTAGTTCAACGTGCAAATCTAGTTTATAGTCAAAATTTAATTCCGACATAAACACATTGAAGAAACACATTTCTTATGACTTGGACCACACGCTGTAATGCGTTTAAGCATAGGAACAAAGGCAGTATATTTCGCAGCACACGCCCCCCACTCAAAGATTAATTAGTTGCGTTTGTCAATAAGAATTGTAGATAGCGACCGCTCTTATAAGTTACATCCGGGGTTTTTGCATAATAATATACAAATTTTAGTATGCATTCATGTCGTGTTTACATGTGTTAGTATTACCAAAATAAATTCTACAATAAAGATTGTCATTATTATTATTTGTGCTCTAGAATTCTAGTAGAAAGGGCAACGTTTATATGTCAACAGGGGGGTCACTCCCTATCACATAACCACTGTCGACATGCTTTGGGCATAATGCCGCGATAACAAGCTGTGTATAATAATTTGTATTTTTTTATTTCAATGCATTTTTTATATCCTATAAACAGTTTTAATACATAATTGTTTGTTATTAATATTATCTAATAATTTTTGTTCTTTTTTTCAGGTATTCTTAATAATTTACACCTCGCAGCCATTTCTTCTTGGGTAAAGTAGACAATAAGAGCTTTAATCACGTTAAAATTAATGAAAATGAAAACCTGTAAATGAAAATATTTATAAAGAAAACAACGAAATACGAATTACGTACATTTAGTTTTGGAAAACAAAAGCTACTGTTCCATAAACAATGAAACAGCATAATTTTGCCATAAAACATTAAAGTATATTTATAGGACATTCTTCAAGAGTTGTGTCATCGCCAAGAATCGTAGGTCCATTTGTATGCATTCTAACGATATCATTGCTTATCAAATACTGTAGTGACCATGTTGAAGGGCGATATAACTAATTTTAGGCAACTATTAAAATTATAAGTAACTTTGACAAAGAATTTGCCAAACCTATTACTAGTAGAAATTCTCAAAATACTCGTATCATCTTTATGACCTTTTCTCGCTTTAAGTACACTAGATATTCCGCCGCCAATAAGGCCGCCAATTTCTTTTTTGTTATCGTATAAGTTCTATGTATTATTATGTGCAATAAAGTATATATAAATAATAATAAATAATATTCTGTGTTCCTCTTCCATTTTTCTCTTGCAGTCCTTGTCAACTACTTTTCTTTTCATATAATAATTCTCACACTCAATCTACTCCTATGGTTTTGCTCTCATTCTAGAGCCCCGATTGTGCTATGGTTCATCCACACTCCATATTCTCCTATGCTCACGATCCCCTCGAGTCAGCTGGTGTGTCGATGGGCCATAACGTTTTCAATTGAGATTTGGTTATGGTAAATACCTTCTTATTTAGAATTTAGAACAATCGGGGCTATTCCAGTATCCTGAGGCCTTAGTGTAGGTTTTTTAGTACAAAATACGTTACTATTGTAGTTGCGTTAAGAGCTCAATTTGTATGGTAAACGGTATGCGTTACGTTCCGCTAGAGGCGCTATTCACGTTTCCTATACAAATTGGACTCTTAACGCAACTACAATAGTAACGTATTTTATACTCAAAAACTTACACTAAAGCCTCAGGTCTATTCTCATTCATATCATTATTTTATAGTTATTTGGATGTTCTTGTAACAATATAATTGCTAATTTTGAGTTCTTTCCTCTGTTTATAATTGATTATTTAGTTTGCTGGAAACGTAATGATGCATTAGCTTATCTGTGAACACTTCACTGGTTTATATGCAATATTAACTGTAACAATTACCTTAAACTGTTTGTGTTCGAATTAAAGGCAAAAAGTAACAACAACGGTATTTATTGTGCTGTATTCTTGTGACGAGTTGCACATTGCATGCACTAAAGCATGGCAGGTCACTGCAACTCATGTATACTTTTCTGCCTTTTGGCATGTTGGGTGCTTAAAATCATATCTAAAAATAACTTAGATCTTTATCTTAATGCGATGCCTATCATTAGAGTTGAATATTTAGAAAATTTAATTAGATGAAGGCCTATAAGAACTATTCACAAATCAATTAGCCATGAACTCGTCGCTTCAGACACGCCGCTTCCCACATGTAAACCGAGTGTCTATTACCAGGGACGGTTTAGTGCTTCTAAAATTTTATTATTCGTATTCAGGGTCTCGCACGTTTTTGTGTGGACGAGGAACAGAGACAAACATACATATTCAGCAGAGTGCCGTGGTATTGCATAATTCTCCGTTTTATTGCCAACAATAGACCCTACGACGCGAGCATTGTGGCGAATTGGGGTGTGGTATAGGTGTGAGATTACGGCGAGATCACTTTTAAAGTCCATTTGTGACTCCTTTTGCTGTAAAATTTTTGTTTTTTTTTTGTAACAAAGATCTGTTTTAGGACTTCAACTAGATATTGTAATTATACAAAACCTGAAAGGAATTGGTCTTGTACTAAACAATAAACCCCTCACTAATAAACGAGTTATAAGGAAGGAATAGTTATTCAGTGTTTCATCACTTTCTGACAATTACTGTCTTCTGAATGTTTGACGAAGACAAAACACTGAATAATTATTTCAACCTTATACCTCGTTTATTAGTAAGGGGTTTATTGTTTAGTACCAGACTAAACACTTATTTTTAAGTAAAGGGAGCTAGGGTCGGCAACGCAACTGCAGCTCTTTCAGTGTTGTAGATGTCTATGGCCGGCGGTACTTAACATCAGGTGAGCCGTCTGCCCGTTTGCCCCCTTTTTATATAAAAAAATATCATAGAAATTCTATAGTAAGTACTTGCTACAAAATAACACACTCAAGTTGTATTACTTCAAAATTATATTTTTTATTTCATCTGTTAATTATATTATTATCTTTATTTTACTTGGTTACCATATTTGTGACTCTTATATTCTGTAACTTGAAATTATTGTACCGTTGTTCCTATCTCTAATAGAAGTGAAAGAATATTATCTATTATTGCTTTATCTTATCACTTGGACACGGCAAGAGACTTAAAAAACGTGTCTATGCAAAACTTAACGTAGGTGTTTAGATTCGATGATGTCTTAAAATATTTTGTTATCATACGATTCACTAAATATTTATAAATGTACATATAATTTGGACAACATACTTTATAGAAAAGAATGCCTATAAATCTACTGGCAAGTTTTTATGAGGAATTTTTTATGAATAAATTAAAGAAAATTGATAATTAGAAAGTGGGTTCTACGCTATTGATCGAAAGAGAAGATGGAAGACTCAGCAATGATTCGTCTACACCTGTACATTACTTGTACCGCAAAGCGTCAGTGTTTGCAATTTTATGTGCCAGTTCTAAGTTAAGGCAGTCTTTGAAATTATTCGGTGATGCGACCTAACATCATCTTAACCACAGGTTGGCAGAAGCTGTAAGAAGATACATTTATTTCATGTATCACATGTATTTCTAGGCAGCAGTAACCGAGTTGGGAAGGACGGGGCACTAATCGTTCGAGAGGTCGCAGGGCCCGTGGGTTCTATCCCACGCCGCGCCGCCACCACTGAGTTTGAATAAAATTTAACATATCTTGATAATATCATTTTTGTTGTTGACTGTTGCCACATACCTTCATGTTGGCAGGTTTGGCAACACGTTGAATAATAAAACCATCTCCCGTTACTTGTAAGTAATCCGCGAAAGCCTATGAAGATGTAACTACTTTCTAAGCCCGCTCTTAAGCTCGTGATGCCAATAACTCAGTTCTGAGTTCTAGGCAGGTGTACGACGGTAGATATTGAAAAAGTCGTGATTTCAAAACAATTAGAACGAGATGCAACTGTTTTTTGAACGTGTCGTATAATCTTAAATGAGTAGACAAAAGAGACTTTGGATTTCTACCTGAACTATGTCTTTTTTCGCGCAAAAACTGACAGATACTTCAAATTGAGCTTAAAGCGTTGGTTATAAAGATAGTTTTTGTAATAGGATATCATTTGTAAGGTACATTGACCCCATTTAGAGTTATGATGTAATTAACACAGCAATATTGAGTAACAAATTTAATAGCAGTCATTTCCCGCTTTCCTCTTTATAACGTAGCAAACTGTTCTCACCATATATATTTGTTTTAAATAGAAAATTCTAATCTGTCGATTACATGCCCATTAGATATTTTAGTAGCTTTATACGTGTTTTTACTTTTTTAATTCCGGATCTTTTTGCATTCGTGTGCGTGTTTTACGAGACTAGATTGAAACTAGTTTAACTTTTTAACACCCGATAATGTGATGTAAAGCTCACCGCTTTCGATTCAATTAGACTAATCAATTTAAACGTAATAAAATTAAATGACAAATAGCATTATATTTACGTTGAACCGACCAATGAGAGCGTGGCGTGTAGAATAAAACTGTCATTTCATCACCTCATCATGCGATGTTTATGTGAAGTCGGCTTTATTTACATAACTATAAACATAGAAATTGAATGGCTGTGAAAGGTTCTATGGTGGTGGTCTGCAGTGAAGAAGTTATGACGAAGTTCGTGGGTGTCGTTCATTAGGATCTCTTTTGGCTTGCGCTTATTTTGGGATCGGGTTTCATTGACTTAATTTCTTCTAATCAAAAAGGCATTTAATATTAATTATGACTTGGAAGCATTCACAAACATTCAATAACATCATTAAGCACATACTGTTCAAGATCGTACAAATATGAAAATACTAAGAATATTGAATCAAAGTTTGAAGGCCATTACAAGAAATAACCCAAATAAAATATTTGTATTTGATTTTACATAAAGTATGTAATATATGTCTTTAGACTATATACGTCCCACTGCTAGGCACAGGCCTCCCTGGGCCGTAACACTACCACTCTGGCCCAATGTGGGTTGGTGGGATAGCGACCGGGACCAACGGCTTAACGTGCCTTCCGAAGCACGGCCCGCGATAGAAGCTATGCAATAGCTTAAAAATTGTTAGTTTATCTGTTTTGTCATCTCAAAAAGTTTTATTAATTTATTCGGCTGTGAAACTGTTTGTATATCGATTTACAATGTACTAAAATAAACCACAGATGAAGTAAACATTAGATTAGTCATTAAAGAAGTAGATTAGTCAGTAAAGAAGTCATTTTAATAAAAACTTGGTTGACTTTCATTTATTTTATTCAGATGAAGAGATGATTTTTTATTCAGTTTTGCTATATTGGGAAGGTAAAAATTGATATAGTTTTCTTTTCAGATAGATTGATGACATAGCAATTTATTTAAGTTTCACATCAAAACTACTGAAGTTCCATTGTATTTAAAATACATACAGAAAAAGATAAGCCAGGCTAGCGTTCTATATAAAAATGGTTGATGCCGATTTGCCCTGACTCTAGTTATACAAGCAAAGTGCGTCCTTACGCAACCAACGCAGCCTCCGTGAAAGTGAATTGTAACACAATCATTATATTCCCACATTGCCCGGTGAAAGCCGGGGTCAGGTGGTCCGGGAAACGTTGCCATGGTAACGGGCTTGTAAATAGGCCCAGCTAATTTACTAGGCACGTAAATCATCCGAATGAAAGTGAATTGCGCATGCATCGATACTTAAGGTGCGTTTGAACTAGAACGAACATAAACATTCGACTGTAACGTGTTCGGTAAATGTTCACTTGAAAATTGTACGACCGTGTTTAGTACATGGACCTTCGATGTTGGTTTAACTTGTAAACGTGACAGTATTCTGTTTTTAGAATGGAATAATGTTCGTATTTACGAAAATACTATCGAGACATTTCCCAATATTTTGTTAGGAATATTTTGCCTCAGCCTATATACGTCCCACTGGGCACAGGCCTTCCTTATGGAGAAAGAGATGTTTTTTGAACTCGGTGAGTTTGGGCCCAATGCGGGTTGGGTAGAAACAGTTGCAAACGCAACCGGGACTAATGGCTTAACATTCCCTCCGAAGCACGGAGGAGATCGAGATCACAAAGTTTTGGTCACCTATCCACGGCCTACCATGACAAAGGTAGCTTTGTACACTTACGCGTACACCGTACTCCCATTCATTCCATTAACAAATATTACAGAACTACGAGTAGATTCTGTCGTATTTCTGAAAACTACAGTAAAATAACACATTTTTGAGTTGTTTCCGTTTATGAGTAAAGTTGTCAGAGCTCCCCGGGATAGGAAAGAGATAGAAAAAGAAAAGGGATAGAAAAGACCAAATAGCGTTTGTCAAGTCATTGTCGCAGACTGAATGATACGGTGACTGATAAGTGATAACCACCAGGTCGTATGCTAATTTGCTTACCGAAATAGTTTTCTCTATTCTAATACTATAATAATAATAATAATGTTTATTAGAAAAAGATTACAGTAAGTACCAGAAACATATACCTAAAAACTTAAAAATATTTTTTTTGGTTATCATACACATGGCTTTTTCTAAAAAAAACAGCGTAATTAAAATAAGCATAATTAAAAGCGTGAACGGAGATTTCTGTTAAGGACAGTGTGAAGGTTTTTCTCTTTCTTTTAAATGAGAGGAGGCTAACGGGCAGATGGGTCATTGATGGAAGGTGCTCACCTTTGACAAAGGGTATATTTTTTAACAACAAGGATTTAATGTCAATATGTTAAGTTGATTGTAATGCAATTTATTAGTATTTTAAATACGGTTTTTCTATATGTAAGAATTTGAATACTTTAGTTAGTGTGCACCTTTACTTGTAATGAGCTTCGATTGGAGCCAATATATTGATCTGTCTGATTTTCGTTAAGTATAGCGTTGGGATGAACTTTCCTATTCTATAATATAGTAAAACATAGGCTCGTTATTCTAACTCCTTTTACAAAAGGCGGTTATTGCAATGTGAACTTTATGTCAAAGAACGTAGTGATGAAGACCCTACCTCTTAATCAAAGTGGTATTTATGAATTTATCACTCGATTCTTGAGTAGTTGAGTCAGGTACAGTCGTATTCTAAAATATGTTAATGCCGTCAATAGTGTATTTTACACGTGATATTTTTGCATGTGAGTATACCTAGAGATTCAGCATCTTATAAGTGGAAGAATTCAGCTAAATAACTATTGTTTTATAAAATGTCGTGTTCCTGTGGTGAGTCAGGTCACCAGAATTCATTGAGAGTGCGTCTTGATTAAGATAGAAAAATAATCGATTAATTAAAAACAGCTGCACTACTGGCTGCTTTATCGCTAAGAGTATTAAAAGACGGAAAGATGAAAAATTTTGAAGGGTAGTGTGATTGTCAACCCTAATGCACGCTGACTCTAGATTTATATTCTCTTGCAACACCGCTAACGTTATTCACAATATAGTGCTTACAGGTTTAATTAAAACATAATGAAAGGAAATATAAACTTAATCGTTAGCTTATATAGTTTAATAATTAATTTCATTAAGTCGAACTACCAATCAAATCACAGCTCTATATCTATACTTACAAGACATAAATTCATGACTTCATATAATAAAATGCTTCTAAATGTAATAGTAACAGAATATCGGCGATAAAAGATAGGTCTGAATTTAAATTTTATGTAAAATGTAATGGTCTATTAAATTGTTCTAACACAGTGCAACAAAAGTGTCTTATAACTTTACCGAGTAAAGTGACAGTAATATCGGACGTTGAATGAGAGAAAATTCAAAGAAGACATTGATTGAATTAATAAAACGAAGAGAAGAAGATGTAGACGCTGAGAGAGTATGTGATGAGATAAAGAAAATACATGTCATTGTTACACCCATCCTACTTATAGTGGGAAAAGGCCAGAACGAATATCGAATACGCCAACAGCGTGAAGCCTATAAAAAAACTAAGTACGTTTTACAAGGGACGATTTTTATTTTTCTTTAAGTGGTTCTAAATTTTAATATTTTTAGGACTTGTAGATTATTCCGGCTTTACATGTAATGCTGTTATTACTTAATTTGATCATTTAAATGTCTATTTCCGATTACACTCCCTTATTTTTAGTTAATTAAAACAACTAAAGAGTTACTTAAAGGTTTTAAAAAGGTAAAGTAGTTATTTTCCAGGAAAAGGCAAGAAAAAAAGAAATCTAATTAAGCTCAAGTCTTGATAAAATAAACTTATAATTTCTTTGACGCCTTTCCTGAGAAAGTTATCAACGACTGAGCGACAAAATGCTCTGTTTAATGATTTAAACATGGACCTATGCGAAAATTAACGGCAGCTAATTCCTCAATTACGTTTAATTAAAAAGGGTGCATGCTGTGTGAATGTTTCTTAATGCTTCCCAGGCTGGTTGGACAGTAGAAGCTATACTATTTTATAGCATAGCATAGAAATCTGAGTTTAATAATAAAATTGTGGTTCTGATTAACTGATAAACATCATTATTTGCGAATCAAAAACCGTAATAATTTGGGGTAATGCCGATCTACGATTACCTTAGGAGGTACTGCCGTATAATACGGAAGAGTTTATTTTCCTACGGTAAAATAAAAAAAAAGAAGGTGTAGTAGTGTAGTTAAGTTAAGCACTAAGGGATAGACAATAATACTATCAAAATTGTTAGTACATAGATCTGAAAATAAATTTGTAATTGTACCTAGATGTTATGCTGTGTAACATTTATATTTCAGTTCCAAATGTGAATAATTTTTTTTAATCCTTCAAGCTGTTTCTTTTATAAGACACATTACTATAGATATTGATACCAATTGTGCAAAAAAATATTTAAGTCCTTGTGTGTGTACACTGTGTGTTTTTTTCTATAACATATAGCTTCAAATAGCGTAGCTTACACTGTACGACATTCTTACGCGCTGTGGGAGACCGAGTCTATTCACAAATACCTAGGCAATTTAGATGTCTATCTAGGTATTTCACGAAAGGCGGTCACATGCAATTAGATAGGCAGTAGCGTATTATGAGGAACGGCTTATTATTTTGATAAAGGCTGCGGTTGCGATTTCTGGCCTATAATAGGAAATGTGAACAAGCAAGGAATATTGGATAGCAATGGACATTCTTGTAATTTTGAATGAACGATTTACAGGTTGTCAGACATGAATTAAGCTTAGTTTTTTTTGTCATTAATACACACACGTATGAAAGAGACAGAGGTGTTACATACGCTCTCCTTTTTTAGTTTGTAGCAACAAAATTCATTTATGTCAATGGTATAACAAAGTTTTTCTTGGGGTGTTATTTAACGGTCAGCAAAATATTCTAATTTTGGTCATCATAAAAATACAACTGGTCAGTTAAATTATCTAATTAAGAATTATCAATTAACAATAAAGAATTATTATTATTATTAATTGGTCAGCAACATGAGGACAGAAAATATTTCTAATTACCCTAAGCAACTCATTGAGCAGCAGATATTTCTAATTAAAATAAGTAATTAGGCAGTAACTCCAATGTTTTCTTTGCTGCCAAATTGTATAACTTATGTTATTATTTTTTTTCCCCTTAAAAATAATATCCACTCAATTTTGACATAGCGATTATTGACACAAATATTATTTATAAAGGTTATAAAACAATAACCCTAACCTAATATCTATCAGAATACATTTCCTAGGAATTGATCCTTGATCTTTCATTAATCCTTTTCCTAGATTTTATACATTTCCGGTAACATATAAAATTATTAATATTGCTGCTCTAATAATTATTTTGCAGCTCAACTAATTATTTTCCGGACTAAAAATTATATTGGATGATTTTTCAGCAGATTTTTTTGCTGATCAAATAATTAAATGGCTGCCCTATTAATTACTTCCCATTTTCTTGGCGCTATCGGTTGTATTTTCGTATCTGTCAATAAATAAACATACAAACACTAAATATCCGACTAGTTCTGTGGAGTGGTAACATCGTGTCGAAATTGGTTTGAGAAATTATACGCTCTAATTTAGTTAGATACCGCCTGAAACACAGGGTCACTTAGTTCAGACACAATTTTGCGCTGACCTAAGTTTGTTGTACATGGAGATATTTTAACGCGTTATAAATTGCTTCTCGTGCCTTTGAATCGCTCGCTACACTTCGTAATAATTACAATTAGAATCCGTCACTCGCTTAAAATTATTTAGAGTCGATTCAAGGAATCACGCAGCGTTTTTGATCGCCTATATGGTCTAGTGGCTGACACCACCGGGTGTAGATCGGGAGGTCGAGGCTTCGATTCCCCACGGGGGCAGGAGTTTTTCTGCTCGGTTCTTCTGGTCGGTGGTAGCTACCACCGTCTTACCTAAACTTGTCGTCATAATAATAATGTGTTTAGCATTGTTGTATTTCGGTAATCAGAGGTAAGATAGCCAGTTTCTCAGTTGTAAAGGATTACAGGTGAAGCTCGCTTCCACCTTCGGCCTTATCGTCATTTACCGTCAGGTGAGATGTAGGCCAAGGGCTTACCTGTCATTTGTAAAAAAAATATCTCGATGGTACAGTCAGCATCAGAAGTGATTTACTTCTGATGTTGACTGCAGCAGCTGCAATATCATTTAATAACCTGTAAATGGGACTTTATTCGACAATTGCCTCGAATTCTCCTCGAATAGTAAGCATTCGCAATAAACAGGCTTAAATAATATTTTTTGGCCCTGTCGATTAAAGGACACCTCCCAACCTTGGTGGAAGATGCCTCACACACTATTATGACGCCTCTAATCCCGAAGGGGAAGGCAGAGGTGTTGAATCCCCCAAAAAAACTCATTCTAAAATTAAAGCACATGTTAATAAATTACTTATGTATTACTTTAAATGCAAATTAATTTTAAAAGCATTTCTTTTGAAATAGATCTTCTCTATAATTTATTAGAATTCTTCAGAACACCGCGATTACCACAGATCTAGTGAAAGTAGCCTAGTGGCTTGTAAGTGTACCGATCGAATATTGATTAAGGTTCGTTTTAAAACCTGTTTAATTGTTGACGTCCTCGTCAATCATTGTCAACGCTCATGTTGAGTGTTATACATGTTTTTTTTTTATGAATTTAAATATTTTTAACTCAAACTAGGGTAAGCGGATACCGCGATCGATCTTTTTATTTTGTTTATTCATGAGATAAAAATGTAAATTGATAAGTTCACATTCAAATGTAACTTGGTCACCCATCCTGTGCGGCCTTGGTGGATGTGCCGTCGTTTTCAATATTGAAACCAAAGCGATTTAACGTCTTCGTTACAAAAATAATAGTTTAAGCGCAATTTTCCTACAATACACAACTTGACTTATCATCACACCTCTTTCCCCAAAGGGGTAGGCTGGTGTGGATGTTTAACACCTCTGTTAAACACCCACATTTCGCACAGATATGTTAGGTCCCCAAGTAACAGGCGAGCCTGTTGCCATGCACCGGGCACAATGTGAGGCAAGCGATATTCACAATGAACTGAACATAAGTTTTTATTCAAAACTCAGTGGTATAGGCGGTGGGATTGAACCCGCGTTTCCCGCGGCTGACCGAACGAGTAGTGCCGCGTCTATCCCAACTCAGCTACCACTGCCTATAATCGCAATAGATTATCGCTAATTTATCACTAGATTATTCAAGATAACTTATGTATTGAAGGGATCGAAGATTGCGATTTAAAATTATGCATAATCTAAACAGCAGTCTGCATTTATATGGCGGTTGTTATCAGTTAAAATGCACTCTATGTCTTAGAGGTGAAAACTTGAAATCATTTGGGTATATTCGATTATTTATGATGTAATACGTCAAGTTGACTGTACTAATAATTGTATAAGAACGCTTCACGCCTCGATGTTCATACATTCACTCTGAAGCAACCCCTAATTGCCTTACCCACATTACAGTATTGGCACACCTAGCTATACTCGCAAGGAATTTGATAACTGACAGGTTTATGACATAGAATTTTCAAATTTGATTTCTATAGCTTAGGTATAAGGCGTAGGAAAATTTATCTAGGCTATTTTACTCGTACCTATTTATTACGGCGGTTGGTATTATTTAGTATCATCCTCAGCCTATATGCACCGCTCATCGCACCGCTCGCCATCGCCAGGGAATTCATCCTCACACGTTAGAACCAAAATGGTCGAGTACCGTGCGTTTTAGGAGGAATTTCCTTCCTCGTACGCTTAGGCTGTGGAATGAACTCCCTGGTGAGGCTTTCCCAAGAGACTACAGCATGGAATCTTCAAAAAGGGCGTGAAAAAAAAAAAATTGCGTCCCAAACACATGAGGAGTATGGGCCACTACGCTGGCTCAAGCGGGTTGGTGGGTAGAAACGGTTGCAAGCGACCAGGACCGACGGCTTAACGTGCAGGAAGCAAGGAGTTCGAGACCACAAAGTTTTGGTCAATCCACGGCTAACCATGACGAAGGTAGCTTTAAAAAAAGCCAAAGCATTATCACAACACCCTCGAGCTCCTCACATTTTTTAATATATTATATATTAAAAAATGTTTTGAATTTTCTTAAAAAATGCGAAGAAACTTTTTCCCCAACCTATTAGGTCCTTAACAGACTAACAGACCTAAGGGATTTAAATATTGGGTCCTTACCTATGAAATTGGTGTTTTTATTCTGTCTTAGCAATTTGTCCGTAACTATTAAGTTTCAGAACATTCTTATAAAATAATTGCTTCTTCTAAAAATATACCATATATTTGCCTCGTATTATTTAATTTAATAATTTTTTGTATGTTTAATTGTGTTAAAAATAAAAACACAAAGACAATTATTTTTAACTGCCTCCCGAATACATCATTTGATTTGCATTAACATAAAAACGATGAATAATTTTTATCAAGCGTGTTCACACACATATTGCTAAAGCTTGTCTAATGATACATGCCAAATATTATTATCTCTGGATTTGTCGTTGTGAAGAAAACTGATAAAATGTTAGTATGTAAAATGCAGACATCCCTAAAATCTCCATACAAAACACCAATTCCATAGGTAAGGACCTAATATATACGCCTCACTGATTTTATAATTAACTTCTTTCTTTGACACTATACAAAGAGTCTTTACCCCAAGCTACCGTATATAGCCTACGCACCCATGTCACTCTTGCACAACAAAAACTTACAAAGATCTGAGATAAACCGTAATCCAGGTTAGCTCTACTCTCTAGTACAAGGTCTAATTAAAATTCCGACACTCAATATAATTTCTTGCGCATTCTTTGAATGTGTTCAGGTTTCTTGGAATCTGTTATTGACGCTACAAGTACCAATTGAACTACTTAATATTATGTGGCACGATATCTCTTTTATGTTATTTTCTGGGATTGAACTAGAATTGTCTATTGAAATCGGATGGTGTAACATTGCTTTCCATTCTCCCATACATCACTCGATATATCAAAATCAAAAATAATTTTATTTCATAGGCTAAACATAGCACTAAAAATAGTCAAAATTATACAAAGTCACATTCTTATAAAGTAAATTTAAATAAAAAGAATGACAAAAAAAAACTAATAAAATTCACTGCCGCGAGCGCTTGTAGCAAGTACATCCACATAGCGCTAAGACTGTGGTTGTAATCGATACAAGCGACCGGATTCCGAGAGTAAGGCTTTTCATGAGAAGAGCCGGGAAAGAAGAAATATCAACACATAAGACCATTTAGCCCACAGGCTCTATGATCAATATTCACCCCTTCCTAGTCTTCTCATCTCATATAACAATCAATCCATGTTTTCTTCATTCTTTTCAGACAATATTAATTCTGAAATACCAAAATTCAACCATGTTTTTACGAGTAAACATATTAGAATTAGATAGCAAGCAGTGTCACTGTAAAAGAACTATCTAAAAACGTAACTTATTTAAGCAGTCGCAAGTAAATATAGGTATTTTTAGAATAAACAACTTTTCTTTTATGTAAATATTTTCTTTTTCAATGTGTCTTTTATTTGTTTAAGACCAGTTCGTGAATTGCAGCGAATAAATTGATTTCCTTTTTTAAAACTATTTAACCCAAGATAGTGTATTTTTAACTAAATAGTATCAAAATGACACGTAAATAATATTCACATGCAAGTACATAATAATATCTGCTTCCAGTCACACCATTAATATCAAGTAGCAGTATAATATCAGATGATTTGTTTTGTTTATACATTCGCAATATCTAGGCTATTCTCTGAATGGAGCAGTATATCATCACAGCTTTCCACGGTGCGGGGATCTGTTCCAGTTATTTCAGTATCTAGTTATCTGCGAATGGTGCAAATAAACCTTAAACGCTGGCTATGTGTGTAGTTAGAAAAACAGTTTAACGGTGGCATTTATCTGAAATGAGTTTGAAAAAACGAAATACAAGGCTAAATATAGAGGAGGTTAAAATGTTCTTAAATAAATAAGTTTTCTTCAGTACAGCTGGCCAATAGCTTGCTCATCCATAGTAGCGGCTTCAAACTTTGGCGCTGACCGTTAGCCAACGGGCAGACAGTGCCTATTTGATGGAACTGTAGGGCCGAAATAGAACTTACATAGGAGGCTGGTTACAATAGATCTTATTAGGTCATAGTGACGCTAAACAGCCTCAAACATAGCATAACATAACATATCATCACGCCTCTTTCCCCGAAGGGGTAGGCAGAGGTCTTAAACACCCACATTTCGCCAGATATGTTAGGTCCCCGTGTAACAGGTGGCAAGCCTGTTGCAATGCACCGGGCACAATGTGAGGCAAGCGATATTCACAATGAACTGTACATACGTTTTATTCAAATTCAGTTGTACAGGCAGTAGAATAGAACCCGTGTTTCCCGCGGCCTCTCGAATGAGTAGTGCCCCGTCCGTCCAACTCTGCTACCGTTGCCTACACAGCCCCGGATGTCATGGACAGCCGAAGGAAAAGGAGGATTTGGGAGAAATACGTATAATAAATAAAATAATAAAAAATACAATAAAAACTGAAGGAACAGAAAAGAAACCGAAGAATGACAGACGTAAAGAGAAGTAAAAAAGTACATAGACAAGTATTAAAGTAATTTAAGGAGGTCTGTCCTTGACATAGCCCTCCTCGTAAACGAATGTTTACTTATAAAAACCAAGGACTGACCTCCTGAAACCTATGTCACAAAACCCTCTTTAACGGCATAAACAAAACAAACGTCTAACAGCGTACTGTAAAAAAACGGAAACAGAACGATCAACTAACTAAGAACATAATTAGCTTACGGTTAACTTAAATAATTTGCGTACTGATTGTCTCAAAACTCAGCAACTCAAGCCACTTCATAATAGCCAAGCGGCGCACAGCATAAGGAATGATTTTCTACAAAACAAAACAAGATGCATGAAAATGTGATTTACATCAGCTGTTAATCCATTCCCAGACCATACTCATCTACAAACAATTATTTTTTAATTGAATCGATTATTGAATGTAATCGAGTCAGCTTGAATAGGGCTTGCATAAGCTGTTTGCCGCAATTGCCTTCCCGCCACCTGACGCTGCCCCACATTCCCTTAGATTTACTGCGCGCGCGCAGAACTCCGAGCAACGGTGAATGCGCGGATATTTAAATTTTGATCTGTCATCTAGAAGCGTGCTGATTGGGTCAGTATAACTGAGGTTTAGCGCGAAGGCTCGTATGAATCATTGATAGGAATATGAGAATAACAGATTGAGCTTTAAACAATATCATTAGCCATTAGGCAGCGGTAGCCGAGTTGAGACCGACGGGGCACTACTCGTTCGAGAGGCCGCGGAATACGCGGGTTCGATGTCACCGCCTAGACCACTGAGATAGAATAAATCTTATGCCTCTTATATCCCGTTTAGAATTTGCTTTTAATAAACCATTTAGTTAAAAATACACCTAAATACCTTTATAATTAGAGATACTTAATACTATTGGGGAAAATTATAAAATACCGAAGCCGTTACAATTATCAGTCGTCCATGAAAGATATATGAGCGGCTTTTGGAATTACTGTCGGGTTTGCTCAATTTTGTTGATACTATGAAACGCGAACCGCCAAGATTATGTTAACAAATACATAAAGCTGGTATTTAGTAGACTTGAATAGTGTTAAAACTATCTGTGTTTTAACTTGTACTTGTGTTGCATTAGAGTTACTGTTTTACAATATTGGGCTATTCGCAGTTGTGTTTTCTACTCTAAATTTTTAGAATCTATTAATTGTAGCTCTATTCATGTCTTTATTAATTATAATCTCAGAGCCTTCATCCAACTGTAGGATTTTATTGAGATCGGAAGAGCTATACAACGACGTCCTCAGTGCGGTAGTATTTGCAATGTCACAAGAACTTTAGTGCGTTAAAGATATGTATAAGTTAACCGTAAAATAATTTAATAAATAATAATAAAATAATAAATATCCTCAGACATTCACACCTATCAACTAGTCCCATTTTAAGCAACTAAATGCTGCTTGTGTTACGGATACTAGATGACGGACAAATATATTTAATAGATAAATACACATATTATTCAGAATATATATAATATTATACATTTATAATGAACATCCAAGACTGGAGAACAAATGTCTGAAAATTCATCACTCAAACACTTGCCTCCACTGGGGATCGAACCCAGGACCTCTCGAGATGGCGGCGCCTTGAGACCGGCGTACAGACCACTCGACCACGGAGGTCGTCGAATTTGCTTTACCACTTTTGAGAAAAACTTCCATCTAAATCGAAATTCACTAAGACTCATAATTAATGTTCGTATGTGATATTGACATGACTAATTGACTGTAATCCAATCAGTGCATAATTTAAAAGTTAAACATACTTTAAACTCTTTTTTCTAAGCAATCAATAATAATTTCTACGAAGATTTATATATTGAAAACCACAAAGAACGAAAATCTGAATATATTTATGCAATAATCGACCTTGTTGTTGTGTGACATGCCAACGACATTCACTTTTATTTTTATGGTCGACCATACATGAATTAGGAAATGTTAAAGTAATTTACTGAAAAATTAAGAATGAATCTTATAATGAGAGATAAGAAGACAAAGAAGAAAGAAAGAAGAGACATAAAGAAAGAAGAAGAGATGAGCTGACCGTGTAAAGTAAGATATAAGAAAGAGGAATGATTTGGAGAAGACAAGTCTCTGAGACGATTAAAAATTAAATCAACTGTCCACCTCACTTACAGAGGAAGAAGGTAGAAGGAAATTAAAGAGAATATAATAATCACCACCAACAAAATTTTATAATTTTCTTATTCGACGTGCTCTGACCAAAAACAAGGAACAAATACCCAAATAAATACCTTTTCAAAATACCCAAATAAATTGTGTCCTATTCAATAAAAATGTCAAAACTAAACTTTATTTGCAGTAAATGTGATTGATTTTGTTGTTCTAGTCTAAAGCGAGCCTTGTGTCTGTATCGCCAGAACAGGTTAAGAAGTTAGTTTGCGTTGTCATTTAATTGTTGAGTTATTTTGTTGGTGAGTGTCTCTGGTGCTTATTGTCTTACTACGCAATGTTCAGGAACTGGTTCTTGAAAGTCGGAAGCGGGTACATGAAAAATTCAGTACAAATATTGAGGGACTATTTGATTAATGCAAAAAGGTCGGAAAAAGAAGCCTAGCTTTGAAATTTCTGTATTCTTTTTGGCCACAAACGAATTTATCATTTCGTGTAGAAATAATTTTGATCAATTCATTTTAAGCCATTGGCGGGCACCGAGAATACTGGAAAATTGATGTTAAACTCTGCTGTCACCACACCCGGATAGCTAATATCTAACTAAAAAACAATTGAACAGAATTCATTCGGAAATATTTTTATAAATATCAGGAACTTAAGGTGGCGATACCAGCCTTTATTATGTTATTTTGTGCAAATTCAAACTCGATTGGTATTCGAACTCAGCACAATCGAATGAATCACACGCCTTATCTACTTCTCGCTTGCTTGCATTTCCATCTTTTTTCGTGTTACACCTAACACGATCGAACTAATCTAATCGGAACCCGAATAGACACGATTCGAACCGATTCGATCGTGAACCGTCCATTACTCGATAACCAGTATCGATACATCCGTACACCTGACTTTACAAGCAGGAATGTGAGATGTTTCGTAAGTAGTTTTTTTTATTTTAAAATTGCAGTTCAAGGTAACGTAATCATTAGGTAAGTATTCGATTGATATTCAAAAATTTATGATAAATTCGAAAACGTAAAATCAAACAGTAATTAGGTACTTACATTAAACATACAAATTATTACTCAGTAACCTGTAAAAATATGCCAAAAACAAACTATCAAAGCCAAAATTATTATCAAGTCCTATTTTATACTAATATTGTAATGTAAGGTGACGTCAAGGAACCGGAGTTGCTATTGCTCTAGCATTTCCGTCTCGATGCAATGCATGCATGCGTCAAATGTAGGTTTGACGCATGCTATAGCATACGCGACCATGCGGGGTAGAGGTGGAGTAAACATTGTTATTTATTTGTGAGTAGGAAAGGTCACAATTATGTGACAGTAAGTGATCTGTGGTTGTATCAGCAGTGACAGTAAGGAACAGACTCCCTTTATTTTACATGGAAAGAGCAACTGTTCAAGCATCACTGCCAAAAAAAAACTCAATAAACTTGGAATGCTGTAGCATCCGTAACATAATTAAACTGTCCAATAAGAAGGCTATAGCATGCTTGTCCGTGAACGTGTTAAAATTTTATAAATAAAGTTATTTTAAAGGGCATTTAATCCCCCTTCTTTTATTTTTTAATTTCGCAACAACCTGCACAGACTTAATCTTAAAAAAAACCTGCCTACAGAAGATAAATAAAAAATCTATAATACTCTGAATAATGATAGGAACTCGTCTTACACGCCTAATTCGTAGAAAATACATATTAATTAACTAATTCCTAACCAATTTATACGAAATTCCTCATTTTGCACCTATGATTATTCAAAATTACCTTCCAACCTGGGTATCATGTTAATAGCAGTATTAATTACGAACAGACACGGCAATTACAGAGTTGATATTTAGGATTGACAGTGACTATATAATTTTGTTTGAACAGTTCGCGCCTAAAGGTGAGATATGGGTGTTTTGCGAGCAGAAACCCGTGTCAATCATTAGGGAATTTGGAAAAATTGAGAAGTATAATTACCAATGTGTACCAACATTTTAGGGGTTGAATGGAATTTGAATTTTTACCAAAACTATAAAGTTTTGGTTCAATGCTGACTCAAGTTGCTATTGCATATTTATAGCAGTATGCTAACGCATAGTAGATTATTATGCGTCTTGCCTTTTCTACTTAGGGGAGCTTTTAAGCTCAGCGGAACGAGTGCCAAAATTCATTTGCTACCAATAATTATATTTTATGAAAAATTTTACACAAAAATATTTCATTGGCACTGATAAGAAATGCCCGCGTGTCCATTTCATCACTAGTTATTAGGTCTCTGCTTAATGCCAAAGCTAAGAATTTAAATCAAGTATCATTCCATATAATTAGGAATTTACGCAAGATATGCGAAACTTTCAATTGAAGCGATGTCACGGAACGCTATTAATTTTACTCGAAGACGCAGACCCTTATGTAAGCCTATCGCAACGGTTGCATAACACCCTATATTTATTAGTGTGACAGGCTAATTTGAACTCAGTAAACTTGTTGCAAATTGTCACAGTGTAACAACAGCTCGTCTGTTGATTACTTCTCTGGCTTAGGGTTTATTGCGCCGCTTAATTTCGCCAGCAAAAGCGTAGTTTGGTCAATTGGAACTTGTCACTTGTGCAAGAAGTCGCCGCTTCTCCACCTACCACTGAGCTTGAACTTCAGTTTAGTGTACTTCACTACTCGGGGATTATGGACACAGCCCCTGGAACATATGGACCTCGCGGTAATTACTCAATGCTGCGGAACATTATGGCATGAGCTTTTTACACTGTTTCAGCTACGTTTATGTTGGACTACGGTTCAGGGTTCAGGGTTCGATTGCGGTGGGGGCAGATGTTTGTATAATGAAAACAGGCATTTGTTCACCAGTATTTGATGTTTATAAATGTTGATACGCACCTCTTTTGTACTTAGTTTGAGCCCTTCGGAATACGAATTTGACACCAAAAATTCCAAGTGATTTTGGTAAATGTTTTTTTTTATTGTTTTGTTCTTGGTAGTACATGGTCTTGGTCCTTGGTCCGTACATGGTAGATTTTCTCTCAATATATTTAATATTCCGGACTATAGTTCATTATCATTTCTTAGTTACTATTTTAGTCCGTTTCATATGCCGTTTCATTGTCTCAGTATTGTATATAATTATTCTGAATTTTTATATTTATTTATGTATTAAATATCCATCATCCATTATCTAGTATCCGTAAGACAAGCAGCATTAGTTGCTTAAAATGGGGCTAGTTGGTAGGTGTGAATGTCTGAAGATATTCATTTATATTTATTTATTTAGGTATAAACCTTCCTGGTGATGATAAATTTGTGGAGGACATCTTGATGGGATAGACATCTTCTTTCAAGTTATTTTGGAGAGTATTTATAGGTTTTCGACTAGGAGAAATCTCCTAAAAGATTGTATGCAATTTAATTATGACCTTTACATATTTAAACATAACATCATCCAGTGTACGTTTTTCGCATTTTCTATAAAGTAAATATTAATATCTGTAAGATAATAAAAGACAGGTCAATGTAAGTGTACACCTGTTTGATAGAACGCTTCTAAACGATAATTACTACGGAAATTAAACTAGTTAAATATAATATTTCTGTAATAGATTTTATGATAGTTAAGCTTCCTGACAGTTAATTACCAATATGAAGCCTATACGTAGTGAGAATCTTGTCAATTTACTTAGCTATAACAATAATATTATCATAATTAAAGCCACCCGCTCCAGTTTCTCACGTGTGCGAAATTTGATTATGATCATTCATATTTTACCTAAAAATTAAAATGTTTAGAGCGCTCAGAATATACCTTTCTAAGAGTGATCAAATATTTAAATCGGATTCATGAGCTTCAATATAGAAAAAAAACCTAATTATTTTTATCTTTTGATTGGTGGTGATACCTTATATCCCTGTTCAACATCATAGATACCTTTTATTTCGGAAAATTAAAGTGTTACCGTGAGATAGTTGAACAACCATAGTAACCGCGGACAAAGTCGCAGGCAACAGCTAGTTTCATATATTAATGTGAGTTGCAAGAATAAAATGCACTTTTGCCACGACGATGTCGACCATTTTAATATAAGTTTTTTACTTAGATCCATAAACATTTATTTCAGAAACATTTATTTTGTATGTTGGTTAAAAGTAATAATTTTATTGACTTAATTAACATACAATGACTAGTGTGAGAATAAGAATATTTCAACTACGGCGTATATAAATAAAATTATCTAAAGGAAATTATTTTATACTAGCTGTAGCCCGTGACTTCGTCCGCAGTTACTATGGTTTTTTAACTATACCACGGGAACACTTTTTCCGGAATAAAAAAGTGTGTAATATGTTAACCAGGGATATGAGATATCACCATGCAAAATTTCATTGAAATTGGTCCAGCCATTTCGGAGATGAGCTCGTACAAACAGACAGACAGATTCGAAAAAAAAAAAAAAAATTATATTTTTGTATTTTCCCTTTTTTGATTTTAAGCATTTTATTTCTATGTTGTACATTCGACCTCTGCAGTTTTATTATAGGGTGTTATTTAAACGGTCAGCAAAATATTCGAATTTTGGTTAGCGAAATAATACAATTAGTCAGCAACTTAAGAGCAGCAAATATTTCTAAATTGGTCAGCAAAATAACGAATAGGTCAGCAGCTTCTGGGCAGCAGATATTTCTTATTTGTTTGCAAAATAATTAATTGGGCAGCAACTTAAATATATTCTCTGCTGCCAAATGGTTTTGTATATTATGTTTTGATGACAAATATTGTTAAATGGGTCATAAAAAAATAACCTTAACCTAACATCTATCAGAATACATTTCCTATAAATTCCTATTGCTGCCCACATAATTATTTTGCCGACTTAATAATAAATTATATTACTGACAAAATATTTCTTTGCTGACCAAATGATTTTTCGGCTGACCTTTTTGTTGCTGACCAAATAATTAAATGGCTGCCCAATTAATTACTTCCTTTTACTATATGTATTTATTCACGCTGCGGCAGGTAAAGTCGTTAGTGACGTCTAGTATGGGAACGTTAGTTATATTAGGTATCGAAGAAATAGATTTCTGACCTACTATAATGTCAATTTGCCGAAGCATGTAAATTCAAGTTATATTCACCTGTAGACAGGTTTCCTTGGTATAAGCAAAAGGTACCTAAAACCGTCGTAAGTGCAATAGACTTGTAATCGAAATATGGACAAAGTGGGTCAAAAATCTGCTTGTTATCGAACAACAAGCAGATTTTTTGTAACCAAGCAGTTCTATGTAACCTTTATGCTTAAAGAAAAAATTATCTACCTTTGCCTACCTTTCTTTTTTTTTATTAAGACAAACCATTTCGTTTGTTTTACTTTTAATAATGATACCATGCATGCCCGTATCTTGAAGCTTCTGATTTAGCCATTTTTAAGAACGTCTAGGATTTGGTGCCAAGGGTTCAGTCCGACTCCAAGTTTCCCATTTTGTTTATACACTTGCTTTGTTCTACATAAATTCATTAAGACCAACTATCTTCACCAATAAAAATTTTTAAATAATTAATATTCAAAATATTATCTCTCAAGGAGGATCCAATACCACAATGAAGTTACTTTCACAGTAAATCAAAGCGAGTAAAGTACAAAAGAGGGCAAAAATCCTGGCCTTTCTTTTTTAATCGTCGCTGGTTCGTTCAAAATTAGCGTTTACAAATAAAGCTTGCGCAGAACGCATTTTTGAATTTCGAATACCGTTTTTAATTAAACATCGGGCGCGCGGGCGCGTACGCGTCAGAAAGTATTAAGTTCTAGAAGGCGGGAGTAAATTGCAGTTGCTTCCTCAACTGAATCATTCTTGGAAACCCAACTAAAATACACCCTTTAATATTAACTTTAGATTGCATTCGAGATATGAATTGATTGAAAACTTTTTTCGAGTTGCATTTGGCTGTGAAAACTCAGCCCCTTTGCCTAAACGCGAGCAAAGTGTGCCAAATGTCGATCGTTTACACCAGAGATCCTTTTCAAACATTTCACATTTAGTCATTTTAGTTAAAATATAAAAAATATAGATTGCTTTTTTATTTTTAAATGAACGACGCGACGGGTGATGGGCTAAACGGCTTCCCCTCGTTGGGGAACATTGACGAACGTATTAAAATGTAAAAGTGAGCTGGACAGCCAGTTACCTCTTGACATGCAATTTTCGGACATTAATTTATCAAGCAGGCCAGTACAGCTCTTTGTTTTATCGATAACTTTATCAACAAATTAATCATTTGAGATAAAAATGTTTCCCTTCTTAAATTATTAAGGCAATAAATCTGAATTACATAGTTAATAAAAGAAATTTGTCAATATTTTTTTTATAAAAATACTATCTCGCAAAACCATTATCAAATGTTTAAAGGCAAAGCATCGCTAATTGTAATTGTCAAAATCGATTGACGTTATAATGATGTGAAAGCATTTCTCGGTTTATCGATATCGATAATCGATGAGAGGCAAGCCCTCCCGGGCAGTGCCCCGTCAAGTCGGTCCGGGTGGGATCAAAACAATTAATCTTTGAGTTACCAGATTCTGAACTTCACCTTTTGAAGGATGCCTCAGTAAGTTAATCAATTTGCGAACGATATGAGAAGTCTTTTGAATATAATTATTATAACTTCAGAGATTTTTGACAATAGGTACTTTTTCGTTCGCAACTATGCAATACTTGGTATTGTTTTATTTCATTTCATATTCTAAAGATGTCTACAGTAAATACACTGGCTCGATTCAGTTTCTTTTTTTGACGCTCTCTCGAAAGCTTTTTGTTTTGCACAAAGATTACAAGCGAGCTTCATATTTTACTGAATAATTATAAAGTTCTTTATAAGCGAATAAAATGACAAATTAACTGATTGCTACTCAGATAACAACCGGCAAATACTTGAACTTCTGCCAACAATATATCCTTGTATTTAAACTTTAAAGACCTCTAAATTCAACTCAATGTAACATTTCATAGTTTATTAAAGCGAATTCACTATGTAGTTTGTGTTTGATTTAATAGTTCCATATTTCCTAATTGTAATTGTTGGTGCTTTTAAACTGACTGGAATCGTCAATGAAATATTGTGATAATAAAGTTGCATTGGATTGTTAGCCTTTCAGATTGTTCGGTAGTAGATTGTATCGGAATTCAATGAGTTACGATCTCAATTGATTTTTTTATCAGAACGATAAGTAATGCCAATTTAAATGGAATGTAACGGGTTTAATATTAAGATGCATTTGATTATTAACAAATTTTTTGATATCTTAAGAATTAAAGAAGACTATTAGTTAATGATCATGTTATCATCTTTATTTTAGACTTAACAAAATTGTAAAAAAAATTATAGTATTTTCAACCAACATGTCAAACATAAACTATAAAAAATTATGATTAAGGTTTTAATATTATATTTAAATGATTATGATGAATATGATTATATTTAGACTTAAAGAAAAAACAAGTGCAATAAATATTCATAATAGAGTTTTTCTTACGTTGCCAGCTTCAAAGTTATATAAAGGCAAAGGAATTATTTCCTTTTTCATAAAAAATAGGTTCTTAAAGTCGAATAAAACAATACACACTGTGCTATTCGATATGGAGTCATAATGACTGCGCTCAGGTCACTGACACTCGTATTAGTTAGAAGCTAATCAAAGAAACTCACAAAATATTGAAGCAAGGTCTCTCTTACGCACCGGTCAAATTTGGTTTCGCACCAGTTTTTCGTCTCATCAGGCCGCCATAATGCGAATCGCCATCAAGTTTTTTTCGACCGCCATCATTTTGAAAACAATTTTCTATCCCATGTGATTATGGGTCATTTTGGTTATGTATAAAACTATTATTAATGTATTACGACAGATAACTCCGCTGGTCATTATTTTTGGGTTAAAAATTCTCGAGCTTCTTACGTGTATCGTTTCAAATCGTGTCTGATTATTTGTTATTATTTTGACATTTGTGATCTTAATCCAGTGTATTAACAGAAACATTTGCTTGGGGACATTTTTTAACTGTAAAGTATTAAGGAATATCTGAGAACGAATTGGTTAATGCCGGATTGTGGCTTTTAATGAACAGAAGATTAAGTAATGAAGGCTTTTTTCATTCTTTAAAGAAATGGTCCACTAAAACACAATGCGAGGTGAGATAATTGAAAATTTCTCAAGATAATGCGTCGGCTGGCGGGTGAGATGGTTCCATTGTTCCCGTTATTATTTGACTTTCACCGACACGACATTAGGAACGTCTTCGTCATGCTTCCAACAGAAATCCTACTGGGTGTTGATAAAACACATCGTCATGCCTTGACCGTCGAACAAATTGTACAATCGACGACACGTACTACTACACTCTATAAACCATCACAAATCATCAATTCTAATCTCCAGTTATTGTCATTAAAGTTGAAAATCCTGAAGCTAAGAATTACGGACAATTGGATAATAATAATGAGCTTTTTGAACATAGGCGTAATTTCACTAACCATTTGCTTAATCCCATTGAGACTCACGGTGAAGTAAACAATGGCATTGTTGTTAACATGCTTCTGACTCTTCATGGTGTGTGAGCAAGACGTATAATAACACACTACTTTTAAATCAAACTACATGTGTAAACAGATAATAACAATGTAATTATTTCATCACATTTTTCCTCAAGCGTTTTTTTTACTTAGATTTGGACTGATATTAATTTTATTTTATATAAATAAATTTTTGATTAAAATATTTCAGATTATAAGAATAAAAGTATTATATTGGCCTGAAGTACTAAATGTTTCTAGTTAACATTTCTCACTTTTGAGAAATACTTCAGTTACCTGTAGTCAGAGGAACATATTATTTAAAAAACGGGTTAGTAAATCGATATTATTCCGTCGTATCAAATTATCGCTATAATCAACTCACAAACTATTAAAATAAAACGTTTTGACACCAATACCTGGCACTCAATAGCTCAGATAACATTACTTACAAGTCTTACAACTAATAAATTCAATCAAGCATACAAAAAGATGGTGTTATGATCAATTCAAAATATCACGATACACATTCGAAGACTTTCACGGTAGTTGCAAAGGTTGGCCGATATGGATCGCTTACTAGCGAAATGATGAGAGGAATTGTACCGTCCATTCTAGGCACATTGAGGTCATTACCTCGGGAAACCTTATGGTCTTTAGTGATGTTCTTGCTTCTCGATAATTATTAGCATTTTATGTTATATTCTATCACTGTCTAATGAGACAAAGAGTTTTGAGATTTTATTTGTCAAAAATGTTTAAAAGCTGTCTGTTTAATTTATTTTAATTCGTTACAATAAAGTTCTTATGCTATGAAATACATAAACTTATTTAAATGAAATTGGTAGTCTATTGCATTATATCGGCTAGTACTCACATTAGGTACCACTTTGTACTACAATGAGTTCATATTAATTTCATCGATATGTCGATTGTTTTCCAAGTAACATCCCCATTTCAGCTATCCCGCCGTGTCAATATAAAGCCAGCCAATTGTGTATGACTCGGCAACAATTCACGGCTATTCAATAAGCTCTTCGCTCACCGCAGATCGGTATCGAATGTGTATTCTAACCAACATTCATGTTGTAATAAAATACGTAAAAAACGTCCTTACTACTCATGTAATAAAGATGAAGCACAATGTAAAACGCTATTGTAATTTCTTCCATCTACCAGTCTAACGATTAGTTTGAGTTTAAAGCGAGCGTGTGGTGATAGAGATTTGGTATGCACGAATGCTTTAGAAAAAACTGGTGAGAAAATTAGGTGACCGTAAAAAATATTGCTGTACAGTGCCTAATTTGTGATAGTAATCAGAAAACTACATTAACAAAAACAGTAGTTGATGGTGAACAAAACAATTCGATTCACTTTTGAGCTTTCGTAATATTAGAATTACAGCCGATGCTAATAAAATACGTCGCGCGCCCGACGGTAAAACAAAAGCCCAATTTTACTTTTCGAATCGGGGAACGAACACGTTTTCCAATTTCAAAACCGCATTCCATTTTTAAAAACAACGCGTTCCGATCCCTCGTGGATATAGTGATGTGCGTATTATCGATAACGCTCACTTTCAGAGGCGAGTGCAGTGCCCCAAACGACCTCGCTTAACGGTAAGAGACGTCAATCTCACATCAACCAATTTACTTTTACTGCTGTCGAACTCTATTATCTATTACATATGTTCATTTTCCTTAGCGAGAAGGTTGAGAATGTTATAGCATCATTTGTACAACGGTATTTAGTCTTCGTGTGAAGGTTCCAAATGTCAGTTTGGTCCGATCAGTCATTGTACACGACGTTTTTGACTTTGAATTCTGTCCATTGCTTATGTTGTTTAGAAATGAGAATTACGAAGGATTTCGTTAGTATAGCTAGAACTACCCACTAAGGAATGTACTTAATTTAGTTTGTGTCACAACGCAGTTGATTCTATTATCCGGTAATACAAGTAGGTATTACATTTTAATAATAGGTATTTTAGATTTTGGCTTTTAAAACTGTATTATGGTAGATAGTGAAGTTTTTATTTGCGTTTTCTCAGTCTTTTTCTATTTCAAATTGTATTGTTAATAGTAAACACCGCACAATACTAGATAAACCGTATATTCAAATGATTAAAGCTAATCTCTAGACCTTTATAGCATGCCTTAAAGCGAAACTCTATAGCACAGACGATATAAAATAAATGATAAAATGATACACCACAGTTCGCGTGACATAGAACAAACAGTTATCGTCATACTATTCTCTTAACGAGCATGTCTCACCTCGCAAATTTGTTGCTAGTAAAATAACGAAATAGCGGAACGATCTCAAAGTGTTGGTAATAAACCACAAATGACGGGTACGCCCGTGTACGGTACGCTGCGACAAGCGGGGACAAGCCGCGACAACGAGGAGCGTCGCCCGCACATCTAGACGAGGTAAGGCGAATTACACTCGTGCGTCTTGCATTGTGATTTGTAATAGTGATCTTTTACCTTTTGTCAGCGACTTTGTAGGGAATTTAGAATCAAGTGGTAAAATGGAGCGCTTATATTTTTTTTATCTCGAGTACTACATTAGTAAAAACTCTACACTAAAGTCGATCCCTTGCATATTTTTAGTGAGTTCTACTGAGAGAGTAAATAATGCTTTTCGTTTACGAACTCCAAATTTATTCCTGAATAAATAATAATTCGAATAGGCTGATGAGAAAGAACAAAAATAAAAAGTAAGTAAAAAGTTTCACCAAACTGTCTCTTGTGAGTCTCAACAAAAATTTCATTAAACTTAAAGTACTATTTCATTCAGTTATTTGATTTAAATAAATTTAATATTATAATATTCCATAAATTATTTTAAAGTCGTTCAGTTCAGCTTACTGTCAGCCTTAGGGTATCAAAACTGCAAGTTCGTGTGGGCCGTCCTAAGCCTTCATTGTACCGTTAAGGATATTCTCTTAATCTCTAATCATACAACTGCTGGACAATGCGTCCGATGAATAATGCCCGACGCAAAATGCCTAACCCTGTTATGATGTTCTGTGTTATTGCGAATCTTGTTGTGAGTTATTGGATTATGAGCCTTAATTATTACTTATATGACTTTTTTGCTTACTTCAAGAATTTACGAGTACTATTTTCGCATAGCTTTCAAAACCATATAGCTACCATACATCTTACGCTACGGTGGCTGTACCATTAAAACAAATTCTACAAACTTGGTAATCAAACCTCAAATTACACAAATAAATACGTGGGATGGTTATTATTTTTATGATTCTTATTACCAAGCGACAGATTATGGCAACTAATAAAAATATGCATTCTAATAGGCATTTTATTATACGCTTAATTTGCTTTATTGCTCCAAAATCCTTTGTTTTACGACAACACAAAATTTAATCTGTTATTGATATTCAACCTAGTTATTAGCTCATCTTGAAGCGCAGTTAACCCACTAAAGTGCCTCGGAATTTCTGTCTTAATTGGAACTTAAATTTATTAATGTGCCACCCATATGCTGGGCGGGCTGGCCGCATCACCGTGAAATTTCGCTTTATCGACACACCTGTAACTACTAACAGGTAATTATTATCGATGTATAGTACGGCACAACCCTTTCCGTGTTCCCGACTCTATGTCCCGTTCGCGAAACGGCGACTTTGAAATTAATTTAAATGCATTGTTTATTTTATCGATATTAGCAATGCTTTTGTACGGTACATGCCTAGTTAGTAGGATTTTCTGTCAATCATTGGTAATTGCTTAGGAATGTGCAAAAAATATGTATATTTCGGTAGATTCAACGCGATTAGAGTTGTTTAACATAATATATTATTTTATAGGCTAGGCTATGTATGTAACTATGATGTATACAAAATCTTTGACGATTATTATCTATGAGAATTCAAGTTTCTGAGTAATATACTCGTATTTATAATAAATAAGTTACAATGTAAATCTATCTTTTTTGTTACAGAGTTGTGCATATCTGCTTTGTTTTACCTACAACTGTCTTTGCTTTATTGCCTGCTCTCTCAAAATGTATAGTCTTCTAAATGTTGCGTAGTAATATAGTATCTTCTGCATAGTTTTTTTATTCAACTTATTGGCAAACAGGCAAACTATAAAACACACGCGTAGAATACATGTGGTAATTCTATGAATTGCATCTCTAGCAATTCTTACAAGGATTACAGTGTATGTTGCCAATCTGCGACATAAGACGATTTTTTTTACATATGACAGGTAAGCTCTTGGCCTTCATCTCACCTGATGGTAAGTGACGATAAGGCCAAAGGTGGAAGCGAGCTTCACCTATAATCCTTAACAACTGGGGAACTGCCTATCTTCTAGATGATCGGTGGAAGGGTATCGGCGGCACCGGTATATTTCAAGCATTGACCTTAAATATCTATGGACCCGAAACATTTACACAAACAGGGTGCCACCGTTTAACAGTTCGGCATATGTAATGACTGTTTTTTGTATGGACCATGTTGTTACCTGCTCAATTTTATGTCGATATCGATAATTTTCAGCTCAAAACTTATATTGGGTCCTTACCTATGAAATTGGTGATTTTTTCTCTGTTAGTATTTTGTCTGTAACTATTAAGATTCAGAGTATTCCTAAAAAATAATTACCTCGTCTAAAAATAGGCTATATTTTTGAGCTCTTTTGATTTGATTTGATAATTTGTTGTAAGTTTAATTGTGTTAAAATCGGACACGGAGACAACTCTTTTTAAGTGCCTCCTGAATACATAATTTTATTTGCATTCACTTAAAAACGATAAATAATTTTTATGAAGTGTAATACTATAGCTTGTCTAATGATAGATGCCAAATATTATGATCTTTGGATTTGTCGTTGTGAAGAAAACTAAAAAAAATTAGTATGGAAAATGCAGAATTCCCCAAAATCTCCATACAAAACACCAATTTCATAGGTAAGGGACCTAATAAAAGCGTACATCTTTGCACGCGCGTAGTAAAAGGTTTAGGGAATCATACTTTGCTCGTACATCTAGAGCATGGAATTCTCTTCGGGCACACGTGTTCCATCCTTCCTACAGAATGGGTCCTTTCAAAAGAGGCATGAAAAGGCTTCTTAAAAGCCAGCAATCCTTTGGTGCTGCCCTAGCATCCTTCGCCAATAGACTTATCTACTGCTTACCATCAGGTGGTGTTGAGGCATTTACTGGACTGATTATAAAAAAGACCAAAACTTTGTAGTCTCGAATTCCTCCGTGCTAGTACAATATAGGCTAGTACATTATGGTCTGAAACAAGTGCTAACTGTCTCTTTGACGTTGCTTCACCAACAGGCTACAGCCTGTTCATCGAAAGTTCAGTCGTCTTACCATAAATGACCTTTTTGTTAACAAACCGAATTCATGTTAACATTTCTAATAAGGATCACGTAACCTCTTCTGACTTACACGTATATGTTCCGACATAACCGACCTGTCAGTAACAATGTATACTATAGATAACATAGAATTACATAGAACAGTTATAACCCGGGCGAAACAACCTGTTAAAAGGGTACGTATTAACTAGAATTATTGAGCAGAACTCGCGACTTTTATGTTCGTAAAACATTTCAACCGGTAGGAATTTGAAGATTGGTTATGACCAGTGACTCTTTTAAAAGAATTACGGTTTTGAGTAATTTTTTGTGATGTGCACTCAAATTTGTTCTTTAGACTCACCACGGAGTCTCACCAATAAAACTCGCATTACAAAGATATTATAAAATTTTGGTTCCCTATCCAAAGTCCAACCACGTCGAATGACGCTTAGTTTCAATATCGAAAAGCGTTTGAGCCACGCCACCGCGCTCCTTCCACTGCCAAGCTTATAATTGATCACCGCGAACATTCTAACCTGGTCACACCTTATAATATAAATCCGTCGAACACTATTGAAGTTTCTGTGTCTCTAGAACACCAGATATTGTTTTGCAAGGAAAGCGTACCGTAAATAATATTAACACATCGCGATTGGGCCGCGGCATTTGAGGGAGGCACGATGCGGTATTTCGGTGCTTAGGCGGTGGTGCCACTGTTGGCGGGGAACATTTGAAGGAATGAAAAGGTATTTATTCCGTAATTATATTATAACGACGACTAAGGGCGTATTGGGTACTGGGTCTGTGATTGTGTAGGCAATGAGCTAGCCACTTATTACTACTCTTTCACGATTTTTCATCTGGCCAAACCCAATTTTTGTGTGTGGTCTTAAGGAATAGAGTGCTCCTTGGACTCTGCCTACCTACTTGTTTGTTTGTTCACAACATTAAGGGTGGCTGTAGAACGTGTGACCGGCGCCGGCCACACCTGCGGGTATGCATATCAAATTGTATCATAATCTCGCGCCTGTGTGGCCTGCACTGTGGACCAGCGCCGACCGCTGGCGTGTCTCTGAAACAATACATAGACAAAAAAGAATGTGCTACCTAAAACACAACTCAGGATAGAGTGGGATTACTGTAACAATTTTATCGATACCCAATCATTTCACAAACTAACTTCTTGGCATATTAAACTACAAGTCTATTTCCGCTCAATACTCGCAAAGTCTGTTTTTAAATTATTTATACATCTGTCGTCGTAATTTAAGTCGTCGCCATTCGTCTTTTTAATTGTTAACGATACAGTTAAAAACTGTTCTGTTTCGTAAAAGTAGCTTTAAAAAAGTTTTTTGTGCGTAGTTAATTCTAATTCTAATAGAATTGTCAATCATTTTATAAAACTGTAAAAAGTATTATGAACCATGTAACAGTTATTTCATAGAATTTTTCAATACTTACTACCTGCTGCATTATTCCGTAAAGTCTTCTTCTTCTTCTTTTTTTTTCCTGCCCTGTTCCCAATTCTATTTGTGGTCGGCGCAACATGTCTTCCTCTTCCACTCTCCTCTATTACTCGTCATTATTCCGTAAAGTAATGCTGACAAATCAATATTGATTTAATGCAATGTCACATGCCATTGATTATTTCTATTAATTATTTTGATTATTTCAAAAAAGTGTTCGAAATGACAGAACTCAATTCATATCCATTCAAATTTCATTAGAGAATAGTTCCGCTGATAGCCTCTTCATCATTATAAATACGTTACGCGCTACCCCGCTTCCACTGGGACCCCACACAAAGTACAGCTCGTTTCTATTTGATAACAGATGAAAGGATTTAGCCTTTACAGTGTTTCGCGGGTGTATATAAACTAAATATGAGTGTAAGTTATTTTGTAGGTTACGTGGAGTCATATATTATATAACAAACAATCGTACTGGTGCACCAAGTACAAATAAAAGAGTCATTTATATTATGTACCTAATTGTATAGTCGTGTGGTAGCGGCTCATAAAAATAATATTACCAACCCCATCTCATCCCTTGGGTGTCGTAAAAGGCGACTAATGGACTTAGAACTGCACAACCATCCAATAGCTTATAGTGGCGAGGGGTCACCACCTGTCACGCTGAGCACATATGCAGTCGCTACTTGGTGAAGCGCGGACGCTTTCGCCTAGTCTCTGACTAACCCTTAGGGGATAATAGTCGATAGTGATTTTATGTATGTATGCATAAAGATTGTGTAAAATATTGTCTAGAGTCATTCTGCACATACAAATATTCGCAAAATACTTACAAACATCCAAGACTAGGCAACAAATGCTTGTCCTCATCACACAAACATTTGCCCCCACTGGGAATGGAACCGAGAGCCTCGCGAGATGGCGATGTCTAGAAACCGGTGCACACCACGCGACCACGGAGATCGTCGAATGAAAACCAACACCAATAATATTGTTCGTGTATTCTCTAGAAACGATTAGTATATAGGATTATTTTTATAACCTTCTTGCTATATGAATAAGAAAGTATTGATACAACAGCTGTAATATGAAGACTATTTCCCATTCTCTCACGTCTGTCGGAGGTCAAAGTTGAGACGTATGCTTAACTCGATCGCCATTGTGAAGTCTTGGGTTTTTATTACGAAATCGAGAGAACGCACTAGTAAAGAACTAAACAAGCAACAAAACTCATCGAAATATATTTACAAAATAATTGGTTTCACTTTTATTAAATTTACAGAAATATCTTAAAGAAAGTGTGCGATTAAAATCATTGCGTAAAGTAGTACATAATTATAATTAATTTTATCAATGAATCGGTGCGTCACTGGTAATGCTTTGAATAATGGAACTAAACGTAATTATCCTTCTATGAATTTTATGACCCCTATTACATAATGAGTAATGACATATACATATTAGGCGAAAGACTGGTGTTAGATACGGGATTAAAGGCTTCTGGATCCTCTTCTTCCTGCCTTTTTGCTCTTTCTTAATTGATGTGCAAATGTTTTAATGTGAGGGAGGACAAATGGAAAGATCGTAATGTAACTACAACGTATCTTAGCAATTCTTCTCATGAAAAAATAATCCAACGAAATTGCTTAATTTATCTATGATTCCGCTAGTATAATAGCGCCCCCTATCGTAATATGACGAACGAAGGAGGAGTACAAGCAACAATAATAAGTTTTAGACGAACTAAAAACCCATGTATGATAATAGCGATCCATACAAATTGATTTTTGGCCAGGTGATTTTTTTTCTCGGAAGTGAAAATATTATCGAGCAGTTCATAAATACTGCCCTCAGAGCTCGAGGGCCTAGCGCATTTCACGCCAATATACAGTCAGTGTAAACAGTGCCGTTTATTAAATTGCTACAATAAAATCCTATGGCTGCGTCTGTCTGCGCGTTCGTAAGTTGAGCAGGTATGACGAACTTGGTTTGGCTTCGATTTGACAGTTGGCTGAATAGGTCAACGAACCATTCTATATTCAAATACATATAATCACACTGTACTTTCTCTATTATAATCTTTTGTAATCCCGGAGGTTGGTTTTTTTGCGTCTAGGTAATTTTTGAGATCCGTTATGGGCAGAAGAAAATTATCTTTGAAAAGTGGGTTGGAGTTCAGTAGTTTTAAAGCTAGATTTAGATTTTTGTCCTAATTTGACTTAAAAGCTATTTTACATTATTAGGATTGTGACTACAAGAAAATAACCTTTAAGGTTTCTGCCCGCTAACCCGGTACATTCTATTACTATGCGGTTTGAGACAAAAAATAATTTAATTAATAGAATAGAATAGAACTTTTTTTACTAAAACATGAGTATGCAGTACACCGTTTACATTCAGGTCTTACAATAATAATATAATGTTCTTACAGTGTAAAAAAAAGAAAATGTATTTATAATGGACAGGTCTCTACACTTTATATTATGTTATGTTCTAATTATATGAGAACACGAAAGAAGCCACTTCTGACCTCAGACTTATCTATGTCATACTTCTTAGAACAAAACAATTTAGTCAAAGTTTGTAGTCGTGATGAACGGTACATTATCGTAGCATCGTCCGAAATTTGTATTACTGACGAGATATCAAGTGCACACTCTATTCTGATTGTACATGTGAGATTAATTAAATTGCACGTAAGACATTCGTTCGTGTCCCATTTTGACACGATCCTACTATTTACTACTAGTACTGTTATATCAACATCTATGTCCTGTCGGCTTACCACCTCTTTTGTCTTTATATAAATGACTGACATAGTGATCTATCAACGCACAGCCCAAACCACAGGACGGATCGGACTGAAATTTGGTATGCAGGTAAATATTACGACGTGACATCCGCTAAGAAAGGATTTTGATTAATTCTACCCCCAAGGGGATAAAATAGAGGTTGAAAGTTTGTATAAAACTTTGTCAATTTTAAACCAATCGGGCTGAGATTGAGAGAAAATTAAATGGTTCACGTGGGATAGTTAAAAAACCATAGTAACCGCACTTCGAAGTCGTGGGCAACAGCTAGTCATTGATAAAAGAGTATTGGAAGTGAGACGCCGCTATAGCTGCGTATGTTCTGTCTCGCTGCTATTAAGAGGTAAGGTAGCTGAAGTGACGTTTAGAGACACACCATTTTCTATAATACTGAACACGGTTTTACGATACAATTAATATTGTCATTATCGCATTATGTTTTACTAATAAGTTTTTGTTTTCTTTACAGGTAATATTCGGGGCCTAAGAACGAAGTGTGTAGTAAGAAAAACAACTGTGTGTCCATTTGTTATGTTTAAGGTAAAATGAATAATAGGACGTGTCTTCCCAAAAGGTCTTGACTAAAATCTGGTCTGGAATAAGTAGTAACTATCGAGAGGCACGGGAGTGCCCCCGCCAGGTCGAGCGCGAAGCAAACACTGCCGTACCATCCTTTACTGGAACCATTTCGCCACATTTTCAGGCCCCTATTTGAGAACCTCTGGATAAGACCAGCACTTGGTTTTGTACCCTTGTGTTCCCTTCAACGGCCAAGTCACACAACATTAACTATAATAATAAAGAAATCGCAGTAAGGAACCTTAGACTTGGCACGACTTTGTCTAGATTTCATTACTTTTTAGAGATAAATAAGCAGCTCCATCGAGACATGGCTAGTTTTGTACAGAATGTTTTTGTGGGATTATATTAACAGTAATTAATTGGTTACCTATAAACAAATTATATCAGTAAGTGTGAAGTACCTCAGATTTTGCGTAACAAAAAACCTATTAGCAAGCATCAATGTTTTTTGGGGTATAGACGAATTAACACGCATTTATCTAACTAAAGTAGCGAATGGGTAACATATCAAATTGGTTATCTCAAAGTGACACTGACAAGCTCAAGAGTGTAGTTAAGACATTTCAAGTTGTAGCCAAATGAATTTTAAATCAACTTCGACATTTGTCATCGCAACACTCACCGATTCCCACTTAAGAATAAATACGTCTTTATCTATTCCAAAATTGACAGCACTGATATATTCTTTACCATGTCCACGGCTTCTTTGAGCTTTATCGCCTTGATATTTATAAAGTACCTATCGAGTTAATTAGCCAAAAATATTTATTAGGTGCCAACGCACTTTGCTATCGCGTTTTTTGAATGTGGCGAATTTGTAGAGATGGCGTATCGATTTTTCACACTATAACTATTGGTCTAGTTGATTTTATAGTTAAAGTGTGATGGTTTCAAATATTAGGTCCTTACCTATGAAATTGGTGTTTTATATGGAGATTTTGGGGATGTCTGCATTTTACATACTAACATTTTATCAGTTTTCTTCACAACGACAAATCCAGAGATAATAATATTTGGCATGTATCATTAGACAAGCTTTAGCAATATGTGTGTGAACACGCTTCATGAAAATTATTCATCGTTTTTATGTTAATGCAAATCAAATGATGTATTCAGTAGGTAGTTAAAAATAAATGTCTTTGTGTCTAATTTTTACACAAACTAAATATATGGTCTATTTTTAGAAGAGGCAATTATTTTATAAGAATGTTCTGAAACATAATAGTTACGGACAAATTGCTAAGACAGAATATAAACACCAATTTCATAGGTAAGGACCCAATATTACATAAGGAATTTCTTTTAGTTTTAATATTGCTCAAGAGTTTGAAAATTAGATATAGTCACAGCGACTGCCTCGTGGCGTACCTCGGTGGCGTAGTGGTTAGTACGCTTTGGCTTTCGATTGAAAACAAAGCTGCATTCGCCGTGGTCAGGCCGCGGATGGGTGACCAAATATTTGTGATCTCGAGCTCCTCCGTGCTTCGGAAGGCACGTTAAGCCGTTGGTCCCGGTCACTATTGCGACCGTTTTAATCAATTACAGCCCATGACCTCATGTGTTTCTCCATGAGGAAGGCCTGTGCCCAGCAGTGTGACGTATATAGGCTGAGGACGAGTCACAGCGAGAGCCCAAAAGATTATATGTAGTATGATTAGAGGTAGAAAAAATTATATGCTGAATTGACCCGCATCGGGCCAGCGTGGTGGTGTTACGGCCCATACTCCTCACGTGTTTCTACATAAGGAAGGCCTGCGCCATAGTGGGACGTATATAAGTTGAGGACGGAACTCACTAAATTCATTAAGAATATATTGTTGGAAGAACAGAAAGAAGAAGATACATATCATAACTTATAAACATAACCAAATAACTAAAAAAACCTTTTAGTCTCATATAGTGAAAGTTGGAACACGATTGTATGTACAATCAACACAATACACGGAGCAGCAGTCGCCTGTTATGGCTATTTAACTTAATTATTTATGCATTCGTCTGTCCCAGCAGATACTTTGAATGTTTGTCAACGAAGGCTGTAACTCCGCAGACGCAAACTTAAAAAGAAAACTTTTCTATCCCAGTACTGCTGATAGGAAAAAGACGTTTACACAGGACGATTTTCTTGAGGTCATAAGTGTATTCACGGGTTTATTAGGAGACAGCCTGCTGTTATATTATAATGCCCATTACCTATAACCCGAGATTTAGGATTCAGATAGCTACCCAGTTAGTCGCCATCATATCGTCTGCGTTTTCTCGATTTTTTAGCCACTACCGCTTACGATGGATCTTCCCCCGTCACCTGCTGTTACATCCTACTTCTGGCTTCTGGAGTCAAGTCTTTCTTTATAGAGAAACACATAAGGATCATGGACGGTCCAATGTCGTCCAATATTGATTGGGTAGAAATAGTTGCAATAGCAACTAAAACCAACAGCAGAATGTATAGCATTAAAGAATCAATATCATCTAAGATCCAACCATAGCGAATGTGTCTTTGAATCTAAAAGCAAAACAGTACCTACGACTACTACACTACCAACCTCCTCAGATTCCCCCATCAATGAATCACCTAATGCTTCAGCCAAAAAATATTTTAAGGTTAGAATATTGCAGTCCAAAATCGTACAGTATAAACGGTCTTTTCAAACAGAAAATGCTAATTGATCACTTTGTGCAGTCCGCTCTCGCGAACAAAGTTAACTTATGCAAATGTTTTTGCATTCCTCCGCCTTCCGACCTTCGGACAGGTACAGGTAGACTACAAGGCTTCTGAAACTACAAATTCTGTCTAAACTACTAGTTCTCTACTGATAGTTTGGTACACTACTGGTAGTTTAAGCTCGTATTCCAGAATCAATCTCAAACGTAGAGTTTTAGAAAACAGAAAGAGATGGCGTTATGCGGGGTTGAATATTCATAACATTTCTTTCTAACGGTACTGAAGCAGAGATCTATGTTTGAGATTAGAGAAGTTCAGTAGAGTCTAGTTGACTTTTATCTTCTTCAGCGTAAGGATGACATTCGTTTGTTGTGTTATTAATATTAGCAATTTCCTAGATAAGTAGCCTATACTTTATAATTATTTTCTTGAGTATAAAAAGTCATAAATATAGACAGAATACTATGATTGGATAAATATATCCAATCTGCGTCAAGCAAGCAAGCAAGACAAATACCTAAGCCAACCAAATACCTTACGACATTCAACTTAAAAGTGCGTTTTAACTCTCAACTTTCACAGTTTTCACATTTTTTAATACAGCGTACTAAATTCAAATTTTATTTTTGTACGCATCATCTATCCTTCTTCCAGCCATATGGAGGAAAAGAGAAGTCGCTATACAATCGTGGTGTTCAAAGTCGTGTCCAGTAAAATCCTGTTGAAATTTCACAGCCCTACCAATATAAAATAGCATCTATTTTATATCCCGTTGACATAAACCCTAGCGAGTATAGTTTCAACCCTAACACGAATAAAGCTTTCAAATGTAAGCCTGCCGATGTCAATGCCTGGTGGCTATGTGCTTGGTGGTAAGCGGCAGCGGGATTATAATTTGATCGGATTTTACTGATATTAAATTTAAAAGCTTTGGTTATAAACAGGCTTTGCGATATAGAACAAGCTTTAGTGAAGCTTGGTATGCAACACTTTTAGCGGATTGGTGAGTAAAAATGCATTAGCGACAAGGACCAATGCTATCATGGAAGACATCGAAATCAAAGATGGCGAGAGCTGCAATATATTCAAAATTGAAATTTTTGATCCACATCACTTTTAAATGCCTTACATAAGTATCACATTCATAATCTGCGAAGCGAATGTATTATTACTTGCCAAAGCTAATATTTCATACAATTTTAGTTAATATTGTTAGGTAAACCAAGCAAGATTACTTCATAATTCACTTTCAAATTTTTTTATTTGTACTTGCATTTTGCAAAGTTGTGTTCCGCTCCCGCTCCCGCTTGTAAATCTGTCCTCAACCTCAGCAGTAGCGGAGCAAAGCTGCTCGTAAAAACGCACATTTACAACGTAAATATGGAATTGTGGACGTTCCACTCTTATTTTATTTTGCGCGGCCATTCTCACGTGCCGGTAAAATATTACATTTTAAACTCAGACTCCTACATTTTTTGCAGAGGTCCTCAACTTTTTCATTCAATTAGTTGCTAGAGAACGCAAAGTGAAACTTTACACCCGATTGTGTTACCTTAATAGTTTCTTACCTCTGCCTTGGATACAATTTATTAGGGTTTGTTACGCTACAAATACCTAAGCGCTAAGTCTTGAACTCGAAGAGAAAGCACGATTTTCCGTAATTATTTATGTACTCGTATTTCTATCTGAATTATTGCAAGCTTAGTGTTAAAGAAACTTTTTTGAAGGTTTCAGTGACGGAGAGGTTTGTAACGGTTTCAAGGTGTTTCCATCTCCGAGGTTCTTGGTTTGCCGAAACTTTTGGTATTGCAAACTTTGTTTTCATTAGATAATCATTATGTATAGGTAACTGTATTATAATTGAGGAGTTCGTAGCGTAGTGCTTAGTAGGCTTTGGCTTTCGATCGAAAACAATGGTAACTTCAAGGTCAGACAGTGGATGGGTAAAAACTTTGTGATCTCGATATTCTCCGTGCTTCGGAACGAACGTTAAGACGTTGGTCCCAGTCGCTTTTGCAGCTGTTTCTACCCGCCAGCTCGCAATGGCCCGCATTGGGCTAGCGTGGTGGTGTCTCGGTCATACTCCTCGTGCGTTTCTCCGTGAGGAAGGCCTGTGCCAACCAATCGGGCATATAAAAGCTGAGGACGATTATTATTTGAATTTTAGAACTCAATGTGTATTCTGAACTATCGAAAAAGCAATTGAATCAGGAAATCTAAGCCTGTCACTTATTATTGCGACCAAACAGAGCGTGACAGGACGTAACTCGACTTTGACGACCTCCGTGGTCGAGTGGTCTGTGCGCTAGTCTCAAGGCGTCGCCATCTCGAGAGGTTCTGGGTTCGATCCCCGGTGGGGTACAAATGTTTGGGTGATGAATTTTCAGGCATTTGTTCTCCAGTCTTGCATGTTTATATATATTTATATATATATATTCAGGATGTATATATGTATTTATCAATTAAATATATTTATCCGTCATCTAGTGTCCGTAACACAAGCAGCATTAGTTGCTTAAAATGGGGCTAGTTGATAGGTGTGAATGTCTAAAGATATTTATTTATTTATTATTATAACTTTCCTAATTCAATCCGTGCCCGACATTTGAGAATACGAGAATATCGACGGAACGCAAGGCAATACAAATTAGAAAGAAGAAAAAGTATACGAATTTTATGTCGCCGGGTACATTTAAAATGAAAATACTTTAATAAATCATGTATTTGTTGCTTGCAACACTGCTTTTCCTCTATTGTTCTCGTAGGCCAGCCTCGCGGGATATTAACATACCTATATGCAAGCGAAGTAATAATTCCTATAGTTTAAAGCTGGCTGTTGCAATGGCAAAGAACATTATATTGGGTCCTTGAAATTGGTGTTTTTTTCTCTTTTAGTATTTTGTCTGTAATTATTAAGATTCAGAGTATTCCTAAAAAATGATTACCTCGTCTAAAAATAGACTATATTTTTGAGCTTTTTTAATTTGTTTTGATAATTTGTTGTAAGTTTAATTGTGTTAAAATTGGACACGGAGACAACTCTTTTTAAGTGCCTCCCGAATACATAATTTTATTTGCATTCACTTAAAAACGATAAATAATTTGTATGAAGTGTGATATTACACATATTACTAAAGCTTGCCTAATGATACATGCCAAATATTATTATCTCTGGATTTGTCGTTGTGAAGAAAACTGATAAAATCTTAGTATGGAAATTGCAGAATTCCCCAAAATCTCCATACAAAACACCAATTTCATAGGTAAGGACCCAATATAACATTTTCTTATCTTTTTTCAAAGTATCACAGTTATTGATATTGGAGACTAGCACTTTAATGCGTATAAATTACTGTGGTTATTACAAGTTTTTTTTTCATTTTTAAGGTATTTGAGGCAGTCAATTTTGCTCTTATCTAATATTAATGATAGTCTATACAGCGCTACTTCGATGGGGTGGATAAGAATGACAATAAAAATCTATTGATAGCACCCGGTTAGTGCCATAGCAATCTAATAAAGTTTGATATTTTGAAGAATAATTCACACAAAATTATTATTATAACAAATCACACCCTATTAAAACTAATAGAGTATATAAATGTAAGCGAATAACAGTGCAACCTTTACGAATAATCGATTTCAGTAACCCGAGTTTATCGACAATAAAATCAATTTATCGATAAACTTTCTAACCAATGGGAAGTTAGTTCGATTCTTCTATCGCTTGAATTAACACATTGTATTTGCCCTTTAAGTTCTTGATGTACTAAATCGATTCTCAGTGAATAGTGAATACCTCACAATGGACTCTTTAGTATCGATATTTGTACTAACGTTCAATGTATCTTTTATGATTCGTTGAACTGTTATTGGTGTATTAGAAATTTAGCAATCGTGAAACTTAAGAACAGGGGTTAAAAGAAGAAATAAAAAAAAAGTTTAATTAAATTGTGCACATAATTTAAGTTGTAATTTTCATCATCAACATCATTGTCAAGATATGAAAAGTGAATAGTATTTCATGCACGACCACGAAACTTTATACTATATATTTATACGATAAAACATTTTATCGCTCTGAAATTTCAAAATTCACGTACGTACGTCAAATTCGTTCGTAGTCTGAGCGCTTAATAGTACTTGTTATGGCGGCACTTCATTTGGCTTAGCCTATTCGCGGCCTACAGACGCGGCCTGCGGTGGCGGCCATTGACAGCTTGCCGCAGGCCGCGGCTCCGGCCGCCACTTATTTCACACAGGCGCGGTGAGGCCGCGCGGCCAAGCGGCTGTAGGGTTGCAAGACGTACGAGAGTCTGGTATAAATACGAGATTTTCGGTTTCTGTACGAGATTCAAAATCAACCAAATTCTCGTACACCTTTGTACGAGATTTTAAGAATAAAGACAGACTAAAAATATCGTCTCTTCACGGAGACGGTAAATAGCTACCGACAGCGGTGAATTCTCAAATCACAAAGGTGATTTTATACATTTCGTATTATCGGAATAATTTACTCCATAATAACAGCTGATGAGCTATAATGATGGTTTTACCTGATTATAATTATAAATTATGTTCTGTTGTTTACCTATAGACAGATAATTATTATATGAATCACTGTCAGTTCAAATTTTTTCACATAAATTGGCACCGAGCGCAAAGAATTACTACCTCAAGATAAATAGTACGGTCTACGAGCACGATAAATAGCGTATTGGCTGATCCAGAATAAAAAAAAACCTCGCCATATTGCAAAATGTTTATGCAAATAATTTATTAGGTCCTTACCTATGAAATTGGGGTTTTGTATGGAGATTTTGGGGATGTCTGCATTTTACATACTAACATTTTATCAGTTTTCTTCACAACGACAAATCCAAAGATAATAATATTTGGCATCTATCATAAGACAAGCTTTAGTTATATGTGTAATATCACACTCCATAAAAAATTATTTATCGTTTTTAAGTGAATGCAAATAAAATGATGTATTCGGGAGGCACTTAAAAAGAGTTGTCTCCGTGTCCAATTTTAACACAATTAAACTTCCAACAAATTATCAAAACAAATCAAAAGAGCTCAAAAAATATAGTCTATTTTTAGACGAGGTAATTATTTTTTAGGAATACTCTGAATCTTAATAGTTACAGACAAAATACTAAGACAGAATAAAAACACTAATTTCATAGGTGAGGACCCAATATTTTAACTTATTTTGGTTATATCTTGGATGAGTGCTTAAAAAGAATATATAATAATATTGAAATATTCAAATTTTCTCATGTTTTCAATTTACATTCTCGCTGTTTCATTCTAAAAAATAGTTTTTCTGGCTGGGCAAAAATTTATAACCCTATCATTAGATCGGGATTGTTCATACGTATTCGTAAGTACGTACGAATGCTGTGCTTACGTATGAGCGAAATTCGTATGAAAACTCGTTCAAACTGATCGCGTCCTAAGTCGTTACCATAGCCTATGGACGCTTGCAACAATGACGGCGGTATCACTGAGCGTTGTCGACCCTTAAAAACTTTATGTAATATATTTTTAAAACCAATATCTTTATTGCATCTATATTTCACAATTCACACCCCATTACAATTAACAGCATATAAAGCAAAGGTTTATTACTTATGCAGACTATTAAAATACTCGAATGAGCATCGCATGACAAATATGATGCATCTGCGAAAAATTTCTTCTCGGCTTTTCTCTTCCAATGAAATATAGCTCTTATTACCTGCACAGTAAGTAAAATATTATGTGAGTGTAGTTACTAGATGTACTGTAACATTGGGATCGATATTTTTATGATTTATCGATAATGCAAATTAAATTAATAATCTGTAGCATCTGATTTTGCAGATTTTTAAACTTTATTTAATCCTTTTCGTAAGTATACGTGTGTGTCAAATAATATAAAAAATTGGTAGCATATTTTTCTTGAAAATCTTTGGATTTTTCAAAGAAAAACGCAAACCGTTTGCTGTTTGTTTAAATAAACTTGCATGACAGTAGATATAATATTATAGTTATATTAAGAAATGAGTTATTGATAAAACATTGTAACTAAAGTGCGAAACTTTTCTTCTAAATCTATATGAATAATAAAAAAAAAACTTTATTGCAAGCAAATATAAAAAATTCACATACGTCATACACTTGTAGGTAAATTAATATGAAAACAAAAAATAACATATGCAATCGGATATGATAAAAACAAATTTTCCTGTAGATATTTGTGTTGTTCGGTTTTAAACCTTATTTATAAAACATTTGAGCTAAATAATGGCAGCAAAAATATTGGTGTAAATCTTGGTAGGTATACTACCAAGATAAACTTTGGCATAAACATCGTCACCCATCGATTGAAGACCTCCGAGAAAAAAAAACACTTGAAAATCTTGATAAAGGCCGTGGTTTGGTGACATCGGGTAAAAAAAAGAATACACGAAGGTGTCGGCCGTGTAAAGTTATCTTGAGAACGGCCGATCAATCAACTCGTTTGAAAATTAAAAAGTTAAACAATGACCGTCTGATGCTGTTATAAACCTTCTTTGTCATTCGGTATCGTAATAATAAAATTATGCACCTAAACATAAACATGGCCAGTTATAAAAACGAAACCGTTTCTTTTTATTTTATTGGCTCAATATTCGGATTTAGAACACGGGATTGTTTTGGACAGTGAACTTTAGGCATTGTAACAATATGATAAAGTTTAAACCGCACTTGCGTGGCGCGGCAGCGGAGAGGCGCGGCAAGACAAATATTCTTTTCTCAGTTTTATATGGAATGGAATGAATGAGGACATTGCTAGAATGGGAGTGAATTTTGGTATGGCGTGTAATGAGAGTGGAGGACCCCAAATGAAATTGTGAAAAGGGCAGGCGAATGATGATAGCAGCAGCAGCGCGACGCATTGATTCCCGGAGAACATTTTACCGCTTCTGTTGCACCTATCCGCTGCCGCACTGCACAAGTGCGGTTTAACCTTAATTTTTAAAGTGTTATTTGATAACGAGGGCCACTTGTAGGAAAATGTTAATCTAGTTTAAATCTCGATTGTGTCATATTTAAACTATTTTCCAAAAGCTAAAATCTCAAAAAAATACTTAGTTTATTCAATTTAAGTGTCCGTCATAACTTCGATACACTTGATTGGACTTTATTATAATAAGGTATCTTAAATCTTCTATTTATCGTTATTATAAATACTTACGAATATACCACCTGCCTTGTTCCCAATTCAATTTGGGTTCGGCACAGCACGTCTTCCTCTTCCACTCTCTTCTTTTACTCGGCAAATTATTACTTATGTTGAAATTAAATAGTGTATGCTATGAAGTTAGCAATGGAAAATAATTTATGGTTTTTAGTTTGTACTGTATATGCCTCAACAACAATACAAACATTTGCGTATGTGAAAACAAAACGTTCCTATACCTCATTTTCCGGGCAGTTACGTCGCAAAAGCGGGCCGTACATTAGGCGGTTACACCGATTAAGAATTATTTATTACATTCCCGACAAGAGTAAAAAACATCTTTCCCATAACAACGGAATACGGCGCATAGTTTTCATAATAAAGCGTTAAAGTTTAATTAAAAATTACTCGAGCCAACGCCGAGCCCGCGCAAAAACTGAGATGTGGACTTTGCAATGTCTGACGTAGGGCTGCTGCAGACACAAATGTTTAAGAAAAAACTTTTTTGAATATTTGGCTTTTAAAAAAGGCATGCAAAATTTTTAACAATTGAAAGTCAACCATTTTCTTTGTGGAATAAATGTTCTTCTCTCTTCTTTGTGTCTTATTACGTATTTTTAAACTAGATCCAACGCAAGTGACATTTTGACAATGTCCGTAAGGAATGCTTATTATAAGGTAATTAGTTAATTGTATCGAGTATTATGAAACCAAATGTAGGTATAGAACAAAATAAATGTCAATGTTGGAAAACACAGTTACAGCATTATTTGCAGTATTTTATTTTGGTGGGCAGAAGCATACACTTACCGTGTTATTCATAAAAAATACTAAAGGCTTAATAAATCTATTTTAGTTATAAATTGATTTTTTTTTCTTTTTTATTTAGATTTGTGTTTAAAAGAAGAAAACAAAACACTTTGTAACTAAAATAGGTTTATTAAGCCTTTAGTATTTTTTATGAATAACACGGTCATATTTCACATGACATTAATCGCCAGTTTAAGTCCCATACACCAGGCAAGCCATAATTTATCAGCAAAACAAAAGTACCAGATAAGTAAATGATGTGGTGGCAACCCTAACCAGAATTTGGCGATCCTCGGAGCAGGCAACGATTACGCATAATTACTCAATCGTCGAAATGCGAATGTCTCGGGAACTCGCACGCTTGGGATTTTAGCGCTCAGGAGTAATAAAAAAATTTGCTATCCCGTCTCGATTATTATTATGCGATTCTTAAGTACATCTCTAAGTGTAGAGCTAGTATTTGTGGATAATATAATTAGGAAGGCAGCGGTAGCCGAGCTGGGACGGACGGGGCACTACTCGTTCGAGAGTCGCGAAACGCGGGTTGGATCGCACCGCCTGTACCACTGAGTTTTGAATAAAACGTATGTACAGTTCATTGTGAATATCGCTTGCCTCACATTGTGCCCGGTGCATGGACAGGCTCGCCACCTGTTACATGGAGACCCAATTTATCTGGCGAAATTTGGGTGTTTAAAACCTCTGCCTAAAGGGACATGATGATATATGATGAAAGGGCATGATGATATATGATGAAAGGGGCATGATGATATATGATAAAAGGGGCATGATGATAAATGATGAAAGGGGCATGATGATATATGATGAAAGGGGCATGATGATATATGATGATAGGGGCATGATGATAAATGATGAAAGGGGCATGATGATATATGATGATATATGATGTTATGTGTTATATTATAAGAAAGGAAGTTTGGGGTAATTACTTGCCAAGTTTCTCTGAACAGCAACACGGGGAACCAAGTGAAAAGATGAGAGTGAAGAGCGAGGGATAAGTGAGGAGACCGAAGGAGAGGTGTGGTAAATCTAGCAATTGTGAAGCAAAGTTAAGGTGCTATCTTCCCATATAGACTCGTCAACTTCTATAAGGTGGTGACGAGCATTACACTAATATATTTCTTAAAATTTCATTCGAGTGTGTTTCTACGAGTATGTTACTTCTGAAGCTCGAATTTACACAAGTTTCTGTTTACCAAGCTATCATGCTGAACGCTTATTAACATTGAGAGAGCTGTACCTACTTTAATTAAGTAGAAATAAGACTGGACAGTAAAAATTTTAATGTTTCACAGAAATTCAAAAGCAACCAAGTAATAAGTTAGTCAAAGTAATTCCCTAATTAAGACCGTGAGTAATTTACATAATTATTCCAGATGTTTATCGATAAAACCTGCAGTTATTGTCAACGAATCAACGCTAACTTCACTGCTTTTTATTATCAGAACAGAAAAGTTTGTCGAGTTTTTAACTTTACAAACAAATACATTTATTAAAATTATCTGCCTGTATTAATTATACGGGAGAATGTGTAGAAGGACATTTTTAAATATAGCTACCGAGTTTCAAGGCTGTTGTGAGACAAATAATTTTGTTCCCTGTCAAGTTTTGTACTACCAGCAACAAAAGCACGGTAATTAAGCTTTTTCGCTGAAAACCAACATTTTTTTTATGGGATAGGGGGCAAGCGAGCAGACGGGTCACCTGATGTTAAGCAACTACCGCCGCCCATGGACACTCGCAACGCCGTTGGGGTTTAAAGTGCGTTATTTATTGCTTAGTGGTTATTTTAAAAGCTTCATAACTGTACTGTATTTAATTATATTAAAAGAAACACACATGCATAATAATATAGAAATATAGAAATATGCTTAGCCGAGTTGAAATAACTTCAGTACATGGAGGTTGGATCAATCTTGTTTCTATCACTAAGTTTGAATACAATTTAATTTAAATATTGTTTATTTAAAGTACAATTTTTGTTGCAAACAGTACCTACTCGATGCAACTGGTAGATACCTCTATATATTTGATGGCAGGCACAACAGCTATGAGTACTAACATCTTTGATATCGGCGTATAAGCAACGCCATATAACATTGGCGTTGACAGTTACGTGGAGATTATAGCAGCCAATAGCTGCGCATGGGGTACTGACGTGCCACCAATGAGGAAGACGGAATGCGATTGGAGAACCAATCGCCACCAGTTACGGATGAGATGAGATGCTGAGCGCTGATTGGCTAACGGTCAGCCCCAAAGTTATATGCCGCTGCTCGTAGTAATATAAAAAACTTTTGTAGTATATTCACAGTCCACTTTTCACGTCGACTGAATAAATATAAAAATAAAAGTCTCATATTATGCGCAGTGATCGTGAAGTCAAATAAATAATTTTAAAAGTCAAGATATAATATTTTTAATTATATATAATTTAGCAATACGCTTGACTACGTGTTTTAAATATACGATAATAGTATGTGCATACCTATGCATTTTATTATGATTTTAGTTAAGATCAAAGTTGATTAATATCAAATATAGCGGTAACCGAGTTGGGACGGACCGGGCACTACTCGTTCGCTCAGCCACGGGAAACGCGGGTTGCCACACCGCCTGTACCACTGAGTTTAAATAAAACTTATCTACAGTTCATTGTGAATATCACTTGCCATACATTGTGCCCGGTGCATGGCAACAGGCTCGCCACCTGTGACATGGGGACCTAACATATCTGGCGAAATGTGGGTGTTTAACACCTCTGCCTACCCCTTCGGGGAAAGAGGCGCGATGATATGTTATACAATGTGTTCTGCTTTGTTCTGTCTAATTCATATATACACCTTCTGGAGTCAAAAACTTTTAGGTAACTGAAAAAAATATTACAAAGGGTTATTATAATTAGTTCGATTTTCGCCAGTTACTCATTACAAAACCATTTGAAAAGCTTTAAATCGTTATCAGCATTTTTAACCGACTAACTACCTAAAACTTAAGCTCGCCAAATCGATACCGTGAAATCGATTCGGATGTAAGCTACCGAGCGATTGAAATAAAGACTTCCCTGTCTGTATTACAAATTACATCGATACATCTTCCGATTAAAACTGCGTACCGCATACCGCTACCCATTCGACACAAGCCATGTTGTAAATTGAAATCGCTTGTACACTTTCATTATTATTTATCAAACTCAATGTTTCTGACTCTAACTACCTTTAAAAGCAGAAGAGAGAAACGAGGCATAGGCTCGGTCTGTTATTAGCGAGCGTGTAATTTCTATCCAAGATACGAATGATTTATCAGTATTTTTATGGGTTGGCTATCTAGCTACAACATATGACAGTTTTTTATGGTAGGAACGTCTAAATGTTGCTATTTTTTATTCATAATCATATGTACTTTTTGTAATACTGTAGCTGATTCCACTTAATCCGCTAATATAAATGAGCTTTTATCTACTGCAGTGCATGCAATAAGGAATTTCAAGCTTATTTCTTTGGCGATAGATCGGAAATAAAACAGCAAGAATATATGGTAAATTGAATATAGAGATAGAGAATTCGCACACAATTGAAATATGAGCACAATCATAAAAACCGACCAGATTGGATCTGAACATAAAAATTTTACTCAGCTGTTATCTACTGTGTGAGACGTTTTACAGGAAGCGCTAAAGAATAAACAATCATACATTTTGAAAAGTCATCTAACAGGCCTTATAATTTAGTGCCTAACCACCCCTTTCCTCTCAGAGAGTTAATTGAAACGGTCTGGTTTGTGGCCTATAACTCCGTT